>CM030832.1:37094791-37834791 GCA_018105865.1 Metaphire vulgaris | reverse complement strand
CAGTAGTGAGAATAGGCATGATAATCAAATGAAAGTGCAAATGGTTAGCTTGTCAATTCACTCCACAATGCTCGTGATGCCTGATAAGAATCAGGAAAGTGCGATCTTCCATGACTCCAGTCTTATCCCAACAACCTTCAATCAATCTTAATCCTTAATCCTTGATGCATTCTAAACATAAAAGAGAACATTTTCTTTCTCTGATCAGATTCTATGTAAGTCTTGTACTCTGAACTCTAATTAAATGCGAAAATCTGTTCTCTCTTGAGTAATTAGTTATAATACAAAAATTACTTCAATTAAAACTAAAAATACTTTATTATTAAAATGCTGATCCCTATAGTGATGCTAAAACTCAACGTGCAAATGCAGGCAAAGATCCTTCTTCAAACTGCCACATGTCAAAGTTTGATGCCCTTTCAATCATTAGTTATTTGTTTGTCACAAAATACTATAGTAACAAGTCTAGCATTAAGTAACATTTATAGCAGCTTCTCATTTCCTTCCTAGTCTGTCTTGCTTTCCCACTCCCACTCTGACCGATCTCTGGAGTTGACCAGGTCCTTTGGAGGGATGGATTAGGAGTACCATCAATTGATACCTTTGGGGACACCCACAAATGACGTAACGCGCTTATTGAAGGGAGGGGGTTCAAACATTTGTCACGATGTGTGACGACGGGGGTCCAGAAATGTGACGTCACATAGACTAATACTAAATATTTTAATTAATACCGCAATGCTATGTTACCGCAAAATTGAACGTATTTTACATTTATAATTATTAAACACTTCATTTTTTAATTTGAAAAAGTTTCTGAATATTGTTTCAACTATAATAATTATAATGAATATTTTCAAAAGAAACGTTAATTTTTACATTCGAAAGACGACAAGAGGGGGTGTAAACGCGTTGTGACGTCATATCTGAGGGGTCTGACTTTTGTGACGACGTGTGACGATGGGGGGAATAAAAAACTGCCAAAATCGCGTTGTCATTTATGGATGGCACCTTTGAATAAAATAACTGGTGCTACAAAAGTTCATAATATATTATTATTGAGCTACAGAAGCTCATATATTGTTATTATTATTACTATTACTATTATTATTATTATTATTATTATTATTATTATTATTATTATTATTATTTATGGCGTTCTGTTTGGGCGAAAGAAAAGATGATCAAAAGAGCTCAACGGGACGACAGCATCTTCTTCTTCTTCTTCTCAGTGGCGTAACGTGGGGGGGGGAGCACTTTGTTGACAGCCCCCCGGGCCCCGGGCGGGGGGGCCCGAAGAGGGGTCTAAGCTAGGGTTAGGTTAGGGTTAACCCTAACTTCTTAACCCTAACCTTAGAAATGATGTGCTGACGACCTTTTTTTTGCTCGTCAGGATGAAAAAGGAGGAGATGACGGTTTTTTTTGTTCGTCAGCTCGAAACTCTGGGGCCCCCATGGCAAAGATGCCCCCCGGCCCCCAAAAGTCACGCTACGCCACTGCTTCTTCTTCTTCTTCTTCTTCTTCTTCTTCTTTTTCTTATTATTATTATTATTATTATTATTATTATTATTATTATTATTATTATTATTATTATTATTATTATTATTATTATTATTATTATAGTCTATTTGAATAGTTTCACATTTTAACTTTCGACGCCTTAATAATGCAAACGTTTACAAACAAAACCAGCAACATCCCTAATACGTTGGCTCGCGTTCAGTTTTTGTCCCATAGAACAAAGACGGCAATCTGCGCACGCTGTTTGCATGAGAATCGTTGGTTACCAGATGTCAACAAAAGTCAGCATATGTGACCAACTCAGAAGACCCAAAACGAACTCAATCTGAATGCAAATTACCAGCACATCTACAATAAGACTATATATATATATACCCCCACTACAGTCGTCAATGACCGTAATTGCGTAAACTGTAAACCTCCTTCAGCTCCACGTACGCTGATGGATGTGTCTTAACCTTTAAACTCTCGACCAGTTACGATTCCGCAGTTAAAATTACACTCCCATGTGTTCCCTGATTGGATTTTTGTGCGAAATTTCCCTGCGGAGCATAGTTGATGAATTTTCCGACCAGATCACGACCTGGGCTCTCATATTTATTGCCTTCTTTGCTTTTCTCTTGTATCTGTTACTCATAAACAGGTGAAAGCCACGACGGTCATTGCATTGGCCAGTCGTGGCTGGCGTCGTCAGAAGCACGAGAGACCAAATGGAACTCTCCAGTGGTCTGCACGTTGAAATACCTTTCAACCGTTCAATCCAAAACTCCATTTATTTCGCCAACAACCAACTAGCTAATGTGCTTATGCTTAAAATCAGAAAAGAGATTTACAACTAGCGATAAATAAAAATAAATAAAAAACCAACACAGGAACACAGTGGCGTAGCGAAGGGCAGCAGGGGGCATCTGCTCCGGGCGCCGAAGTGAAGGGGGCGGCGGCGGCGCTGAAATCGGGTTTTGGGTTACCGTTAGCGAAACAAAAAAGGAAGCAAACAGAAAAAGGTAAATAATGCATAATAATCAATAGACTCGTAGTGAAATAAATAAGCGACGACATTTTTTAGCTCATCAGGGTTTTTGTTGCAGATGGGGGAGGGGCAGTGTTTAATCTAGGCCGTTTCCGGGGGAAAAGTGCCCTTTTTTCCCTCCCGGAAATTTCAAATTCCCCCCGGAAATTTTGGAATACTACATGGACTAACAGCGGCCCCTAGCAGAATTCCCCGGCTTTGTCAGTTCCCCCCCGGATTTTTCAGTTTCCCCCCGGAGTCCAGGAGTCTAGATTAAACACTGGGGAGGGGGCGCTGAAGGAAAATAAGTGAAGACCTATATTTTTGCTCGTCAAGATTTTTCGGAATTTTTGGTCCCGAGGCGCCGGATACCCTGGCTACGCCACTGCAGAAACACACGCTTCAACATATGGTCTATAAATTATCATGGATATGCTTCCTACGGGTAGGCCCATATATCCTGGCCAAATAGTAATATAATAATAAAAATAACAATGACAACTGTAGTAAAAATAGTAATAATTTTTAAAATACTACTACTACTAGTACTACTACTACTACTACTACTATTAGTAGTAGTAGTAGTAGTAGTAGTAGGCCTAGTGGTCGTATTAGTAGTAGTAGTAGTAGTAGTAGTAGTAGTAGTAGTAGTAGTAGTAGTAGTAGTAGTAGTAGTAGTAGTAGTAGTAGTAGTAGTAGGCCTAGCGGTATTATTATTATTATTATTATTATTATTATTATTATTATTATTATTATCAGGGTGCGCTTTGTAGAGGGAAGAGGGGAATCTTCCCCCCACTGCCCAACTGCATCCCCTACTGCTACACCCTCCACCACTACATCCCCCACTGCTACATTTCCCAACAACTACATCCCCCAAGCTTGACATATCCCCCCCACTGCTCCAGGTCACATATCACACCCTGATTATTATTATTATTATTATTAGTATTATTATTATTATTATTAGTAGTAGTAGTAGTAGTAGTAGTAGTAGTAGTAGTAGTAATAATAATAATAGTAGTAGTAGTAGTAGTAGTAGTAGTAGTAGTAGTAGTAGTAGTAGTAGTAGTAGTAGTAGTAGTAGTAGTAGTAGTAGTAATGTATTAGTAATAATAATGCACTTTTGTAGCATCGTTGGTGTTGTTCTGAGGGTATCAATCGATGGTACTACATATCTATCTTAAGTACATGAATCTATTCCTCTATCCATCTGGTGAAAATTTAAGCATATCACTGTACGAACCCACGATTTTGACTGTACTCAGGCCCATTTTTGAGTTGTTAAAAAAGACGAGGGGTTAGACTGCTACATGATCAACATTTTCACCACCAGTGGGGTCGATTGGATGTCCTAAAGCTCAGCGGGGGTAATCAATGACCAGTGGCCACCGAACCGATAAATCAAACAATGATTCAGCCCAGGCCACCCCACCCCCGACACCCGCAAAGTCGGCAAATGCGAGTGGCCGGGCGGTCACAGAAGTCTATCCAAAGGCATCTGTATTTACAGCTACATCCCCATGTCCTCCGTTCTTGGAGGTCCCAATATCTATTCCACGGGGGGTCAAGCGCAGGTTAGCCCCGACCCTGATTCAGACCCACATAACTAAACCACTGCATGAACTCTGTTCTCTATTACCAACCCCCACACAGACACGCGCACGTATACGCATGCACACACAGATGCTTACCAGGGCCGGATTAAGGTCCGAGTGGGCCTGGGGCTGAGAAAAAAAGGTCGTCGCTTATACTGAAAACCTCTGACAGGCAAAAAGGTTATCTACCTTCTAAATTGTGATGACAAGCAAAAAAAGATGAAAAATCGGTGGGTCTATTTTTCATGGTGGGCCTGGGGCTGCAGCCCCCTCAGTCCCCGCCTTAATATGGCCCTGATGCTTACTTAAAATATAATACTGATTGCTGATTGCAGCTGCACAAACATCGTCTACGATGGCGGTGAAAAAGCATTTGAAAACATTTAACCCAAATCGCTCGGATGACACTTAATGGTAGGCAGCAGAAGAGAGGAGTGCAAAGTCCGATTTCACTCATTCTGACTTTGCTAACCCAATCGCTCCTATAGATGAATGCACTCCGTCTTAATTGTCGTGAATATAAAGAGCATCCGGTGTCATCATACGATAGCACAGGCGCAATCGAACACAAGTGACTGCGCACTTATACAGACAATACGGAAATCACTATCAAAATAGACCAACATGGCACACAATGGTAACCTAGAATAACGTGCGGGCCAGTGACGGAAATGCCTGCACAGATTGCACTACGTCCATTCGGTGTCGACCAGTGCAGGAAATCGTTTTCACGGGAAAAAAGGTTCGATGGGTGCAGTGGCGTCGCTAGGGTTGGTGTCACCCAGTGGGGTAAAATCGTGGTGTCACCCATTTAGACTTGGGACCTCTTCTAAATCTTCCTTATTTTTTCCTTCTCAAATGCCGTGACAAGAAAACAAGGTCATCCTTGTTTGGTGTCACCCCCTAGGGCCTAGGTGCAGGGCCGGATTAAGGTCCGAGTGGGCCTGGGGCTGAGAAAAAAGGCCGTCGCCTATACTGAAAATCTCTGACAAGGAAAAAAAGGTTATCTCCCTTCCGAATCGTGCTGACAAGCAAAAAAAGTTATCTCGAAAATCGGGGGCTTATTTTCATGATGGGCCGAGCCGCCGAGGGGCTACAGCCCCCTCAGCCCCCGCCTTAATATGGCCCTGCCTAGGTGGTGTCACCCGGTGCGGTCCGCACCCCCTCGCAACGCCGCTGGATGGGTGGGCAAAGGCCTGAATTCTGACCAATTAATGATTTACATATTTAAGCATGGACCGTACTCAAATGACGAGCCTGGAAGAGCTTAGCAGCGGCAAAGATGAAGGCAAGGCTTGCAAGCGACGGTTTTCGTCCGCCTCTTGCCGCGTCGTGCGCTAGATCACGACAGGACGGACATTCACGACGATGCAACACCGTCATGCAGCATCCTTTGACAGCTGCGGTCCGCGGACAAGCAGGATGACTAGACTGACGGATACGCGTTAGGTAAATATTAATTAAGCGTCATACTGACTTCCTTCGCAGCTAAACATTTCAGAGACAGCGTAAACTTTAAGATATTCAGGTAGTAAAAAAAAGTTCCATCCATTCCCACTGCGCACACAAACTATAACACTCAAGTATAGGGTCTATGGGCGCTATACAAAGTCTTTGACATGACGGTACTTGATTCAAAATAAATGATAGACCCTAAACAGGCCTGAAAGTTAGATTCAATATTTATAACATAAATACCTACACATTATTGAAGGCTTCTATTTAAATAGGTCCAACCCTGCTGTAGGACTAAGTAAGTAGGCCTACGGGAAGTTAGGAAAAACTAAACACCACGTTTGAACAGCAACACAAGTAAATGCAATGAAAGTTGGCGATGAGAAATTTTACTTGTAACGAGACATGAAAGACATAATGTAACGAAGTAAAAGTACTAATATTTGATTAAAAACTTACTTTGTTAAAGTAAAAAGTACTCTGCAAATTGTGTACTTCATTACAGTGCAAAGTAGGCCTACTCAAAATTGTACTTAAGTATTGTAATGCGTTACTTCTACTTCGTTACCGCACAACACTTATTATTATTATTATTATTATTATTATTATTATTATTATTATTATTATTATTACAAGTTTAACAGTTTAATATAAGAGTTTGGCTCAGTGCACCAGCAGACTAGAGTCACTAAACAATAATGGATAAATTAACTGAAGATACTTTTGAGAAGCTGCTGTTACTAAAATTGCTAATTAATGATTATGCAGTTTTCACTTTGTAAATAGCTCATACCACATTCTCTTGTGAACCAGTTTCAATTTATTTGCAACCACAAAGTTTTGACTATTTAAATGTAAATAGCAGTGCAATATTAAAATTGTCTGGCATTAATACTGATTTACCGGTAAATAATATTTTGAATTGCTGTTTATGAAGCTATACTAAACTATTCTATATAAATAATTGTTTGTATTAGTGATTGCAAAACTGATTTACTGTCAAAATCCTGCCCCAAAACTGACCTCACATATCAAAACAAATTTTCGCAGCAATGCTGACAACATTCGTAAAAATTCTTTTAATTCTTCTGAAGATCAAACTTTTCAAACTACCACCAAGTTGTACTGCGCTAGAGGCAACAATGCAAATTTTCATATACAAAAATTCAAGACTAGACTCAAAAATCAGAAGCCTCTGACAGCACAATTCTTTTTCAGCTCGACTTCATATTGATTTTGTCTGTTAATTCTACTTGACAAATGAATGACGTTTTCGAGATGCTCACTTTGTTTCTCAGACAAAAATGTCAAGTTTCAAGGCTTGCTTCAAGCGCTCAGCACTAGAATTTCTGCTGGAAGAAATCGTTTCTACCAATTGGTTTTTTCCTTCACAGTCAGTCTTGCCATTTCCCACTCTGACTGATCTCTTACAGGCAGTGGCATAGCCAACTTATGCACACTGGGGTTGTTATTTGTTAACTGGATGGAGGCACTATGCAACTGAACACTGAAGCCGCGGCCAACCCCCCTCCCTCCACTACCCCTCCTTCAACCAAAAGTCATCGGATTTACATAAATTGTGTTGGTCATTTTTTTAAAAGTGGGGTTGTTTGAACAATCCCGTGGCTATGCCACTGCTTACAGGTGGATTTGAAATACCAATGGTTGATACCTTTTGAATAATAAAAGTGCAAAATCATTGTTGTTATTGCAGTTTGCAGTTATTGCAATTTAATTTGACAATTTGGCATTTTGCAAATTTGCATATCTGCAGGATCAATTTATTTATGAAACTCCGGTGATTCAATTTGTAAAAAAAGCAATCAAAAGAATCAAGCAATTCAGGTTATGTATGACTCATGAACCTTTCAAAAACAGCTGCATTTCGTTCAATGGTCGGCTTTGTTTCCAGAAATCTCAAGTAACAAATGGAGCCATCGTAAATAGTAGAGGCACAGAATCGAACTGTCACAAAGAGATCTGCAAACCGTCACAAGCTTCGAACTCGCACAAAGGAAAACTGCAAGACTCACTCTTTCTGCAATGTACCGGTAACTAAACTCTCGGCCAGAAAAAAAACAGTGCGGCTGCACGAAAGAAGCCATCTTAAATCAAATTAATTCCAAAATCAATAAGTGCCAACAGTTTGTCAACTCTGTGCTTTTCTTCACAACCGTCACTCATTGAACAGCTGCAAATAGAACAGCACTCAAAAGGAGTGGAGACGAGAATAACATAGAAAGCCCCTAGCATTTGATAGATGTTGCTAATAAAAGACACGGAATGTTCTAGACTTGCTCAAAAAGTTATTTGCTGCAGAAAACAAAGAGCCTCATTTCAAACGACTGAATATGACATTATCTAGTGCAATGCAACACACAAATGTACATATTAGTCAGGAGGCATACTGGTCATACAGTGGTCAGTGACTGAAACCGGGAGATGGTGTATCAGCCTGGGTTCAAAACCTGGGCGGTCAGAGATTTTATTTTTCCGGCAATCACATGTCTGTCGGTGTTGGAAAATAAATCCTCCCCAAGCAGAGTCTCCGCCCATCGGATTCATTTTAAAATAAAATTGCCTGGAGCAGTGGCGGTTCCAGGAATTCTTGGTGGGGGGAGGATGAAAATTTTGTTGGGAAGTTGGTGAGAGGGATGCAAAGTGTGAAGTAGAAAAACAAGAAAAAAAGAGAAAAAAGGTCACTGTTAGTAATGTTTTGCTCACTAAATGTTAAAAAACCTTGCCAAAAAATACTTACAAGCAAGAAAAAGGTCATTTGCAGTATTTTTCACTAATTTTTTTTTAAAACTCACCGGAAAATAGGTTGACGAGCAAAAAAGGTCATCCGGAGCCCCAGTGGGGAGGGGATGCATCCCCAGTCATCAACATGGTGGAACCGCCACTGGCCTAGAGGAGAAAACAAAATCTCTCCTCTTAAAATGAAATCTCCGTCGTGATTTTATTTTAAAACAAATTCGCCACAGGATATTTTTTTAAAAATAAAACCTCCAGGGGAGACTTCATCTTGGGAGAGACTTTGTTTGTTGATACCGGCACAAAATGAAAGTTAAAATGGTATGTGTAATGTATCAAGGTTCGCTGTGCTCTGATAGGTTAGCGGCGATAGACAGTGAAGCCGTCCACCAAGAGGGGTCATTATAATAGAGATACCCTGGCAAAGCAGCTGCACACAGCTATCAAAACACGTGCAAAAACCGATGGGCCACTGGAACACAAGACAGGAGAGATAGGGCTTGATGACGACAAAAAACACTGGATAAAAAAATTAATTCACAAGAAATCCAACACCAGGACTCCAGGAGTGTTAAAGAAATTACATTTCAGTAAACATCTTAAAAATTATTCAATTTCAACAGGAGTGATGCAACTGTGACCAATGGACCCCCAGGAGGGTCTACATTCTACAATATCCAGAGCTCAGATTTGTAGCCTACTACGTCACTGGTATCAGTAGTATTAAATGTACTTTAGTGGGTATTTCTACAAGAAAACAATGCTTTCAACATTCTAAAAAGAAAAAGAAACATGCATTACAAAACAACCAAATGGTGAAGGAGGCAAAGCACCTCTCCACACTGTGTGGGGAAACTATATTCCACTGGGAAGGTTGACGTTGACTTTTAAAAAGCAAGGAGATGAAGATGGTAGCAATCTATCACCATAATGAACTTCAAAGCAATTGTTTGCCAAGATAAATGTTCAGTGCTATATTTTTCAGCACTATTTTGGACAATTGCAGACAGGGCATGATTTGCAGCCAGAACGTCGAAAGAGCTTCACCCCGCCGCTGCTTTATGCGAAGAATCCAGCACTACTTTTGTAAATATGGAATCCACCCACAGCTCTACTTTCGGTCACAAGTTGGACGCATGTTCGGCAACGTACATGGATGAATAGCGGAACACTGTACCACCCCCCCCCTATGGCCCGGTGTAAAAGAGAAATGGTCAATCCGTTGTCCATACCATCTGCCTCCGCATGGACAATCCAAGAGTGTCCGAGAACACACTATACATCGGTGTTTGCAGCTTTTGCAGATGTCAAAGATCAACTTTAAAAACTGTTAGGTAAATGTCACCATTGCTTTAACTAGCTCTTTTCGGCCTGGTCAGAAGGGAGTCCCTACACACAAAAATCGCCCCTTTGAAAGAGCCAGACCTTTGCCTAAGAGACCACAATTAGCAAAAAGCAATACTTCAACCCCAGAATTCAATTCACTCTGACGTTAATAGATTTAGAAGCAGAAAGAGACAAAATTCAGAGAAAACAATGACTGCAAAACAAATAGTTCTAAAGTATTCTAGCACAGAGTGCAAACTGACGTCATCTGTGCAGCGCCTTAGGCTGAACACTAGTTCATTATATCAAGGCACTGTATCAGTCTAAGATTTTTACTTACCCAGTATACATTATAATTCTAAACATCATTCCTCAGCTACATAACATTTATATTCAGAGTGTAACATCAACTACCCGGTAATGTTCATGCACTGAATACCAATGTCCCAGTGGGGAGAATTTGAGATTTCATGCTTTCGTCTCGTTCATATCCTGGCACATCCCTTGCAAGACTCACTAAGCATGAGATTTACTAAATTACTTTAGAGATTATGCAAAGGACTTGTTTAATGGCTTTTATTGAGTCCAAGGATTCAAAGTACCGGTAACCCTGTCCCACATGTACAGAAAACATTTCATGCTTTATTGCCTCGGATTATGCATACCAACATCTCCATGTTGGCCAACCCAACGTTCAATTCTAAGTTTATTTCAATAAAACGTCTTCAAAAATGAGGAATTTCTCCAGATTATTAAAATATAAATGTTAATAATATTAGGACTACCAGTCTACCACTACAAATAATGATAAGAATAATAATATAATAACAATAATAATAATAATAGGATTACCGTAGTCGAGTTTAAAGTGGTTGAGTAAACTCAGTTCTGTATTGGCTGAGACAATCATGCTTAATAGTTACACTCTAAAAGCAGAAGTATATATATATATATATATATATATATATATATATATATATATATATATATATATATATATATATATATATATATATATATATATGCCCTCAGTACTTCATTCCCGAAGGTCTTATGAGAAAAAATTGTCTGGAGACAAAAATTAATGTGTGTTAACTCTCGTCAGGTTCTTCAAGGTCGGCCACGGAAAAAAGTTCCTCAAACGATATTGCATTGAAGCGTTGTATGGCCATGGACAAACGCTGAAACAAAAGCTTCCTTCCCTTGTGTCTTCGGAAGACTCTGAAATATTTCAGAGACGACCTAATTGTCTGATATATATATATATATATATATATATATATATAAAATATATATAGGTATCAATATATAGAGATATATATATATATGTATTCATATATACAAGTGTATGCATAGATACAAATGTATATATATATAATATATATATATATATAATATATATATATATATATATATATATATATATATATATAATGCAATTAAGAAGCTTTTGGGGCTTTTCTCAGAGTCTGCAGGCAAGACAAGATGAAATGTGATAGCCATAGAAATTAGGAAGCACCAACCAGTTCACATCAAACAACTTTTCCTTCTACATATCTCCAGTTTTGCTGTCAATCCAGAATGAGGTGGTACCTTGTGGAAGGCTTTAGCAAACTCTAAGTACATTTAATATCTTATATAAACCAGCGTTGGAACCGGGTCAATGGGTCATTCGGGTCACCTTTGTCCACCGGGTCACCAGGTCATCTTTATGAATCAGTTATAGACCCGGTATTAATTAAAATCTTCTTCAGATGCTAAGCATGCAGGGTCATCAATCCTGGAAAGGCTGAAGAGACTCTCCGCTTGATATTAGTTAGGTCCACAGATACAAGTAATTGATTTTATCACTGAGGGATATTGGTATTATAACTCTATGGAATTTTATAAAATGTAATGAAAAATTCTATGGTGCGATTACAACATTTAATTGACGTCATTGATAAATATTCATATATTAGAACCAATGACTGGGTCACCGGGTTACTGGGTCACTGGGTCACTTTTATTTCAGGTCACTGGATCACCGAGTCTCAAAATGCGACCCGGTTCCAAGTCTGATATAAACTGATTTACTTTCATCTAATTTGTCAGAAATCTATTACAAAATATATAATATAATATAATATATTCAATAGATGCTGGTTATCTGTTTAGATCTTAAACCTCATCAGGCGATCTAACAACCACTTTTTGAATATTTTTTCCACAGTAAGCAAGTCAAACTCATTTTCTGTTTCATTCATTACGGCTCTCCTGGCAGCCCCAAACTGTAAGTATTATGTCTAAACAGTGTGAACAACTAGAGCAAACAAGCAAAACAGACCAGTCTAAGGTCGTAGGTTCATAAACATTAGTCAAAGATAAAGGTCATCTCATGCTTAAATTCAGGCTTTTGGTTGACAGCCAATCTCCGGTGTCAAAGATAAGCTGCAGCGCAGGTGACTTACGCATCTGTCTGAAGTAGTTTGCTACTCCTTTTTCCGTACCTGCTCTTTACCGTCGCAGCTTTTTGCTGCCACTCAGTTAATTTATTTATGCTTTAATGATGAACGGCTGGTTGGCTTCCGGCTCCATGACTCGGCCCCAGGATGGTCAACCACCCAAGCATCAGGTTGCATTCAGTGCTGCTTAACTTCGGTGTTCAAATGGGAATGGACTTCAAAATGCTAAGCAAGCCGATAGAACGAGTATTAAAAAAATAATGACCAAACCAAAATTTGAATAAATTGTTGCCTTTACATCTTAATAAAGGCCACAACACCAGATAATTCTGCTAAAAGAACCCTTGTGTGTCCAGTTTTATCACCCATCACACATACCAACTTGGCTTGCTATTCCGATCTCACAGTTAGGTGAACCAATAACAACATTTAATGTCGAATGAGAGTGCAAATTGTAAGGTACAGTAACAACTCATCAGCGTTTCAACCAAGAAGTCAGTGGAAGACCACTTCTGATTAGGAACTGAGACAGTGAGACCCTTTTTCCCGTAAAAGACCAACCGCTGTTTTACACTTTTTGCAAGTCCTGACATGAGAATAATCGAGTGGCATTACTTCAGAGAAATTGGCAATTATTTGGCATTTGCCACGAAGAGCATTAAAGCATTTACACTTCACTGAAACCAGTAGACACAGCAGAACTGTATCTACTCCACACGTACAGCCTTTCTTGCAGACCTGCACACATTTCACCAAAATCCAGCTGACATATGTGTCTGCAGAAAACACTTGGCAAAAAGCCTTCCAACCTTCTTTCGTTCTCTCGTCATTGCATTTAGAATGCTCTACCCTCAAAACTCCTATGACTTCATCCAGAGATGGCAATGGGTCAGTCAACATGACCCACGACCTATGCAACCCATTGTACCTTTGACCCGTGGCCTAGGGGTCATTTATTGGCAATCAATATCTATAATATCTTTTCAAAGCCTTTACTGGTAAGTCTTGTCAAAACCAATGTTCAGCATTTCATATTGATCCCTGACCTATTGACCCGTGACCTATTGACTCATGATTTATTGACCCCTTGCCATCTCCACCAATAAACAGCCCACAAAATAAAATACTGGCTAGGTCTTGTCGTTTCCATAGTGAACGATGGTTGAAAACTGAACTCCTTATATGAACAGTATGATCATTCATATCAAACCTATTAAGTGCAAATGCTTAGCCAACCATCACATTTTTGTGCCACTGACACACTGGTAGCAAAAAATCTACGGGGATGGAGGTATTTAAAATAACCCAGCATTTATATGACAGAAAATATTAAAGATTTGGTGCAGGCTGGATATGCAGGCAAGTGACTCTAATCTGAAGGAAATTCAAGCATTTCATACATGTAATATTGAGCTTTCAAGAGAACTACTGGTCCTGGTACTGCTAAGGAACTTTAACCGAAATCTGAAAAACGATCAGTCAAAACACTGATCTGGCCAGTGACACTCTATGGATCAGAAACTTGGACGCTCAGGAGGGAAGACATAAAGAGAGTAGAGGCACTCGAAATGTGGATCTGGCGAAGAATGGAAAAAATCAGCTGGACGGAAAAATAACAAATGAAGAAGTATGGAAGAGGATAGAAGAGAAGAAAAGCCTAATTAACACAATCTGTACAAGACAAAAGAAGTGGATAGGTCATGTTCTGCGAGAAGAATCATGCCTACTAAGAGAAGTACTAGAAGGAAAGATGAATGGGAAAGCACAGAAAGGGCGACCAAGGACATTGATGCTGGAGTGGATGTTCGACACTATGGAAAAAACAAGTATTCAACCCTGAAGATAAAAGCTCAAGACAGAGAGGAGTATCGATGCTAGAGTATGGAACCTGCCTTTGGACAGAGCACCTGAAGAAGATGAATTTTGCATTAAAATAACTCCCTTATATTATTATTATTGTTATTACTGTATTACTCTCATCATCATCATCATCATCATCATCATCATCATCATCATCATCATCATCATCATCATCATCATCATCATCATCATCAGTGTTTTTTCTCTACGAAAAAAGGTTTGGGAACTCATTTCCAGGGTTGTCGAGAGAAAATCTTATTGGCCACTACAAATTTTGCAATTTTCAAATATTTTTAGTCATGTGGGGTGGTGTCGTGGTGATGACCTGTTTTGCTCAAAAAGAACCGATTGTAAGTAAAACACGCATTATTGCATATCAATATGCAGCAATATATAGGCGAGTCTGGCAAAAAAGGTGTTGGAACGCCGTTCCCTGTTCCCATGCATTCCCATTGTAAAAAGCACTGATTATTATTATTATTATTATTATTATTATTATTATTATTATTATTATTATTATTATTATTATTATTATTATTATTATATAAACAGCTGCTTCATGAAGATTCCTCATAAATAATCTTTATTTCCCTTTGCTATCATAAAACTATACAACAACTAACAACAAGACTATGGCTGGCACACTGGGTCAGCAGCGCAGAGTTGCATTAAGCGATAGGGTCATCTGTGGTCAGAGGAAAGCTTCAAACTTGAGCTCCAGCCCAGATTGCATCTACGCCAAAGTTGGCCAACGTAGAAATCAATGAGATAACAAGTCACGTGGGAACAGAAACAAGATTTCATCGCACTATCAGACGCAGACGGAATGAAACCGGACAGGAGACGAGACAGCACTTCCTCCAGGCATCCAACAAGCGCAACAAAGATCTCTGACAACTGCGGACGCCGAATCCAGACACCAACGCATCTTAACTTCCAGCTGTAAAGCAGATGCATCGACCGCACGAGACACACGACAGGCTGTGTAGAGTGACACAACGCTTCAAGCAACACCGGCATTTTGCATTAGCTGCTACTTTACGTCACGACTCAGGATTATCTATACCATTTGACATTCAGTAGCAAACATCATGACAAAAAAAAGAAAAACCTGCTACAGGCAGCAAGATCCATGCCTTGGAAATCTACAGTTGTCATAAAAACAATAAAAATGATGATGATGATGATGATGATGATGATGATGGTGATGATAACGAGGATGACATTGATGATAATGACAAAGATAATGACTATAGTTAGAGGCGTCTTTACATGTAAAAATTCGGGCACAGTGCTCGGGGCCCCGCGCATCTTAGGGGCCCCGCGCCGCCCGCAAACTACTTTTTTTAAACGTAGGATTACCTTTTTTTTGCTTGTCAGCATTCAAAAACGTTGGAGATTACCTTTTTTGCTTGTCAGCATTCAAAAACGTTGGAGATGACTTTTTTTTGCTTGTCAACATTGATCTTCACGTCTAGGGCCCCGCAGGCCGCCAGGTGTCCGGGGCCCCACACTGGTTAAAGACGCCTCTGACTATAGTGACCTAATGATGATGATAACCATAATTATAATAAATAAAGCAATTCTATAGCAGTAGTTCTAATACACAAAGAACCAATGCTTCAAATTCATCTGCTAAGTAACAAGTCATATCTGATATCAGAGAAATCAGTCAGAGAAGGAAACACTAAGACATACTGCTGCATAAAATAGAGGTCTTGGCTCTGGAGTTAAAAGTAAACAGTGAATTGAAAGCTCTAACAGACAGAGAAGAGAAATTGTCAAAATCTGTGCTAATATTAATGCCAAGTTAAATGTATGAAATACCCAAAATTATCCAGAGATATGTATATACTCGTATAGTCAAATGGACTAAAATCTGCAGTGAATCTTGAGGAATAATGGTGAGAAGGAAAAATCATTGATATCCATTAATTAAGCTAATCTAAATAAAAAACTGAATCTTAGTAATTACTTGTAATTATTTAGTAGCCTAACTACTTTAAGTATTAAAACTTAAATAATAGAGAATAATGCAAATTTGAGAATAATACATAAAATAGTATCAAAATAAAAAAAACAGTTGTTACAATATTGAATATAAACAAGAATCTGGAGTCAATCTAAGAATATTCTGCATCTGTGCAAATCTGGGAGACAAAATATCTAACTACTGTTATCCATAGTTCCATACGCTGGAGGCATCAGAGGGCAATGAATCAGGCTGAGACGCCGCGCCGCCCCAATGCATAACAACAATGAGAATGTTATGCAAATACAGTTCTATTGATACACATGATAACTGACAGAATTCAACTGTGAAGGTGAAAGTGGCAAATTATTTCAATAACGGACCCTGACAATTATTTCTAAACTCTATTCAACTCTCGCAAATGACTCATATTCTGCTATAAGTAGGATTAGGCAAAATGGTGGAACTTTCTGTCTGAGATAAAAGAGAAGAAAAACTGTAAATCAAGATTGATTGATAATAATAATAAATTAGTTCTCAACCTAAAGGGCTAGAGACAATATTAGTTTCCACTCTGTGCCTGTTGACGTGTGAATGCCCAGGAATCGAACCCAGGTTGACGGCAAGCAATTGAACCAATGAGAAACCTAGAAGAGGAAAGTTATTAAATGCAGAAATCCCTCAAAACGAGTGCAGTTCTCATTAAAAAATATTCTAGAAGTGTCTGAACTATGGGTCAAAACCAAGCCATAGATTAATTCCAGATGTCCTTCCACTTATCAGTGGCCATACCCTGCAATTTTTGAAATCATCGGCTGCCACTATTATTGATGTGCCTTTTCGGGCAGCAGAATTAAAGTTTTTCTGTCTCATGCGGCAAAGGTCAGACTTCAGCAACAAACTCGGGTAGGTTGAAACTCTAATTTTCTCATCACACCACAATAATATAGGATTTCTGTTCAGCATGTCCTTTTTAGCGTGCCACATACAATTACTGACACATCTTAGCACTTCTGACTGAGAATGATCCCAGATATTTTAGGCTCAGCAGTTACATCAAATTCATTAGCAAATCCTATAAAATCACTTTCCTCCATTAGCTTGCACCAAAAATATCTGATGTCCAACTGAAAGGTAATTCACTGTAACGAATGCCTTAATGATGATCTAACAGTTCAGTCTCAACATAATTGGCATTCATGTTCCTGACAAAATTATGTGAGTCAATGGCGGCTCCAGGATATGGCAAGTGGAAGGCCGTTGGGGTGGCAACTTCTAAGCATGGGGACCAACAATTCTTCATAAATCTGGACTACCTGGTAGTCTAGTTGCTTAGAATAAGTGCACTAAAGTATGGGATCACAGGGGGGGACATTCAATAGGGTTCACAGGCCCCCTTGGAGCCGACTCTGATGTAAGTGGATCAAACATGAAATTTTCTTCAAAATTTTTGTTTCACTGAAATCCAGATAAGAAAAATCTCTACAAAAAGTTCCTATATGATTTTTGTATACAAGAATTCATATATGAATTCTTATAAAAATGTCTTGTACTTCAAAACCAAATGTCTTTATTCCTCTTCCAAACATTTGTCATCAAGCCTTTGTTGCTATGAGGTTGTCAACCACTGCAGAGACCATGAGTAGTCACCCATTCACTAGCACCACCCAAATTGATGGGGGGGGGAAGTCCAGGTGAGAATATAAGAGTACTACTGATAACTTCTCTGATGCACACATCTACAGTTGGCAGATGTCTACTGATAAGCTTGTAAATAGTTAAAGATGAGTAGCTGAGCCGATTTTTTGAAAGATCAGAAAAAAAAACGGAAGTAAACTCAATACCCCAAAATGGAGGTGAACGATATTTTTCGGACGAAATGCTACACAGAATAGATGCCTATTAGCAAAATCTGACATTCATAAATCCATGAGGGCAATATTAGAAGGAAAGTGGTAGCACAGAAGGCAATGTTCAGTGAAAGTTATACATAAATCTGGATAAACACCGACAATTTTCTCCTTCGAGGCCTGTGGTGGAAGGAACATGGTCACATCGGAGTCTCGCCGTCCCATCCATTCTCATCCTAAATGCAAACCATCCATCAGGAATTGTTCTCCTGATCCATGTCGCGCCACCACTGTGAACGACATCGGCAGATTTCAAGATGGCCGCCTGGACACAGAATAAATAACCGAACAAGAAACAAGAAATAACGCCCGGCATATGGCGACGATAACTATCATCACGGCAACTCATATTTACAACATCCTGCCTCGTTCCATCCACCAGAAGTTAGGATGTCAATCTCAACACTATTTCTTGCAGCTCAACAACCAGTAGCAGCAAAGAAAAAATGTTTGGTGTTCTGAATGTTGGGTATTCTGGTAAAAACGATAATTTCAAATTTTTAAAACTATGGTGTTAATTTTTATATCACAGTGGTTCTCACACATATCAGATCCACCTACCAATGTAATCCTTGTTGCTGTCATTATTATTATTATTATTATTATTATTATTATTATTATTATTATTATTATTATTATTATTATTATTATTATTATTATTATTATTATTATTATTATTATTATTGTTGTTGTTGTTGTTGTTGTTGTTATTATTATTATTATTACAGTTATACCTGTTTTCAGGTAGAAATGTGTCTTTTTATATTGCTATATATATATATATATATATATATATATAGTATATATATATACAGTAAATATAACCATTTAAAGACTCCTTTCAATTCTGCCTGACAATCCTCACTGTTTTTTCCTGCTAGTTTCAATGAATTTTAAGACTCTAAGCTAATCCTAGACACTAATATGTGAACATCAAAATGTCTCTCATATCTAAGCACATACCCCAACAGAAAGACACACATTCATAATGTGCATCAGATGCACGGCATGTGGCTATTGGAACAGTGATGATTACTGTTCACAAAACATGCTGAAATGCAGGCAAATCAATGTATTTCGTAATCTATTTATTTAGTAGTATATTTACCGGTAATTCATTTTTAAAATTTGTACTTAACCTGGTTACGGTAACTGTTCAAGATCAAACAGGTCTAAACATGGAATTAAAGCACAGCTTTGGTTCCATTAATTCTCAATATGCAATTGAACCAATTTGATTCTGAAGCTAAATACACAAAACAGCAATTGTAATTTTTACAATATGATGACAATAGACAGTGATAAACAATTGTTTTGAATTTCACTACAAGTGTATTAAATTAAAATAATATTAAAGTAAATGCTCACAAGTGTTGTGCCGTGTTCTTCATTAACAGATGCCAACAGAAATTTGTACCAAATGGCGACTGATCGAAAGAATGAAAGGAACACGGCCATTTCACAGAGTTTCTTCCAAGCGATTTTTCAAAAGAGGCGCCACATAAATATCCTGTCACATAAGACTAGGCTCTGGATACATGAAGACGTTGGTAGCAATTTCGGCGATTACTGTCCAAAATGTCAATGACGGATGCGACAATTTCGGGTCAAACTAAATTGTCGGCGACGGTGACAGCCCGAATGCCAAGTCAGGCAACCACACAGCTGGTCGAAAAACCTCCGTGGCCAAAAGCAGTCCACAGGGACAGACGAGAAATAATTGGCGAAATACGCTTCACTGCTACCTGGCATCCGCAAATATGCAAACATTTGATCTTTGGAGAAGAGGATGCATAACAATGCACACAAATAATGGTAATGATGATGATGATGATGACAATAGACAGTGATACATTATGATACATATATTATATATATTATATATTGACCATTGCCTGGCTGATATTGACCATTGCCTGGCTGATCCCACACCTTTCCTATGGCTATTTTAAGAGAGGCTGAGCGCCTAAGAATAAGCAGCTACTGTTTGTGCTGCTTTCCAAGGCGCTATAGAAATCCACGAGATTTTACTTTACTTTACTTATTATACATGTGATATGTCACATGTCTCAATATACAATTGAACCAATTTGATTCTGAAGCTAAATACACAAAACAGCAATTGTAATTTTTAAAAATTTTTAAAAACATATATTATATATATATTATATATATTATTATTTGTTGCTGCTGCAACAAAAGACTTGACCTCTGGGTCAATGCTCCACCTGCATTGGACCGTTTATATATCGTACAGAATTATTAAAATCGCTTTTTTGTGTCACGCTGTTCCAATGGTAGGTCTATGCAGGGTGCGATTTGTGATACATATGGCCGCGTTCCTTTCATTCTTTCGATCAGTCGCCATTTGGTGCAAATTTCTGTTGGCATCTGTTAATGAAGAACACGGCACAACTCTTGTGAGCATTTACTTTAATATTATTTTAATTTAATACACTTGTAGTGAAACTCTGTGAAATGGCCGTGTTCCTTTCATTCTTTCGATCAGTCGCCATTTGGTACAAATTTCTGTTGGCATCTGTTAATGAAGAACACGGCACAACTCTTGTGAGCATTTACTTTAATATTATTTTAATTTAATACACTTGTAGTGAAATTCAAAACAATTGTTTATCACTGTCTATTGTCATCATATTGTAAAAATTACAATTGCTGTTTTGTGTATTTATTGTGTATTTAGACATGTGACATTATATGATACATTATGATTATGTGATACATTATGATACATACAACATGATGATGATGATGATGATGATGATGATGATAATAATAATAATAATAATAATAATAATAATAATAATAATAATAATAATAATAATAATAATAATAATAATAATAATAATAATAATAATAATAACAACAACAATAATAATAATATATTAATAATAATATATTAATAATAATAAGTAATATCAGTGACACTGATATTCAGTGCCCTTTGATATCACTATCTCTAATACTTAACTATATCAATCATTGATACTCCAAATCCATCTGTCAAAGATCCAGTCAATTTCAAAGACCAGTGAGCGAGAGACAGAAAGAGAGACAATGATGTAATCTGTGGGACAAATACATATGATACATTATGATTATTGCCTTTATTTGCTTTTGATAAGCACAACTAATAAGACCGCTTCACGTGTTCACTGGCTGTCCACATTTGCATAAACATGTACGCGGCCTTGACCTAATTATTGTTGATGCGTGACGTCACGTATCTGATTTGGTCCATAAGCGCTATTAGATACTGACACAGTAGTACTTCAGATTGGGTCTGTATGTTGGGTGTCTATTTCAGAAAGGACTGATTTGAGAAGGATTTACATTTAGTGGCTGTTTGAATATCTGATATTGGTTTCGTCATGGACTGGTTACGTTCATCCAGTGTACCGGTAACAGCGTCTCACCATTAGAACATAATAAAAGCCGCACTTACACTGTAGATATATTACAGGGGCCTTTGTAAAGACACCCCGGTCACCTGTACACGGCGGGCATTGACTGATGGAAAGCTCTCCACTAACAGAAGCCAATCCATTGAAACCATCCACAGCACACAGCGCTCTACAAGCTAACGACTTAATGAATCCGAGGACTTAGACAAAACTAGAAGTGACAATGATTTACATGGACTGAATATCACATCACTCAGTCAAACCTAAGACCAGTTGTTTATGATGCGCTACAATAATAATTATTATTACACAGTTTATGCAAGCAACTTTAAAAACTTAAACTTTTACACAAACAGTAAACATCTATTTTCATGTTTAAGTAATATGGTTAAAAGTGGCTCAGTAGGGTCTACCCTGTGAGAACCATTAGGCTATCTTGCAAAGAAATATGTGCTAAAATTTATTTGATAATAATAATAATAATAATAATAATAATAATAATAATAATAATAATAATTTTGAGTGGCTTAGTGGGATTTCTCCTGTGTTGAGAACTCTGCGTTGAAATATTCTGCCACTGATCTGAATTATCGAAGCATGCCATATGCATTTTCAATGTCTTTGTTCATGAACAGCACAGTGTCAAAGGACCAGATAGAAAGACAATTTCTAAGCAATCTGCTCGGACAGAAGTCGTCACTGATAAAACGCTAAACCCGTTTAAAATCGCATTTGAATAAACTACGAGAAAACCTCCGCTTAAGACTAAGACTACTTCGCGGTCTTCCTGCTTCTTTGTAAGTCTCAAGTCGATTGCCATTTAAAGCAAAGCGGGAAAAGGCAAACTTGACTTAATAGGCCTAACAAGACGATCGTTCAAACTGATAAATCAATCCCAATTCTTTAATTCCAAATCAAGAAGTCAATAAGCCAAGCATCTAATCTAATCTACCCGGTAATCTAATCTTAAACTTCTATAGTGCCACTTCATAAGGCACAGAAGCAGTGGCGGTTCCACTACGTGGGGGATGAGTGGGGATGCATCCCACCGGACTTCAGGACTTACTATTTGTTGCTTCTTAAACCTATTTTGGGGCAAAAGTCTAGTAAAACTACGAGGAAAAAACTGCGGATGACCTCTTTTGCTTGTCAACCTATTTTTTTGTATAAAAGTGTAGTAAAATTAGGGTTGAAATTCCTCCTTTTCAGCCTTTTTCGTCAAAGTTTATTGACTTTTCCCTTCTATTTTCATCCCCCACCAACTTTCTATGAATTCATTTCATCCCACCCCACCAAGAAATCCTGGAACCGCTTCTGTGACAGAAGAATCAGCGGATGGCACACCAAATTAAAATCAATCAAGATCCAGTTCGCCATTTAGATCTACTTAAATACACAATTAATTGCTTTCATCAAAGGCTGATCTGCTGATCCAGCCACCATTGTATCTCACTTCCCAGTTTGTTTTTCTGGATCACAAACATTCAACTACATCTTCTAATGCATTGACCCTACAAATTCCCACACTAGCACCTGTACCACCTTGGGTAAGAGAACCTTTCCAGTTGCGGAATTCACTTCCAGTACGCCCCTATCCGTCGGCCCGGTACCCCGACATTTGCACGATCGACATTTGCGCAATGACAAATGCGAGAACGTAAAATCGACAAATGCGCGACCGACAAAACTGTCACAAAAGCACGTATTTCGAGCTAAACATCACTACGCTCCAATATAATAATTGCGCTATAAATTTAAAGGATATGGTTCACCCTATTTCTAGCCCCTAACTCTAATCCTAACCTACTGTAATTAGCGCGCAAATGTCGGCGCGCTATAATGTCGGGTGCGCATTTGAAGGGACACGGTTCAGTCCATCTGGATCGCTCATGACTTTAGATCCAGTCCAAAAACACACTTGTCATCTTTTCCTTCCTCAGTATCCAGTGCAGATATAAGCGCACTCATGTTCCTGACAATCACATATAAGTCATTCATCAAAGTTGGTCTTCACTCGAAGTTATGTGCGAGGATCAACTATGCAGTTTTTCTTCAGATTCTCATTTTTATGGAAATCGGATGGCGTCATTATTTCACTCTGACGTGCTAGAAATGCACAACAGTTTACATATACGAATTTTTTAAAATAATATTTTGTACTTCAAAGCAAAATGTCATGTCAAGGCTTCCATACATTTTTCATCATTATAGGTCAGGGGCTGTCTATAAAGTACGTCACACTATTTTTGAGTCTTTTTGCCTCCCCTTGCCATAATCTGCCACAAATATCGGAACCCCCTTAAAGTTTGTCACAAACCTCGGACCTCTAAAGCGTCGTCCATAAATTACATAACACAGGGTTTTCTATGTAATAAATTCGAGTGTCTCGTTCAATTTTCAGCATCAAAACATAGATATTAAACTTCTGGCAATGATGATGAACGTTACTGACATTTAAAATTCCATATACCCAGCATCAGGGTTATTTCTAGGATTGTGAATTTGGGGGTTGTCGGGGAAATCTGAGACGTGTGGTTATTTTCTAGGATTGTAGGATTGTCAATTTGGGAGGTGTCGGGAAAATGTGGGGGGTCGGATTTTGGAAATCTCTACCGAAAAAGTCTGACAAGCGCAAAAAGGTCATCCGAGGATAAAAGTTAGGAGGTGTCCTTCTCCATTGGAGGGGGTGTTCAGGGCTAATTAATATGCATTTTACATGCGTACTATTGTCACAGTACCAAATTTGGAGGGATGTCAACCTCAAATTGGGGAGGGGTGTTAGGGGTGTGTAAAAATATCCCTGCCCAGCATAATATAATTACTATACACCTGTGACATCTTCTGTCAGAATACATCCGCGAGAAGAGAAAGTAAAATATCACTGCATATTTCAGGCTTTATAATTATGTATGGAAATTGTGACGTCACAATGACCGTACATCTGCCTCCCCGTCACAAACTGTTGCTTTCTTAAACCCCTCCCCCGTCGAGCGTGACGTACTTTATGGACGGCCCCTCATCAGTCGCTAGCGAATTTGCAATTGGAACGGCAACTGAAAGTTATTCAATTTCACTTTCTCTGTGCAACAGCATAACGAAAACATCGGCAATTGCCAGGACCTTATACGAGCGCCGATTTATGAGTCAATTTAAAAACAGTCGTTCTGCGTTTGAGGAGCCAAACTGTCTTCTTTCAAACGACTTCTCTTGGGCTGTTCCATTTCCAGATTGACAATAGACGGACATAACGGACTCTTATTGCGGTCATAGAGCTCGGGTCCACTTTACTCTTGCGACAATGACCAGCGGTAATGTGGACATTATACAAATAGTCAAACATTTCTACGACATGACAGTATAGACAGTAGACTCAGGGGCGTAGCCAGAATTTTGATTGAGGGGATAATGTGATTTGGGGCGAGGGGTATAAATCTTTAAAAACTTTGAAAATCTTAAAAAAACACATTGAAAATTTTAAGGTAGTCTGATTTGTTTGGGGGAAAGGGGTATACATACCGATATACCCCCGGGCCCCGTCGCTACGCCTCTGTATAGACTCTATAGAGGGAAGAGCAGTACAACAGCTATGCTAATTTTCACAGCTCATGGTCCTAGTAGAAGTTCTGTCTCTGCTAATTTAACGGCGATAAAACATGGCAAAGACTTCCAATATATGACTATTGTGCTTAAATCGCATTAGCAAATTTGCTTAGTGATATTGAGTTGTTAACGTCCGTCGCCAGAGCATCTATTATAATACCAGTAAATGCTGCAACTGGAAATTAACATAGCTGTTTAACCAAGCAAATTTGTTTAATATGTTAATTAAGTAAGTAATGACGTCACCAACTTCTGGTTAATTGAAATGCGTAGAGAGTTCATTTCTGAGTGTGACTACCAAGTTTCATAGCTGTATCACCAAGCAATCTCCAGTTGTAGCACTTAATTGCATTAACAGCTCAATGGACACACGTTAATTTGTTAGTTAAATAAGTAATGAGGTCATCAACTTCCGGTTTCTTGACATTTGTAGGAAAAATTCATTCTTGAGAAATACTACCAAATGTTACAGCTGTAGGCCTATCTATCTATATCCGAGCTTAAGTTATAGCATGTAATAGATGATGTGCTGTCAAATATTCAATGGACTCAAGTTCACGGATCCGAGCCTGGCCGAGATAATCATCATCATCATCATTAACCGTGGGCTCATCGCCCGTTGGTGTATAATGCCATCTCCACAGTTTTCTGCCATTCTTTCCTGTTCATTGTCCTGTGACTAAGATCCTGTAAACTACTTCCACACCATTCTTCAATATCGTCACACCATTCCTTGTGTGGTCTCCCTCTCTTATTGGCACCCTCCATTATTCCAGACATTAGAGCTTTGATCTTTCTGATCTCTTTCATTCTGCATATGTGTCCAAAAAGATGGAGTTTCCTTTGTTTTACTCTTTCCAGCATGTTTTTTTTAAATTGGTGAGACCGACATCAGTCCTGTCAGTTTAAGGGATCTATGATTCTAAGGCACAGAGTTCTGAATCCCATTGACTTTGTAATATTTGAAAGAGAAATACAATAAAATAAGGACTAATTTAAACACCTCTAAATTTTAAATGGATAGTTTGCACAAGTGATCAATATCGTTGTAATACGGAATGGATTTACAAATTATTTCATAAGTAATGGCTGTAATGCAATCAGAAAGACTTTTCGCAACTAAGGGGCTTTATTAAATTCTACAGTATTGATGTTGCTAGGATGGCCTGGTGCTTCCATACTTATAAGGGGTAAGTTTACTAATGCATCTCCAGAACTGAATTTTTGCAGACAAGCAGATAAATTGCCTATTAAGCTTAAATTGCATTCTCCGCAATAGATGTACTATATAATGGCAAACAATGACTGCTTTTAGATTGTCAATTTCATCAGCAAGCCATATCCATATGACACAGAAAAATGAACAATGTACTAAGTGCCATTTAGAATTATTGGTGCAATGATGATGACGGTGGTAATAATAATAATAATAAATAATAATAAATAATAATAATAATAGTTATAGTTATAGTTATTATCATTATTACTGATGTAAATAAAAAATCAGATCTTGTACAAATTAATTTGTAGGTTTCCAACTAAAATTTAGATGCTGTTAAGAAGTGACTATATCTGAAAAGCCTTTAGTGTCTGCAATTCTGGCATCTGAGAGTGTAACTGTAATTTAGGGTAAAGTTTAATCTGATATGGAATGAGAGATCGAAAATGGCAGAAATCAGGACGAAAATGTCAATGCTTGTCTGCAATCCGGCAAAACATCTTGGCAATAGACAAGATGCATTGACGGATCATTACAGTATTTAATATTTGGAAGTTAGCAGAGTGGTAATGACACTGGACGATGGAGCAGAAGGTCACGGGTTCGATTCCCGCATGAGCCCTTAGATCAACTCAGCCTTACTCGCTAGAGAATGGTGGTAAACTGACCAGTAGCGTTAAGCTGCGAGGAGGTAAAATGTGGCTCTGGGGAAAGTACCGGTAATGGCAACCTACCCCAGATTAATGGCTTATACCACCTAAACAGGAGAAAAGAGCCAGAACCCAACGCTCGGGCTCAAGTACAGGACCTACCTTTGCCTGCCTTTAGCTTTTTCGATCAGTCTATTGAAACTGTTTCATAAACTTACTAGTAGGTCTAATTGTTATTTATACTTGTAGCAATTAAATTTGTCATTATTTATATTTATTTTCAAGCAAAGACAATTTCATACATTTTTTAGTTAATCTGAATAAGTCTGAATTTCAGTCATAATTATGCAATTAGCATTCTATCTTCTAATGCATGGATAGAAAGACAGAAATTTATATTAATATTGAGTTTTAGCAAGTGAATCACTTATTCATACGCCAATCTCTCCAGGCATTGCACGAGATGGAGGCTCAAAGCACATGGTTTGATGACACCAACGGCATATTTTCTTCTGTTGTGACTGCAAATGGAGTACGTGTAATGCATTTGGCGGTAAAGTCTTGGATTTTGTCTACACACATCTGCAAATCCATTAGAGGAGGTGTTTGTTACATTCTCACGACGGTTCTGCGACGAAATGAGAAAGGCTTACTCCACTCGCGAGTGCTGATGCCCGTAGGCCATGTGCAAATGAGCACAGCCGGAGAATGCATGCGATTCGACGTCACCAGTGCACTCTCCAGGAGTGAGCGGCATGCTGCGTCACCACGAATGACGACGACAATGGCGACGTGTCAAATGATACGTCACCTCAGCTGAGATGCGATGCTGAATTTCGAAGCAGAGAACCAGATTCACCGTTACAGTCCAAGTGCCGACTTTTGAGATTGAGAACAACAGTCGTCGCAGTTAAGTCACTGCCTTAACAGATGAGCAAGGAGTAAGAGTAGAATGGGAGTAGTAGGAGGGGAGGGGGAGGGGAGGAGGATGAGGAGGAGGAGACCAGAAGTCTTAATAAGATCAGACCACTGGGTCTATATAAATCGCAAAGATCAACGGTTGGCTCAACGGTGTGTAAACCAAAGGACGCTGAGGCCAACGTAAGCGACCGTGATTGATGGAATGGTTAAGCCCCGGACCGATTTAAACAAATAAAACAATCAGGAAAGAAATGGCTCAATGCCATAAACTATAAAGTCGGTTTAGTTACACGAAGCTCCGCCCACCCACTCATCCATCACCGCCGATGGCCTTCTTCTTCTCGGTGGATTTCGGAGTTCTTGGTTGCCTTAAAACAGTCGGCTTGTGCCTAAAATTTCTGTCGTTATTTCCTGGAAGAAAGTGAACATTTTATGCTTTTCGATCTAGTGGTTTGTAAATGGCATAGATTTTAGAATTAAAAGTCTGCACTTCTCCGGGACCCATGGAGAGCAAATGTCAGAAAGTGCAAAGGTTTAGGACTTTAGGTGATGATCATAACTCATGAAGCTGATGACATTGAAACAAAAACTGATGGTTGACAGGGCATAAATTTCATCATGCAGCATTTCATGGATGATGATGATGATAATGATGATGATGATGATAATGATGACGACAACGTCGACGATGATGATGACTACAGTCACAGTAACGAAGACAGCGACAAATAAAAAATGATACCAAAGAGCCATGTTATAAGCCAGTGGTTCTCAAACCGTGGTCCACAAGTGGTCCGCGAGAGGGGGTCTAGTGGTCCGCGGCGAAGTCTGAAAAAACCTTCATAAAAATTAGACATATATATTTTCCATGTGAAAAATCGGAAAAGTGTGACGAGCAAAACAAGGTCATCAGTACAAAAAGGTCATTGGCACATTTTGTGTGTATTTTGTTCATTTTCAACGTGAAAAAGTCTGACAAGCAAAAAAGAACAAAAAGTCATCAGACTCATCACCACTTTTTAGGAGCAGATGCATGCTCAATTTATCAGGTGGTCCGCGAGAAATTTTTGAACTTCAAAAGTTGTCCGTGAGGCAAAGAGGGTTGAGAACCACTGTTATAAGCATTTTCATTTGAAGAATCTTGGAAACTTGTAAATGTGTAACCAGAAGTAAAAGTCACCACTTTAAACAGGGAACCGGACATATACATATTACTTATTTAGTAACTTGTAATAATATATCAGTATAGTGTGTGTAGCCCAGTAGGCTGCTGCCTTCAAATTCTACCGGACTGAATCACGGATTATAAACAGGGTGCGATTTGTGACCTGGAGCAGTGGGGGGATATGTTGAGCTTGGGGGGATGCAGTTGTTGGGAAATGTAGCAGTGGGGGGATGTAGCGGTAGGAGGATGTAGTTGGGCAGTGGGTGGGGTGGGGAAGATTCCCCTTCCCCCCTACAAATCGCGCCCTGATTATAAATGTCACTGTAAAGTAACGACAGGCTTCATCAGTGACAGCACCATTAGTTTTCTAAATGGTTTATTACGCTGCAGTAGGCTTAGGGCTCCTGGGCTTTAGGCAAATTACCGTTCATTGTATGTGAATAGTTCCAATGACAACTCTCAAATGTTGCAGTCTTGCATACTTCTAAGAATGAACAACTGTTTATTACAATATATGTTATATAAAATATTATTCAAATAACTCAACAGAAGTCTCCTAATGACCAGAATATCTGGTGCTGTTGTAATATCAACCAAGCATAGACATTAATACTCGGGAATACAGAAGAACAGTTGACAACAAGATTTCCACCATTTTACACTCAGTGTTGTTATGGTAACCACCGCCGAGATGTCTAAAGCATAAAGATATAAGTAACATACATTTGATGTGAAATGGTGGAAAACTGGCTTCACTTTCAGATACCATGGAATCTATCTCGTGATAATTAATTAACGTCAATGGAATGAGACAAATTATATGAAACTGAAACCTATGACCAGCAGTCATATTGAAATTCTGGGAAGTCAAACAAGAACAAAAGATAGCATAAAGTTTAAAAAAATGGCACACTTACAACACACACACAACAGTAATGGACATTTATCTAATGCACTATCAAGATAAATATAAATAATCAGAGATAGAAAATTATGCTTTGATTTAAGACTGATAGATTAATATAGGAAGCATAGACGAAAGGTTTTTAAATAAGAGGTTGAAATACTTGGAACTAAATCACCCTAAATCGTTATCATTTCATAAGACATTGCTACTACAGATAGAGACTTCCACAAGATGATGCAATAAAGAGAAAAGAAAACTATTATGAAGTTCTTAGTCAACTGTCACTTTTTTCAATGATCGCTTTTTCAAAAGAGAAGTGGCGTTGAACCATCTTCATCCTCAAATTTTTAACTCCAGTGGGCAGAAACAGAAATTTTTCATCCGCACTGAGGGTTTTTTAAGCCAAACCCCCGCCAAGTCAAATACTGTTCGTTCACTATAAAAGATGTTTTGATGGATGGTTCCTTTCCGTCCAACATCTCCTTTGATGAATTCTGTTACACCAATCAGATGCAAAGACAGAGCTATCAGATCAATATCTTGCATAATTTCTGCCATTTTCATATTTGGTGACCAAATTTCTCTTTTGAACCAACCTATTTGAGCATCAGTCTAATTCGTCAAAGTGAGGAATAAAAACCCTAACGGTAAAGAAATGTGTCTTCATGAAGACACATCAAAGCTGGTCATTGAGAATTTCCAGAAACACTTTGTTCTGTAAAGAATATTTTCTTGGGCCACTTAACTTCATAATAGGTAAGTAAGTAAGTAAAAGCTCATAAATTTGTTTAAAACTTTGGGAGTAGTATTGATTTCAAGTGATGTATGAAGCTAAGTTAGCATATATATATATATATATATATATATATATATATATATATATATATATATATATATATGAAAGCCACTATAATTACTTGCAGCATTTAATAACCAGCTTTCCCTAGATAGCCTTTGAATCCATTTCAACTGTTACTGCCTTTTTGTCCAAACTGTTCCATAAATCCACTACCCTAGCACTAAAAGTGTTTCCCTTGGTTCCATCCTATTCCTGTTTAGTAAATGAAAATGTCGGATCCCAAATTGAATTCTCTTTTCAACAGTTAACTAGTGCAAATTTTTAAGAACCGGTGTCGTATAAAATAAGTTCCGCCATAAAATAAGTTCCTGGGCGGAGCCTACGGTTTCTACGGAACTGAAATTATGCGGCTTACGTATAAAATAAGTTCCGCCATGAAATAAGTTCCTGAGCGATGTAGATGGGTAGGATATAAATTTATGATCTAGGATATAAAGTTATGACCTACCTTGAATTTGCAGTGATGACCAAAGGCGTAGATGGCTAGGATATAAATTTATGACCTAAGGTATAAATTTATGACCTACCTTGAATATCAGAGTTATGACCAAATGTGTAGATGGGTAGGATATAAATTTATGACCTAGGATATAAATTTATGACCTAGGGTATAAATTTATGACCTACCTTGAATATCAGAGTTATGACCAAAGGTGTAGATGGCTAGGATATAAATTTATGACCTAGGATATAAATTTATGACCTACCTAACATTTCAGTCTCGGCCAAAGTAAGGCTATATGTGTAGATGGGTAGGATATAAATGTATGACCTACCTCAAACTTCTTTCTTGATAAATTTATGACCTAAGATATAAATTTATGACCTCCCGTAAATTTTCCTGCATTCATCTATAATTTCAAATATTTCCCAGGGGTTACTCCCCCGGGTCTCATAAATAATGGGAGGGGAAAGGATAAAGGTGGAAAGCGATAAATTCTTCTTAAAAAGGTCCCTGGTACTTTATGTCATACCATTGCGATTGGGTACAAAAAGCGGCACTTTCAAGGGTTTAATTTGGGGCTGTAAAATACTTAATATAACTCACGGGCATTTCAAATGTTTAAAAAAATTTCTGATTGTTAAACCCCCGACATCCAAACCCAGTTTCTAGTTTGCTGTTCCAGACCCCGTTGACTCCAGTTGAGTTAAAAACCACACTTTGCATAGGCTGGCTACGCAACTGTTTGGTGGGTAGGTTGCCTGCCAAGAATTCCCAAGTAGGAACCAAAATTATGGTACGCGTTGCTATGGACGGGGCGGTTCTAATGTTGATTGACAGGCTATCCGCCGACCAATCAAAATTTGATCAGGAACTTATTTTATGGCGGAACTTCTTTTATATGACACCGGTTCAGTTTGATGAAACTCGTTATTAGACTGTTCTAGTCAGGATTCTCTGATATTTTGCCCAATGCTTTTGGCTCCAACGTTCTACAATGAGTTACGATGATCCCAGCTGCTGGTATAAAGACCATTGGCAAGAGAGATAAGGGAGATTTAGGTAGACGAGTCTCAATTCTCCCAGTATCTCAAACTGTAAATGTGCAATTCTTTGTATGTATGATTAATGCAATCAGTAAGTGATATAGATTTATCAGAAATTGTATTAAAAGATGTGGATGTAGTGGATTTTAGTGACTATTGTATACTTTATAAAATGTGATAGATGCACAACAAGAAAAACACTGAGCCAAAAAACAGTTGAAATAAATTAGAAGGGGTGGCATAATCAAATGTAAGGGTAACCTTGACATAATCATATGTGTATTGTTTGTAACACTATTATTACTATATTCACAGTTAACAGGGCCGTTTTAAGGCATAGGCATGGTAGGCATGTGCCTAGGGCCCCGTGATATATGAGGGGCCCCATGGGCGGTGAAAAAATAATTAGTAAAAAAGTTCACCACTTTATTTTTGTTTGATTTTTATTAATTTTCTCCTCCAAAAGCAGAATAAGCAAAAAAGATCATCACTACTTTTCAAAAAAATGCTTAAGGACCCAAACTTCTTTAAACCACACTGACAGTTAAGTGGCACCATATTGCCCATATATAACAAGAATGGGAGAAGAAAGACTGCCTCTGAGAGCTCTGCAATGTCATATTGAGGGAAACAGAAGTAGAGGAAGACAAGCTAAGAGATGGATAGATAATATAAAAGAAGATGTCGGAAAACAAAATCTTAACATAGAAGAAGCAACACACATGGCAAGAGACAGGAAGACCTGGAGTCATCTCGTATCAAACTCATCATCATCATAGATGATGGAAGAAAAAGAAGAAGAAGATATTGCCCATAATTTTGAAAGAACGTTATGCTATCATCAATTCTCATTTGATATTTCTACTGAGAACAGATATCTTATGTATTGCTTCCAAATTACTACATCAAAAAAGATTAGATTTCGCAAAATACTGCATCATATGAAATGGATGTAGGACATAACCCCCCGGACATTATAATAATATAGTAATGTCCGGGGGGAATTATGTCCGGGGGGATTATGTCTGTACACCTATGAAACATCTTTCCAAGGTCATCCTCACATTCGTTAATTCTTAGCTTCCAATTTCAACAGTTGTGGATCCCTCTCACAGAGTCATAAATCCTCACTTTCTCCTCCAATGCTTAAGATAACACAGTGCCATAATTGATGCTGCACAGTCACACAAAATTGTTTCAACATCAATCAACCCAACCATTGACATAGCCACGGGGGCCTGGCCCTCTGATCAGACTGGGATCGGTCATGGGATGATGTGTGCAAAACCCTTGAGTATTTGGAGGGGGGGGGGGTACCGGAAGGTAGTATTGGAATGAACAAAAGAAGTTCAAAGCACTGCACAACAATGTCTTTTACTAATCAAGACCTTTCTAAGCTGGAAACGTCAGTGTGTCCTCCCCCTATTCTGGAATCTTGGCTGCGTCACTGGAAACAGCCTCTAGAACTCTTTAGCCGCTAACAAGGATCCCTGAAATTTTCTTTCATGCTCTTTGTTTATTTGATTACCGTACTTACCGGTAGTTACTTAGTGTCATTGTACCAATACTGATTATTACTGTTCCAAAAAAATTACCGGTAGTAAATATAAATGCAAATTTTACATTTATGTAGCACCTCGATACTATGAGGTAGTCATCAGCTTATGCAAGCCACATTAATTTCCACTCTGCACCGGTGGACATGTGAGTGCCCAAAAATCAAACCCTGGTTGATAGCAGGCAGAGTTGACGCTCTACCAACTGAGCCATCAAGGATCTGACAGCCGGCATAAAACAATCAAAACTTCAATCACTTTGATAAAACTCCAATGCTTCTCGGTTGCTGTCTATGAAAATATGAAAACATGCTCAAGAACTGTCAAAGCACAGTGATAATGCTCTGACATGGGTCTGTCATTCCCAGGGTCAGATCTTATAGTTAGGAGTCAAAACATCAGTTACGTCATACAAGGAGGAGGAAGAGGAGGAGGAGGAGGAGGAGGAGGAGGAGCAGAGGAGTTTGATCGCAATATCATGATAAAGGGAATAAGACTTTGCAAGTGGCCAAGAATCAGCATTTGTCCACTAAACAATCAATTTCTTCTTATATATATATATATATATATATATATATATACATACATACATACATACATACACACACAGTATATATATATATATCCGGTATATAAGAAATAATATAATGACATGTTATAGCACTGTATACTGCAGTTTGTTGTTGTTTTATTTGTAGACTCAATGAAGAAAAGAAGACAAAGAAAAAGAGAAAACAAACTATAATTTGAATCAATGGTCAAATGGAACACAGTGGTTTTCACATAGGACAGATCCTAACGAACCACTCTAAACCCCTTCATAATAATAATTATTATTACACAGGTTATTGATAAATTGTCTTAATATACTCAATGGTAAGGAAATTAATTAACAGAAATTGTAATAATGCTCTCCCTGATGCTCTTAATGCTTTGGAGTGAGAGTTATAAGAAGGTGCCATAACTTTCATTGTGGAGGTTGTGCGACACTCTGTAGCAGAGGAAGAGGTGGGGGCTAAAAACTGTTAAAATTCATGATGCAATTATTGCACTTATACTTGTAGTTTGGTTTCAATTTAAAAATTAATTCTTTAAAGTCATTTCTTTATGTTGTTTGAAGCAGGAAATGGCAGACCCTGAGAATGGCTAGTGTTAGCTGTTTGGCTCTCTCATTGGACATGGTTAATAATAATGTGATTTTAAGTGGTTTAGGAGGCTAAGTAAGCCTGGTTAGAGCCAATACATGGCAAACCTTGATAAGCTGTTTATTTCTTAACAGAGGCGGCTCCATAGAGGGTCCGGGGGGACCCGTGCCCCCTATTGAATGCCTGCCCCACAGTGGCTTCTATACCTCAGTGCACTCATTCTAAGCAACTAGACTAGCCCATGTTTACGAAAACTAGTTGGCACCCAAGCTTAGAAGTTGCCACACCAACGGCCCCCCACTTGCCAAATCTTGGAGCCGCCACTGTTTCTTAGACCCTTAAAAACTGTCCAGCAATTATTAAAGCCTGATAATAATAATAATAATAATAATAATAATAATAATAATAATAATAATAATCATCATCATCATCACCGTCATCATCATCATCATCATCATCATCATCATCATCATCATCATCATCATCATCATCATGAACTGATTATGGTGGCATATAGTACAAGTACTGCTAGGACACATAACAATTGAAAATACAGTATATATCTGACAATGATCAATGTTCTGGATAACTACGAACAAACAGAGCAGTTTTCAGTTCTTGTTTAAATGCTTCAAGTGATGTCTGGTTCAGTGTTACTATGACACAATCGAAATCCTACTCAGGCCTGAGGAGAGGGGGGTGCAGCTGGTATATTGTTCCGGGACCCATGGAGCTCAAAGGGGCCCGGGTCCGGTGATGATGATGTATTAACAATAGTGTGAACCCTGAAAAAGACTATGACAACGGAAAAAGTCATCTTCGTCATGAGGAAGGGTCCCGGTGAATGTCTGCTTAGGGGCCCAGGGCCGATGGTGTTAAGTAATCAATGCCATAAGCCATAAAGAGACTGACAAGCAAAAAAGGTCATCAACACACTTTTTCAGACTTGTAACGAGGACCCATAATTCTGCTTTGAAAAAGACTGACAAGCAAAAAAAGATCATCAAATTTGTCACACACTTGGCAGGTCAGGGGCCCGTGACTATTTTTTGTACCGGGGCCCGGAAATTCTCTCGGCGGTCATGATCCTACTATCATGACCAACATGAGTTTTGGATATTTCAAGAAAGCTGCTAAACCAAGCATCGTAGGATTTTTCTTTGCTACATGATATTTGCTGGTTTAGTACAACAATGCACTTCGACGACTAAAGTGCTGTGACAGATGATTACGCTCTTTTGATCATCGCAAAGATGTTGTAAATCATAGCATCACATCAAACAACATTTCGTGTCCGAAAGGAAATAGCACTGATAGAGAGCCAATCACGTGATGAGCTTCTAGCGTCAAACGGAGAGCAGCGGCCTCGGTCACAAGTTGCCTGCCAAGGAAGAGACTTCCTTTCTTCTAATCGCTGATGGTGCAAGGCAGCAAACGCACGCGACTTGAGGCCGATGTCTTCCTTCACTCTCAGGCCTGAACCACGAGATAAGTTCGGAGCCCGACGGCTCTAACTGACCAATGGCCAGCTCAGCACTGGCGGCCTGTGGTGCTTTACTGCCCTTCATACACAGCGGAGATTGGTCAATTTGGACATGTCAGGCTCCAATTAGCATTAGAGTCTCGGTCCCGATGGTTATAGAAGGCAATGCTCGAGATGCAGCAGAAACTCGAAACGGTTTGTATTCTCTGCATCCGGTGCAATAGAAAGTCACCGCCCCTCCCCATCATCTCACCCCCCATAATCCTTGCACCAAATATTTGGACTCATTCAGCTGACGGAAAGACTTAACTTTAGTTGGAAATTGCTGGGGAATTAGCGCTACTAACTATAAATTGCACACATGAAAGAATAATAATTAGGGTAGAAGAGCCAGATACCCTAATGCACTTAAATTAGACTGACAACCAGTATGAAATATTGCAGTTCATCATGCAGTTGTACTTGTTTAAGTGCATATTGGATGAGTGCATGTAATCAATACAGTACAGAGACTATGCATTTAAATGGGTTGAACTATACATAACGATTACCAGAGAAGTCCTGCAAACACTGCAGTTCACTTCTGGAACACAGCATATTTAAAAGTGAACCGCATGCAGTTTAAAGCACGGGACATGTTGGCATATTGGCAAAGCAATTTTCGAATCTAAATCATGAATGTGTTGCAACACTGGATGAAGTGCCTGCCCCATAACAACTGTCGCTGAGGTTCAAGTGTTTTAATCAAGGTGCTGTCCAACTGCTTTGTTTGGACGTTTCATCATCATAAGACCCAAACAGTGGCATCGCACAACAATTTTGTTAGAGGATGCCCACTCCTGATGCCAGGGTAATTGAACGAAAATTGTAAAATAAGTTATTCCACCGCCCATGTAAACATAAACGGCATAGACTGTAGACATAAACATAGACATATAGGATAAGCATAGATATCATAAAAGACATTTCCAATGCATGTATGGAATGGAGACTGTGGGTAAAACTTAACGCAAACGCAACAGTAATAAACAAATTTTTTGAATTTTTGTAGACACCATAATTTTTTAATTTTTTGGGGATGCACAGGCATCCTCTGGCTTCTATTATGCGACACCACTGGACTCAAATCTTTTAAAATCTTCTTTAAGTTTTCACCTTAGGATATCAGGAAATTCAACATCACCAATGCATTTAGTATTGACCAAAATCTCAACTGCAACTATCGAAATAACATTAGAGAAACTCCCTGTGCTGCTAATCAGCAATGCACAAGCAAAACAAATATAAATAGCGAGAATTTGACACGTTAGGTTTGTAACATACAAACCCTTATCAAGCCTAACAAAGCACCATCCATCATGCACTGTTTGACAGGTTAATTCAGTCTCAGAAGATGATCTGCAAATTGATTTCTTCAGCTGAACAGATCACCGGGTGGCAACAAAAAACCCGCCGGAAATATAAACACATACCCTTCTTCGGGTCAAAAGTTAATTTGCAATCCAGCGATTTTTCACTTGTAATATCAACGAATTACTGAAACACCTAATAACTGCTTAAAACAGTGTTATCTAAAGAAAATGAAATTGAACCAAAGAATAATGGATCAGATAAACACGAAGACCATGTTCTTAGCTCTACCTATGCAACAGTGGCGGCTCCAGGATTTGGCAAGTGGGGGGGGGGCGTTGGGGTGGCAACTTCCAAGTATGGGAGGGGGCGACCATTTGCTGATAGGTATGTAGTAGTAAGTATAGGGTCAAAACTGGAGGGCCACTAGGGTCAGGCATTCAATAGGGGCACAGGCCCCCCAGGCCCCATGTGGAACCGCCACTGCTATGCAAAGAAAATATATGATTTGCAGAAAAGTGAAGTCACCGAAGTTGATTTTACACCATATATAAAAGTTTATCAAATTTAAAATGTCTTGATAAACTATCTCATATAGGAAACCCAGGAGCATAGAAGCATAGGAGAATCATTAATCCAAGTTTTAAAAAGCCATTTTGAAGTTAAAACGCAGTTTCCAAACTTTCTGACACTCTCATCAACACCAAGGCTTCGAAGCAAATCAGGCGAAATTTCATCCGTTCCATCGAAATCGACGACATGCCTGTTCAGCCATCAGAAGGGATACCCAAGGACCGATATTCGGGAAGGGGGTTGGGAGGGAGGTAGGTGCTAATAATTGTCAAATCCATCACTACCCCAACCCATAAAAGAATAACACCAATTTCCTGGAGGACAGAAAGTCACACCCAGCCGCAATAAAACAGAAACAGGGGAAATGCGCCGTCGGAGCGACAGAAATCGACCGAGGCGGCCATTTGGAATTGCCTCCATAGACATGCGATACGCAGTGAGACAAGCACTGAATGCCCAAGCCAAGCATAAGACCCGACGATCACGGCAAAGAAAACCGATGCTGTTGATAAATTCAAGCTGATTCTGTAAATTACTTTAGAAAAGATCTCGCACGCCTTCCTTTTATTGATATTGAAACAGCGTAGGCGGCATTCTTTGAGCAAATGCAAAGAGAAGAATTACAATATCTGACAGATTATCAAAATCATGTTCATTTCAGTTATGAATATACAAAATAATTGTATCAATAAATAATTCAGTATTTCCAAATGCTAGTCTCGCGTAAGAAAAACAAGAAAAAGCTTTGTGGCCTAACTTTTTCTTTCAAAATTAAGCATTTTGTAACACTATGATGCTCCATAATCAAAATAATAAAATGAATTTCTACATCTAGAAGCCTCCAACTTTGGATTTTCTGACTAAACCCATATTTTGCCAGCCAGAGGAATTATCTAATATTACCAAAATCAGTGAAGTTGATTGACTCAGTACTGAGTCGGATCGTGAATAATTGGAAAAATCATCTTTACCATCTTCATCACCAGCAGCAGCAGTACTATCATCAATAACCACAAGCTGCTTTTTGGTCAAATTTCATCTCATTCTTGCCTGCTTAGAGCTCTGTAGCCTAACTTGCTTCAGCAAGGCTAATATAGCCAAACGTACTATAAAATAAATCATTAAAATACGGGTAAATAGCTTTAATGTACAGAAGTCTAAATTAAGAAATGAAATTAAAAGTACACATAAGTGCATTATTAAAATTTTTAAACAAAGTTTCACACACACATGCACGCGCTCCCATGCACAAATATCCAATCCTTTCATCTTTATCACAGGCTTACATCTTCATGTCCCATTCTGATCCATTTTCTACGATCTGTTAACTAGGATTTGGATCCAAATATCTACCTGGTACTCATAGTTCAGTCCAGAATTTGGCTCTTGATCCAGTTCCTTCCTAGTTTGATTACATGTATGCAAGTGGACATAACATTGATGCAATGATGCAGACATTTATCATTCAGATTCAGCCACGCAGGTGTATCTTTGGTTTTCGTCCAAAACGATTACCGGGTATCTCTTTTTTACGAAAGTAGAACACACGCGCGGTCACACGTGTGCTGCCAGAAAGACGCATTGATATTCTCAATACAAGCCAATGTAATTCAAATATGCATCCATTAATATCTCCTTTTCTTCCTACACAAAGGCCATTTGTAGGCCTACATGTACATTGTCCTCTTCATCATGTTTACCTTTTCCACGTCAAAGCAAAATTTACATTGCAGTTTCCAAGCAAATACACCTTTAATTATGATAGATAAACTATTTTGGCTTGGAGTAAGTAAGAGATAAACTATTTTGGCTTGGAGTAAGTAAGTAAGTAAAATCTCGTAAACTTCTACAGCGCCCCAGAAAGCAGCACAGCAGTAGCTGCTTATTCTTATGCGCTTAATCTTTCTTGAAATAGCTATAGACAGGGTGGTTTGTCGGTCGGGCAAAGGTCAGTGTATCTATGAGGCGGCGGGTCAGGTTGTTGTTGCTATGGGGGAAATGACTTTTCGAATAGGAAGGTTTTAAGTTTAGACCTAAAGGTTTGAGGAGACAGTGAAGGAATTAAAGGAAATGAGGATTCGGAGCTTATTGTTTGACCATGTCGTAGGCTGCGGAGGGAGGCTGGAATTGAGTTCCAAAGTTCTGGTGCGGCGTATGAGAAAGCGCGGTTGCAGAAGAAAGTGCGGTTGCAGAAGGAAGTTGGAGTATTTATTATTCCCCCAAGTTCTTATTCTGTGCCTCATTGATATTTGGATAGACACAAATTTGCTTTTTGCAAATGCAGAGAGTATTTTGAACACCCTAAAAGAGGAGCCATGCTTAATTAAGATATTCATAGCATGCTAAAGTAAAACACATTCACACTGAACATAAGTCTTACTAGTGCATGCAAATTGTTTCACAATATAGTCATATTAACATGCAAAGCAGTTCAGTGACAGCTGTTTTGCAATTTCTCAAAAATATCATGTACCGGTAACATAAAGTGCAGCATCAAAATCAGATATGGTGCAGCAGCTTATAGGAGGCTACGTTAAAGTTATTAAAATGAAAGTAAACATAATTCTCAATTTTATTAGTTTGAAATAATTTCTTGTAATTTTCTTTCCAGGATTTGTAGATTAATTACTGTGTATCTTGTGATGCTTGTCAGTTAAAAGTTAACTGTTATCAGAGATGTAAAAAATCCTGGTCTGATATTGTGTAGATAGATTGTGAATAGCAGCAACTGATGCCCTATTGTAATGCTACAGAGACCTTGGAGTCCCATTCGACAACGAATTGACCATGAAGCAACATGTTGGACAGTTAGCCAAGAGCTGCTTCTATCACATATGACGCATCCACCAGATCTGTCAAATCGCTGGCAAAGAAGTCGACTCACAACTGGTCTCTGCATTTGTCCTGTCCAGACTAGACTACTGCAATTCCGTTCTTGCCGGCCATCCAAAGTCTACACTGGCCACTCTACAGCACATACAAAATGCTGCTGCACGTCTAGTGCTGGACCTGAAACCTAGAGACCACATCACTCAGGCACTTTGTGACCTTCATTGGCTTCCCGTCCAGTCATGGACTCAATACAAACTCTGCATGCTGATGTTTTGCACACGGCATGGTCTTTGCCTAAACTACCTGACTGATCTGCTTCAGCCAACATCAACTGTTAGCGGTAGACTAAACTTACGATCTGCCTCTACCACCCAATACCAGAAAGTCGAAATCTTGTCTCTGGGCATTTATGGAGCAATGAGCCTTCTCGTATGCTGGACGCTATGCTTGGAACGCCATTCCACCAGCGCTACGGAACATAAAGTCGCCCGTCGCTTTTCGAAAACAATTGAAAACTCATCTGTTTAACTGTGCTTATAGCTATTGACATTGTAATGCCCTTGTTAACATTAATGCAACAGGCAGTGGCGGTTCCACCATGTTGATGACTGGGGATGCATCCCCCACCAGGGTTCTGTATTACCTTTTTTACTTGTCAACCTATTTTCCAGTGAGTTTTTGAAAAGAAATTGAAAATTACTGCAAATTACCTTCTTTTTCTTGCTTGTCTGCCTTTTTTGGCAAGGTTTCTTAACATTTAGTGAGCAAAACACTACTAACAATGACCTTTTTCTCTTTTTTTCTTGTTTTTCTTCTTCACTTTGCATCCCCCACCAACTTTAAAAATAATTTTTTCATTCTCCCCACCACCAAAAATTCCTGGAACTGCCACTGACAACAGGCGCATTATAAATAGCTAATTACATTTACATTTAGATAACATATTATTTTATATATCAGTGCATAGTCAATTACAGTAAAAAATCATAAATAAAAGCCAGCAGCACGGTAGTTCAAACTCCACTGAACTCAAAAGTGAGTCCAATAGTGGGCGGTTCTGGATGAGAAACTTTACAGGCTTACTTATTATAATTATAAATACTCTACAAACAACTAAATCTTTAACTACCAGAAATCAATGTCATCAAATAATTCTAATAAAATAGAAAAGCATGCCCTGTCCACAATTCCAGATATCATGCGGGGAGAAAAACAGTAATCGAATTTATTTATAGAATTTATCTTTATCTATTGGTCAGACTGAGCATCAAGAAAATCTGTTCATTGACTCGAATCAAAAGAGAATTCGGCGAATCTTGACCTCAAGAGACAAAATATGCAGATACTTAAGCTGGACATAATTTTTCCTGAAAGTCTGCATCACTCTTTGATCCTGAAATCACCAATATATATGACATTATCTGCTAGGAATAATTGATGTGGTAGGTAGCAACACAAGTGAACCATGTCCTGTCTCCAACCAAATCTCCAGGCAACCACAGAATGCAGACAATAAAGCTGATGCTCACAGCATAAAATCAGTTTTTACATTGGCCAAATACATCAAAAAACGAAATCAAAAGCAAGACCCATATATATATATATATATATATATATATATATATATATATATATATATATATATATATATATATATATATATATATATATATACTCCACTGCATGTCAAAATAGGTACCGGAGCCTTGCACCCGAAGATTTATTTTCACTGGAAATAAAATCAATGATCCAGTACAATAAACTTTTCGGGCATAATGAAATTTTTGTGAACTGTGGAAATAGCTTGAACTAAATACATCACATTGCCAAATAAAATGACAACATAAAGTGAATCAGATTATTTAACTCAATGAAAAAATGCATTTTACTTCAACATTGAAATTCAAAGCCTTAAGTTGTACATTTGAGGTAATTTATAAATGCTAACAATCATTTGATTTCATGTACTATGCAAGTAAAAGCTTCAACTCCAAGTGGTGAGGCCCAGAATGAATTCACACCATACCATTAGTCTGATTATATTAACTATTGGCTTTAATTCAACACAATAAAAGTAAATCAGTATGAAAATCAAAAAATAATAGACAGGATTCAACTGGAAGTGAAAAACATGTGCACAGTGCATATAATAATAATAATAATAATAATAATAATAATAATAATAATAATAATAATAATAATAATAATAATAATATTATTATTATTATTATTATTATTATTATTGTCATTAATATTACCGGTATATGGTTGTTAATGCACATTACCGGTAAGTCATTCACAAAGTGAAGAATCGTTAGTGCAGAGCAAGTCAGAGGTGAACCATGTGCCCAATGTTGCTGTGCAGTGTCTAAGATCAGATTCGAACCCGCTACCCTCCATTTGCTTGGCAAGAACCTTAGCGCTACTCCACTGTGTTCCCACTATAATAATTAGAGGAAAGTCTCAAATATCACCAAAAAATTACAAACTTTTGAATGCTTGATGCAAATTCTAAAAGAGAAAGTCCAAAATATTGAACAGATAAATCAGTCTTAACTCTTCATTAAATGAAATATCATCTTAAAAATTCTCAAAATTGTACAAAAATTTATTATTCAGTATTGCAGTGTCTTGTTTCCAATTTGAGGCAATAAGAAATTTGATCTAAAATTTTAACAAGATCTAAAGTTGCCATGACAAGTAATTTTTCAACAGAAAACAGTAAATCACACAAATAAGAGGGACAATGATTACTTTATGAAGCATGCTGCAAAGACTGCCAACGAAAGACAGAACTAACTAAATGTTAATAGACAAGTTAAGTCAGTCTGCAAGCAATAGAAATAAATTCCTAAGTAGTACTAGTTTATTACAATTGGGTGCTTAAGAAATTTTTTTAGCATACTGTATTAAGCTTTTAAGCAATCCTGCAAATTATGTGAAATAGAAAACAAAGAAATTGAACTCTTTATGACTACTTTTGTCAATATCAATCTATTAAGGGTCAGGCAATGTACAGTCAGACAATTTCAAAATGTCAATGGTAGAGATGTTGTTATATTCTTCAGTACCTCTGTGCAACAACTAGAGAATCAAAACAAATACACTTTTAACATCTCCAGTATCCATTTAAAACCGGTTTTTCAGCCATCCAGCCCGTATGCTTGGTGAAAACGTGACGCAATTTACACCATGCTTACCTATATGACTGAATTCAGAGCCGACCATCTGGACAACGAATACAAGAGACGAACACAGCGGTAGCAGCAGCAGCAGCGACTCCAAAGTCTTCTCCGTCATGTCCTGGCAAGGTCATCTCAACAACACCAACTTCATCTTAGAAATCCTCCAAAGGTCTTCAGATCAATCAATTCAGTTCACGAATTGTATATTTCCAGTGAGTGTGACCAATCGTTGGTATGTTCCTAAAGATTTTGTGGAACTGATGTTATGCCCCATGTTGACAGATACAACGCGGGTTCATTTCAGAGCGTATCGGTGACGAAGAAGCCGTGCATGAATGTCTCTAATTGCATCAACCACACTCAGAACGTCTCGTCACTCAACTACGTCTTCAGAAGTGCCAACTTTTGAAACAAATCACTTTCCAAATCATTTGTTTCGCATTGCATCCGGCTTTTGAATACCTCAGTTCAACATCCTTCTCGTCAATGCACCAGAGCCACGCAGCAGACTCGATTAAAATAATCCGTCAACTTCCTCAGTACCTCAGACTTCGATCTTGAGCAGTGATCACTTTCGATCAATGACCACTGATTGATCTCCGATCGATGAATATCTGAGAAAACGCTTCAGGGCTTTTTCGTTGCGTCTGCTTAATCTGTCGCCGCCAACCGATTGGTTTCAACAAGATTCCTGCGTTTCGTGATTCGTGCCCGGAATAACATTTTCTTGATTCGTTAAAAAAATTTCACGGCGCTATCGGGGGTGGGAGGGGGCTGCGGGTGACGACGCGGTCGACCCGACCCAAGTCCCGGTCGATGATGATGCAATTTAAAACTCCCGGCGCGTCCTTTCGTGTCCTTAAATGCACGTGAACGTGAAGAGGAGAGGGGCAGGACGAGCTGCTGCTTTTATCAGCCGCTGACGTCTGGCCATACGGTCGCCCGATCCGAGTCACGACAGCGGCGGCCAGCGGCGGCGGCCAGCGGCGGCCAGCGGCAGCGGACGCATCCTTCCCCGGCTCCCCTGACCGACGCGCGACCGAGCGAGCGGCGAGCAGGCCTCGACGCCTTCGCCGGTCGCCGACGTTCCGAGCGACTGAGGGCGGACGGACGGGCGCCGAGGGAGCGCTCCACAGTCTGGCACTCTGTGTTCTATTGGCTCCGTCCAGGGGTCACCAAACTTTTTGACGACTGGTCAGATAACCGAACGAATGACGGGCGCACAGCCATTCTGTTCAATGCTTGGAAGCCAGAACAGAAGGTCTGCGTGAAAAGAAACGACTAAGTTTTGCAGTCCGCGTCGTTAGCCATGGGCGAAGCAGCGTGCAATAGACACACAAAAACAGAGATCAAACATAATTATAGGCCTAGAAAAAGAGAGTGATACCGTATGTAGTTTTGCCAAGCAAATGTAGGTGATGGCCATGGTTGGTCTAAATACACGTCCTGCAAGCGATGAAAAATTTAACTTTCTACTCGATGGATGAATGAAAGAAGGCAGAAGCAAAGCCGTAGCTAGAATATATGGCGCCCGGGACATTGGGCAAGGTATACATTTTTCGCCCCTACAGTTTAAAAACAAATTGGGCGTTTAACTTGTTACAACCATGGTTTCTGGCGCCCCCAAGACGGTGCCCGTGACGGGGAAGCTTGCAGGGGCGTAGTCAGGAATTGGATTGGGGAGGGGTATAATGTTATAGGGGCTATATAAATCTTTAAAACATTGAAAATCTTAAAAGACACGTTAAAATTTTCAAGGTAGTCTGATTTTTTTTTGGGGGGGGGGGTATATATACACCGATATACCCCCATCGCTACGCCCCTGGCAGCTTGTCCCTTGCCCCATGCAACTAGCTACGGCTCTGGAAAGAAGATGTGAGTTTTAGACTGGATAATAAAAGCTATATAGAGGAGAACTGGTAAGCGGATAAAGAGTCCAGCCGATAGGTTAAAGAAGTGAAGGGTGAACAGGGCCATATTAAGGCGGGGGCTAAAGCCCCAGGCCCACCATAAAATATAGGCCCTCCGTTTTTCAAGCGACGACCTTTTTTGCTTGTCAGAGATTTTCAGTGAAGGCGACGGAGAATTTTACAAGAGGCAATTTTAAAATTATGGAAGTGACGACCTTTTTTACTTCTCAGCCCCAGGCCCACTCGGACCTTAGGGTAATTTGGGGTAATTTCGGCACCTTAAGCATTTTGTTTCAGAATTTTTGTCAATATGCCTTTCTGAACAACTGCTATTGTTGAATATGTTAGAAGAACATCCTGGCTACTGAAAATTCACGAGAAAACTTTATATTATATTACAATATTGTAACTATTTTAAGTCTGGTGGAGGCCCCGAAATGCCGAAATTACCCGCATTGTTCAATGATTGTTGGTATTTTCGGCACAGCTAGAGGGTATTTCCGGCACCCCGTGCCGAAATTATCAACAGCCAACTTGTGATCAAACAGAACAGTTGTAAGTAGGCCGACTCGAGAATGATATTGTCTATATTTGCATCTCGCAAGATATAGTCTGAGAAACCTTAGACAATAACAGAAATTCTGATTTTTGCAATTAAATGTTTTTAGGGTTGGGGCCAAAGTTGGTCCAGGTATTGGGGTTAAATTAACCTGTATGGATAAATTTACACAGTGATAGGCTATATAGCCTAAGAATTAATGGCTAATATATTTTTTATAATGTGCCGAATTTATTTTAATTTTATTTAATTCTTTTATTTTCAACAAAAATGATCTATATTTGATGATCAATGTACTTAGGTACAATAGGCCTACTTGAAAACCCGATTATGCTCCTGAACGAATGCTGGGACTCTTGTGGCATGAAGTAGAGTTAAATGCAAAAGAAAAGTAACATTATTTCAGCTTCTGTTCTGGCAATCGACTAAATTTACTGTCAGTTGATACAACCTTTGCAGTTATATGATTCGTCATCATCAAAGGTTCCACAGTTTTCTCCACATGATATGTGATATCTTTTGGAGCATCCTTTGCATGTAACCCAATTTTCACAATATTTGGGATCAGAAGTGTCAACATACTCAACCCTGCATTCTGCCCAGATCCAAACATATAGGAAGATTTAGTCGCTATCTTCTGTCTTTCCCGGCCGCTGCGCTGGGTTTTAGAAGCTGTCTCACCTGCCAACGCACTAAAACTCGTGATAGGTTGATTAGGCCTATAGCACGTAACTCTTTAGCAGGAGATACAATAGCTGTTATAGATCCACGCTGATTGACAGCTGGTATCAATTGACTATCACTGTTGTCAAACATTACCTTCTGTAATTCCTCAAAAACCGCTTTGCTTTCGCTCTATTAAAACCAATGGTTCTTCCGATTGACGTAGCCTCTGCCACCCTCACCGACAACAGCGGGTTTCGTTTCATGAACCCTCCCACCGCCTCCCAACCAATATCTGCCAGCTGTCTTCTCATTGGTGTTGAATCTGTGATCAATACAATTTATCTCACAATAGCTAAATTACAAGCTCTCTCACAATCTTCGGCGATAGACCGAACAGCCTGTTGGCCATGCTTAGTAAAACCTGTTCCAACTCATTTTCCTGTTCTTGTGCCAATGTTGTTGGACGTCCTGCATGAAGTTTCTCGACGCCTCCATCAGTTGCAAGGAGTCTCTTAACGGAGTTTTGCAGAGTTTGCCGAGGTATACCAAACTGCTTAGCAGCAGTCTTCTTCGGTTTACCGTCAACAAGGACTGCATTGACCGCCAACTTCATTGTCTCTTCAGGCCACTAAGCATAACGTCCCCGCTTCGGACGGCTTGAGGCGCCCATGATTTAAGTCCTGCGCGACGAAAAGGATTATGTTAGCCGTAGAGTGGAAGCGGAGAGGTTGAGTGATAGGCTATGAGAATGCTGACAATTTCGGCATCTCAAAGAAGGTAATTTCGGCACTGTCGGAATAACCTTTCGCGTCTGTGCCGAAATTACCCACTTAGCTGCCTACTTACAAAACGTAACTGTGCAGAAATTACATGCTGTTCTGCAGTTATTATTGCTCATAATTTGACTTGTCCTAAATTTTCCTAGCAGAAAAACATCTACGCTTAAAGAACAGATCGATTGTCTAAGAAAGAATCACTTTTTGTAAACAAGAAAAATGTTAAGAAAACAGCACCTTCTGATAAATGACCAACCTGGCTGGAATAATAGTAGTTTAGACCATATTTTCAACTTGCGTCTAACTTCGGCAGACATAGTGATGATGTTATACTATAGTCTGTGGTAAAAAATTAATATTTTCACACTAGATCTCGGGGTGCCGAAATTACCTGAGTGCCGAAATTACCCGGTGTTACCCTAACCCGGCCCTGAAGGTGAAGGATACGTGGCGTGCTTAGGGGTCGTCCATAAATGACGTGACGCGATTTTGGCACTTTTTGACCCCCCCTACGTAACGCGACGTAACAAAAAGTCAGACCCCCCTAAAATATGACGTAACAACGGGCCGACCCCCGCATTTTCGTCTTCCAGAAAGCCTTGACAAGCAAAAAGGGTCATCCTTATACTTTTTTCCTCTCCAAACATGCTGACAAGCAAAAAAGGTCATCCTTGTATTCATTACCTCTTCAAATACCCTGACAACAGTGGCGGCTCCACCGGGGGGCCAGGGGGGCCCGTGCCCCCTGGCCCCCCAGTGGCCCCCCCACTCGGGACCCTATACTTAATGCTACATACATTAAACAACAAATGGTTGCCCCCCATGATTAGAAGTTGCCACCCCAACGCCCCCCCACTTGCCAAATCCTAGAGCCGCCACTGCCTGACAAGCAAAAAAAGGTCATCACTTGAAAATTTTGTGTTGCGTTACGTCACATTTACGGAACCCCCTCCTCTCGTCACACTTTGTAACAAATGTCCGGACCCCCCTAGGCGCGGATCGTTAACTAGAAATAATGCTTTTAATATTTATTAACTTTTCTTCGACTTGACAGTCTTGGCTTATCAATAATTACACTGTCCAGTATATGATACGTTATGTTAAAGTCGGTTTGGAGACTACTTAAAAATTTAATTCTATATTTTCTAACCAACACCATAATGTCACTAGCCTTGCAAAGTTGCAAATAGGCTTAGTTTAACTATCTGCATATCTGCAACCCATACAAGGCTTATATTATAATTAGTGTTTTATCCACTTTTAGTTGACACTAAACTTGCAGGGTCACGGCATGTTAAAAAAACCGCTGAGGTGGGTTGCACTTTCAAAAAGTTTCCAAAACACTGCTATACAGTTTAGAGTATATACCAAATAATTTATATACACAGTTTTCCATATTTAGCTATTGTGTGAGTCCGGCATTTATGAGACTGAAAATTGCACAAAATTATAGAAATGTTTTAGACTTTAATTCGAGTTTTAGTCGATTGTTGCTCGGGTTTGAATGGCATCAGATAGAACTGCATCTGTTTTGTGAAACTAGCAAGCATGGTGTCGACTGCCCTGAAATCAAATCAAAAATTAAAATTTTCTTCACTTGAGTCATCATCATCATCATCACCATCATCATCATCACCATCATCGTCATCACCATCATCATCATCATAGTTGCTTTCTGCCAGTTCATTAGCGGTATAAAGCAACTATGATGATGATGATGATGATGTCCACTGTTCCCTCTAATTTGTTGTAGTCCGTGTGCGCATGAAATTTCTTGTGTGCAAAATTGCACGTGGAAAGTCAACTTCTGTGCACACCGAGAATTTGTCCGAAATCAGCATTACTTATTTGCTAACAAGTTAATATGTCTCAAGTTGCTGTTATCGGTCAATGATCTGCTTTTTACAATTTTCCCATCAGTTTAAAATATAAACACATGCAGTGGTGTAAACTTGGATAAAAAAGTAGGGACCCAAACCCTGTATCTTCTCCTTTCCTATGGTAGCCTCTCAAAAAGTTGGGACTCGAGTCTAGAGCCCTAATAGTAGTTTAAGACTACGATTACACATGCGATCTAACCATATAAAACACTCATGAGTTAAAAATTCAAGCATCACAAATCAGGCATTACAAATTTGCAAAGGGGTTATGATTTTCATACCTTTATAGTTTCTCTTCAATCCTAACAAATTATGTACCTATTCGATCCAAGTCAGTTACACTTCCTCCAAGATGACTTTAATGCACATCATCATCATGTCTAGATGGTATTCCTCTAATTCAGTGCTTCCCAAACTGTGGGCCATGACCCAAAAGCAGGGGCTTCTATCCCTATTTAAGGCGGGCGCAGCTGCGCCCGGAAAAAAATGGGGGGGGGATATTTTGCTACTAATCTGAACTGAACCGAGACTGATTTCTTTGTTTTTTTTGGGGGGGAGGGGTGAAATTAAGCGCGGCTGCAAGGGGGGGATACAGTGTTTACTCTAGACTCCTGTACTCTGGGGAAGAAACTGACAAAGCCGGGGGGAATTCTGCTAGGGGGCTGCTGCTAGTTGATATAGTATGCCAAAATTTCCGTGGGGAATTTGAAATTTCCGGGGGGGAAAGGGCAATTTTCCCCCGGAAACGGCCTAGATTAAACCCTGGAGATAGAAGCCACTGCCCAAAAGTGGGTCGCAGGGCTCAGTGGGTCGTGGGATAGCGCAAAATTAGAGTCAAAAGTGTCATTTTTCTAACCAACACCACAATGTCACAAGCCTTGATAGTTGCAAGTAGGCTTAGGTTTTAAGAAATTTATATGCCTGCAAAAGAGGATGCACAAGAATGCAAATGAACTTCATCCAAATGACCAGAGCAGCAAGAGACCGACAGAAGTGGAAGGAACTCATTCAGACCCATCGTCCAACCTAATAGGGAACGACAGAAGGAAAGAAATAAGAAAAGTATGCCTGCAACACTCCATATACGGCTTTACCGGGCTTATCCACCATAGACTGTCACCCGTTTGTCCGGCCGGATACCCTGGATTTGACCTCGATCTTTAGTGATTTGGATTTGGTGTGCCATCGGTTGATGCCCCTGTGCATTATGAAAGTGGCGCTATAGAATTTTTTTAAAGATTAGATATTAAAATGATTAGTGTTTTATCTAATTTAACTGACAATAAGTTTGCAGGGTCGCGGTATGCTACAAAGCTGCTGAATTGATCGCAGTTTCAAAACGTTTGGAAAACCCTGGCCTATAGTACTTTTAGAAATTAATCTTATTTAGCAATAACGCAAGGAAAGCGTATTCTGACCATTTTGCTCTGAAACTCCACTAACAATTAGGGATTCTATTTTGATTAATTATCTCTTCGACCTGGTGGTTAAGCGATTTTGTCATACTCATAGGATTTTTAAGATGCGTAATAAAGGTATGTTCCTGGCAAAAGTTTAAGGAAGGCAATTTTCAAGAAATTTCAATATTTGTTTTTCTCATTTTGTCTTATTTGGCAAAATATGACAATTTTGCCTAATATATTTGCCATATTTTCATTCGAATTGAATCAGAGCTGTGTTTTGCTATTGATTCAAAACTCAGAAGATTCCTTTCAACCAACGTTCGCCAGATGGCGTAATGCATTTTTTGATATTACATATTATTATTGTCTCAGCACGTTACAAAACCGCTGAAGTTGTGCGCAGTTACCAAAACGTTTGGAAAACCCTGTTCTAATTTATTCCTTCTCTTCTTCTTCAACGCATTCATTAAGCTAAATTGCGGTTCACAGTTTGCGCTGAATGTCAGACATGTTCCTCCTATATCCATTCGATTTGCTAGATCTTGAAACTAACTGTTCGCAATCAAGGGCAACCATGAACTCTTAAATGAAGTCGCTGCTCATTTTCACTTCAAGCATAGGCGTACACTTCTATTAGGCCTCTAGGCGCAAGTCCCCCATTTGGAAAGACTACCATAGGGAATGGGGAAGGTACAAGGGTTCGTTCCCCCACTTTTTCTTCCACATTTACCTCAATGATTTCAAATCTCTATTGTAAAACATTTCTATCGCTGGCTTTCTGTTCTTTTAATTCTATAGATATTTGGAACCGCGTGCTTTGCACAAATCTTTACATAAAAGACGTTTTGCCCATAGTCTAGACCAGAAGTGAGTAACTGTATGAAGCCATTATAAGTTCACAACAAAGTGTGAGTCTTTATCAGTAAGTATGTGTATGATATGAAAGCAATGGAAAATGTTAAAATATTCGTACGCCCCACTTTTTCCTTTGTGCGCTTGCCTTGCAACCTCTGTGCGCACACACACACGCACACAGCTTAGAGGGAACATTGATGATGACTCAAATCAGTGGCGGCTCCAGGATTTGGCAAGTGGGAGGGCCGTTGTGGTGGAAAGTTCTAAGCATGGGATCCAACTACTTGTTGATAGGTATGTAATAGTACCGGTAAGTATAGGGTTCCAACAGAGGGCCAGATGTTTAATAAAAGGCAAGAGTCCCCCGGGTGCCCCAAGTGTAGCTGCCACTGACTCGAATTTAAATCTTCATTTGAGTAGGCATCACTATAGTTATAGAGGAAAATTTCAAACATGTGTCACTGTCATCATCAGAGTAATAAATTAGGCAGTTCAGTCAGACAATTGAATAGTCAAACCAGTACTTTACCCAGACTCCAGGCCTTTTGGGAGAGATTGACTTGGCTAGAGGGGAAGAGATACAGTTCAATGCAAAAAATTGTGTCAGTGCTGGGATTTTCTTTGAGGGAGGGGAATTTTAGGTTGGGGGATCTTCCCCTAACAGGCCTGGATAAAAACAGATTCAAACTGATTAAAATATGAATGATTTGAAAGCAGTATGGTTGTCTGAGAAATGTGAACTGTGTCTTACTTTGTATTAGATGCTGTGATTCGACCGAGTGTATCTTTCAACGTAGACCTGAAACCAAAATTGTTCTTAACTTAAAGAATTATTTTAAAAATACCAAAATACAACAACATTACCTGTCTATGCGCTTCAAGTAATTCTAACTAGAAGCCAATATCAATTTCCAATCTCCTTTGAACATCTAGAAACATTTTTACCATTGGGTAATGCTTACAATTAAAGATAGTTTACTCACTAGCTCTAAAAATGCTGACAAGCAGAAATTGAATTTTTTTATATCACTTCTCTTGTATTTCCCAAAGACATAGATATCAGTTAACTCTTCAATTTGGAAATAATATACAGAGTAAGGGTGCTTTTAGCATGGGGCACAGTAAAGTCATATTATCAAGACAGTGATTTTTTAAAATATCAAGTTGTTAAACTTATTTTTTAAGCCAGTGAAAGAAAGGATTTTATGAATTAAAAATTAATGGACACCGAAAAACAAATGACAGCAACAAATAAAATAAGAGGTTTTGACCCTAACCAATTCTTAATTAACCTGCCATTCAGATCTGGAAATTTGTTAATTAAAATCCAGATATAATTATAATCATTTACAAAGTTTCAGAAGTTTTGAAATTCTGTGCATTCAACAGTCACAGCGGCAGCAAGAAATTAACACAACGCTCGAATTAATTGTGAATTATTTACCGCATTTTTGGTGTTTTGTAAATTCCAACTGCCACTTCAAACGCTGCTATGTCCAGTCTGGCCTAAAGACAAAAATAATCGTTAAACTCTGCATCAAACACTAAGTAAAAATGTAGTATTCATGCCCTTTAGTAATCAATCAGAAAGAAGGTCAAAGAAAATAAAAACATTCATATTCAATAACCATGAAGATATACCTAATAAATGAATTGTTTAAAGATGCTAAATGCTAACATGAATTTCATAAAACATTATGGATATTGGGCATGAAAAAAGATGAACGGTATTGAATTACCCGTAATGAAAATCTATGTATTGTAAACTAACTTGCAGAGCTCCATTTGCATTAAACTTGGTTATGCATTGGAACAGTCGACTCAGTTCATCGGCCACAGCTTCAACAATGTCTCGCAACACTCTTTCCACAAACGCCGGTCCAATTGAATAAACCTAAGAGTAACCAAACCCAAATTTATTTCCAATGAAAAGCGTTCTATTAATAAGGACTCATTTAATATGGCTTAATTCTGTGTCTCTTTTCTGTCTCTCTTTCTCTCTGTCTCTGTCTGTCTGTCTGTCTCTCTCTATCTCTCTCTCTCACACACACGCACGCACACATGCACGCATGCATTAGCACGAGTTCATGAAAATCGGGAGTCAAAGTATTAAGAGATCTTAACTGTTCAGCTACACTAACCTCTGCATGAACCTCCAACAGATTCATAATTGCTTCTTTGATGTAACTTCGAACACCTAAATTACCAAATCACACAATGACAGGATGCAAGCCAATTCTAACGGACTGGAAATTTTAGAAAAATCTTCCTAAAACACGAACAAATTCAAAGCATTTGCCAACTCCATATTTCCACAATATTTTGAACTATTAGCTAACAGCCAGTAGATATAGCACACCTGTGGAAATCATGAGTGATCTTTAGAATAATAAATATTCCCAAGAACTACAAATCATCATCATCACGATTAGGTTCTCTGTCCTGAGACAGGTTCAGGCTCCATTGTCTCCATTCCTCTCTGTGCCTTGCCTCTTCTTTGGTTTCTGCATAGGTTTTGTGATGCTGTACATCTGTCTTCATCATCATTATCCAGTCCAATAGTATCCTTCTTGGCCTTCCTTTTGTCTTTCTTCCTGATATACTTCCTTCAATTAATGTTCTAATCAATACACCAGAAATACCCAGAATTCAATAACCTGTTGGGGTAGAGCATTGAGACCAGTCGAACTTTCCAGCGTACATGTTCTGCTCCAGAACACCAATGATTGGATTCGCCTTTTCCTCGATATATAGGGAAAATAATTCCTCGTCCAATGAATGATATGAATCTTGAGCATTCTGTAAAACACAGATCATGTTAGCAACTGCTAGAAACAAAGAAAAATAGATAGAGAGATAGATAGATAGATAGACAGACAGACAGACAGATAAATAGAAAGACAGACAGAATTTGCAGTTACGTAAGACTCTAATAGGAGTAAGGTAAAGGTACACTCCATAGGCTCAGCGCCCATACGGAGAACCGAAGGGTTAGCGCCTTCAGTTTTACATAGCAATGGCTGAATGAGGGGCTGAGGGCGTTTGCCAGCCTTTCCCTCGCCGCCTTTCCTTCCACCGAGTTATTAACATCCGATGTACTCATTCACAGCTGAGTCGACTGCGGGCGCTTAGGGCAGAAACAACCAAAAAGTTTCTGCCATGGCCGGGAGTTGAACTACAGACCTCAAGATTGGCAGACCAGTGTGCTAACCACAACTCCACCCCGCACCAATAGGAGTAGCACAGTATTATTGCTTTTCTGAGAATTTCGCTGACCTTAAGAATGCTGGGTGAATCTGGATAACCATACTTCTGAAGATTGTCGACCAGACGTGGAATAATGTGATCCATCGTCAGAAAACAGTTGCTCAGTACAATTATCAAACGCTTGCCCTAAATAATAAAATAACATTTCTGCTAAAAAATTGTATTCAGCTTCAATAAATGAACAAAAATCTGCCTAGCAAAACAAATCATTGTAAAGCAAACACTAAACTTTTTTGCCCACAATATGTACATGTTTTTTACTCATTGTACTTAAGAACACATTTGTATTTGTATATGTGCTTGTTTGCGTGTGTGTGTTTGTGTGTATCAAGTTTATTACGACTGGCACAAGGGAGAAAATCTGATGGACGCTTAAGCAAAGCAGACAAATATTATATAATTGATGAGTCAAAATAATAATATAATTGAAAAGATCAATAATTATTAACCTTGACTTATAGATAACATAAGTTCATCAACAGACTTGTTTAACAAAGAAAATACCTGAATCAAATGAAAACATTCCTAATAATGACCCAGATTCTTATTTTCAAAAAATTCCAAAATCGTATGTACACATAACAAGTTGATTATGGAAAATTTGAAATTGGCAAATTCATTTGAATATTTAACATTGAAGTTTTCTCCACAAGGAAGGCACATGATTGTGGTGGTTTTGATGATGATGATGATGATGATTGATGAATTTGTTATTCAAGGTTCAATTAACTAATTAAATCCATCAGCTGAGTGTATAGTTAAAACCATATAATTGGACTATAACATTGATGTCGCCATAAACAACTGATTTAATAATATAATTAAGGCTGAATTGATGATAATTTCAATAACTGACGAGAACTACTCGTATTGAATGTGTATAACCAATGCCTCTTGTTGGCCTCAGCAGAGTAGCCTATAAACAGTTGCTAGACATCTAGTATTTTCTAGAAGATTCCAGAACCAAAAGTCATTATCTCAACACCCACTCTGTGGTAATTTTGTAGTATCTACTGTATATGCAATAGCCTGTCCAAAACACTACAAGATAATGAAACTGCATTTCATTCATTTCTACATTGAAAAAGGAAATCAGAAAGAGGCTCAGAAATTTTTAGAAAACATACTCACCAATGACGGCAGAGATTCTCGAAGATTTTTGTTGACTCCATCGACTCTGATCTTCTTCCTAAGTTTGAGATCAAGGAGAAAAAGACACAATTCAAACTGTTCAAGCAAACATTCAATGAAATTAAAACCATTTTGCTCAAAATTGATTCAAAAATACTCTGAGCACCAAACTGCAAATTGATATTAGATTCGATGCTTCTATTGAGCATTCGCCATTACTGTCTTTGAGACCCAGTAAACCAGCCCTAGTCGCAAATGCATTTCAAATGCAAGTGTCACAAGTGTCCTAAAACTAAACTTTAAGAACTTTTTTTACTCATCATCATTTATTATTTCCAAGACATAAAAATCATTGAAAGTTACATAATAACATAATAACATCTGTAGAAGAACTTAATAATAACATTTGTAGAAGAACTTCATTATAATTATTATTACAATAATAGATTACTATAATATAATAGTATTTGGTATAACATCCGTAGAAGAACTTGATTATTTTACAATTAAAATGAAATAGGTGAAATAGGTACAATTGTATGGAAATAACAAGATACCGAAGGGAACATAGTTCCTGCAAGGAGGTACCTTGGGTAGAGTAAGAAAAATGAAATAGTAAATGGTAAATAAGAAGATCTATAATAGAAAAATGAATAGGTAAACAAATATTAAAGAACAAGCAGACATTCATATTGGTGTATCAAAACCATGAAACATCATAGCAGTTCAAATTCCTCATTTATTAGGTATAATGAATTGTTTAAGTTTATATTTAAAATCATCTAAGTTTATGGAATTTCTTAGATACATTGGGAGGCTATTCCAGATCTTAGGTCCAAATAATTTAATAGTAAATAGGCGGGTATTAGTTCGAGCAAAGGGGATAGAAAATTGGTTACAAGTTCTTACATGATAGCTATTTCTATTGATAACAGTGGATAAAATTCACAATTATAAAAAGTATGTGGTAGTAGATTATTTGAGTATTTATACATAAAAATGGCTGTTTGTTGCTTGTGAATTTTAATATAAACTGCTTATAATACCCATTGGAAAATATGATAAACAAAAATAAAGAAGACAAATAAGGCATTTACCTGTCAGGATTCCCATCCAAAGCCAATTGCTTTATAGTACCAGCAAAACTTTCCAATAGCTCAGACCACAAAGCAATCGCTGCCTTTTGATTGGCAACTTCTCCAAACAACTACAATAATGTCAATTGAACAGAAGTTAAAATTCCTTAAAATCAGCAGAAGTGAAAACGTACAAACTCGCAAGAAAAAGCATGCCAAAACCAGATTAAATTACATTTTAGTAACTAATTACAAAATAAAAACATTCTATCCTACACAGCCAGCCATCATAATGACTATGAAGAACACAGACTAAATCTATTGATGAAAACTTAAGAGGAATTTTATATATCATAATATCAAAAGTAAAATGGAAAAGCAAGGTTATTAAAGTCGAGACCAAACTGAAGATATTAAGAACAGGAATCTTCAATGTACTACTCTATGCATCAGAAACCCGGGCCTTAAAGAAAAGAGACCAAAAATGACTACTGGCCTTTGAAATGAAATGCTATAGGAGAATTTTGAATTTCAGATGGCAGCAGAAAATAAAGTATACAACGAAATGAGAAAGAATTAAGAACAAAACAAATATCATGCAATCACTGATATGGAGCTAAATGAACTTTTTCTGGCACATAAGCAGGATGAAAGACAATAGACTGGTGAAGAAGATCATGCTGGGAACAATGGATGGAGAAAATCGAAGAGGCAGACCGAGAAGAGAGTGGTTGGATGATATCATGGATTGGGGGAACGCGGAGCTGCACACGCTACCCGGAGCAACACATAACCGAGAAAGATGGAGGCAAATTGTGAATCAGGCTGTTGACACCTATGGGTACAACACACATGGAGCTAGATGATGATGATGATGAAAAAATAAAATAAAATAAAACATAGAGTAACTTCTGAACTGGTCGCAAAGAAACTAAAGATGCACTTATCCAATATCTCCTACAAGTGCCCCATGTAAAGTGCTCTTGACTTTGGCCTTTGCCATGCTTACTGCACTATATAAGGTGACCGGAAGATTCGGTACCGGAAGATTCTGGACGGAAAATTTGGGACGGAAAATTTAGTACCGGTCATGGAAGACTTGGTACCGGAACATTGGGAACGGTATTTTCAGGATGGCAAATTTGGTTGCATGTGTTAGGCACTGGCTCTACCCTCTCCCACCCCCTCTCCTCCCCAATCCCAGGGTCACTCTGGCTTTGGGTGGTGTCTATACTTATGTATATGCCCCTAAATATTTAGGTAGAATATTTAAGTAAAATTTAGGTAGGTATACTATTGACAATTATATTCATTTGACTGATTTATTCAGTTTTAAAATTAGGGTTGGGGTTAGGATTAGGGTTATGGCTACTGATTTATATTTCGAACATGTACCGATTTATCCGGTACCGAATCTTCCACAAGTAAAATTTTGGTGCCGAATTCTCCGGTACCATATGTTCCGGTACTGAATGTTCCGGGAACCTTATATAAATTGTCAATAATAATAATAATAATAATAATAATAATAATAATAATAATAATAATAATAATTAATAATAATAATAATAGTGATGAATGCTACTGTAAGACAGAATACCTGCTTTTCCCCTTGGCGAATGGCAACAACTTCATTCAGAGTGTGAATAGTCTCACTCACTATGTTTTCAAACAATGTAGGCTACAACATGAAATCATTCATCACCTCTGTCACAACATCTGATATCACTCAGATATATACAAATTGTTTAAATTAAGCATAAAGTATGAAATATTTACTGGTACAGTAAAATCCTATTAACGTAGAATTAGATATCATATAACCAAGAGGTTAACACAGAAAAAAAAATTATCATATGTTAATTGGAACGGATGAGACTCAATAAGTTTCTAAGTACTCAGTTAACATGGACCTTTTTAGCTAACACAGACAAGTTTTCTGGTCCCTTAAGTCCAAGATAATAAGGTTTGACTATAGCTATTTCATGCAGTACTTTACCTTTAAGTGATGAGAATATTTATTATACAACCATCATCATCTTTTCATCGTCGCCATTACATCAAAATCACCACCACCACCATCATCATTAACCATGGGCTTATCGCCCATTGGTGTATAATGTAATCTCCACAATTTTCTGCCATTCTTTCCTGTTCATTGCTCTGTTACTCAGATCCTGTAAACTACTTCCACACCATTCTTCAATATCATCACACCATTCCTTATGTGGGTGGTCTTCCTTTCTTATTGGCACCCTCCATCATTCCTAACATTAGAGCTTTGACCTTTCTGTCTATCATTTTGCATATATGTGTCCAAATAGATGGAGTTTCCTTTGTTTTGGCTGAATTCTCCTGTATAGTTCTTCATATGTGATTTTTTCAACACATCCAATTCTTAGTATATTTCTATAACATTTCCGTTCAAATGCTAGTATTATTCTTTCCAAGTCTTTGGTTATGGTCCATGTGTTTCGCATCCATATGAAAAGCTGCTGAAGACACAGGTATTGAGTATTTTGTTGTTTGTTTCACTGCTTATTGCTTTGCTTTTTCAGATCTTGTCCATTGCCATTATACACCTATAGCCATCATCAATAAGCACACCAATGGACATTTGAAAGTCAAATTTTTGTCTTCATTTTAAATAAAACATTGATTAGAACCGTAGTGCTTCAATGGCATTGTACAAAGTCTTGGAAAAGGTAGTCACCTACTCTGATTCTCAGCATGGCGTGAGATATTTGATCCTCAGTTTCAACGGTAAGCAGCAACACAGGTGGCACTTACGTTATTAATCTGGACTGGTCTGCTAGTCTTTTCTCTAAGACCAGGTTTAACTACAACAGCCCTACGGCGTTACTGATTTACCTATGCTTAAGCAATGACTGTGCAAGTTGGCCGCCATTGCCATGACTTGATCCCAGGACAGTCACCCATCCAAGTATCAAGTAGCACTCAACACTGCTTAACTTTGAAGTTCTAACGAGAATCAGTCGTTCAAAGCTCGGTAGGCTGCTGCCAATGTTCCCTCTAATTCTTGAGGGCCCATGGGTGCATGAAATTTCTCCTGGGCAACAATTTCCCAGTTGACTAACTTTTGGGCAATTTTGCCTCATGCAAAGGAACGAAATCACGTGTGCTAATATAATTAAGTCCGCGACCATAATTAACCACGTGCCGGACCAGGAGTCGTCTCTTAAATTGAGTCACTGAGAATAAATATTTATATAGTGCAGCACTTGTCATGACTTAAGTTGAATATTGAATATTTAAATAATTTTTATTAAAAATGAAGGTTCCTGCAATTTTTTGGTTTGGGCAGTAACAAACATTTTTTTGGGTGCACGACTGCACGTCTTGTCGTTTTTGGGCTCACACCCACTCGTACACCTTACAGGGGACATTGGCTGCTGCGCAAAGTCTAATAAGTGATAACTGAGAGAACTCACCAGCATTGTGATAGCCCCTCGCTCGTCATCGGTGTCAACTGCCCAAGTTTCACGCTCGTGAAGATTCTTTATATCTGACAAAGAGAAGAGCAAAATGCAAGGTAAATTGCTTACTTAAATACTGTAATTCTTCTCGAAGTTGTCTGCAGGTCCTCTGGTCCAACTGGGAAATTGTTGCCCAAAAGAAATTTCATGTGCCCACGGACCCTCAGGAATTAGATGGAACACTGCTCATCAGTTCGGTTCTGAGCACTTTCAATTAACACCTCATAGCAGTTACTTTTGTTGCCATTATCCATCACCCAGCTATGCAATAAGAGCTTTATTATAACTCTCCATTCTGGCCATTTTGAAATAATAATAATAATAATAATAATAATAATAATAATAATAATAATAATAATGTAGTTTGAAAATGCAATACAAACCAAAAAAAAAATCAAATATTAAACTGAAATTACTAAATATGCCTAGAAGCATTTGGGACATCATTAGTGTGGACACTCGAGTATCTCAGTATACTCACCTCTTACAACCCAATAAAGAACCAGCTCAGATTACTGTTAAAAGCCTAATGCTAAACATAAACTAAGGAAAAATACTTAACAGAATACCCTGAATGGCTTGACGTAGGAAAATTGAAAAGCAACTCCATCTTAGATCAAAAGCCACCCTGTGAAGGATGTCCATCGTCTCGGCTGGAAGCTCAAGTGGCAACAGCAGATGAATGCATGCCCTGGAATACCAGCATATCAACGCTAACGGACACCAATAACCACAGCAAAGAAGGCTCTAAGCTGCTGTAACTCAATTAACAGCAGACTGATTTGAAATGCAAAGTATGGCAGCCACACTGTTTACGAAGAGATGATAGGCAAACGTCCAAATAGAGGGAGCAACCAGACAAGAAAAAACTATTCTGGAATTCATGAAGATATTAACCCCTGAACCAGTAGGAGGTGGTTCCCACCCCTCTTGGCTTGTATCAACTTTTTCAAGGACCTACTGAGATATTTCCAAGTGCTTTTAGGTTCCCATACTAAAATTTTGGCATCGGGGCCTCTGCTGATATCTGTGTACTAGACAAGCAGTGACGCAGGTGGCTTATGTCTTTAATATACACTGTGAACCCATAAATCCCAAACCATTTTTATTTTGACCAAGCCATAAAGCTTGGTAGCGATGTAGCTGAAAGTACCCCAATACATAGGTATACATGCTGCTCGCCACACGTTCTATCTGTAGCAACTGTATGTTACGAAACAAAGCACAATGTAATGATGATGATGATGATGATGATGATGATGATGATGATGATGATGATGGTGTAACTTTATTTAACCAGTGACATGTGTCAAACAAGGCAATTACCTCACATGACGAACACATATCGGCAACCATGCAAGGAGAGAATCTTGTTTGCGTTCTTTCCATATGCCGTAAACCTCGCGCTGTTTTACATCCATACGTTCCAGGGAGTGAGGAAGGAATGCAGACCGAATCAGATTCCCATACAACAGAATAATGTTCTGTACTTTTTGCTGAAACACGCAAGAAACATCAAAATGTCAAAACAAAAAGAAATGAAAATACAAAACTGATTTTCTGTTTAGACAAAAAAACAAACTCCTGTAAAGGCAATTGTTTTTCTTTTAATTTCTTAGCAAAAATGTCAAAAATATGCCAAGGCAATTGCAAAAGTATTATACATTCCAATAGTCAAGCTTAATGTCAAGACATTTTTACAAGTTCAATAAATACACTGACCTTAAATTCCGTCTGCTTTCCAGCATCTGCTCTTCCCATTTTCTTCATCTTCAGAGTTTGCAATAATAATAATCAAAATAACGAATTTTAACCAAAAATTCCATCAAACATGACAATTTCACATATTTTCCATCAACAGCTTAAAGATAGAATTCTATCAACACTTACTGATTACTATCAACATTCTCACAAATGCTTATTCAATTTATAAACTGAAATAAAGCCAAACATATCATTAAGAGCACATTTACCTCTTTCAGCAATTTGCCACTAAGATACGACTGCCCAAGACGCCAAAAATCAGGTACATGTTCACAAAGAATTTTTGTTAGAAGTTCAACGTAAGCCACTCGCTTCAATGGTCTCCCTCCTACGATACATAATGAGAATGAGTTTACCACCCAAAGTACAGTAAAACTTCATTGTAACAGATTCGGTTATAGTTTATATTTGGTATAAAGTACTGCAATGTACGGTTCTGTGTCATGCGCTACTGTATTGGATGGCATTGGATACCTTGGATATGATGCACTAAATTTTATAGACCCACTAGTACATTATAGCAAAGTTCTCCTATAATTTCAATAAACATTTTACAAATAAACACATATGTATAATGAAATCACATGATTTCATGTGATTTCATTACACATGAGTAATATATATAATTACTCTCCTGTAATTGTTGTAATATATAATTACTGTAATGCAAGAGAGCTGTAATATATAATTACTCTCCTTATAATTTATGGCCGTAATAATTACTCTCTTGATATTTTACACAAACACAGGCCAGTTCAAAGACAAGAAAGCAGCAGTTGTAATAATTACTCTCATGATATTTTACGATTGTAATCTCTTGATGCTTTACGGTTGTAATAATTACTCTCTTGATATATTAGACACAAACACAGAAGGTCAGTAAAAGACAAGAAATAGTTTCAGAAGCATTAAAACCTGCGAGTACCCGGTACACAAAATATCCACATCTTAATAACTTATTAGCACCTTAAACCTTTATTCAAATGCATAAACCTTTAAATGCCTGTGGCCAGATATTTCCACTACATCGAGCAAAAATAAGGAGGTGATGCAAGCAAACGTTGAATGGTGAACTTGCCTGCTTTGAATGGAGATCCAGAACGCATAAGCTGACTGGAATGAAAAGGGCTTAGACGAGTAGCTCTCTGAAATTCCTTCTCTTCTTCTTCCTCTGATGAAGCATGAAAAGTACAAAACGCTGAACACGATCCGATCTTCATTAAGATGTCCAAAATTCACAAGCACAAGTATATGTGGCAAAACTATTGCACACTATTCTACTGTACAAAAGAAGTTCCTGAGTACAAACTACATTCATGCATCATGTTAACTGCAAGTGCGTCAAAATGTGGCTATGGAGGAAGATCCGGAAAAGGTCAAGTGGACAGACAAGAAATCAAATGAAGAGGTATTACAGATGGCGGGAGAACAGAGATCGCCGATTAACACCATCGAAAGAAGACAGAGGAACTGGAACGGACATGTGCTGAGAGGAGAATCACTGTCGTGAACAGTAATTGAGGGAAGTGTACAAGGAAAAAAGAACAAAAGGAAGATCGAGGAGGATTCTATTGGACTCGACGATGAAAATATAGATGCACAGCCTCACAAAACCTATACAGAAATCAGAGAAGAGGCAAGGCACAGAGAGGAAGGGAAACAATGGAGCCCTGAACCTGATACAAGACAGAGAACCTGATGATGATGATGATGATGATGATGTCGATGATGATGACAACAATGACACATCATATGCAGTGTTCAAATGTATAATGCATACATCTTTAAGGACCATATTGTATGACATAATGCATGTGCTAAGTGTGAAAAACACTCTGTGCAGTATTCACAAACATAATTAACTAAGATATATTCAAATAACTGAATAAATTCATAGGGTTTCATAAGCAGAAGATGTAACGACCTTTATCAATCTGTTCTTGTTTGCACCGATGCATCAAATTAACAAGCCATTTCTGCATATTAAGTAGACATTCCCAAGCAGGGTCATAGGGTACTTCAAGGTGAACCAAGTATCTATACATCATATAAAACTGCAATCAATATTCATAAATTACTTAAACATGCATTGTCAATCTTACATTGCCTTTACGATGCCTTTAAAATCTTAAGCAATTATACAGCTAACATCAAGTGACATTTTCCAAAATATCTCCACACTCTGGTGAAGATACTACGAAAGATGTCTCAAGTTCTACATAGTGATTATCAAGCACAAGTAGATAGACACTGAACAAAATGGACTGACGTAGAAGGTTGGATCCAAAAAGACCACTTCACTTAGCTTAGATGTTGGATCATCATAAACTAAACTTACAAAAGAATTTCATCAAAGATTCATTCAGTTGAACCTGATAAGTTTCTTTTGTTCTTCGATAGTTGAGGGCATCACCATCAGTTTCTTCTTCAGCATTTCTCTAAATGATTCTATTCGATTTTCAATTTCATCGTAAACTGCAAATAATAAGTCCAGACACACGTTGCTTGACAATGTAAATGCAAAAGATAAATTCAAAAACACTTTTTAAAAATTCATCTTCAAAACTTCATAAAAATTCATCCAAAATGTTTACAGCAAACAAGTCAAATATATCATAATAATATACTATACTATAAGATAATATTAAATTATATTATATAATATTATATAATATAACATAACATAATAGTATATCAGACACTCAGATTTCAATAACATAAAGCTGACCTTTTTTGAAAACTCCAACTTCTGTAACCCAGCAAAGAGACTTTGCACGAGTATAATCAGTTATCACCAAGTCATAGTCACCCTTAAAAAAGCAATAAGCAATGATGGTACGGCACATAATTGAAATCAAACAAGATCTGAGTAGTGTAACAGTTATACTAGTTAATTCAACTCAAAAATATCACGTTCATACACTGTAGCTATGGAAGCAAAATGTGGCATGAACATTTTGTAAATTTCTTAGTGTGAAAAAGTCTCAACTAGTTAGTAAAGCTAAAATTATTGTCAAATTTGACAGCTGCTAATGTTTCATCTGTTTCAAATTGTCGAAACATTCTGTAAAAACTGAAAAAGCTTATAGCGTAGTCTTGTGATATCAATAATTTTACACCCCAGGGACCATACATCTAAAAAGTATTTTATATTTAATCTAATGATCTTACGAGTCGTATAAAGCAACATCATAAGAAAATTATTATTTAAATACAATACGAAGAATGAATGAATTAATTTAAATACAATAAAAAAGAATCGAATGGCTATTCACACAGTGTCATAACAGAGTATGATCCTGTAGAATAAAACAACTGTTACTTTCTGAATGTTCTTTTCGATTGTGTTTGGAAGATAGAAGAGAAGCTTGAATCTGTTCAGCACTCCGAGTGCATTGCGAGTGGCGTCGGCCCGGTCTTTTCTTCCAAGCACATCATCAAAAACAGCTTCTGCGGCTCGATTTGCCTCTAACAACAACATATCGAAATCCGGACTTTCAGTAAAAGAAACATCTAGTGTCTATAACCTTAACCTAACTCAACAATATCAGCCTCTGTGAATAACAGACTACATTGCCAATACGTCAAGAAACTTGTCTGCTATAAGGATATTATACTGCAGCATTCTCACACACACAGACACACAGACACACACACACACACACACACACACACACACTACATATGCATACAGGACCATGTTCCATATTCAGGTCAGGTCTAGTTTTCATCCTCCAGCTGTATCCAGCTATCGACTTCTCCATAACATCTCTCCAAACTCTCTGTTCTTTGCTATATCTTCCAAGGTCATTCGGTGTTTTCCGTCAGTTTTTCCGCTGAGATTCAGCCCTGCCATGTGCAGATCCTCTTCCAGTCCGTCCACCCATCGTCATTTCGGTCTTCCTTTAGATCTTTTCCCCTCTGGTTTGTAGTTGAAAATTCGTTTTGGGTTTCTTATTTCTACCATTCTGAGTATGTGTCCAGTCCATTTCATTCTTCTCTTTCTGATTACTTCAATGATGCTTGGTTGCAATGTACTCTCTCTAACTTCTTCATTTGTTATAAGTTCTTTTTATCCAAACCTTAGTATTCTTCTAAGCCATTTATTTTCTGTTGCTATTATTTTTCAATCTGAAATATAATAAAGAACAAGACAAATTTCTTATCAGTGCCATTTAAAGCGGCAATAAGTTTGCATCTCTTCACAAGAAGTTCAATTATAACCAAACAGACAAAATGAAAAAGTCAAAACTGAAATAACTCATCAAAGTTTCTTCCAAGAGTGCAGTTGCAGTCAGTCCAGATGACTTTGAACGATCCGTCACGATTTTCTTGTGCATTTCTGTCAAGTACAAATATAAAATATTAAATTTGCAACTTAAAAATGAAATTATGATTCAACAAAAAATAAAGCATAAACGAGTAGAGAAATTGTAAAAAAAGAGAACACAAATAATACCCGTCAGTGTATCGTAGCAATCCAAAAATGTTGACAGGTTTGTTTTTGCAAAAGCCAACGGCCCTTCACTTTGACGTGATGAGGCATGTCGAAGATGGTCAAGACCGCTTTTCAGATCATCAAATCTGCAGAAATTTTTATATAACAACTTGCAGCTTGAACTTGACGATGATGATAATAATAATAATGAGGCAAATTAACAAATCAACATTTAAAACAGAACTTAGCAAGAGTTTTAAATCTCCAATCAAGTGTAGATTTTCTGCTACATTACCTCACATAAGATTATTACACTATAGATATCAATAATTATAATCATTAATACAGTAGAAAACAATTTGTATTTACCACTGATAAAATGACCATTAATGTTTATAGACTAAGTCTGTTAATATTGATATGCAACCTGATATAAATTATGAGGAAATTCCTTAAAAAAATTATAAAGTATGCAATTGGAGGTAAAGTATTGGAGGTAAAGCAATTGGAGATAAAGTATGCAATTGGAGGTAAATAATGCTAATCATCTAACCTTTGAGAAACAGCTACAATCACTAATTAAATATAAAAATCAAATATCAAAAAGTAATTATCATAGCATTTGCCATACTTGACAAATAGAAATATGGCTAATAAAGTGCTTACGAGGTTCCACGATGGTTTTCCAGCAAAAACCAGAATGGCTCAAAATTATCCAAACTTGTGTTGCCAGCACCTTTGAGATATAACAGCCATTTTATTACTATTAATCTACATTTCAACATACCAGTAATTTGACAAAACCGCTGGATCAATATTTCAACATCAAATATCAAATATTATAAAATACAGTAAAACTTCTTTATAACAGACTTGGTTATAACATAATTATACTCTGTTATAAAGTACTACAATGTAAGGTTCTGTGTGATGCACTACTGCATTGGATGATATTAAATATAACAAACCTCAGACATAACGTAATACATTTTACAGACCCATTAATTACGTTATAATGAAGTTCTACTGTAATTATAATGATTATTATTAGTTTTGCCTATTACAGAATATTCATTCACAGCAAACTAACTAACTTCTTGTAAAACCTCTATTTTGAAAGAATGCAAGATTCCTGATTGCCAACACTGCTAGATGATTAACTGCTATGACAATTCTGCACACTACTACAACATCACACAATTTGAAGTAAGTAAGCACAGTAAAATCTTGTTCATTTCTATAGTGCTTTCAAAAACATCACCACAGTATCTCCTTATAACTAGGCACTTAATATTAGCATGAAGTGGATATAGTATATAGCTATTTGAAAAGCTCAGAAAATTGACCATCAGAAACTCAGATGTTTAAACGTTTAAAGCTAATAAAGTATGGATGCTAAAGTCACAACATCATTTCATATTTCACACCAACCTTCTGGAAACAGTTCTTGAAGCTCATCCTCAGGGATCTTGGTGCTTCAAAAGAAAAAAGTGTTACAAAAATCAATTCCAAACCAATTTTCTGTAATAAAGAAGCCATAAAATTGGCCTAGCATTTCAATTCAAGCAGAGATGAAAAGGGCTGTGCACAAACTTTGCAGGAAAATCATCGAAATGTTAGCAATCAGTGAAACTGCTATATATACAGAGAAAACTGCAATGCAAAGGCAATGCATTTTGAGATACAATAAACTTTACTTTATATCTTTATCTAAAAGAGACTTCACCAATGCATTGTCAATTTGTCCTGCTAGATGTTGATGACTTATATTAGGCTAGATAATAAATGACCTATGTTGCAACAATTAACAACAATAATTAATAATAAATAATAATTAACAATAATAATAATAATTAATAATAATAATAATCATAATCATAATGAACTGATTATGTGGCATATCATAGCGAGTACCGCTAGGACACCTCACAATAATTGACAGTAACATTCGAGATTGGCAGCCACAACCAGCATCATGAATGAAAGGGAAAGCAGCAAGACTGTCTAAAAAGGAAAATCGCAACTGATAGAGACTTGATATAACTTTAGATTTGATAGTATTGTAGTATTATGGAATGACTAAGATTGCACTATCATGCAAAATTTTGTCTTACTCGGTTGATTCGTCACAGATTCCGAGTGGATCGTCATTGTTTTGGGTAATGACCGGTGATGTTGCTCTGTTTCTGCCGAACATTGTGCTTCCTGTCTGGGATTCGTCGATCCAAACGGCCGAATCCTGCAGTGGACCTGCAGCAGACAACAAAAATCCACTTCAAGTCAACATTAGCAAAACGTCTTCTTCTTTAGATGCCTTGCTCTGCCATGTCAGCGGCTATGGACCTCCACTTTCTTCGATCTTTGGTGACCCATAGAAGCTTGTTTTGTTGTTTACTTCCAATCCTTCTCTTGGCTTGTCCATGAATTTACATCTCTGTGTTTACCTCTTGATCTTTTCCCTTCCACTGTGCCTGTCACTGCCAAATTCTCCAGTCCCTCCTTTCTCACAACATGCCCAAAGAATTCTATCTGTCATTTCTTTATGATTGCCATTAATCTTAGTTCTGTTTCCATCATCTGCAAGATTTCTGTATAGGCTCTTTTATCTGTCCATGAACTTTTAGCATTCCCTGTAGAACCACATTATGTGGCTTCCAGTTTTTTCATTTCCTTTGAGATGGCCCACGTCTCGGCCAAGTCAGCTCCATATAGCAACACTGACCACACATAGCATTTAAGTATTCTTAATCATGTTTCTTTTGAGATAAGACATCATCATGTAGAGAAAAATTACAGGCTTTGCGCTGAGCTGCCTTGTTCACCAAGATCTGCTTCTGGCATATAGCAGGCATACCAGCACCTCTATACCATATAATGGTAGTAATATATAGGTTACATATATGCATGCGTTCAATGCAAGGCATGCAAAAGATACTAATTCAATATGCAAGAACGTAGTTAAATATGGCAACATGTCTTTCTGCTTTAAAGATATATTGCCCTCAGGATATTCACTCCAAAGATAATTCAACCCTAAATTTCAACCCTAAAATTCAACCCTAAAACCACCACCAGATACTTTGTACCTATATGCAATGTAACCGAGCATACTTGGTTCCGGCATTTTAAGGGTTAAGATGGTTTGCTGTACGTATGCTATGCTCCAAAGTCAACTGCCTATGCTCAAAATATTTGGCTCAAAGTAAAAGATGTATTCAGATTAATTTGCTAATAAAATCAAAGTGAAAGCGATATCTTTACAGGAATGCTTTCTTATAATAACAGACTTGAACAAAAAGTCTCTTAAATGTCATATATCAATTTTCCTTGGTATGATAGTCAGGGGCAAGATGTCGATGCTGAGAGTACAATGTCTTGCCATCAAAATGTCCTGGGGCAAATCACCCACATTGGGAAAAATTTCCTGCAGGTGAATATTCTAAGGGCAAAATTGAGCAAAAAACTACTAAAGATCAAAGAAGTCAACTAAGCCGACTATCTAAATTAAAGTGCATAAAAACTGTTCAACCTGCAATCACTGCAAATTAAGTCCATTTTAAACAAAATCTTTACAACAAACATGAGAATGAACATATAAAGAGTTCTACCTATCTGAACGTTATAACCACGAAACTGAACAGTGCAAGATCCAATTCCTCCTGACTTTGTTACAACAATTATATCTCCTTTCCCTTTTGCTTGACCAGTGCGGGCAATAATTTTGTTTGGCGACTGCCAAACTGTTGACAATAAGCATTCCACTCCACATATTCGCAAACCTGAAATAAGAAAACTGCAATTTTTATTTTTTTTAAATGTAGTACAAATAAGTAAATGTAGAAGTATATGTATTGGTCTTATTAGTCACTCATATAAAAAGTCTCAATTAATTTGCAAAACTGCTCCATTTTAATGAACAAAGACGTAATTTGAATGAAATGCTACATAGAAGTCATAAATCCTACTGAGCCACTTGAGACCCATAGAGACATCAAGAAAATAAAGTGCTTTTTGTATGGAATCTTGCTATAGCACAATTGCAAATCTGATAACCACATGGTCATAATTGTTCTACATGAAAATTTTGCAGTAAAGGAGACACAAAGAAAGCATAGAAAACTTGTGAAAGAATACCACGTGGTAGGGGTCGTCCTGCAAAACTGTTTAAAATACGTATGAATGAAGTGTAAATGAGCATTTTACATATGAAACCTTGCTACAACACAATTGCAAATCTGATAACCATGTGGACAACTCCAACCATGTGGTGCTTTTGCACAAATGGTTTAAAACATTAAAGGTATCTAATTTCCATCAGATTTTAATCCTACTGTTTTAAGACAATGCTGATCACATGGCGCTATAAAAAGTGGGTGTTTGTGTGAGCATGTTTGTGTGTGGGCATGTGTGCTACGATGGCGGACTGATACACTGTTTACACTGGAGTTGCTTGCGCCCACAATTACCCTTCCATGAAGATCGAAGCAACAGTTGTAATAACATTTATAAGAACACCTAATATATATCAGCGGTTCTCAACCAGGGGTACGCGTACCCCAGGGGGTACATCAGAGGTTTTTCAGGGGGTACGCCGCCCCGGGACTGATGTATGTTAAAAATTCTTTAGAATGTGAAACTTTGTCATATACATTGTACATGTGTAAAGTACATGCAAGTGTACGCCATGTGAGCATGAGCTAGGTTGAATTCTTCAGTCGCAGTGGCAGCAACACCAAATACCGAGCTCATGCCACAAAACTCTCGGATGAAGAATGGCTCCTGAAACTAGCCTACTTGAATGACGCATTCACACGCCTTAATGAGCTGAACAATTCGCTGCAAGGGAGCGTCATTACGGTGATCGATTTTGTCTTTGAAGTTCTAGCTCTCGCGATGAAGCTTGAACTGTGGGAAGCCAATGTCAGTGAAAAAAATTTCACCATATTTGGCAATATCGCGGAATGAAAAAATGATGTTGCTAATATACGACAAGTTGAGCCCCACCTCTCCTCCTTGCGGAACGAGTTCCAGAGGTAGGCCTACTTCCCTGATCTGAGCGATCTTGATTTGAAGATGACGTGCAACCCATTCAGTGTGGATGTCAAAGCCATTTCTGAATCCATCCAGGAGCAATTCATCGACTTCATCAATGACTCCACTGCGCGAGATGCATTCGACTCTCTCCCTCTGACAAAGTTCTGGTGCCGGATGCTTTAGCCCTACCCTTCTGTTGCTGAGGATACCATTAAGTTGTTGCTGATGTTCCCAAGCACCTACCTCCGTGAGAAAGGGTTCTCAGCCGTCTTCTCCACGAAAATGAAGTTTCGTGCTCGTTTATCCGTGGCACTGTCCAAAACCACCCTGGAATTGAAGCTCTGATGGTGGCTAAGCAGGTCCAATCCTCTTACTGACTCTGATGTGTGTGTGTGTGCAACTGTGGAGTTAAACCGAAAGACTTTACGACTGAAGCTGCGTGATTTGTCTACATGTGGATGCTGTTTAGCAACTTTGAAATTATAGGTTACGTTTATAGTCATAATTTGCAAATATACTTCTTTTTGAGGGAGCGGTTTGGAGTTGGGCATGAATTGTTGGGTTTGTGGTGGGGGGGGGGGGTACGCCTCATATTCCAAAACTATCGTAGGGGTACGCTGGGACGAAAAGGTTGAAAACCTTATATATATATATATATATATACAAATCTCGAGAAAGAGGGAAAATGGAATTTCGCTAATTATGACTCGTTTAAAAATCTGTGACTTAATTAGACCAAGTTTTTCTTGAATCGGAATTCCAGTTCAAATGGACCTTAAGTATAAAGACGACTGAATTTTCTGACACACTAATATCCATTATATCTACCCACCTATAAGATCTCTAGCATCCAGTCCGAGATTTTCTCCTCTGATTGTCACCCTGGTCCCAGGAGGACCCTCCTTCGGTGATATACCAGTCACTTGAGGAGGAGGTTTACGACTGGTGCCCAACATCTTAAATTTTCTTTATTGCTTTTAGATTTTTATCCAGTAAATAAAGCGCGGCGATTAATTCAAATATTAGCTAAATATTTTTAAATAACTGATCTTAGAATTTCTGTGCGACTAAATTTTCAGTATGTATCCAGAAGCATCTTGCGAAGACAATCGAGACATCAGGAAGATCAGACATCGCACTCACTCGTTCATTTCTATAGCGACATTTTAGGGTATGTTCACGAACTTCACGTTACCAGAGAGTCTTGTAAGTACAGACTCCCTGACGTCACTCACGTACAGAAAATCGAAGTGAAATAAACGTTTATTCAGAAATTTAGGATTGTGCTGTAATGAAATTTCTCATAAATTTCTTTTGTGCTCGTATAGTCTGAATTCCTACCAATTAGCTTTTTCTGTAGCACTTTCTCACATTATCAATTCCTATTATGTCCTGTGTGCCTGCGACAAACCGATTGTCGCATATATCTGATATGTGGGTCACTTGTGAGCATTGCATACATAGTGAGATTAGAATCAAACATAAACCTACAAAGTTGACACCTGCAATGATAGAAAGTTCTAAACGACCACTGCTCTGCACTGCGCTGATCAATTGAATATGGAGATGCAGATACATTTGGACCTTTGCCAACATGTGAGAGCCTTATAAAGTGAAAAGTCTTATAAAGTTAGGAAAAGAAGTCTTGGCTGATATAAGTTCATATAACAATGCCAGTAGAAAATTTTATTTCATAAGGACAAATTTTGGATATATTAGAGTTCTCAAATTTGACCTGTTGATCATGCATTTTCTATCATTGACAAGGGACATTTCGTCCATTCACGGGGAAAGAAGCATATGCACGCAAGACGGCAGAAGATAGAATAAAGTAAAAAGGACTGTCAGCAATAGATCTAAAGGAGAAACTAGCAAAGATATAAGGTAAATGCACCAAAGCATCGAATATGATAAAAAGCATTTGAGCATAGATACATTATATAAATATGATGAAACAGAATTCTTGGTTGAGTTCTTTATGCGTTTTGACAAAAATCTTGTTTTTAAACTGAAATAAACTGCGAAAATTAAAGAAAAAAGACTAGAAATGAGTTCGTTCGAAGGTCAAATGCAGGAATACAATTCCATTTCCATCGATCGATTCGACGGAAATAATCTGAACTCTTCAGTTTTTATGCTTTCTCATAACCACTCAGGTAGGCGACAGTTACCCTGGATGTTGCGTAGTGTTCTGCTCTCTGTCTATGATGCTTAGATCTGTTAGATCTGTTGATTGGTTTGATTTCCATTAACATATAAACAAAATACTAAAAGGCCACCAGTTCTACATGTATATATACAGCGATGTTAATCCTGGTCCTGGTCCTTGCCCTTAAGGACTCCTTAAGGACCAATTTATATTTATTTATGTCCATCTACCGATACCTTATGCATTGTGACATTGGTACCACAGAAGTGTATTGATTCATTGACTGATTATCTTATATATTGTCACTGTCTAGGTAATACCTCACATTGGGGAGTCAGTCCTTGTCCTTATCTTTGTCCTTGGGGACTCGGTCCTCGTCCTTGCAGATCGCTCCTTGTCCTGGTCCTTGTGACCTTAGTCCTTGAAAAATCTTTATAAGGACCAAATTACTTGCATGCCATTTTCAATATAATTGTACTGATAATTTATCATGATTATGTTCCAAGGTAAGAGTAGTATGTGGATTTATATTTAGGCTACATAGTAGTACATACTTGCTTTGAGTTACTCTAAATGTGTAGTCATTGTTTCCTTTATAATACCAGTTTGAGAAGTTTTCTTTATAATACCAGTAGAGGAATTGATTCTTTAGCAGAATTCTTTGTTTCCCTGCGACGTCTGCTCCAGTTGAATGAACGTTTTCGCAAAGTGGTCTCATAATTAGACCTCATCGTGCACGCATGCCTGATCAGCTGCTGGAAATACTTGTTTATTTGAAATGCAACATTGCTGTTGACTAGATTATGTTTTACAACATACTTTTTTACAACAGACTTTTGCTTTTCTAATTTTGTGGTTTGATCATTCGAATTGAAATTGTTTTTGGTTTTTTGGTTTTTGACTTTTTTGTTTGACAGAGGTCGGTCCTTGTCCTTATCCTTGATCCTTGTCCTTAGAGGTCAGTCCTTGTGGTCCTTGCACTTGGGGGTAAGTCCTCGTCCTTATCCTCGTCCTTGGAGGGTTGGTCCTTGTCCTTATCCTCGTCCTTGGGGGTTGGTCCTTGTCCTTATCCTCATCCTTGGGGGGTTGGTTCTTGTCCTTATCCTCGTCCTTGGGGCATCGGTCCTTGTTAACATCACGGCATATATATGTATATGTATATATCATCGCTGTCTAGGTATTAATACCTCACATTTGCAAAAAACAAAACTTTTCAGGAAATGAAAAAAAACATCACAGTATCTCAATAGGGTATCACATGTGAGGTATTGCAACAGCTTAAAAATACACATGTTCCCTTTCGAATGTAAGAAGTATTTGACCATACATGCACAGTGTCATGATGTGTAAGAAAATGCAAGAAAGCAAAAATCTGAAATGGTCACATGTGAGGTATTACCTAGACAGTGACAATATATAAGATAATCAGTCAATGAATCAATACACTTCTGTGGTACCAATGTCACAATGCATAAGGTATCGGTAGATGGACACCAAATCCAATGTGAATTAGAGCCAGGTCACGCCAGAATGGCCAGTCCGATTGGCGGGGGAGGGGGGCAATCTAAGGGGGATAGGCCAAGCCAAACAGGCATGCCTTAAGACTATATCTAAATGATGATTTGCTGGTTTTATGAAGTGATGCCGGCAATGCATTCCAGAGCCTGGAGCCTTGCACAGAGAAATAACATACCAATGACTATATGCGAATGAGGAGCAACAAATGAAAGTCCTGCCGAATAGCTAGTGGAATGACTAATAGGTTGAAGGATGGACTGTGTCTTAAGATAATTAGATTCATTGTATAATTTGGTTTTAAAGAATAAACGACATATTTTATAATCAATTCACTGTTTGATAACCAGCCTAACTGGAGGTGTAACTAAATTGCTGTATAAATGGATGGACTAAAAGATAGACATTTTATATTGCAGATCATACAGTTGGCTTAGCTTCAGTTGAATTCCAGTACAGACTTCAGAACAAGTGAGTTACAATTGAGTGATCTTTTCATTGATTTGTGCAATTATTTATTGCTCTTGTATTTGAAGTTGAATGTAGTGCATTTGCACTGATGACATCACAGCAGATATTAATTGTGTCACAAATGCTTAATTCTTATTTGAAGCTTGTTTAATTTGAGAGTTTATAGCATTGTGCTTGGTAACTCAGTGTGGGAATTGTCTCAGGAGAGTAATATAATAGGGTCATTCCGTGTCAAATCAACACGCTTTTGAATAAAATCGGACGTCATTGTCTCAGATTTTGATGAAAATTGCCACAATTGTTCATCCTCGTGAGTAATGTTGAAAACCACAATAATAGAGTTTTGGGTCAACCCATGTCCAAACTATGGGTCATGAAAGTTTGGTCAAAAGGCGCCACCTCGTGACAGTAAAACTGTAATATCTCCACTTCTGTGATAGGTAGAGACATGATCTTTGCACCAAACTTTAGCTTTTTGAAAGCTCTATCTGGGCCAATCAACAGGTACACCAAGAGTTTGAAAACCAAAAGAACAAAGGCAATAGTAGCACATAATTTGACATTTCGACCAATGTGCATTCAACAATATTTATGATATTATTTGTGGATAAGTCTCACATTGTGAGGAATAAATGGTGAAAATTTCAGAGTGTGAACTCTTATAGTTTTTATGCAGTGATTAAAAGAATATTCGCCCCCAATGCAAAATTGTAATTAAAACATTCCTGTTGGACATTGCATTCACTAAATGACTAAGTTAATTTAGTGTGCCAGTGACATCTGACACACACATCTGTGACAGTTTGCCTTACATTTAACAGTATTTTATTTGTGTTTCCAATTTAATAAACTGTAATTAATACAGTACTTTGCAAAATAACACTAATACATAATGAACAGCAGAAGCTGGAGCTCAACAGCATAGCACAGTTCAGGAAACCTCAGGGATTGAGAGAGCTCAGTGCAGGTGCAATCACATCTCATCCATCACTCAGACTTTAATTTAGCGACCAGGTCCGTACAGTGCAGAAAGATGATTTTCCTCTATTTTGTGACATCTGAAATGATTACCGGTACAGCTCTGTTTGAATAGTCTTTTAAATTGAGAAGCCCACGTCAATTCACTGCTTGAAGCCGTTGCTGACAGTCTATCGATTTCACTGGTGTTCATAGTTTTTCAAATACAGTAAATAAACTTATTTACATAGAAAAATCAGCCAATCAGTATAACTTGTAATGCCTTGACATCAGTATCAACCTGTGCAAAGATAGCAGACACAAATTTAGCACTGCACTGTAGGGACCTGGTCGCTAAATTAAGGCAGTTTCACATTCACTTTTCTTCTAGCACTTGGTATTAAGGATTATTGGTCAGAACTGCAGTCAGGTTTAAAGTAAAGAAAAACTGGACCAAGACATGCTGTTTACAAACTGATATTTTAATAATAGCATGAAACTGCATGTCTGCTAAATATCTACTGTAAATGTATTCTAACAGTATTCTATGTTTTAAGTTACATGTTCCACATAAAATTTACTGTATCAAACTAGGTTACCTAATACTGATTTAAGCCTTTGCAAACAGAATGACAGCTTTCAAACATAAGAACAAAGATACAAACACAGAAAATAAAGCACAAAACAAGAGTAAAGTCAAGTAAATAAGTAAGTACCTTGAATAGAATTATATTCATCATGCATTTCATGAACTGTGCTAAGCTGTTGAGCTCCAGCCTCTGCTGTTCATTATGTATTAGTGATATTTTTTCACCATATGAATTCTGAACACCCTAATAGAGATATTACGAGTTGCTGCCTGCTGGAAGTAAGTGTAGTGCACTGACAAAGTAATGAAACGAAGTGTTGCAATGGACAATGGTACGACCAATGGTCCAACATGGATGGCTGGCTGGCACATAGAAGAATGCCAATGGTAGTAGGTGGGTAAAAGTTAACTGCTGTGGTCAGTAATAGCAGACTACGGCACTTGGCGAGTTGGCAGTGCTGAAAAGATGCTGATTCTGTATGGTAAATTTGTAAATTGTAATAATAAAAGTTCAAAAATAATTTCTATTTCAATTTCTAATATCGTTTTCTGTCATATCTACTCAAGATGACTGGCTTTATGCTGGTCGTAAGAGCTCCATAAAGTACAGTATAGTCCATAATGAACATGAATCCAAATCCAATAGAAAATAACATGACAGTTCAATTTTTATGAGCTATTTGTTTGATTGTATATAAATGATAGTGGAACATTTTGGACATTTTATTTTGTGATACAATTTCCTGGGCTTAGCTCTATAAAATTCTCTAGTTAGTGATTTTACTTTTTTATTCGAGTGGCCTAATTAAAATTTTTGTGGCTGAATTTTAGTTCAGCTTTGAAATTGTACTGCTCTGTCGTCACCCGTGATTTGCTCTTGCTTGAAGATCGCTATGCAGCTATATGGAATTCAATTGTAAGACCTGTTTGCTCATTGTTCTTATTGTGAGCAGTAAAACATTTTCTTTGCATAAAACAGAGAAGAAATGCTGAATAGAATATAGCATAAAGCAGGGGCCTCAAACACGTGGCTCGCAGGCCGCATGCGACCCGCAAGGGCATTTTATGCGGTCCGCAATGCATTTTGGGATTTGTAAACAAATTTGCCGTCTGTCATTTTTATATATTTCTCTTGACGCCTTTTAACGTTCATGTCATCTTAGCTATAATAAATTCTTACTTACTTGATTATTCGTAGTCTTTCGAATCTAATGATTATACACGTATTTTTGGTTCTCTAGTGGAGGCGGTCGCGTTGTGTAATGTAGAGAAAAAAGTTGATTTAGTGAAATTTTTGTACTAAAAATAAAAAACAGTATAAATGTCTGAAATATAGATATCATTTGTAAAAAAAACTATGACTATGTTCTCATTTCGTTGTTTTTTATACACTTTAACATTGTAACAAAATTCGGGAGTTGCAGCCCTCGGGTTACTGCGGCCCGCTCATGTGGCCCCCGGAGCAATTTGAGTTTGAGACCCCTGGCATAAAGTACTGACTAGAACTCTTTTTACAATATCTATAACTTCTGATGTGTACAAATATTACCTATTACCCACATTGTGACAGATGAAATTTTTGGGGCACTTGATGAGGAAAGAGGGACTCGAGAACTTGGCAGTTACAGGCATGGTGGAGGCTAAAAGATCAAGAGGAAAACAAAGATCAAAATACACAGACAAACTAAGAGAGGGACTGGAGATGGACAGCAACATCGAACTGCTGAGGAATACCAAAGATCGAGAAACGTGGAAGTCCATGGTTGCCGATGCAGCATTGCAAGGCACCTGAGAAGAAGACGACTCACGTTGTCTTTATTAAGAGATTTTAAATTTGATATCATAGTTATAGACAGTGTATCAGCCTAAATGATACAATTATCAACGAAACTAGTTCTAAGAAAAAGACTCAAATGGTATAGACACGTCAATAGAATGGATGAAAGGAGACTACCATACAAGGCACTCTATACTTAAAGAGAAGGGAATAAAGGAAGAAGACCCAGAAAAAAGTGGAAGGACAACATCAAAGAAGACATGAACATGAAAGGAATTTGTGGCTATAGGCGATTGCGGACTATCTTCAGGTCCGGGCAATGTGCGCAAAAATATGGTAATTTGTATAAAAATGTTCTTGCAATATATTCTGAGATTTTAGCTTTCATGCATAATTATGCTTTTCAGAATGTCTTTTGTCCAGGTTCCGCTTGAGATCGACTGTCCTCACGTACTCGACATCCCGGATGTTGCAACTGGAAAGGTTTGCTGCTTCACTACTGCTTCATTTCCTAATTGCTGTTTCCAGGATACATATCTACTTGTAACCATAAATGATTCCAAGAAAACATTATAAATGACTTTACTTTCCTGATCAGTTGCTTTGAGTGCTATGCTAGGAAACATTATTGCAATGCATGGAAAGATCTCAAGTGAATGTATTTAAGCAAAATGCAACAGAATGCTTCAAGTTAAATATTCTGCACTGGCATTATTTAGATATGAGACAGGTTTGTGGGGCTAGTTAAATGTGATTAAAATGTTTGGGAAGTGCAAAAATTAGTTTGAAAAGTGATGACGAGTTAGATTTACCTATAGAATTAATTCGGGTGATAATAAACTATTTTTGAGTCATAATTTACACACACACACACACACACATAATGATGTTGATGTTCTTTTGTAGTTGCTGTAAAACACCATTAACATGTACTTGGGATAGTATTGACTTGTGGTTTATTCAAACCATTTAATTTGGACTGATTAGAGATTTAATAAGTTTTTGAGATTCAGTTGACAGCTAACATGGACAATTCTTTGTTGTGTTTTGAAGTCTTGTTAATAGGATTTAACTTTGCAGTACATTTTTATGGCATACTTTGATGACAGCATATCAGCTCACTAAAACCATTTAAATAGAACATGTATGGGGTCTGTTGATGTTTTTATGAGGTCAGTTTTGTAATATAATTTCTTGTATAACAATAAATTATATGAAGTTTTTGAGTCACTGTATAAAATATTTAGTCTCTCATTCAGTCAGTCGGTTGTTATTTTCTGTCATGTTTGTTCTGGTTACTTCTGGGTATTTTTTGATTCTGTTATTTTTTGTAGGTGCAAAAAACTGTAGTCGTCACTCTGTTACAGGCTGGGCATTGTCCAGGTTCAGTAATGTAAGATATCAATTAAATTCTCTTCTTCTTCATATGCCATGTATTGCTACATCAGTGACCATGGATTTCCACTCTTCTCTGTTTCTGGTTTTCCTTATCAGTTCGATGTTGTCTTTAGCTCTTGTTGCTTCTCTTGTCTGTCTCCTGTCTGTACAGTGTATACTTTATTTGTTGTCTTCATCTAAATACATAACATCATTGTTACTAAAGCTTCAAAAATGCAAAAGCCTCGTCGAATGGTTAGGCCTAATGTCATAGAAATGATGTAATAATTATAAGTGGGAGGAACAGCAGGAAGACGACAACGACGAGGAGGAGGGGACACCGTTGGACCGACGCTGTGCGGACGAACCCCATCCGCCAACTGGTTTGCCGCCGACATAATCGTGTTTTCCATCGGCCCCTGGGTGGAGGTCATTGTTGGCGTCTTCATCTTGCTCTTTTTCCCTCTATTTTTCCTGTTATGACTGGATTTTCCAATCTGTCCCTTCTAATTAGATGTCCGAAAATTAAAAGGCTTCATTTAAATTGCAATTATTGAAAATATCTTAGGTTGTTGGACCCCGTGGCATTCATGTAACTTGTTAATAGATAATGTGTGATATGATACAGTATACATTATTTTCTGGAAATTGCAAACTGATGTATGTCAAATCAAGACAAGGAAGATCTTGCGATGATTGGAACAAGCAACTGTGCAAACTGATTTGATGTAATGCAGCAGAATTTTTGTCATGCATATACTGGTTGTTGGGCCTGATATCAAGGATTTGACCTGGATCTTGTGTGACTGTGATTTGGTGTATCATCAACTGGTGCTTCTATGCATTATGAAGTGGCTCTATAGAAGTACTAGATTTGAATAGATTCATTTGTGTTGTCTTCACACATTCATTGCATTTATCTTTGATATTCTAGAAATATGTCCTTTATTACGGTGTTTTTTGATTAGGTTCCTGTTTGAGGGCGACGAAGGGGCTGCACTCTACACCGGGGATTTTCGTTTGACTAAAGAGGAAATTTCATCTTTCACGCATCTCCACGCACCTGATGGGTTGATTCTTTTACAAATTACTATTTAACATAGAAACCTTATTGTGTATGATGACGATGTGGTTGTTATGAAGCTTCCTATTGTCTTTACTGATGCGTAACTTAACTGTGCACTTGGTTTGCAGACATTGATGATGTACTTGCCAAGTGATTTTTATCAATAATTTCTTAAGTTAGTAAGGATAATGTGGGGAAAGATACTACATGCAGTACTTAGTACTTAGTCTGTCCTCGTGCTAGAAGCACAGTGGTGTAGCCAAGGGGGGTTTGGGGGTTCAAACCTCCCTTGGCTGGCAAAAATGTTTTTTAATGAGTTTCTATGCATTTTTTATTTTGGGACACGATTTTGGGGGTCAAAACCCTCCATTGGCTACTTGGTTATAGAATGTTACACGGTGTAAGAGGTGACGACCTTTTTTTATTTATCAGCACGGAGGAAGAGAAAAATAGTAAAGATGAGGAGATGGCCTTTTTTGCTTGTCAAGAATGTTTCGAAGTTGGTCACAGTCAAAACCAAAAGCCAAAACCCCCCTTCAGGAAATCCTGGCTACGCCACTGTAGAAGTACATCGGGCAGCACAGAATGTTCTCCATCTACATCGGTCGTTGGCCTAATCTTGGACTTCGCTTCATGACAGAACCATGTGAATCTGATCTTGTTCTACTGTTTTCTTCCATGTTATCCTCGGTCTGCCTCTATTTCTTTTGCTGTTTTCTGGCAACCAGTCCATTGCCTGTTTTGGGATCCGGTTGTTTTCCATGCAGTCTACGTGTCCAAGCGCATTCTTCGTTTTCTTAGGATCTCCTCCGTCGTCTGCTGTCCTGTTATTCTTCTTATTTCAGCATTGTTTATCATATCCTTCCAGTGTACATTCAGGATCTTTCGCTGCCATTTGTGGTGGGTGCCCTCAAGCCTCTTTAGGTTCGCTTTGGACAGAGACCACAATTCTGCTTGGTATAGGAGTGTGGAGAGCCACTTGTGATAGATAAATATTAGAAAGCTGTGAGCAAATGTAACACATTTTATGGAAAGATAATTTCAGACAAATTTGATAAGAAGTGAAATTTCATTTCTGTCCAATATATGACACATGCTACTATTACTTGTATCACTCAATGTGCGAATGCACCAAACACCATGACCAGTTGCAGCTGTTGTCTGAGCTAATGCAATCTCAGACACTGAATTTCATGCAAAGTAATTTTCGAGTTCTAGAAATTTTGCTAAACACATATATTTTTCACTTTTCAAAACAGCTACTGGAACGTTTGGGTGCAATGCATTGCCTGTTACTATGAGTAGACATTTCAAATGATATGCTACAGGATGTCGATTTTTTGTTATTTTCCTAAGTTTTGACATATTTTCCATTTAATTCAGTGATTGCTGATGTTGAAATAATTACAATAATTGACTAAATTCTGTGCATTTAAGAAAATGATTCACATTTTGTGCATTTTAAAGGAAATCTCGTTTTCTTAGATCTTTTATATGTAGATTGGTGACTGGAATAGATGATTAATTAGCCACCCTCCAAAAAGACCTGTTTATCCTGGTACATTTTATGCTAGATAAAATGTTTAAGGCTGTTCTCTTGCCTCAGGACCTGTACTAGTGCTGAAGTAAGTATCAGTACCTTAAAATTTTCATGGCATTGCATCCCTTTCCCTCTTTAGCTTTCCTTTGTTGTCAGTCTGTCGGTCCTGGGATTCAAAACACGCCCTCAACAGATCCGTTTTGTCATAGTTGACCTATGAACTGCTCGAGCAATCCAATGCATTGAACCCTGGACCACCAGATGACTGTTTGTCAATAATAGCAGCCACATGTCATAGATAAATATTCATATGGACTGCTGTCGTATTGCTAACTTTAGTTAAATAAACGTGCGAACTAAACGATTTACTGAACCGCGTCTTGCGCATCTGTTTTTGAAAACAGGAGTGTCAAAGAACTTAGAAGCATCTATGTTGATACTACGTTCTGCGTTCCTAAGGCGTTCTTTATTCCCAGACGTGAGGATTGCATTGATGCCGCTATAGAAGTTGTTCAAGAGTGGATCTCACAAGATAAAGATCACTTGATTCTGCTGTCGTATAAGGCGGACATTGGATATGAAAGACTGTTTGTCTGCCTTAGTGAGAAGTTTGGCATGAAGGTGCATTTTGAATATTTTAAACCATGGCATATTAGCATTTATTTATACTGAGCAAAATGAAAATTACGAATTAAGTTTTAAGTACCAAACGTTATTTCTTTTCTAGGCAATGTGTGGTCCTTTGTTTCTCTTGAGTAACCGCTTGATCTGTCTAACACAGTTGTATATTGTCAAATTCATTGATATATTCATAAACTGACTTGTTGAATCTCATACTAACTACATTGAACCCTGTTTACTGTAACTTTCCAGGGACTGTTTAAAGTCTAACATATTAAGCAAAGTTGACATTCACAGGCTGAGAATGTGCAACATCTCTTCGTAATTATTTCTCGGAAATGCTGTAACATTAAGAAAAATTACATTAAATAGGTGTGAATGTATATGAAACAGATGCATTGTGCATTTCTTCAAATCATTTATTGTTCATTGTACAACTGTAGTTCAGTGGTGCACAAACTTTTTGGCCAAAGGTTCACAAATAATTTTTTCCAAGGTGCCGGGGGTCAAACAAGTGATAAAATTGAAATTAATAATTTTTTATTAACTAAATGTCTATTGGAGTGAAGACTGATGCTGCACCAGATGTTATGTTTGTTGTTGAAAGACAAAATGTCCTGGAGATGGTCATCGTGATGTTAGTTGGTTTCTAGTTTTGCTTTTGTGTAGCTTCATATGTGAGAAGGTCTGCTCACAGCATTATGTGCTAACAAACATGCTGGCGTAAAAGTTGTCTTTCAGAGTCCCAAATGTTTCAGGCGACGCTTTGTAGAAATCAAGCAAATAACTTTATCTGTCTTTCTTTGTCTGCAAGCAGCCTAGTCACATCTAATGAAAACTCTGAAATTCGTGTGATATCGTGTGATTCAAAGCTACCATCTGTAGCTTACGAACTTCTTCCGAACATAACTTTTCAGGCACAGCAATCATACACTGCTTGCCAAAATAATCTCCGTCAGTGAATAGTTGGCCAGACCTGGTATTTATTTTTTTACTTTCCTATTGGACTCTGTGGGCCACATTTCGACTCTGCAGGCCAGATTTGGCTTGCGGGCTGGAGTTTGTGCACTACGGTTGTAGAACATCTTATTTATAAATTTTTTAGTTCTGGGCACAAGATTCTCCAGTATGTTGTGGGCCACAAATTTGAACCCACATTCAGGTTTGTTTCTGTTTGTTGATATGTAGATTCACGTTCACAAATCTAAATATGAGCAGTACAAGAAAGTTGGAAATTTGGGAGATTACATTACATCAGATCCAGCTGAAACTCAGATCCATGCATGCAGATGGACTGTGAGTTGATCGCATTTTATCGTCTTACACCACGATTCAGTATTTTTCAATTCAGCTTATATTTCATGAGTGTGATTGATGTCTATCAATTTGTAGCAATTTGTGTGTTTAATCTGTCATTTTGAGTACATTCAACATTTTATCTGGCATCAGTGTACTAGCTTTGTTTATGAGGATTTTAAGTCCAAAGACACATTAACAATATTATGGTTTTTATCTTAGGTTAAAATAGATGCTAAAGTAAGAAGAAAGACAAATGGTTGTATCAAATATCTCTTCTTTGTCATTATTGATTATATTTGTTCAATTTTTTCAGGCTTTGTTTTTTTTGGAATCCACATCTTCTAATAGTTATTATATAGTAGGTAGATAAGATTGAACCTGTTATATAGTTTAGTTATTCAAATTATGATATTGATATGTGTTGAGAAGTTGGGTATTCTTATCCCATTGTTATTAGTATTAGTTTTCATGTATTTGGTTAATTTGTTGGGGAGAATATTTGTCATTGTTTCTTTACCTGCCTTTATTTAGACTTAGATCTTTGTGATTATGATGTTTTCAGTCTGGGCAGAGAAACAGTGGTGCCATGTTGCCTTGTGGATTTGGAGGAAACGGTTTGAAGGCAACGAAACTTCGGACAATTGTTCTATCCACAATGTGCTTTGTTCAAACGGTGGGATTGGATTCGTACGCAAAGCGCTTCAGTGAGACCTTCTTCCGAGTTTGCTACTCTTTTCACTCGTCCTACAGCGAGATACGAGATATGATTCTCTACCTGAAGCCAGAGCAAGCATTTCCCAATGTCATTCCGATATATGACAGCCCATCTCTTGCACAGGTCTGTGTTTCTTTGTTACTAGTACTTTTTTGCATCAGTTTTTAGCTTACAATGCTAATTTTGTAGTGATTTCATTTTGAAGGGTGGTTTGAAATGCTGGATATAAAAGTGCTTGTCTAGAATCTGATGAAGATGCTGATTTTGCTTGGCATTGCTCTGATTGACTGTTTGCTATGCCATGCGATCAACCTTACTTTTCTTATTGGATAAAGTTAGTTTGTTTCCACTGTCCCGAAAAAATACCTTTTGCTGTTACAAAAATCAGACCGTGGCATTATGCAATTTTATTGAAACTTTCCCTTTAAAAGACAGTATGTTCTTTGCATGCCAGTTGCTTTCACAGTTGCAGTAAATTTTAAAAATACCAGTTTACGAGTTTGTAATTCAGGTGACAGTATTTGCTGTCATGTGTGATGACAGTCCAAATTCACATTACAAGAAGTAATTGTTAGATCTGTACCATTTGTATTTAAATATCTTGGAATTTGTCTCTTATAATTAAAAAAAATATTTAATTTGAAATCTTAATTTTACTCTCTGATCAGATTCTCATTTTCATTGATTTTTTGGATAGGATTTTTTTGCATTTAGAAAGGCATTGAGGTGGATTTCTGACTTAACGCAATAGGTGCTTTGTGATCACTTTAGGTGCAGAAAAGATTAAATGGTTTTGTTAAATTGGCGAAGAAGACTCATCGGTCGGCTTTGTACTTGAGTTCCGGTCAGTTTGGTTTGCTCAAATCTCCGAAAGGAAAGAACAGAAAACGATCGAGTTGGTTCATTTTCACTTTGGTTGATGAATCAAATGCCATCATATTCTGCTAGAAATAATTATATAGTTTAGTAATTTATCATAGCTCTAATACAGGTCGACTAAAGGTCAACTCATCCTTTTTTGTGGTGGTAAAATGAGGAGCAATGGTAAAAATCTTTGCGATAAGTCAAACAGGTACGCTACATGATACAATACCTATGTAGTTTGTAGTACCATGTAGTAGCCAGTAACAATGGAGATCAGCGCCGTCCTATGAGCCCGTGAGGCTCGGGAAGGACTTTGGCTTTTTACTAATACAGTGCTTCCCAAACTGTTTCCAGCCATGGCACACTATCTAAGAAAAGTACAGTCGGCAGCACACTGCAGTCGAAATGCACACATTTCACTTTTAAATGATGCATTTTTATAGGTCTACTAGTGCTATATATTTCACTCTAGTCTGCTATACAGTATAGGTTGACTACCGTTCTTCATAGGTAGATATTTTTGTGCAACCTGTATCACTATTTCATGCTTACCTACAGTGAAGAGATATAATTCAACTTATAATTAACAACTAATAAGGCACCATTATTAATTTAGTATTTTCCAACATTTTGCCACGGCACACTTATCCCGTTGCTGCGGCACAGTTGTGTGCCGCGGCACACAGGTTGGGAAGCACTGCTCTAATATACCATTACTATTTAAGCTTCCAATGTCATCTGTCTGCTCCTGTAATAAATGTTGTTCAGCCTGTTGGAAGCCATATGCATTGTCTTTATAACCTTTGGTTTCTAATGCTAAAATTCGTACCTGCCCTGTGGAACTCTTTGCCGGACAATGTGATTAATGCGAATTCCGTTGGCTGCTTCAAGAAACTCCTAAAAACACACTTATTTAACATATCTTATAAGTGACTCCTATGTAAAGTGCTCTTGACTTTAGCCCCAGCTATGTTACTGTGCTATTTAAATTGTCATAAATAATAATAATAATAATTTCATGTTCAGTTGGGAATCATACTGGTGCTATCAAGGCATTGTCTTATTATTTCAGCAATGATGATGGTGGTGGTGGTGGTGGTGATGATGATGATGATGATGATGATGATGATGATAACAGCAGTAATAATGGAGGGTGACATTTGAGAGTAAGGCCAGTGGGGAAAGATCGTTGCTTCCCCAGTTCCCCTATCCCCTTGCTACTTTAAAGAGTGGAAAATCAGTGGCCTGGAATTCCCCTCCTTCCCCCTACAAATACCATACTCTTATTTTATAAAGAGGATGACGTCGACAATGGTGAAATTGTGATGGTGAGAAATATTTTATCTAGAAGAGTATTTTAAAACAGTTAATAAAAGAAACATGTACAATGTAAGAAATTGTGATAAAATATCCATCCCATTTGCAAGGACTAATACTAGGCTTTTCAATATAAAAATACATGGTCCACACATATGGAACAATCTCCCTATTCAGATTAAAAATATACCAAACCTAACACTGTTTAAAATGAGACTTAAATAATTCTACAGGAATAGAAAATTTCTAACTTTAATTTAATCTATACTTTGTTACCAACATTTATATGCTATGTTTGATAATTTTACTTAAATTTCAATTATGTGGTGATGTTGAAGGCATTGAATTACAGTATTTGAAGAATTTTTAAAGGGGTTAAATTGCTATTAAATTCATTGGAAGCATCAAATAATGTTTGTCTGCAGGTCAACAGTCACACACATCCGGATCGTTAAAACTGATTTTTGATGAAGATGAGCATGAGGGTAATACAACAAAAAAGAAGAAAGTCGGTGATTTCAGTCCACCGTCAACACTCGAGTCCAAAGTTTTGAATTCAGATTTTCCTCTTTTGTTCGGTAACCAGGATAATGGTGGGGATGCCTCGACTCATCTGGGTTCATCAAATTCAGACGTTGAAGTTAAACTTTCAGCGACAGAAGGAGCTCTGGAAAAGAATTCTGCCACCTGTGAACATCCTTCTGACAGTCAAGACGAGCCGACAACCACTGAGGAATTTTCGTCAGGAAAGGAAGACTCGTTAGCACATCTTTTTGATGCTGATTTGCTGATATCGTACATGAGTGATGACGAAGGCAACAAAGGTCATCCAGCGGATGATGCATCTGCTCAGAACAGAACAGATGTGAGATCTCTTGAAGATTGTGTACCTTTATGTACAAAAAAAGATGCGAATTTTGATTCTCAGAGCTTGAATGTCGTTGATCATCAACAAGAAAGCGATTTGAAACTTGAGACAGAGTTATCCGCACCTGCAGCAAATCCAGTTGCAAATGGTTTGCATTCCTCGTCTGCTTCTCAAAATTCAGACTTTTCTGATGTCCAAATCGTCGACGACAACTCTACCACTGACATCACGAATCGCAAGTCTGCTCGGTTAGATGAAGCAGGCGGCTGCTTGAATAGTTCTCGGACAGTTGATAGTGATATCACAGTCGATATTGGCTGTTCACCATATAAAATTTGCAGCAGTCAGTCTATCAGTTCATCTGCTAATCCTGCTTTCAGGGAAGATGAATTCATAGATTTAACTGCAGACGAAGAACCAACTCATTCTTCTGTTGATTTCGACAGAAGTAATCGTCAAGACGTTTCATTTTCAAGTGACAAGCGGGGTCTGGAAAACCAAAGGCGTGATTTCAATTCAGATTTTGATTCAGCGAGTGACAATTACGAGGGCGATGATGAATTCGAAGAGATGGACGAAGAGAGTGGTTACGATAGTGATGCTGAAATCATTATCAGTCGCAAAAGTGCTTTTGAAAACGTTATCAAAGAGAGGGCATTGCGGTACTCGAGGACTGCTGTAAACAGTTCGGACATAATTGTAATCGACGACGATGATCTGAGTGACTCCGGAATGAATTATCAAAAAGGACGTCGTCGCGACGTCCGGTATTGTACTGCCGAGTCGAGCAGTAGTAGCAGTTCAACTGAATCCCTGCTGTCCGATAACAGCCGAGGTGGTTTTCTTGACACTGGTGCAATGCTCCTTAAAAGCTCCAGCGATGAACTGCTTATGAACAGTGCTGGGAAACCTCGGCTGTGGTTTCCACAGCCACGTACCAGTGCGCCTGGAGTTGCAGCAGTCGTCTCCAGCGAGGACCTTTATTCGTCTTGAAGAAGCAGCTGCAGTGAAATCTTATTTATTCAGTTTTTTTTTGTAGCCGAAAATTTTTATGTGTTCTGTGATATTTGCGCTGGATATCGACAATTTGAATTCGTATAGTTATTCAGACTTTCTATTTTACCGAATAGTGTCTATCTAAATGAACATCACAGCCCTTGTACTGTATATACTGAGTAGATGAGCAATCATTTGCCTATTTGCCTTATGTGATGCATGTGTTATATTTATAATGGCCGTGATAGAGGTTTTATTATTAACTGTGACACTTAATGAATTATAAATCAAATTTATATTGAATGTTGGTTTACTTTGCTTAATGAATTGAACATTTTAACTTTATGAATTTGTGACGCAATTTTACCATTCTCAATATGAATATATGGTGGCTGCAAATATAATCAGATTTTGTAGACTGGTTTTGATGTATGAAATGAGTTATAAGTCATTATATAATTCATTGTTTTAGTGTCTACGAGGGCCATTTCACACTCCTTGGCGGGCCGGATCTGGCCTGAGTGTTGCCATTTGAATATCCCTGCTAATACTGCTACAGACCAAAAACAAGAGACTCGTCTGCTCTGGCCATCTGGAGCTCAGAGACCTTCGATCATCTTAGTCTACTTTAGTCTGATAATCCCACAACATCCTCGATCCACTCATTCTTCCTCTCATGTAACTCTGCCCTCTTAATCAAGCATCTCTCAAAATTTGCAATCGTGCTTTTTCATATGCTGCACCAGAACTTTGGAACTCAATTCCAGCATCCCTCTGCTGTCTACACCACGGTCAAATAAATTCTTAGTCGCAATTTCTTTCACTTTTTGCAGCATCTCAAGTTTTTCTTTCTAAACTCAAAAGCAGCACTGCATTAGCTACTTGTTTACTGTATATGTGCTTAATCTTAGTGTGAAGTAGCTACAGTGTATAGCCAAAGGTGGGGATCATTCGTGTAGGGTAATTTAATCCATAGGGCCATTGTGGTTGGGACGTTACAGCTATGGACGGAATGAATTTTCGAAGAAAATGCTTTTGAGTTTAGAAAGAAAAATGGTGTTTAATCAATAATCATGGTAAAATCGGGCCGTGACGCAAAATCACGACAAGGGATTAAAGTCACGGAACGGAAAAATTTACGATAACCGTGATTTCGTGATGTTCCTGCAGCCAAGCGCATTCATTCACAACTTACAGGCATTGACGTTTAATGTACCGGCGCATGGCTATGTGCACTGCGCCACGAACACTCACTAGAGTTTTCGATTAGGTTGAACGAAGTCTACAATACATGTACTGTACTCTAAAGCTGCACAAAGAAAATTGTCAAAACAGCACTAACTTCATCGGCGAATAAACCCACGGGGATTCCTTTCGAACACTTTGGCCGCCCAGTAATCTTTTCCAATCTTGCGACATTTACGACATCGTCCAGAATCCGAGGCCTTTGACAAGGCGCCAGCATTTATGTTCATCTAGCTATATCTGCGAATGTCTCTTCATCCCCCCGCAAACCCCCCGTTCCAATTTAGAAGAAAGAGTACTATTCAGCCATGAGGGATTCGTGAGTTTTATTCGCACCCAATGTGGCTCGACTTCTCTGTCGCTGCTAAGCAAGTAGTGGGGACTAGTGGGTGGCATGCGCTGGATTAGTTTTATTGCCTATAAATAAAGACCGTCGAGGCCGCATTTGAATTAGGTTACGGTGGTATGAACTAAGTGATGCAGTAATCCATTATTAATATAGGAACGTCTGTGGGTGGCTAAGGACAATCCTTTATTCAGTCCAGTGCGCTTTGCTGAATCAAATTGGTGGGGGTCTTTCTGTTCTGTAGACTGTAGCAACAGTGGTTCTCACACAGGGCAAACCCTCATGAACCACTTTAAACTTCATTATTATTATTATTATTATTATTATTATTATTATTATTATTATTATTATTATTATTATTATTATTATTATTGTTATTATTATTATTATTATGCGCGTATCAGTGGATCGCTTCTAGGGAAAAGATGTCCTATCATAGATTCATAGGCGTCGATCCCGTGAGGGTCCTGGGGTTCGGACCCTCGCAAAATTTTGTGGTTGTGAGAGTCCATAAGGCATGGGAGCCTCAAAAATCTGAATAAATCTATATTGTACCGTTGTACGATTATTTAATAAATTGATGTGCTGGGTAGATAACAGCAGAAAAAGGACATGTCCGAGGAGTTATTGATAAAAATGCCCAAAATTTCTGATATGCCCATATCACATATGACCACTGAGCATAGATAGAGTCATAGAGCATGTCTGCATGTTTTCAATTTTTCTTGATCTGCATGATGTCATCCAAAAGTCAAAAGATGGCCCTGACAACAACGGGTGGACCCTCACAACTTTTACTACAGATTGACGCCACTGCCTTTCTATTCATCAGACATTCACTTAATCGCGTTCGTTATCCATCCATTTATTTATTTATTCAGGCCGATTTATTAAGCGCAGTAGCAGGGTCCATCCACCCACCCACTCACTCAGGCACCCATCCACCTACCAATCCATCCATCCACCCATCCATCAATCCATCCATTCGTCCATTCATACACCCACCCATCCGTGTGACGGTGTGTGTGTGTGTGTGTGTGTGTGTGTGTGTGTGTGTGTGATGTGTTTGTTTATGTGATTGAGCGAGTGTGCATTGAGCTGGTGAATGGACACGACCCCCGATAGAACTCACAAAGAGCGAAACGAGAGAAAAGCGAAGATTTTTCACAAGAAGCAAGAGTCGCAACGAAACGTTTATCCTGATAAGCGTTGGATCTCTTGTTTGGTCGCAGTTTTTACAAGCAGTTCATTTTGGTCCCAACGAGCGAAATTCGACTGATTCGTCGAGCCTAGAGCTTGAATTCAACGCGAGAATGAGGAAGAGATTCGATGTCAAACTGATCGTCGTGTTGCTCTTGTCTTCTCATCCGCTCTGCGTCTTTGGATATTCGACGTCATCCAAAGAGAGAAGAGGAGGATCATTGGATTCCGACGCCATCCAACTTCGGCGATTCTACGATCGAATCCACGGAGACCAGGTTCACGATGGACGTTTCTTCGGTATGAATCAGTTGATCAAAAACAGGCCAGGGGTGTACTATAGCTAGGTATTTGGGTTCAAATAGCCTGTACTATTATAGCCTAATTGTCCTTAACGAACGAAATTCGGCCAGAATGTCGGCAAGAATGATACAAGCAAGATTTCACATAAACTACGGGAAAATTGCAATCATCCAAGTATAGGCGCCAGCATCAACTGCGAAAGAAGAATTAGAAGAATTTTATGAAATGTTGCAGGAAGAAATTAAACAGATATCAAGACATGACATATTAATTATAATGGGCGCTAATAATGCCAAAGTAGGACAATAGGCCTAATAGGAAAATTGGACGGGAACAATTGGGGAATTTGGATATGGAGAAGAAAATGAAAGAGAAGATTATTGAACCTCTGCCTGGCATAGGCCTATGACTTAGCAATAAGCAACACCTTTTTCAAAGCAAAGAAAAAGAAACACAAATACACATGCGAATCACCAGATGGTAAAGCGAAAAATATGATAGCCTATATAATCATTTTTTAAAATGGAAATCAAGCATAGGCTACTTGCTTGTAGATCGTTACCCAGTGCTGATATAAGAAATGACCACCAGCTGGTTATAGCAAAACTAAGACTGATATTAAAGAATCAAAAAACACCAAAACCACAAAAGAAATTTAATGCAGATAAACTCAAGGATGAATCGACTAAAACAATATAAGAGTTAATTTAAAGAGGGAATGGACAATAAAAATCTGCTAAAAGACATAAAAGAGATAGAACAACTATGGGAAGAAATAAAAGAAATATAGGCCCTACAGTAAAACTGCTGAAGAACAAATAGAATACATAGAGAAAAACAAGAAAAATCTACGGGTAACACAAATAGTCAGGGCATGCTTTAAGAAAAAATTTATCACTGCACAAAACTCAGAAAATATGTAGACAAGATTTCTATTTTGTGACCCTAAATTTGGCTGACGACCTTTTTTAGTCGTCATCCATTTTTTCAATTTTCGGGCTGACGACCTTTTTTAGTCGTCACCAAGGTTTTCCCTATAGGCCTAAACACTTTTTTTATCGCTCCATTTACGGGGTGATGACCTTTTTTACTCATCACAGCTTCGTCCGGAAAATTTATCACTGCACAAAGCACAGGAAAATTGCATTTTATCGCTGCACATTTTGTGTATCACCACGTTAAAACAGGCCCTGCAAATAGTACTGCAACTGAAAGATGAAAGTTTTAAAAAAACTAGAAGCAAAGAAAAAGAAAGGTGGCAAAAGGCCAAAAAGGAATTAAATAGAAATGCTACAGGCAGGGTAAGAACTGACAGCGAAAATATTCCACAACCTATGTCATAAAATATCTGAAGAAGAAAAATCACCATAGGAATGGGGGGAACCATAATAGTACCACTACATAAAAAGGTGATAAAACAAACTGCAATAATTAATCACAGAGGAAGAAAGCTACTCAGTATACCGCTGAAAACAGTGGCGTGGCGAGGCAAAGTGACGCCCGGGGCGAAAAAAGTGACGCCTCCGAAAAAATCTGGCAACCAAAAAAGTGACAAGAAAAAAGTTCTAGACTTCCTGAAATTCTTGACAAGCAAAAAACGTTATCAACTTCCCCAAAATGCCTGACAAGCCAAAAAAAACAAAAAACCTTATTGCATCTTAAAAGTAAAAAATTACAAATTTTAAAAATTTAAAAATCTCGAAGATGTCGCCTCTAGAGCAAGTGCCGACCGGGGCGGTTCGCCCCCACTGCTCCCCTCGCTACGCCATTGGGTGAAAATATACGCAAAAGTGCTACAACAAAGACTCGAACTTGTGTGGAAGAAATATTGACAGGAACAAGTAGGATCTGTCCTGTATGAGAACCACTATACCCCCCCCCCCCTACCATTCGTTCACATTATGGTCTTGCTGTTTAATCTCATTCTTTGCCCTCTTGTCTTCTAGTAGATTTGTTCCTGCATTATACTTCTTTGTCTTAATCTTGTCTTATACAAGTGACGCAAGTTTGCAGCATACAATGCCACCCCACTTTTTCATCAAAGTTTACGTCAATGATCCTAACCCCAGTTCATGTTAGTAATCGATTGGTATGACATCGAAGCTCATTTTTTCTTTATCGATCTATTCTGTATGGGTATTTGGATAAGGCCAATTTACTCTGCCGTTTATCGGCCACTATGCTATACATGTAGGCACGTAGACCCAAAGTCCCGCGTTAACCACTGAACTGGTCAAATCACTGGCCTTTAGGTGGAAAGGTCAGACTATGTGGAATCAAGACTATGTGGAAGTAATTGAAATTCGTTGATGGGGACATTTTTTTAATTTTCAGAAATTTATGATTAAAACGGAATGTTTTTGTGTTTAGATTCATTTCCATTAGCTTAAGGAAAGTCGTTATATTTAACGATTTTAAAAATAATATTGCGACACTGTTATTCCTATAGAAAGTGACTTTTTCTCCGATATTAATTCTTCTTCTTCAGGTGCCATGTATTTCTATGTTGGCGACTGTTGACTTCCATTTTCTCTATTGTTCATAGTTCGTCGTTCATTAGTAGACTGCTGATGTATAGTTATGCAATTCTTTGTCGAGGGTCTGATAGATTTTAAATCGTCTTTAAATTTGTAAAACCGGTGTCGTAAATAGCCACAGAGACTTTGAAAACGAGCATCACAGTTTGTTATAAATACGCCCGCATCAGCCATTAGTGGCGTAACCAGGATTGCTGAATAGGGGCACGTCGACAGTTTTGCATTTTTGGACAAAAAGTAAAAAAAACGTTGACGAGCGAAAACACGTCGTCCCGTTCCGTCGCGCTTTAAAATTTCTTGCATTCTCTTCGATCTCGTTTACTACCTACCCCCATCCCCCGAACCGGGGATATTTTTACAACCCGTAACTCCCCTCCAGCACCCCAATTTGAAACTGTCATTCTCCAACACCCTCCTCCAATTTCAGCTATGCGATGACCTTTTTTGCTTGTCAGACTTTTTTGGGCAAGGGACCCCCAGAATTTACCGACACCCCAAATTGATAATCCTAGAAATAACCCTGCCCCCACTACTCAACGGTTTTGCGCGAATCTCACGACCGGTCCTAGTCCGAATAGGGGGCGGAGGGGGAGGGACCTGTGGCTACGCCATTGTGTTAGAGTGATATAAGGATGCTTACATTTACATGAAGCAACATGCTTTGTCATTTGAAAAGAGCCACTCAGCGAAATAAATTGTATGAGATTAACAGGTGAACGGGCGCTGATTATCTTTGGCGAGTGTCCTACGAGAACCGAATAACAGACCGAACGAGTGCAAGACAAACGAACCTCCGTAGAGGGCGCTGAGGAGGTGTGTATAAACTCCGGCGATAAAGAAGCGAAACAGAATCGTAAACGTTCGATAAAGAAAAATAAATTCGGCGTTAATGTTGATCTCTTCTTTTGCGATCTTTAGTCCAGAGGTGTCATTGGGGGGGGGGGCTGGGGGCCGTGGCCCCCAAGGAAATGAAAATATTAATTTATAATGTATTAATGTGCAAAGAATTGTAAAAATTGCCAAAAAATATTAAAAATTTGCAAAAAACTGCAAAACATTTGCAAACATTTGCAAAAATTGCCTAAAATTTGCCCAAAATTTGTGAAAAATTTGCAACAAAATTTTCTCGCCCCCAAGAAAAGTGTGAAATGACGCCACTGCTTTAGTCTATAAACTCGAGTGACTCGTCTTTCATCACAGTTGGGTCATGTTATTCACGGACGAATAAAATCACAGTGTTACAGAGAGAGAGAGAGAGAGGAGAGAGAGAGAGAGAGAGAGAGAGAGAGAGAGAGAGAGACGGATGAAACGGGAGAAGCTAAGATGAAACGAAACGAATATAAGAATAGAAACAGAATCTTATATGAACGAGGAAATATTGGATTTTTTCCACGTAGTTAACGGCTTAACGCAGATAATAATTAAGTGTATAATGGGCCAAAGTCCGTTATTAATTTCCAGGCATTATTGCATTTTGCAGCTCCATTTGTTGCCCGTCTGCTAAAGGGACGACGTGATAAATTATCGTTCATAATAACGAACCAAGGGAATCGCTTTGATGCTTTTCTAATTATGTCACAGTCCGTTGGTACGAAGGTCCAGACATGGCGTTTATTGCTTCTAAAGCCTTTTGCGTACATTTATTTAGGGGCGTTTGTAATTATATATGATAATTACATACTCCAGTTTCAAAGAATTCTTTTTCTCTGTCTGATCAGTACAACCTCGTCTTATTACTGTGAGTTCTTATCGTTTAAACGTAATAACAGTTGTTTAAAGTAGCACTGCTATAGGGCTAGGGTGTTATTGACTAAAATGAAACCAAGAGAGAGAGGATAGGCGGATGAAAGAAGAAGATAGGTCTAATGACTGAAGTTTGAGAGGAAAAAGGAAAAAATAATGCGTGAAGAGGAGAACTGATACTTACTGTATGAGTGTGCATGTGTATACTAAGAGAAGAAATAAAAAGAGAGAGAAGCTCAAATACATCTTATGATTAAATTAAAATTACCAATATCCATGGCCTATTTTGGCTGCTGAAGTTGGATCGTGAAAAGAGATTAGTAGTTAGGTCTACAGGTCAAATTTGAGTGGATTTGGCAAATGTTTCAGTGGATGAGAAGAGAATGGCTTATGGTCGGATTGGGTCTTAAGTTCTTAACACGAGACTGAGACAAAAATATTGACTACCGAGTGGCTTCCAATAGATAATGGCAAAAGATGCCTTGCTTAATATGTGCCATGGACTCATGGAGCTCAATGACAATATTTCTAAATTCTGAGCATTCATACTCGTATATCAATAAATTCAGACATGGAAATCAGCGTGTCAATGAATGATAAAATAATCAAACAATCGCACTACAAGGACACATCCACTGCACTTTTGAAAACATTTCCCAACTTAATAATCTCATGGCTCTAGCAAAATCTTGGCGTGACGTAGAGTCGTAGACGAGAAAACGGGAAAAGAGAGCATCTTTAATACCATCAACAATCTTCTGGTCGATCGCATTACCTTGCATAGGGGCCTATATCGAAGACAATGATGAGAAACGACAAGTTAGCTTCATCCATGAGCAGCTGCAGTTGATTGGGAAAAACAAACATAATCGCCATTACTAGCCACAACTCACAGTTTTAACCTACCGTATATGATATTTGCATCTAGTTCTGCTGCTTATAAGACCCTGAGAGAACAAGATTTGTTGTGTCTGCCTTCCTATTCGACTTTGAAAACGATCACAAATCGCCAAAATAGCAGCACTTGACTAGACAACTCAGTCTGTTTAAAATTAAGGATTTCTAACCTGAATACAGTGAATAGGTATGATAGGAATGTTTTATTGATAGTTACGATTAATTAAATCAATATTGCAAGATGCGTGAAATACAGTGCAGGAAATATACTTGGTCTGACTGCAGAGTTACTTCCACTCTTTTGTGTTTTATAGTTAAGACAATTTCGGACAAATTCAGAGATTTAGTGGCCATCTTTTCAATTGCTAAACTTACTGATACCACAATTTGAATGCTTCTTCAAAGAAGTAGGCCTAATGCAGCGTCTTCGAATCGAAGAAGCTGCATTAGGCCTACTTCTTTAAAGAAGCATTCAAATTGTGGCAGCACCTAACTAAGTTCAGTGTTTATTCTAGGCCTTCTCTGGGGTGGAATTTCCCCCCCCCCTCAGTTTTAAAATTCCCCCAACATTTTTATATGTTGGCTGGGGGATGGAAATTTCCCTCCCCAAAAGTGTGGAGACTCAGACCTTGTTTCCCCCCCCCCCAACATTTCAAAATCCCCCAATGTCAATGTGGCTAGAATAAACACTGACCTAAGTTCGATCGATATCTCTTACTGTCATCGCAATATCTGGCGACAATGCGCAGCTGCAAATAGGACATTCTTCAGCAATTTCTTATGCGAACAAAACCCTGAAGACACCAAAAATTCCGGATGCTGTAACAGGCGAACCTATATTTCTGATATTTGATCCAGTTCACGATGCCACGAAAATGTCTACAACAATTTTCAGGCACGAAAACAGCATTCCAGTGCCCAGCCTTTGATCCATGCATGCCAATTGGTTGTAGAGTCAATTTCCAGCACATTGTGGATCTCTTTAATAACAGAGAAGCTGCAAAATCCATTTTAAAAGCCGTCAAACTAATTCCGTCAGCACTGGATTAGGTTTTGTTAGAAATCTGTGCATTTAACTGCACTGTTGCTTTCATTTAACTGCGGCTTAAACCGTTTATTACACTGTGAAGCTGTATTTCTTCAACCCGCTGAAGTAAGGTAGGCCTACCTTTGGCCAGTGTTTCCCAAACTGTATTGACCAGGTTTGCACCCATGGTCGCGACCCAAAAGTAGGTTGCAGGGTTCAGTCTAATGGGTCGCGGGGTAGCGTGAAATTAGATTCAAAAGTGTCATTTTCTAACCAATACCACAATGTCACAAAACTTGAAAGTTGCAGTAGGTTTAGGTTTTAAGAAATTTCTATGTCTGCAATCCTCCATACACGGCTTATATTGAAATGATTAGTGTTTTATCCAATTTTAGTTGATAAAAAGTTTGCAGGGTCGCGGCATGTTACACAGCATAGATGTAATAAACGTTATTACGCTTTTTATTTTCCCACGTTTTTATGTTTTTAAACGTTTTTATTTTTATTTTACGATTTTTATTATAAAAACGTTGGCAAAATAAAAGCACAGAATACGTATTCCGATCATTTTGCTCTGAAACTCCACTAACAATAGGAATCTCTTTAGACTTGGACGATGCACATCTGGCGGTTAAGCGATTTTGCCCTACTCATAGGATTTGAAATACGCGCAAAAAGGTATGTTCCTGACAATTTTAAAAAAAGACCACTTTCAATAAATTTCAATATATTTCTTTTCTTTTGTCTTGTGTGGCAAAACATGAATAAATCTGCCTAATATATTTGCCACATTTTCAATCAAATTGAACCAGAGCTTTTGATTTGACATTTATTCAAAACTCAGATTATTTTTTCGAGTAACGTTTGCCAGATGGCCTAATGTATATTTTATATTGCATAATATGATTGGGAACGAGGCATGTTACAATTTTGCAAAGCTGCTGAAGTGGGCCGCGATTCCAAAATGTTTGAGAAACCTTACCTTAGACAGCTGTCCACTCCAAAGGGGCGTTGGGGTGGCAGCTTCCAAGCGTGGGGCCATTTGAATACAATTCTCTGTTCTACCAGCATCCAGTGAAGAATCAGCTTAATATGATCATGCTTACGAGTATGTTTGTGAAAAAATGTTGCTTCCTGCCAAAACGTGGGGGCTTGCAAGCCCCAGAACCTAGCCTATAAAAAGTGGATTGGGGTGGGATCGAGGCTAGCGGTCTAATAGAAATGTACGCCTAAGTTAGCCAGTACAATTAAGCTAATTAACAGACCGAACAGTAATTTGCGATTATAATATTAAAGAATGGATACCATCGGTGTCGGTAACTTAACTATCTTGTACACACTCGTCGAGTTTCGATCATTTTGCAATAAATTTATCCATTTTCAAACCAAAACAGCACAACTGATGTCGTAACGACGTAAAGACTGAGTGACTAAAATTGACTACGTTAAGTCGTACGCCCCCTCTAATGGGCTCCGCAAATTGCGTGGCCCAGTGGCGTAGCCAGGATTTCCGGAAGGGGGATTTGGTTTCGATCGTGACCAATAATAATTTTGACAAGCAAAAACCTCCTCTATTTTATTTTTTGGAGGAGCTGACAAGCAAATAAAGGCCGTCACCTTCCTCTGACACCTTTAGGCCCTATATTCTTTCTATTTTCTATAGCACTTAAGAATTTTTTCGGTAGTCAGCCAGCCAAAAGGGTTTTGACCCCCAAAATCGCGTCCGAAAATGAAAAATTTATGGAAAAGCATGTAAAAAAATTTTCGTCGGCGGCCAAAGGGGGTTTTAACAAAGGGAGTTTTAACTCCAAACCCCCCTTGCTGGCGTGGCCGCGCAGAAAAGAGCATCCTTCCACGCACAAATCGCGCGCAGATTGTTTTCATTTGATGAACTTTAGAAATCACAGGTCAGATTTCTACACTAGGCCTACATATTTTTGTGGTTGTAATCATTCTGCAGATGATTGGAAACTCAATATCTCGCGCGTTTCTTCACAGTCTTACGGAATTGCTTATGTTTGATTAACTAAAACATGATTGGAAGAGGTTGGGTCACTCAGTGACGCCTGTTTCTGCATCTCCTCTGGCACTTTCTCAGAGTCGGATCTAGGGAGGGCAGGGGGGGTACACATGTCCCCGGGCGCCGAGGTGAGGGGGAGCCAAAATTGGATATTTGAGTAAGTGAAATGCACAATAAAGTAGAAGAAACACTTGCGAGGACCTTTTTTGCTTTTTGCTCGTCAGCACTATATGAAGAGAGAGTTGAGGGGCGCCGAAAACGATGTGAGGACCTTTTTTGCTTGTCAGTTGTTAGGGGCGCCAACGTACACTTTGTCCCCGGGCGCCGAATACTCTAGATCCGCCTCTGCACTTTCTGTTCCTTGTCTGTAGCCATAGATGGGTTAGCATTCCGAAAATCGCGGCATAGGTCATTAAGGCCAAAGGGGGTTTTCATTGCCGAATGATCGGCCGAAGGGGGGGGGCAGTGAGTCAGTGACGGATTCTGACCGGACGTCGTAATATTCTAAAGTTTTGTTTTAGTCTGACATTATTTAAATACTGTAGCCTATAATGAAGACTTAAATCGCCCATAATAGTTATTAGTAACACACAACGGGTTGTGAATTCCTCTCTGAATGTAACTTGTCACACCTGCCGACTGGTTGCTTCTTGCCAAAAAGCGGGCGAGGGAGGCTTGCGAGTGTAGAGGGGATAGAAGGGGAGGGGGTAGAGTCTAGCGACATGATAGAAGTTTCATCATCATCATCATCATCATCATCATCATCATCATCATCATCATCATCATCATCATCATCATAATTGCTCTCTGCCAACTCATTAGTGGCAATAGCTAGTCAGAAAACATTTCCAGGCCTTTTTGTCAAATGTCAATTTTCCTCCTTCTGCAATTGTCAGTTGTCTTTCTTTAAAATCTTTCTATGTTGTCTATCCATATTTTTTGGGTCTGCCTCTTCCTTTTTTACCTTCCTTGTATGTGTAGAGTGCTTTTTTGGGAAGTCTCGAGTCTTCCATCCTGTTTACCTGTCCATGCCATGTAAGCCTCCTTTTTCTGAGTTTGTCCATGATGGTAGTCTTTGGCCCAATCCGCTGCCGCATATCTTCAATAGAAGTTTACCTTATGCTTTAAAGATGGATTGCAATAATTTGGTTTCAGATCCAGTGGCGTAGCCAGGGTTTCGGAATAGGGAGCACCAAGACTTATACTGTAGGGTTTCCCTGACTTTCCCAAACATTTTGGAACTGCGGCCCGCTTCAGCGGTTTTTGTAACGTGCCGCGACCCTAATCAGAGCATGTAATGTCAAACAAAATGCATTTGGGCCATCTGGCGAACGTTAGTTGAAACGAATCTTCTGAGTTTTGAATAAATGGCAAAACAAAGGCTCTGATTCAATTCTAATGAAAATATGGCAAGAACTATTCATTTAGGCAAAACTATTAATATTTTTGCCAAATAAGACAAGACGAAAGAAATACATTTTAAATATTGAAATTTCTTGAAAATTATCTTTATTAAATTTTCCAAGAACACTCCTTTGTTACGCGTCTTAAAAATCGTATGAGTATGGCAAAATCGCTTAACCACTAGGTAATATATATATATATATATATATATATATATATATATATATATATATATATATATATATATATATATATATATATATATATATATATATATATATATAGCTCTAAAGAGATTCCTATTGTTATTGGAGTTTTACAGCAAAATGGTCGGAAGACGATTTCCTTGTGTTATTGCAAAATAAGATTGAATTTAAAAGTGCTAGGCCAGGGTTTCCAATTCTGTTTGGGACTGAGACCACTTCAGCGGCTTTGTATTTTGTAACATGCCGCGACCCTGAAAACTTATTGTCAACTAAAATTGAATAAAACGCTAATCATTTTTTAATGATTAGCGTTTTATTCCGCGTATCTTCCGTGCATGGAAGATTGAAGTCACATAAATTTCTTAAAACCAAAGCCTACTTGCAACTTTCAAGGCTTGTGACATTGTGATATTAGTTAGAAAATGAGACTTTTGAATCTAATTTCGAACTATCCAGCGACCCACTAGACTTAGTCCTGCGGCCCACTTTTGGGTTGCGACACACCGTTTGGGAAACACTGTTCCATTGATCGTCATTCCCAGTCCCAACTGTGGGGCTTGAGGGAGCGTGGAAAGTTCCTCGAATGAGGTCTGTGGAGGATCCTCAGCCGAAAATGTTGTGGTGATATTAGGTTAAAATCTTTTAGACTTGGTGCATATTCTTCAGTCTGTCTGACAGCATATTGACAAACCTAAACACGAAAAAATGTTTCGAGGGTCATTAGTTCTCCTAGCGGGATTTAATAGCAGAGTTCCATGCACCCCAAATATAGGGAACTATTAGATTGAAATCTTGAACTTTGGAGCAAATTTGAAGACTACACTACAGCTATTCGTTAGCTACCGCCTTAAACCGCATTAGAAAAACTTTTCTTGATTCTAATTTCTTAATTCTTAATTCTGCAAGAATCTCCCCGCTAATGTTGGCAGGTTAAGAGGGCCACCAGACCGTTGCTGCCACCCCAATTCTCTGCCCACATCTAGACTAACTTAGACGGTGAGCTGTGATGCAGTTTCTAGCGACTTAATTATGATTTACTGCTGAGTTGCGGAAAACTGTAATACAGCTGAGTGCATCGATTCTGTTGACAATCACCCTATCGATCCCAGAAAATTTCTCTTCGGCTTTGGCTAATTTCCACTATTGATGCCTGCCAGCCAGACAGTGGCGGCTCCAGGATTTGGCAAATGGGTGGCAACTTCTAAGCATGTGGGTTAACCATTTGTTGATGGGTATGTAGTAACAAGTGTAGGGTCCCAACAGGGGACCACTGGGGGGGGGGCAGACATTCAATAAGGGCACGGGCTACTCGGGCCCCCATGTGGAACCGCCAATGCAGCGAGAAAAGGGGGCGCCCCTCGTGGCTACGCGATAGACAACATACGCGTACGACGAATTCAATTGATTAGCTTTCGAACAAACGACCTCATGTGTGGCACCAAATCCGAAGAATCCCTGATAACAATTGGCAACGGGGCCATCCATAAAGTACGTCACGTTCGAGGGGAGGGGTCTAAGAAAGAGTATAGCTGTTTGTGACAAAGGGAGGGCAAAGATCACTGTGACGTCACACTTTCAATATGAATAAACCCTTAAATACTGTATACCTGATGGGGGGGGGGGGCTATAGTAAAAGCGTTTGAGAGAGAGGACATTTTTGTTCAATAACACTTTTTAACTCGAAATGCATAAAATTCTAGGTCTCAATTATATTCTTTATCATTGCCGAAAGTTGAATATTTGTTTCGCTGCTAAAAATTGAACGAGAAACTCGAATATAGCCTATTAAATAGAAAACGTGCGTGACGTAATTTATGGACTACGCTTTTGTGGCGTGCTTAAACGGGATCCGAGATTTGTAAGTAAGTACGTAATATCTCGTAAAATCATATAGCGCCTTTTATTCGTATGCACTTAATCTTTCTTGTGACAGGTTGAGGCAGGGGAGGGATTTTTTAAAAAGTGTCAAAATAGCGTGGCGTATACTTTATGGACGGCTCCAGTATACAGGAGCAGAATAGAAGCAGAAGGTCACTGGTCAAGCACTGAATGTATCTAGTGTCTGACGGACATTCGCTAGAGTGCCGGAGCTCTTCACGAAATGAGTCGTCAACTTGCTTTGCTCCTCCGGAAAAACGAGATTGTGTACTTAGTCGCTATCTCGGACATTCGATTAACTATCGACCGACGCTGAGTGGACATTAGTATGGTCCGCGTGACGCTTAAGGCTTATGACTAGCACATTAATAACAAAGCGCTAAAGTCAAGCGCTTACACTCACATCAAAAACGACCCACTCACACTTGTGCGCTTGTCAATGTAACGCAGGGGTCTCCAAAGTACGGCCCGCGGCCCGGATACGGCCCGCCAATGCCTCTAATCCGGCCCGCGGCAATAAATGAGAAACATGCGCAAATCTATTATAGGAGTCTCTTTTCTCGCCGTCTGTGTCATAGAGACATACACTTTAATTATAACTTGCTTCAACTTTCGCCTGTCTTACTCTTTACCATGATATAGGCCTACACTATCTCATGGACTCAGTCAGCGCCAATTTTGTGCTTTTCTGATTAAAATCGATTCTGAGTTTCCAGACCTACCTTAATATAATTCAATAAGATGACTGGGAAAGTCCTGACTCGATTTTTCGATCTTCAAAGTGAGATTTAAATATTCTGAAATGACAGGAACCATCCACTGGTGTTGCTCACAGAAAGCGATTGGCTTCGGAAATTAGCATTTTCAGCAGATCTATTCATGCATCTTAATTATTTCAATATTCGAATACAAATTGAAACGACACTCGTCTGCGATTTGTACTCCAAGGTTAAAGCATTCCTTCAAAAATTAACTCTTTTTGAGAATCAGTTATCAAGAAGCTGCTTCAGTCATTTTCATGTTGTGACAGTTATAGCCAGGAAGCTGTGATTCCCTTTCCATGCTTTTTCGCTCAAGATATCATTTCAAGTTTGAGAAAACAGTTCCAGGAACGTTTTTTATCTGGATGTATATGTTCTTTAAAAATAAGTCTCTTTGAAAATCCTTTGACTTGATCAATGAAGACTTAGCCTACCTTCCGATTTGCAAATGGAAATTATTGATTTGCAATCCACTGATATCACAAGGAACAAATTTAAGGAGGAAATTTGATAGAATTCTATCAATGCCTTCCATGTGATCAGTTTATTCATTTAAAAGTGCTTGCTCGTGAATATATTTCTGCTTTGGAACTGCACATTTGTGTGAAAAAGACAGTTCTTAATATGAAGTAGCCTACGTTAAATCCTGCCACAGATCAGCATTATCTGACGAACATTTAAAATCCTTACTTATTATAGGAACTTTGAACCACCGTTTGATGTGCAGTGTAATTTCATCAGAAATGTATCCGTTTAATTTATCTCAGTAGTTAAAAGCCATTTCATTTGTAACTGATATTCTCCAATCTGCATTATCTTGATTTTCAGCTTGTCCTACAAAAGTGGGCGGGAAGTTAGAAGAGTGGTAAAAACGCTGGACGATGGAGCAAAAAGTCGCGGGTTCAATTCCCGCAGGAGCCCTAAGGTCGACTCAGCTTTACTCGCTAAAGGGCGGTGGTAAACTGAGGAGCAGCGTTAAGCTGCGAGGAAAAACGTGGGTTTGGGGAAAGTAATGACAAAATGGCAACCTACCCCAGATTAATGCCTTATACCACCTAGGTCGCTGATTGCCTAGACCGGAGATAAGCGCCGGAATCAATGATCGGACTGGAGTACGGAATCTGCCTTTATCTTCTTTTTACCGACAAAAGACTCAGCTACTCTGGCTATCACAGTTCAAAGACAGGGGCGTAGCGACGGGGGTGTATATCGGTATATATACCCCCAAACAAAAAATCAGTCTACCTTAAAGTTTTTATGTGATTTACATGTGGTTACATGTGGTTTATATGGTTTATGTGGTTTATAGTTAAGATTTATACCTACCCAAAATATTTATACCCTCCCAAATCAAATTCCTGGCTACGCCCCTGTTCAAAGAGAGCAACTGTCGATAAATATCGCATGTATTGCACGACTTCACGTGCTTGCAGTAGTTCTTCCTCTTCCTCCCTCCCCCCCCCCTCCACGCGAAAGTGGGAGCGAATTTCAATTGCCATCATTACAAAAATGTACAATATTTTAGAGTGGATACGGTAGAAGTTTCAAAAGTCAAATTGAGACCAGTAAAGGGGTGGGGTGGCGTGAGGTGGAGTTAGGGGCGAGGTGGGGTAAACCCCGCATCAGCCCTGGGCATTTTGATAGTGGCGCCTAGAAGTTTATCGATTGATAGATTGATTGATCAGTCGGCAAACACTGATCAGCATACAATTTGGTGCCTGAGATGTTACACCTTTTCTTGAGTAATTTTGGTGCCCTGATTGCAAAAATGTTATCAGTTTTGCCCCCTCCCTCCCCCACCCCATCAGCTCTAGAGTCGTCGCTGTTGTGTTACGCGACTGTGTTGTAGGTTCGACTGGAGATTCGGCGGCAAAGGACGTCGACGCTTTCGATCGTTCCGTTTCTTTCGGAAGAAGGATCCGAAATTCAAAAGACTCGGAGAAGATTCGCTATCTCATTCAACTGAGTCACCTGATCGGATCCGGTGTCGACACCCAGACCCACCGACTGTACGTCGGGAAAAGAGACTACGAACCAATAAGACTCGGCTCTGAAGGTCGCCGCGCCAAGAGATGGCGCTACGTATGACGGCAGCTGCTGTCGGGAAAATCCGTGTCACGAAAAGTGTCATCTCGTGCGGCGTATAAGTCCATTGTCGTTGACTTTGGTTTAAATTCAAGTGAACGGTTTAGTTCTCACTAATTGGCAGATCAAAAGCTTCAGCGTATATTAAATTAAATTTTATAGAAAAATACAATATCTGTAAATAAGCAGTTCCGCATACTCGATTAGAGTTGCCATTAAATGACAAGTTTTTTTTATATAAACAACTACACTTATGCTGTGTGCTGAGGGAGGGGGTGGGAGTTCTAGCCACAAATGCGTTATCAGATTCATTTGCTAAGCATTGTCGGGCTTTACAAGAGAGAAATTCCGTTCTTGATGAGCAAATTAAGGGTAAGCCTAATTAGTTCATCATTGCACATTCACGACTCAGCCTTTTGCAGAGAAAAGTTCGAGCCAACAAACGGAAGCAGGCCCCCCAGAAGTGGGGGTGTAGGGGCTGCACCCCTGGAAAAATGTAGGGGTGCAATGCACCCAGAGCCGGCGCGTGGGGCGAAAATGAAAACTCTTAAATATCCGAGGCCGGCGGGGCCCCTGCGGCCGGCGGGGCCCCTGCGGCCGGCGGGGCCCCTGCGGCCGGCGGGGCCCTGCGGCCGCAGGCTTTGCAGGCCCCACGCGCCGGCTCTGGCAGAGTGTGCAGAGGACCTTTTTTGCTTGTCAAGCTTTTTTGAGGTAAAATTGAGCGTTGGTGACTTTTTGCTTGTCAAGGATTTGAGAGAGAAAAATTTAACTTCGGAAAAATCTGCACCTTCTGACCAAAATTCGTTCCGACGGCCCCGAACGGAAGTAAATCCGCGGCATTTTGCGGCCTCGATATTCGCCAAGGTTCATTTGAAATGATCCATGATTCTACATCTAATATTCCCAAATTTTATAAAGTGGGCATTGTAGTTAATGAGAGTATGTTTATTGTTCATCTTCTAGAATCTAGATCAATGAATCTCACAAAATTCAAAGTCTGTTTCGGTCATTTTTCACTTTAGTCTACAATAATTATATGAATATTGTCGATTTTATAGTTTTGGAATGTTTTCATTTCTATTCGACAGGATTTCTACTTTGTTGTCTCTCTACGTCTCTAACAGATCAACAGAGACATACAACAGTAATAATTTTGCATGTTTGCCAATTTTATCATAGCCAAGGGTTGCCAGTTGTCCGGTTTTCAACTGAACTGCCCGGTATTTTGCCTATTTGTCCGATGAAAAAAGAGTCAATACCGGACATGCATGTGTCCGGTATTTTCTCGCAAGCTACTATAAGCTACAGCAATCAAGTCGCTCTCATCCGAGTACATTGCAACATTTGGACTATAATTCCCTATGAATAATAGCCTATCATTATGTTTGGGAAAACCCAAATCCTAAATGTGTATTATTAAGCAGTCTAAAACAGGGTTTCTCAAACATTTTGGAACAGCGGCCCATTTCAGCGACACTAATCATAGCATGTGATATTTTCTAAAATTGCATTAGGCCATCTGGCGAACGTCAGTTGAAAAGAATCTTCTAAATTTTGAATAAATGGCAAAACAAACGCTCTGATTCAATTCGAATGAAAATATGGAAAATATATTAGAAAAAATTATTATTATTCTATTATATTATTCCTATATTTGTCAAATAATTCAAAAGGAGGTAATAGAATTTGAAATTTCTTGATAATTATCTTGTTAAAATTTTGACAAGAACATACCTTTGTTACGCGTCTTAAAAATCATATGAGTATAACAAAATCTCTTAACCGCTAGATATTTCGACCACGGTTTAAGAGATTCCCTCTTGTTATTGGAGTTTCAGAGCAAAATGGTCGGAAATCGCTTTCCTTGCGTTATTGCGAAATAAGATTAATTTTTAAAAAGTGCTATAGTGCTTCTAACGTCGGCTGGGATTGGTTACGAAGACTAGGAGCTTTCAATTTTCATCGTTCAAAGTATTGACTGGGACCAGATCAGAGGCGTCAAGTCTGCTCCCACATTCAATTTTAAATTCGCAAATTTTATTTACCACATTTGCGGACTTTTAAACATTAGTCGTTAATTTAAAGTCGGGGAAAATCTGAAGAGTTAAAATGATGTTTTTCAATTTTTGTGAGGCAGAATTTCATGAATTGATCAGACATGTAAAACCATTCACTTTGGCTATTTTTCCAGGGGGCGCAAAACAGGGTCATGCGACGAAAGAAACAAGTAGGCTCATTTTAAGTTTTTCATATCTTCACAATTTTTTTCAGGGGATGCTAATGGCTGTCCACTGGAGCAGCCAGAGAGAGAGAAAGAGAGAGAGAGAGAGACCGACCGACAGACAGAGAAAATTTTCTCAGGGGAGTGGCCGCTCCTCTGCATCCCTAGCTACGCCACTGATGAGGGTTGGAGTAGCCAAATGGCTATCATATAGTGACTATAGTCTTAAAAATTGCTACAAAGTTTAAGATATGGACCCAGACATTGTGTTAAATTGGCGCTGCTGGAACTCTGCACCCTTTCAGAGACTTGGACATGGGTTGAGTGACTTGGACCCACCCATGGGCTGGGTTAAGTTGGATTGGGTCAGAAATTTCCATGTTTATGGTGAGTTGGGTTAGGTAAGAAAATAAGTCATGGCTTAAGAAATTATAATGGATTACGTTGGGTTAGGCTAGGTTTGGTCAAGTAACCCCATTGCTTTCGTATACCAACAGTTTTCATAGCATAATTCGTTTATACCCTCTCAAGGGCTATAATAGGGCTTGGCCCAGCTTCAGAGCCACGGATTGCTTGGCTTATCTCCCGTTTCCATTCTGTCAGCTTAGGCTATGTGTAACTGAGAAGTCGTGATACTGATAACAGTGTATTATCTTCGGGGTGAGTGCTTAAACCGCCATAAATAAGGAACGTGCGTTCAGTCAGTGGCGTAGCCAAAGGGGGTTTGTGGGGTTAAATCGCCCTTGGCTGCCGAAGAAAATTTGTTTACATGCCTTTCCATATATTTTCATTTTCGGACGCGATTCTGGGGTCAAACCCCCTTGGCTGACTGCCGATTGAACAAATTTCTAAGTGCTATAAGAAAATAGAAAGAATATAAAGATGTCTACCTTTTTTTCTTGTCAGCTCCTAAAAAGGAAAAAAAATTTCCAAAGTTTGGTCACGATCGAAACCAAAACCCTCCTTCCCGAAATCCTGACTATCCCACTGCGGGCGTTATTAGGTTGTTCTTGGACTCAGCGCCGTATTAATATTATAAGATAAAGACACGATTCGGGAAATGATAGTTTCTTTTCGTCAAATTCCTACAACTGTAAATTACCAGTGTTGAAGTTTTAAACAGGTTGATCAAAAATGAGAAGGCTAGAAAGTCCTCACTGTTCTTGACTGTGAGAGCATTTTAATTCGTGTTTCATGTTTATACACAATTTGGCTTGACTAGTTAGCAATTATTAGCCTGTCCTTGCACCGATATCTACTATTTTAGCGAATTTGTGCAATTTTAGAACCCCTAGTTAATTCCTCTTAGCGTTGACCTGATCTAAGCGGAGTTGCAGGCGTTGGAGTAAATTTGGATTTAAAAATTGGAGGCCTACCCTACCAGCAGAGGCGTAGCGAAGGGGGCAAGTGGGGGCATATGCCCCCGGGTGCCGAGGTGAGGGGCGCCAAAATCGGGATTTGGGGGTCAGTTAAATACATAATAAATAAGAAGAAACAAGTGCCTCGACCTTTTTTTGCTCGTCAGGAGTATAAGGAGAGGGGCGCCGTAGAGAGTTGAGGTGTGCCGAGAGAACAATGTGACGACCTTTTTTGCTCGTCAGCAGTGTTGAAGGCGCTAATGGTACACTTTGCCCCCGGGCGCCGGATACCCTCGCTACGCCTCTGCCTACCAGGGCCGTTCTAGGGGATAGGCATGGTAAGCACGTGCCTAGGGCCACGCTATATACGAGGGGCACCGGGAGGCGTTGTAAAATAATCTGTTTATTGCTTGATTAATTATTTTTGATTTTTTTGATGCTCGAAAAGACTGGCGAGCAAAAGAAGAAACAGAATACAGGTCATCTCCATTTTTGGTGCTTGATTTTTCACTTTGTCGCCCAAAATTATGTTGATCGAAAAAGGTCATCGCCAGTTTTGTCCAGTTTTTTGCGCTACTTTTTCAAAAATGCCTAAGACCCCGAACTTCTTGAAACGGCACTGGCCGCCCCTTCTGTCCCCTTCCCTGTGGTAGCTTCTTAAAAGTGGGGGGCGCGAACCTATAGAGGTATGATAGAATTTGTCGCCTATGAATACAGGAATAACACCATTGGAGCTGCCTTCAAGTTCTCTTTAGTGACGACGTCCCAATTAAAATCAAGCCTAAGGCGCATTTGGGAGCTTTGGCATGGACCCTGAGATCAGTGTTATTTCTAGGATTTTGAATTTTTTTAGGGGGTGTGTCGGGAAAATCTGGAGGTGTCGGAATTTTTACGTCTCTGCCCGAAAAAGGCTGAACAAGCAAAAAAAGTTCATCCGACAATTAAAGTTGGGGCTGTCTTTCTCCATTGAGGGGGGTGTTCTAAGCTAATTAGTATGTATCTTGCATACAAACCATTGTCGCATTACCAAATTTGGGGGAGGGGTGTCGACCTCAAATTTGGGGTGTTGGTGTTGGGGGCGGTTTAGGGGGGTGTAAAAATATCCCTACCTGAGATAGAAACGCAGGACTTCGCGATTATGATACGTTTCATTTATCCGTCACAGATTTGAATCTAACAGAGTGTAGGTTTAGATTTTAAAATGGATTACTCTGATGTAGATATTGAAAATAAAATTCACGACCAAAATTGCTATAGCGTGATTTTTAGAGTGGCCAGGGGCGTAGCGACGGGGGTGTATATCGGTATATATCCCCCAAACAAAAAAATCAGTCTACCTTAAAGTTTTTATGTGATTTACATGTGGTTATATGTGGTTTATATGGTTTATGTGATTTATAGTTAAGATTTATACCTACCCAAAATATTTATACCCTCCCATATCAAATTCCTGGCTACGCCCCTGAGAGTGGCTTAGGTCTTAGGAGACCTGTATAAAATCCACTAGGGGCGCTAAAGGGGCTTGAACCTCATCCTGTCAGCCTACCGCTCCAGCGCATAACCCACTCTGCCATCTTCTGCCCCAGAAATTCAAATCTCAGTACTGGGCTGAATCTGAGAGTTCATCATTCTTGCCGTAGGAAACTGCGCTTGGAATTTCAGCGTCACTGTATAAACTTCACTTAAAATTTATTTCTTGGCACAGTTACTATTAATACGGAGCTGAAGAACGCTGGAAATGGCGTCCAGAAACCGCGTACTAGCTCTGTAGGTCACGTGATCGTCAATACAAGATTTCAGAAATGAGATCAAACACCTAACAGACTGTGAATGTCAGTCCGCGGAAAGCATTTAATTGCTCAGACGCACGCACTCTGAACGCTGACTGGATGTCAGGGCGTGGAAACCCTAGGAGAGACCGATCGAATCTTTGGATATTTTCAGTGTTTAACTTGCCTTCACCGGAATCTTGACAGCCAGAAAAGACTGAAACGTAACTTGAAGCGGAATAGAGAATACAGAATTTGCACGCGGTCGATATTTTGAATGGAGTTACAGTAAGATCAGCAGCGACACCTTTTAACGAGTCGTGGCTTCACGTACGAAGATTTTAACTGATCCCGTGAACAACTTCTCAAGTTTGTCGATTAAATATTTTGCGGCTTTCTTGAAGAAATGAATCTATATTTCGGGTGAGTACCTCACAACTATTCATTTGTCACTTACACTTATACAGTACATCCAAAGCTACGTATTCGCAATTTGCGGCCAGGGGCGTAGCGACGGGGTATATCGGTATATATACCCCCCAAAATCAGTATACCTTAAATTTTTTATGTAATTTACATGTGGCTAAATGTGATTTATATGACTTATGTGGTTTATAGTTAATATTTATACCCACCCAAAATATTTATATCCTCCCAAATCAAATTTCTGGCTACGCCCATGTTTACGGTACAATCAGTACTGATTCAAAGACAAAAACAGACTATTCGCATTTTCCAATATTTGAATTTTGCTTGTGTCGCTATTTTATAAAAAAATTCATTAAATTCCAGCTCCTGGTCAAGAACCAAACATTTTAGACATGACTTAATCTGTATGTGAGTGACCAATCGCCTAAGAGTAAGCAGGTATTGGGTACTACTCCAAAAGCGCTATATAAACTCACGAGATTCTACTTAGAGGCTGTCAATTAATTACGTCAACAAATTAGGGGAGGGGTTTGAAAAAGTTTGACAGTTGTTGTCAAGAGAAGTTGACGTCAACAATTTCATTTTTTACAAATGATAAAAATAGGAAATTTCATGGAATACTATTTATTACAATGGAAAAAAGTCTGACAGGCAAAAACAAGGTCATCACCACCACTTTATGACGCTTGGTGAACAAAAGAAAGAGGAAAAGGTTTCATCGCTGCAAAAATAATAACCTTCTAAACTTTTTAGGGACTCGTCACTGGTCCTAGTGGGGGGGGGTCAACAGTTTTTGACATAATTATAGGGGGTCGCTGAAAGTTGACAGTTGTTGATTAGGGGAGGGGTCAAAAAATGCCCAAAAATTGTTGACATAATTAATGGACAGCCCCTTACCTGCTTACTTAGAAGAGATCAGAGCAATATCTTTCATTACTTAATGTTATCGTGTCAATTTGAGTTCCGCAATGGAATAGGGTACCTGGGTACCTCTAGCAATGCTTGCAAACGATCAGACCCATTCAACTGTAGGCATCGGCTTGTGTATGTGTGTGTGTGTGTGAGAGAGAGAGAGAGAGAGAGAGAGAGAGAGAGAGAGAGAGACCACTGGTCAATCGCTTTGTCTATCAAATCCTGTCCGACCTGATCCAAACACAATGTGGGCACTTCTTTCAGAAGATCCACGTCACGAATCTTTTGCTGTAGTTTGGCAGAATTTTATTGGTCATTCGGACTAACGGGGGACGCATTGAACATCGTTTGGACTAGGACTACCTTCCATAGACTGAAGCAAATTTAACGTAACTGCGATTACGTGACGCATCGTATGTTAATGCTGTAATTACGTCAATTTCGGAGCTATCTGTTACCGTTTTTCTTCGTCATGTGTTAGAGCAATGTTGATCACCTTAGGTTTTTCGAATTCTCAAGTAAATCTTATCAACTTTCGTATTTTTATTTTCTTCTTCATACCTTAAATAATAAGAAAGTGTCATCGCCTCAAAATCGAGCGAGATTATTGGCACACCCTGTATTATTAATACACACCGATAGGCAGTACAACTGTAAGACTGTTTGTTCCAGTCTCATATACGCTACCCGGGTAAAGCCCTATCATATCGATTTGCACTGGATAGTGCACAGTATCAAAAATCTCAAAAAGTGTAAAAAAAAATAACTAAGCTCCGGGCGCAAACCGCCGAGGCCAAAGTTTGGCCAAAAATGTCTGTGCTACAAAACTCAATTCTAAGAATAGATTCAGCTGATGACTTGCGAAATGTCAGCGCCAATGGTGGATTTATGAGACAATTAGATTGGCTAAGCTGTATATTACACTTGGCATTCTATAGACCAGACTATATTATAGGTCCACGACAGGCGTCGACATTCCACGTGGCAAAAGTGGCATCACGATTTTCAGTGACACGCGGAAGACTCAGAAAATTAATATGTATGTGGCACAAAGGCGCCACACAAATCATTGTACTGATAGTGTTCGGGCCCATGTATTTACAGTAGTTTAACTCTGAGGCTGCTCCGTAAGCTGGGCCGTGGGCCCGTGCCCCCAATTGAATATGCCTGCCCGAATGACTCCATTCTTTAGTGCACTAATTCTAAGCAACAAGACCAATCCAGATTTTAAAAAAATAGTTGGCACCCTAACGGACCCCCACTTGCCAAATCCTGGAGCCGCCACTGGTTTAACTATGCCACTGGTTTAACTATGCCACACGAAACCGCTGAAACCGGTTGTTGGTACATTGAACGAATTAGCTACTGTAGGCCTACTAAACGGCCTATAGTATAAATATGCACTATTATAGAGCACCCGGTCTAATATACTCTAAAGACATCAACGGATGGCACTCGAAATCAGTCAGCAAAAGACCAGGGCATTACAGAGATCAGTCAGATGATGATAAGATTATAAAAGCTGACAGTAGAACTAGGAATCTTTATAGCCTATAGGATAATAACGAATCGCGAGTCAATAGTATAAGACTCTGCCTATTATGGTGGCAATAGTAAATAGACCCGATAAGAGGGAGGGGTGGGCTGGCTACTTGGTCAGGGTTTCTGCTTAAAAAGGGCCTCAAAATAATAGGTAGACCTCAGGGGCGTAGCTACGGGGGATATATTGGTATATCAGTGATGGGCAACTAACTAAAAACATTAGTTTGACTAAAACTAAATTTAAACTGGAAATAAGTAGTTACACTTTTATTTGCAAATTAACTTTCTAAAATAGTTAACTAAACTAAAAAATATAGCTAAACTTTTCGTAACTAATTTTACAACTATTTCCGAGGTATCAGGTATGTGTTCATGAAATATAGACGTTGTTTGTAACATGAACATGTCAGTCAATGAATCATCAAATTCATTAATCATTGTCTATTTAGGCCTAATATTTAAGTCTTAGTCTAGACAGCAAGAAGTGAAGTCTGTTTGAAAAAAATGACCCAGAAAGAAATAGATAAAAAAGGCACTGTTGTTGAGAATTCGGGACACCAACTAACGTTTTATTTAAACTATTTAGTTATTAAATAAAAAAAATTCAGTTAAACTAGCAGTTTAACTAAACTATTTATATTTAATTAAACTATGAATATAACTTTAAAAAGTTAATTAAGCTTTTAGTTAGTAACTAATTAGTTAACTAGTTGCCCATCATTGCGGTATATATATATATATATATATGTATATATATATATATATATATATATATATACCTACCTCAAAATCAGTCTACCTTAAAGTTTTCTATATGGCTTATATGTGGTTATATGCGGTTTATATGGTTTATGTGATTCATAGTTAACAGTTATATCACCAAATATTTATACCCCCAGATCAAATTCCTGGCTACGCCCCTGGTAGTCCTACTCATACAGTTTTGGTACTTCTCTTAAAGCTCTGAGTTCAAACTAGAAGTTAGGGGACTCGTGAGTGCAAACACGACTCATGTCCTCATGTCCTGATATGAGTGTTTTTGGAGAGGCCATGTTCTTTTTGTTGCGGACGTTTTTTCGTATAAAAATTAAAAATGCCTTTAGAAGGTCACCAGTTGCTCTCTTTACGCTTATTTACTTCTTTAATATCCTAAAAACTGTGACAAGTAAAAAGGAGGTCATCACTGGCCTGGCAAGAAAAAAGTTGTAGTACCCCGGCCAATGCGCTTTTTGCTGAGAAATTAGGACGAGTCACATGACCGTTTTTCAGACCAGGTTTGCACAACTGAGGGGACTGAGGGGCCCAAAAATTTGCAGGTGGCCCGGTGTAGCATATTATAATGACTCCCACATAATAATAACTCCCACCTCATTCTTATATATATAATAAAGACTCCCCCCTCATTATTATATATAATAATAACTCTCTCTCTCTATATTATAATAACTCCCAGAAGAAGTAGGCCTAAAAATTGAAAAAAATAACCACAATTTATAAAAATGTCTCTAAAATGGTTATATGAAATTATAGAACCATTTCCAATCTCACAGTTTCCCTAAAATTCCTGAAAGGGCAATGCTTACCAGAATGTTAAACTACTTAGATGCATTTAATATGCTATCCACTGATCAATATGGTTTCAGCCATATTTCTCCACCTAAATGCCAATAACGAATTTAATTGATACAAAAACAACAAATTTTGAATCCCACAAGCACACATTTGGAACAATCCTCGATATAAAAAAGCTTTTGGTGTTCTAGACCATGGTATCTCAGCTGGCTTCTGAAAAACTACGGGAGTTATTATAATATAGAGAGAGTTATTTTATATATATAATAATGATGAGGGGAGTCATTATTATATATATAATAATGAGGGGGGAGTTATTATTATATGGGAGTCATTATAATATACTATACCTGGCCTTCTCGGACCTCTGAAATGGCCCGACAGGAAAGACCTACAGCATGGGACCTCCTACACGTCTGCATTTGTGTAGGCGCGTTTAGATTGAAACACATCATGCAACATGATTAATCCTAATAAATGTGACGATTCCATTTCTGTTTCAGGATCATCGTCGTTTTCGTTTCCGTTTTCAGTCAAATCGTCAAAGCGGTTGGTTCAAGAAGACGAAAGATACGCTTTGTCTCTTTATCTCTTCGTTTCTTTGTTTCGTCGCCTCCTTTTACAAAAACTGGATCTTGACTTTTTATCGATGATGTTTTGGGCGTTTAATAATAACTACCGGTTCGTTTCAGGTCGACGGTGCCAAAACAACGGTTGCTATACGTTCATTGTCGGGCAAAATCTCGGCACAGACCGAAGTTTACGTTATAAATGATGTTATGTTGATGATATTCGATGCTCCAAGTGTTTATACGCTCGATAATATGATTAGTCAGAGGGCGCGGAACAGTTCAGACAGTAGCGCAAACTTGGATTACCCTGGAGGTCTCAATACTGGAATTTAGGAACGTACGTGACTATTAAAGTCGCGCTTTGGTTCCGGCCAGTGGTGGCTTCACATGGGGGCCCCGGGGGACCGTGCCCCTATTGAATGTCTGGCCTCAGTGGTCCTCCTGTTGGGACCAGGGACGTAGCTAGGAATGGGCTTGGACATGGAAGCCTAAATAAATATATGTTCTATCTAGGCTTTCTTGGCTTGGAGGGGCTCAAGCTACGTCCCTGGTTGGGACCCTATACTTACTACTACGTGTACCCATCAACAATTAATGGTTGGCCCCCATGCTTAGAAGTTGCCATCCCAACGGCCCCCACTTGCCAAATCCTGGAGCCGCCAATGGTTCCGGCGTGGACGTTGCTGTGAGAAAGGTCCTGTTTGTCCAATTGAAAGCAATTCCTGATCTTGTTAATATTCATTTCGTTTCTTCATCCGTTCGGTTCATGAAAGCAGTTGTTTCAGGCAGTGGAGGCTCCACCGGGGGGGGCAGGGGGCCCGTGCCCCCCTATTGAGTGCCTGCCCCCCGTGGCCCCCCAGTTGGGACCCTATACTTAATGCTACATACATTAAAGAACAAATGGTTGGCCCCCCATGATTAGAAATTGCCACGCCAACGGCCCCCCACTTGCCAAATCCTAGAGCCGCCACTGGTTTCAGGCCTCGGTGAAAAATTCCGACCAAGATTGAAGTAGACATTTGGTCAGATTGCATCCTCAACTGATATATGCTAAAACCTTATCAGTAGTCTTGCCTCAGAACCTAAGACAAGCAGGCGCAGGCTAGACAGTGGGGGGAGGGGGCGCAGTCGTGAATGGCGTTTGACTACAATCTCCTAACATTCAAAATCAGTTAACATTTATTGAGGTTTGAAATTTGAACAAAACAGGCCGATCCTCGTTAATTTTTAGCCCAGTGTTTCCATCTCGCATTTTAAAAGCATAGACCTGAAGAAATTACTATAGCGTTTGAAACTTCTTTCTCTCGCATTTTTTTAAAATAAACATCTTAGATTGAGCGTTCAAAGCGCACAGATCCGATGCCTGCGTTGAATATCCGTTGCAGTGTTTAATCTAGACTCTTGGACTCCGAGGGGGGGACTGAAAAAGCCGGGGGGGGAAGAAAATGACAAAGCCGGGGGAATTCTGCTAGGGGTCGCTGTTAGTCCATGTAGTATTCCAAAATTTTCGAGGGGAATTTGAAATTTCCGGGGGGGGGGGAAAGGGCAATTTTCCCCCCACCGGAGACGGCCTAGATTAAACACTGATCCGTTGTCCATTGCAACGCTGTTTCTGATTCTTCGAGATGGATTTTCTTTTTCAGTTTGACGTCGACTCTGCCCCCGAATGTGGTTGGTGCACGGAAATCGGAGGTTGCAGATGCATTGGAGAGAAAGGCGACAGAGTAACTGAGCATTCCGATTTTTTCGAATAATTAATCTATTTCCATAGTCGATCATAGAGAAAACTTTAAACCTCTAGTCCAGAGATGTAGCAAGTACACAATGCTTCAAGTACAAGTACAAGTACAAGTACCTGGCCTCCGAGTACAAGTACAAGTACAAGTACTTGCATTCCAAAAATTCCGAGTACAAGTACAAGTACAAGTACCTGGCCTCCGAGTACAAGTACAAGTACCTGGCCTCCGAGTACGAGTACAAGTACAAGTACCTGGCCTCCGAGTACAAGTACAAGTACCTGGCCTCCAAGTATTAGTACAACATTTTTGACATTGACATTTTTTCCGCTGACATTTTGTCCCCATGACATTTTCTACATGACATTTTATCCGTGACATTTTGTTCTCGGACAGTTTGTCCGGCCACGAATAAAATTGACACTATTAGCATCTAAATATCATCACAGTTGCACTAAAAAATAGAGATGATAGTCTTGCATCGGTGATATTAACCCTATGCGGTCTCGCGATCAAGCCAGCTTGGCTAAATACGCGTTTAATTGATGCGCCAGAAGCAGGCACACTAAGGTCTCTAATTAATGGCTGCATTATACAGCCTGTTGAACTCCTTTCTATTAATTTAACTTCACTGTTCCAAAATACGATGGTATCAGTGGCTTCATCATAAATATCGTTGAGTTCCAGGTACTTGGCCATCTGTGAGGATGTGCTTGTCATTAGCCTAAAGGAACAGCATTACTGGTACCATTGAAGTACATGTAGCCATGCAGAGATGTAGCAAGTACACAATGCTTCAAGTACAAGTACAAGTACCTGGCCTCCGAGTACAAGTACAAGTACAAGTACTTGCATTCCTAAAACTCCGAGTACGAGTACAAGTACAAGTACCTGGCCTCCGAGTACAAGTACAAGTACAAGTACTAAAAATTTGTACTCGAGTACAACTCGAGTACAAGTACAAGTACCAAGTACTACATCTCTGCTCTAGTCAGACTTTTAAGTATGGTACAGCTGGTGGCAAACCGTAAGTATAGTATTGCCGCTACAACTTTTAACGGACTCTTTAGAGTAGCTTCGACTTTAATTGATATTTTAGTACTGTGTACGAAATATTTTGAATGCTGTGGCGTTATGCGTAGAAAAGGCCATTCGGTTTAGAGACTTGTTCGTTTATCAACAAAACTGCACACGCCTAGAATGCAGAAGGAAGAATAAAAGACATAAATTCAGTTGGTACTGGTCTGCGATTTTCAAGAAAAGACAAAACTTGGAGAGAGAAAGAGAGAGAGAGAGCGGTTAAATTTTTGGACCTTTATATTCCAGTAGTAACAAGGCAGTGTAAGGCTATGTCCTACTTCTTGAAAGTGTAACCGGTTTCTGCATTAGTTTTTATCACCGTCTCGGCTGTTAAGTGGCGAAACTTCGACTGAGCTCTAAATTGTCCTATATACGAACACCCACCCCTACACTTTTCTGCCTTTCTTCTGGCCTGGACTCGAACTTCCAGATAAGGCACACCCAGCCGCCCTTTATCTGGCAACAGGCAACAGCAATAAATGCCTGTTCCCTGGTGTGGTCTCGCGCAGCCACTCCACGCTCCACCCCCTCTTATGGCAGGAATTTACTGACCATTAGTTGAACGATCTGCGAAGACGACCTATATACCAGACACAGTGGAACGACTGAGTGGCTACGGCCTCTAAGAGCAGTTCATGACAGTCGAGTCGTGTGCAGGAGCTAACACAGGGCTCCTAGTCGAAGCCGAAGTTGGAATTTCCTCCTGACATCCCCTCTGCCAGACTGAAGACTACGAACGACTCAGAGATCATTGGTACTCCAGAAGCTGACATTCTGTGGCGTTGATGGTTATAGAACAGGAGTTCCGAAACTATTTGGAATCGCGACCCAATTCAGCGTTTTCTTAAGAAAAATGTGCAGCGACCCTGCAAACGCTGTGTCAACTAAAAGTGGATAAAACACTAATCATTTTAAAATAAGCTTTGAATGAATTGCAGGTTTAAAATGAATTTCTTAAAACAAAACCTACTATGCAAGGCTAGTGAAATGATGACGTTGGTTAGAAAGTGACTCTTTTGAATCTAATTTCACACTACCCAGCGACCCACTGGACTGAGCCTCGCGACCCACTTTTGGGTCTCGACCCACAGTTTGGGAAACACTGTTAGAGAGAATTCGACTAGGCTACATTATCCACCTAACATGAGGCATTCGCTAACAAACATCAGTTTATTCAGTAGTCATAGATTCTTCTGCATGTGCCAGGTATTGCTACGTCAGCGACCATGGATTTCCACTCTTCTCTGTTTCTGGTTTTCCTTATCAGTTCGATGTTGTCTTTAGCTCTTGTTGCTTCTCTTTAGCCTCTTTAGCCTCTTTATTCATTGTCTTCCTCTTTTTTACCCCACCTTTCTGTTATGACTAGATTTTCAAATCCATCCTTTCTAATTAGATGTCCGAAAAACTCCAACTGTTGCTTTCTTATGAATTTTAGCAATTTTCTTTTTACAACAAAGGCTTTTAGGACTTTCTCATTTGTTTTTTCTGCCCATGAATTTTTTTGCATACGTCTGAGAACCCACATCTCTGCAGCTTCCAGTTTCCTTTCTGTTGTTTTTGTCAACGTCCATGTTTTTGATCCGTACATCAGAACTAACCAAACATAGTTTTGAAGAACTCTGAGCCATGGATTAGTGATCCTTAAAAATTGGATTGCAACTTTTAAAAAGGTTGAACGATCTGCGAAGACGACCTATATTCCAGACACAGTTCATGCCTTATTTCCTTCTCCATCGATTTTCAGAACTTTCGAAAATATTAGGCGTGGGGCCGTCCGTAAAGTAGGTCACACTATTTTTGGCCGTTTTTGCTAGTTTGACCTCCTCTCACAAACTGTCACAAATCACGGACCCCCTTAAGGCGTCGTCCATAAATTACGCCATTCAGAGTTTCTCGTTTAATTATCTGCAGCCAAACAAATAGCTAACTTCCGACACTCATAACGAATATAATTGAGGCCTAAATTGTTATGCATCTCGGGCAAAAAAATTAAATGAGCAATTAAAAACGTCTTTTACTATAACTCATTTCAGGCATATTTAAGGTTTTATTTCTACTGAAAGTGTGACGTCACGTCACCTTCCCCTCCCTCTCCCTGTCAAAACTGTCACACTTTCTTAGACCCATCCCCTTCGGGCGTGACGTACTTTATGGACGACCCCTGTCTAAAATGCAATTTTAGTTTTCATTACGTCCCGACGAATAAGAATGAACAAGTCCTTTCGATAAAGCAACTGCATGCGACATTAGAACGAAACCAATTAGAAGCCACGAGCTCCTGACGCTACTCTAAATAGTTTAGTAGACAGTTCCTTATTCATTCGAATCCCAGTTATTGATATCTTAGCATGAAACTTAGCGTGATTTAAAGTGGCTTAGAAGGCATTACTGCCTGTATGAAAGCCACTAAGGGCACTAACGGGGCTTGAACCCGCTCCGTCAGCCTGACGCTCCAGCTCGTAACCCACTCTGCCATCTTCCGCCCCAAATGTGCTGCAATCTAATGCTGGCCACTTCCCTCTTTTGCTGTTACTAAGAAAGTAATAAAATTTCCGCAATTTATTGAATAGACTATAACAACCAACAGATTATTCGGTTTTAACTAAATTAATTCATCTAGGCTTAAATTTAGGGCGTATAAAAGCAGTGACATCGATTCATTTGTGTGCCTGTATATTTCTGTCTAGGGTATTCCTGGAGTTCCTGGTTTAGTTGGAGCCAAAGGTCTTTCTGGAATGCAAGGACCGGATGGTCTTCAGGGTGAAAAGGGGATCAAGGGTTTGCGAGGATCCGATGGGTACGCGGGACTGAGGGGAGAGAGAGTAAGTAAGACAAATTCGGAGAACTATAATTAATTCAGCTATTAATGTTCAGTGCACGATGTTCGACTTCTGCAGAAGATTGGAAGGGGGGTAGTAGACTAACCTCCCATAGCCCGAGACCCACTTCACTCAGGGTTTGAAATATTCGTTTTTAATCGTCAAGTACAGTGGATGTGTAAAATGCTGACGAGTAAAATACCTAACCCCTCGTGTCTTATCGAGATATCGAATATTAATTTGACGATACATAGGCATAACTTAAGGTACAAAAAGGTATTCGTGCATGTCGCCCCTCACAGAATTTATATAATCATTCATTCGATTCAATTAAGTCAACGGAGTTCTAAATCGAAAGTGTATAGTAAAATCATATCTAAAGGTATGTTTGCTTCTACTGACCAAAGACTAGAAAATTAGTGACAGACAGACAGACAGACAGACAGATGGACGGATGGCTGGTTGGATTGATGTATGGATGGTTAGATTGATGGATGGATTGATTGATGGATGGATGGATGAATGGAGGGATGGAGGGATGATGAATGGAGGTATGGTTGGGTGGATGGATGGTGTTAAGTTAAATAATGAAACATGTTAAAATGTTTAGTTCGATTTCGAGAAGTCATCATCTGTTCATAGCAGAGTGTCAGTCTGTTTAAGGTCGTACCAAAGATTAATATTGCCGATATTTACCGGTAGTTCTTACTTTGCTTTTCTTCAGGGAAAACAAGGAATGTTTGGGGAATCAGGATTTCCCGGAATTCCGGTAAGCTAGCGCTTATGATCAGGCGAATTAATCTAAGATACTGCTGTGTCTTTTAAGAAGAAGATTGATCCACCGACAATGGAACAATTGTGCTATTGAGCGATATAATGCCTAAGCCGAGTACTGGCGTTGCCACGGGGGAGGGGGCAGGAAGGGCGCCCCTATTCGGATCGGGACTTTAGCGAGATTCGTCCAAAATCGGTGAGTAGTCGAGGGGGAAGGGGGAGGGGGTAATAGAAAATCGAGGAGAACGCGCAAGATTTTAAGCGTTTGAGACGACGACCGTTTTTGCTTATCAAGACTTTTCTGACCGAAAATGTCGAAGTGCCCCCAGTGTTGGGTAAAATCATGCATAAAAGGATTTTAAATCAAAATCAAAATCACTAGCAAAATAATGATTTTAAAATCAAAGTCAAAATCATAAACTTGTTGGCACTTCAAATTATATAAAATCACATCACAGATGATTTAAAATCACAAAATCATTACTTCGAAGCTAACTTGTAATCGGTTAACGACTAACGCCATTCTCTAGGAATAATGACAACAGCAAGTTGTTTTAATAAAAACGCACAATGCCACCTTATACACAGTAAGTGCAAACCCTTATCAGACAGTTTGATGGGAATGGAATAGGCATAGCCAGTCAGTAATGCAGCACTAAGCCCGCTTCTTTTATATATATATATATATATATATATATATATATATATATATATATATATATATATATAGTGGCATGTAGCGGACAGCGGTTAATATAAAATTTTGAAATTCAGTAGGTGCCTTGATTCAGTTTGATCAATGTAAGCTTTTCGAACATTACATCAGATAGCCTGTTCCTTCTTGGCATCTCAATTAAGGCTGCTATGCTAAACAGGCGCTCAACAGCTGCCGAAGATGGAATAGCAGTGTTGAATCTGATGAACAGCTACAGTGTATATGATGATGTAACTGTAATGATGATGTAACTGACGATGTGCTTCAACAACAGAGTACGATAGGACTAGATATGAGCATAGACGACTTCTGAAAGTAAGACTAGATTAGATAATTACCTAGAGGAAATGGTCCAGAATGACTTGACTAAAAGTAAATTTACTAAGTAGTAGGCCCTACTGATAAAACCACCTAACCGGAACTGTTTTTATCAAGTACGACAGAAAATGATTTTGAAAATGATTTTGAGGTATCCAAAATCATCAAATCACAAAAATGATGATTTGAAATCAAAACCAAAATTATGTATTTTCATGTGATTTGAAATCAAAATCAAAAATCTTGTCTTATGATTTAAAATCGTGATTCTAAATCATTTGATTTTAAATCCTCCCCAACACTGAGTGCCCCCCCCCTATTCTGGAATCCTGGCTACGCCACTGAAACCGAGAGACAACACTCTTTCGAAAATGTTAAACGTATTTTTGCGTCTGGATTCAACAGAGTGCGTATGCGTTCTGTCTTGAAGGGATTTCCCGGTGATCCTGGACCAAGGGGACCTACTGGATTAGACGGATGCAACGGAACTCAGGTCAGTTATCAAGATTCGTTCATTAAATTATCCTATGGATAATCCTATTCATTGATTCATTCGTTCATTCATTACTTATTAATTCATTCATTCGATCATTCATTCATTGGTTCGATCGTTTGTTCGCCCATGCATGCATTCATACCTTCATAAAACCTGTTTGATATTTTTTCATGCACCATTTGGTTCTGCAGTGTTTGTGTTTTTGATATCTAAAGGGCGAACCCGGATCAGCGGGGTTTCCAGGTATCCCAGGTCTTCCTGGCCCATTTGGGCAACCGGGCATCAAGGGCCGCAAAGGAGACCCTGCTATTGCAGGCGATGGGTACAGAGGTGCGAAGGTGAGAATGCACAGTCTGAACTATTCCTAATCTTAGTAATTCATATCTCATTTTAAGGAAAAGTCTATCATTTCTATTACATCAACATATTCTGATTTCCAGTGACGTCAATCTCTAGTATAGACTCTGGGGTCCACCTGTTGTTGTGCCAGTCTGTGCTAGGCTGAGGGAGTGCACCATGTACTCTTTTAGCATCATTCTTATTACTTATTAGTGTTCTAAAATACCATTTGCTGATTATGTCCTATTATCTACTCAATGCAGCAATTTATTAAATAATCATAAAACAGTACAATGTAGATTCAGATTTTTGTGAGGGTCCAATGCCTTTTGGATCCTCACAACCACAGTTTTGTGTCACAAATTGTGTGGTTCCGGACCCAAGGACCCTCACGGGATTGACGCCACTGTTGGTTTCATTCGAAGAAAACCGTATCGAACACTTACAGTGTAAATGGACTAAATTGGAGAGATGCCAATTTCAACGTCTAATTTTTAAATTGCATTTTGGCGACTACAACCAAACTAGCAGAGCAAGAAGGCGTGACACTGAATTGATGGTGCGCCCAATCTCTAATTCGAAATTCGAATGCCACTTTATGAACCACACCGTGCATAGGAGGTATGTAGTCACATGATTAGGACAATGATGCGCGATTAAGTGCAACAGAGATGGCATTGGGTCAATCAAAATGACTCGTGTGATCGATTGAACCGTTGACCTTTGACCCCACGTGAACCATGGGTCAGGCCCGTAGGAATCGAGGGTGCAGGGGGTGCAGGTGCACCCCTGGAAAAATAGGGAAGACGAGGCTGTTTTTTTCTTATCAAGAATTTTGAAAAGAGGATTAAGCATAAAGGAAGGGTGTTGATCTTTTTTGCTAGTCAGGATTTTTACGATAAATGATTTTTTAGCTACGCCCCCATGAAAAAATGCACCCCTGCTAGAAATTCGTTCCGACGTGCCTGTCATGGATCATTGTGAATTAAATATCTATAATGCCTTTACAAAGTCGTTAATACATGTCAGGCTAATATTGCGTGTCCATCGATCATACTGTAAAACGCAAATGTAACCAAGACATTGAAGACAAGTAACTAAGAGTAACGCCACTACCATGGAGTAGATGCAGATTGCATTGCTAATGTTTATTCGCCTATAAATGCGAACTTAAAATTTCATGCGATGTATGTCCGTCTTAAGGACCCATTGAACCATCCGGGTTACTTTAAAACTGAATATCGCTTCTAAACTTCTCATTATTTCCGTCAGAGACGATAACAACCAGAAAAACAACAACGACATTCCTGACGTCGCAGATGTTTAAAAATAGGGTACGTGACAATCCGGTCCCGGACTATTAGATTTCGGACGATTAGGTCTCGCATCAGTTACGAATAGAAAATTTGATTGATTAAAATGCCTTTTCTTTACATGCTCTTTCCAAAGAAACGTAAGAGTTAACACGATTATTTGGATCAGTATCAATGTTTATTCCATCAAATAAAAATAGGGAGTCTCATGAGCCTGGAAATAAATTATTATTGATGGATCTTCAAAACTCTTTACACTCTTGAGTTCATTCGAATTCATGAATTTATTTGCCCAGATTTCATTTAAAAGACCTCAGAAAGTGATAGAGCTTTAACTAGGCATTACAACTTAGAATCGGGTACCTTTCTCTTTTCAACGCTGCCACACCGGCGTGTGACCTAAATGTCACGTAACCCCTGATCATCAGGGCGTTGCGACGGCGTGGATATCATATATCGGTATATATACCCCCAAAATTCAGAATATATATGATACAGTATATATAGCATATACTGTACATACACATACTGTATATAACATATATAATATATAGTATAATCTATATACCATATAATATAATATATATATTATATAAATAATATATAACAATATATATTCCTCAAATTTATACTACTCTCCAAATCAAATTCCTGGCTACGCCCCTGTTAATCACCCCGTTACCTAATCGTTCTTGACCTAAGCATGCTGCCCCCGTAAAATAATGCCTCCAATATTTGTATGAAGCTGATATTTTTGCACTTTGATTTTCAGGGGCCGCCTGGACTACCTGGAAGAAAAGCGTCTCCAGTAAGACTCTGTCATAATTCATGTCATTCATGTCATTTCATAATTATAATGCTAAAATTCGCGCTGACTTTTTATGGACTGTAAGACGGAAACATGATTGCATTTTCTGATCCAGATCATCCAGACCCCCCTATCTCGACTCGGCTGTTAATATAGGCACTAATGTGTGCTTACAAATGGACCGCAAAGATTTCTGTGAAAATTCTATAGACGAACTCTCTTGTAGGCTATCTTGCAATGATGATGATCAATAAATTATTGGAATGCTCTCGATTCATCGATTCCGCAGCTATTCCGTTTGATGTTTGGTCAAAATGACCTCTGTTCGAACATCTGGGTGTGACGTAAGGCCGGATCACGTCCTTATTCATTTCACCCCTCAACTATCTTTGTGGTCTTAGGTAACTCGACAGCGATAACCAAATCTACGATCCTTAGCTCTCTTAGCTAAAGTGTGATGGATGAGCAAACGTCTTTGCGATCATTTGGCCATTCGCAAGAAATCGAGCTCGTACATTGATTGAAGTTATTTCGGATTGCATGCTTGATTTTAGGGCGAACCAGGAAGGAACGGATCACCTGGCGATAAAGGAAACCGAGGCGTTCCTGGCTCACCAGTAAGTTAAGTCAACTGCAGGTCTACTATTGATATCGGTTTTAACTATTTAGACTCTATTTTTTAGATGCAAAATCAGTCGACGACCATAGCAAGATACGATAAGATACAACCGTACGTTAGATCCCACAATAAACTTCGCGTAATAATTATACGTATTTTGTATCCAAAAATAAAATACGCGTCATGCATGCAAATATACGTTGTCGTTGGAGTCAAGCTCGGACATATATGTACATGTACTCCTGCGGTTCTCTATTAGGCCTATATCCATAATGTCACTACCCATAAACCTCTGTGGTTACGTTACAGTAATTCTGTGAGGCAACGTATTTTAGCAGTGGCGGCTCTAGGATTTGGCAAGTGGGGGGCCGTTGGGGTGGCAACTTCTAATCATGGGGGCCAACCATATGTTGTTTAATGTATGTAGCATTAAGTATAGGATCCCAACTGGGGGGGCCACTGGGGAGGGCAGGCTCTCAATAGGGGGGCACGGGCCCCCTGGTCCTCCCGGTGGAGCCGCCACTGTATTTTAGCGTACGCAAATTTCACCTTACGCATGCTACGTGTTTATCGTCGAAAATTAAATACGTATTATACGCACAATCGATTCTTGGACAAAATTACTCACAAGTTGCTCAAATTGATATGTAACATATATTGCGTTATCCTTACATTTTGGCCGTCGACCAAAATTATCAGGTAATTGTCAAAACACTTGTTCTGTCTGTCCTACTTTACGCGGCCGAGACCTGGACCTTACTCGCCTCGGAAAACTAAGGAAGTTGGAAGCCTTCCATATGGGGTGCCAACGCCAGACCCTTGGAGTTCGCTGGTACAGCATCATTACCAATGCGAGATACTGTATCTATGCAAAATACTGTATCTTCACGGGCTGGATTATCATCACTCAACGAAGTCTCCTGTCCTCGCCATCTTCGGACAGGCTGCCCGCCTCAGAGAGACAGTTCCGGTTCATCAAGCCCTCCACTGCCACGCCGACCTATCCATCGGTCGTCTAACTCAGGAGTTCTCAAACTGTGGTCCGCGGACCCCCGGGGGTCCGCGAAGCACCCGTAGGGGGTCCGCGAAGAGTGTCCGGAAAAAACGATCCGCAAAGAGATTATTACTTAGTTACTGTAATCCGGCTGTGAATCCAGTTTATCTATGATTTTATGAGTCTAAGACTTCTAAGTCAAGGCTAAAATATTTTGTTGAGAGATAACTATTGCTCTTAAGTTTCCGTTTGCATGTCCAAATAATAGTTGGATAACAATATCTGAAGCAGAGACGAACTTGCGATTCTAGAGAAGAGGATGTTAGTGATGAAAACTGTGACTGTCTCTGGTCGGCGGAACAGAAGCAAGAGCGAGCAAACCAAAGCTACGTAAATACGACCCGGATTACTTAGCATTTGGATTTATGTCATACAAAGGCAATAGCGATCAGCCACAGTGTGTCATTTCTTTTAAGTGTGTTATCGAACGAAGCATGAAACTTGCAAAACTGAAGCGCCATCTTATAACAAAGCATAAGGAACTACACGTGACAAACCTGTTGAGTTTTTCAAAACGTCGACCAGAAGTGTATGTCAATCAGAAGAAAATAATTATCAGGACAGCGACAACATTGAATGAAAAGGCTATCAAAGCGCCACGTGTTTTAGCAAGGTGGATAGCAAAGATTGGAAAGGCACATACAATTGCAGAGACTTTGATTATGCCTGCATGCAGCGTTGGATATATGCGAGATAATGCTGGGAAAAGAAAGCACCAAAAATTTGAAATTTCGTAAGCAGACATTGGGAGCATTTTGGTGCAGCGTTAGGAAGGATATATGCTTTGAGCTTACAGAGCATTAGGCCTAACTGTGCTGGTTCCTTTTGCTACTATCGTACCTATCAATGTGAAACATCGTTTTCGGCGTTAGTTATCATGAAATCAAAGTTCAGGTCGCGTCTTTAGGTGAAGGATGGCATTAGAGTTTGTCAGGAATTAAACCAAGAGGAAACTTTCTCTGCCAACAAAAGCAAGACTAGGCTACACATCTCACTAACAGCAACTCAAGCAAGTTAATTAACATCTGTTAGGCCTACTGCCGTAATTTTATGAGTGTACAATTTTGACGAAAAAGGTTGAATTGGGATTTAGACGTTTATATAGGGGACTAATTTGGGTTAGTTACCGTTAGTAAGTATGACCTTGTCAGGGGGTCCGCGAATGTCTTATACCTTTCCAAGGGGGTCCCTGTACTGAAAAAGTTTGAGAACCCCTGGTCTAACTGACCGATCGTCGAAGCGCTGTCCTGGTCGTCCCAGGAAAACATGGATCGATCACATTCGTACCCCTACCAGCGAGATTACGTCAACTCTCTGGAGACGTGCCATCCGGCGGGGTCATGGTCAAGGGATGAAGCAACGGTCCCCATTGACCACGACTCCTACGAGCTGATGATGATGATGATGATGATGATGTCAAAACACAGTATGAGATAAGAAGCACATTGGCGGAGCTCACCTTATACTTTGCATATGGTTCTCAATTGCTTAAGTTGTTAAGGTATTTTAAGGCTTTTTTGTTTTTGAGGGTATCCCTGGGTCAACTGGTCTTCCTGGATCCAAAGGTGTCATGGGAGACTCTCTCATTGGAAGCAAAGGGAACAAAGGCTATCCTGGAAACCTTGGGCCGACTGGATTACCAGGTCCTAAGGAGCAAATTGGTATAAACGATTCAGTGACTGGACCGATGGGCATGAAAGGTGAAAAGGGACAAAAGGTAGATATTTTGAGATCAAAGACCGCATTTCATTATTTTAAAATAGTGGTTTTCTGTATAAACGCACGATTAGGCCTAATTACTGCCATGTTTTCAGTCCTACTGTACAGTGTAGACGCTCTGTAGCTCTCAGTCTACAAATATCTGTAATTCGAAACGGATTAAGTTCTTTCTAAGATACCGTATAACAATTTGGACTGTTAGCTTTTCACTTTGTCAAATATTCATAGATGATAGTTGTGGTGCAAACTTCTTAGTAGGCCTACAGTATAATTCCGAATTAAAACATTCGCGTCACTGAATATACAGTATCTAGAATTACATATATAATTTCTCAAAATCTGTGGATTGCCAAGTTCTCAATGGACGGCGCGTTGACGTCGTTGCTATAGGCAATGTCAATTTCATAATGGGCGGAGCTTAAGAATCATGATCATCATCATTATCACCACATCGTTAGCGCGACGTCAAAATAATTAATGCTTCGCTGGACGTTGCTCTGTATGTCTTATAATTGCTTATAGGCCTATGACTTTCTAACTTTGTGCGCGTGTACATCCGATCATTTTTCCCAATGCCTTGCTTCGCCGTCTCTTTCATTCTCCCTCCCCTTTTCTTACCCGTCCTCTACTACCCGCTATCTTCCACTCTTTTCTCTCTCTTTTCCGTACTCCTCTCCGCTCACTGCTCTATATCCTTCCCCGCAACCCCTATCTACCTTTTCTCTCTCCAGCTACGCCGCGCAAACCTACCCTCTCCTTCTCCCTCCCATTCCAATTCCCAACTCCTGCTCCACCTATCTTTCCACCCTTCTTTCCTCCCTCTTCTTTCCATACCCACTCGTCTCTCATTCCTCTATCTTCCTCTCTACTCTCTATTCCATATATTTCCATCCGCCTCCCTACCCCTTATCCTCCCCGTTTCCGCCTTCCTCATTTTGAAGTGCCACGAATTCCCAGTGCTCCTTGCATTTGCCCAGAAGTTGACTCAGCCTTCACCCGATTGCAGTGGTAAAATTAAAATGAATAGCAATGACAGCATTATGAGGTAATGACTGACCACCGTCCGTCGATGAATGACTTAGCCACCTAAAGGCTAATAGCCATGAAACCGGGGATCGGCACCAAACCATGCGCGCAATGAGTCTACGTGTCAACCTTGACCTTACTCTGCATTTTCAATGACCATCAACAAGTCGCAAATGCTAATATTTGAACACGAAGAACACAGTCATGATGATGATGATGATGATGATGATGATGAGGAGGAGGAGGAGGAGGAGGAGGAGGAGAAGGAGGAGAATGAGGAGGAATATATTCAAGGGAGTGAGCATTTTAACACGTAGGAATATATTTAAGCGAACCAGTTACCAGTCTTTTCCTCTGGCAAACTGTATGTGGCGTTATCGCAAGCTACATTAGAAACCCGGCAAACGTCAGACTACTCAGCAAGCCATGTTTGTAATGACTACAGTAGGCTGACTGGCTGAGTCACCACTAGCGTAGGCCAGCAGTCGGACCGCCGCCAGGTGGCGCGACTGACTTAGCCGTAGGCAGCTGAAATAGAGCAGTAGAACTAGTGGCAGTTGGCTGCATGCATCTACCAGCAGAGCAGAGTGGGCTAGCAGTAGAGTTGCTGAAACAGTAGTCTGAAGACCTTCGAAGCGATTGTACTGATCTGTAGTTCTGTTCGTTACGCTCTTATCTAATCTTTATTAAACGTATTAAACTATAACGATTATTTCATAATAGGATAATGTTCCCGGCCAAAGACAAATCATTGGACAAAACGCATTTGCAAAAAATGGGGTCATACCCCATTCTTTTGCAAAATTGGATAGCGGGATAGCTTGGCTATTAAAATAGCCAAGCTATCCCGTCATTATTGACGGTAAAACAGCTAGTAAGATAATAATGATATGTAATAGTGATAACAAGGTTTAGAGAGTCTGCCCTGTGTGAGAGCCACTATGTTTCACTCATTAATTATGGTCTTGCTGTGTAATCTCGTTCTTTGCCCTCTTGTCCTCTAATAGCCTAGTAGGTGGTTCCTGTCTTCTTCTTCTTCTTCTTCTTCTTCTTCTTCTTCTTCTTCTTCTTCTTCTTCTTCTTCTTCTTCTTCTTCTTCTTCTTCTTCTTCTTCTTTGTTTTCGCGTTTTTGCGTATACAGGAAACAAAACTGTGTAGTATACAAATTTTTAATGTGTCATTCAGTTGTTGTATAACTTCCACAATAGGCCTACCTTATCTACAGTCTACAGTATAAGCTATAAAAGACAAATCTAGTATCCTATACTTGGAGTTCGAGCATTGGGTTCCTGCGCCTAACTCCGGTCTAGGAAATCAGCGACGTAGGTTGTGCAAGCTTTTAATCTTGGGTTGGCTGCAGTTACTTTCCCCAGATCCACGTTTTACCTCGCAGCTCAGCGCTGCTCCTCATTTTTACCACCGTCCTTTATCGAGTAAGGCTGAGTGGACATTAGGATATCTAACTTGTTCCTTCAGCATGCTTCTCTAGCGTGTTAACTCTCTGCCATCTTGCCGCATTAGGTTTATTTTTTAAAAAACGCTTACACTAGTAGCCATTGCTATCTTCGCATACAATTCATTCCGTCAATATCAATATCAATCGATTAGTAAACAGTCTCGTGAGTCCTCCGTCGTTTGAAATGTTTCAGGGAGATATCGGTGTCAAGGGCATTCCGGGCTTCGACGGAGATCCTGGAGAACACGTAAATATGACTGATCGTTAATCGCCCAACGACTCAAAAATACAGTGGCGTAGCCAGGGTTCCCAAATGAGGCATCAACACATTTTGGTGAAAAAGTCTCAGACGAGCAAAATAGCTCGTCGTGGAGTTTTTCGCGTGACCGGACAAAATGTCCGCGGACAAAATGTCATATGGGACACAATGTAAGCTGACAAAATGTCACAGACAAAATGCCACGAATAGGGTTAGGGTTACTTTTTCCGCTGACTTCTTATCCGCTAACATTTTGTCCCCATGACATTTTGTTCGTGGCATTTTGTCTCTGACATTTTGTCCGTGGCATTTTGTCTGTGACATTTTGTCCGCGGATATTTTGTTCTAGCACCGTTTCTCGCTCATTCACGTATTACCTTTCCTCATGCTACCTATCCGCCCAAATATTTCTCAACGGTTTTTCGCAAATCCTACGACCATCTCCGACCAGAATAATTGGGGGACATCCGCGTCCCGGTGGCTACGCCATTGTGAAGAGCAGCGTCAAATCTGTCTCACAACGCAGCGGGACTATGCTTCATCGTGGGTGGGGGGCGATGATTTAGGACGACCTCCATATTATTTTCGATCATCAGGGGGATGGCTGATGATTCTTCTAATGTCTAAACCATCGTGGAAGTTAAACCCTGCCGATGGAACAGTATACAGTGTCGGACGGGAACAAAGCCAGTTCTGCACGGCGATAGATTTTGTGGCTATATTTCAATATTTCGTAGTTGTTAGGAAGTATATCGATAAAAGCAAGTGGATTTTGCCTAAAATTCACAGGAATACAAATGGCCGATAAAAATAAGAATAACAGGTAATGTTTCTTATTGCTGATTAGAATTGAATAATCTGATGATTTTCGTGTATAATTTCAGGGTGTGCCAGGGAAAGTTGGTGCAAAAGGAGAGAAAGGCAAGATAGGACCTTATGGACCAAGTGTAAGTCACACTAGATGTGAACAAGTCATACTAAAAACAGTGGCGGGCAGAGAGAGAGAGAGAGAGAGAGAGAGAGAGAGAGAGAGAGTCATCTCTGTGTCCCAGAGATGTCCTCGAATCCATTTTTTAGAACCCAATCCAACCCAACCCATCGAATCTCCAACCCAACCCATGTCGGTAAAAGGGACCAAGGTCAATTTAGATGCCCCCCGCATCTCTTCTGCTGTATGCCCGGTGCTAACGAACAAAAAAGGTCGCCGAGTCAATTTTTATGCCCTTCTGGTGGATGCCCGGGGGCCATCGCCCCCTCCACCTTCTCTCCTCTGCACTCTACTGACCAGACATGAGCAATTGCAGCGGGAGCGCTTCAGAGTGATTCTTCAGAAGAGGCGCTATACAGATATTTTGTTACATTACATTACATTACAAGCAATACTAGATATGGACGCCGCCACAACCTTTTCGAGGGTCAGGACATTCAGTGGGAAAGAAACCGGGAATGCGTGCGCAGTTTCACAGATAAGAGCAGACGATCTGTGAGTAGTCCACATCACAAACAGACGCCTGTCTTAGCAGACTGGTGTCCGTCTCCGACCAATCGCCAAACATGTCCAGATGAAAACGAATTTAATATGAATCTTGCGTCGTATAGACAACATTTTACAAATTTGCCTCAGAAAGTCACAGTCATGCATTGATGATTTATGGGGCGGGGGAGGGTGTGTTGGAATTATAATTTATAAAGAAATGTTACGGTTTAACGCTATGCTGCTTTGTGAATCCGTTTGTTGTTTTGCCAACACATGTATTATACATTGACACAAACTGTGCAAACATTTTTACTATTGCCATTGTTCGCAGTATAGGCCTATTTGCAGAATAAATTCAGAATATTTATAATCAATACATCAAACATTTCGCTTTACTCTAAAAGTCAACGAACTAGTATAACTTATCTATATAGTTTACCTCTCTGTCTCTATTCCTACGGATGTCTCTACGGGTGATTCGATTCCTTGCGAATGGATTTGATGTAACATGCATCGAGTGTGTTAGAATTATTGGTTCTCTGTAGAGGACATAGCATTAATAATTCTGCTTCTGTCCCGAGTACTACTGTATATTAGAGAGAATTCGAATTACATGTTTAAAAATATTTTTTCTGTCTCGAATTAAATTATTCCTATGATCGCACAATTTATCAACAACTCTGCCTGCCAATTCGAGAGAAAAACAATGCAGCGGGAAAGAGTAGATGGTTCTTGTGCTTTTCAATTAATCGAATTTTGTGTTTGCAACGCTTTTATAGGGAAAGGACGGCTCTCCAGGAGCACCGGGGGAGACAGGCGCCAAGGTAAAAAAAACTTGAAAATGTCTCAACTTTCGCAGATATTTGTATGCAGAGAAGATTATAAATGAGAGAGAGAGAGAGAGAGAGAGAGAGAGAGAGATAGATAGAGGAGAAAGCAGTGGCGTCTCCACGTGGAGGACCAACGGGGGACGCTTGTTGGAACCCGATACTTGCTACTACATCATAGGCCTACCTATCAACAAATGGTTGGCCCCATGCTTAGAAGTTGTCACCTCATCGCCCCCTCCCACTTGCCAAATCCTGGAGCCGCCACTGGGAGAAAGCAATAAAATATTCTATCGGACTCTTGTCCTGTGACTCCTTTCATGTAACTCACAACCGTCCCTATGCTGAGGTCGGCAGATGGATATGTAATCTTCATTGTGTTATCTTCTGAGCTACGCTTAGAAAATTGGACCAAGAATGGCCACTCCTCCACAAAGCGATGCTGTCTGACCAAGATATTTTTTGGTCGGCCACGCTTCATTGCGCCTTCTGCAGCTCCCGTCATCGCAGATCGTTCTGTGGAGTCTTAGGGCTTCTACTGGTCTCGAACCCGCGACCTTCTGCTCCATCGTCCAACGTTTGTTACCACTCTGCACTCTGCTGACTTCCCGCTCTAATTTACGTCTTATGTGCATTCAGCATTTTTTCATTGAATTTGCTGAATATGTAGACACAACAATTCGCCTGCTTCAATTCATCAGCATCCACAGTGATTTGAAAAGTTTAACTAATACAGGTTATTATTTTGGGGTTTTAACATTAATTTTCCTTATAAGCTCTTTCGCTGCCTTTTCAGAACGCTTTAATCAGTGGCGCCCACAGAAAATTTTCCACGGTTAATATAGTTTTTAAGATATTCAATTCCGCACTTCTTAGTTAAAGGTAAGTGTCTCAATTTAGCTATGTGTATCAGTAGTGTTTTGTGGTCAAAATATTGGCCAACATCCAAAATATAGTCAGTTACAAAAGTAGATTTGCATTTTTCCAAGGATAAATGTGTGCGCCCATGGTTTTACTAGTTCTTGCTACTTGGCATGTAATGTAACCACGTATATAAGTTTAAACAGACTTAATACAAACAATGATTTCGACAAAGGGTGATCCAGGCGATGACGGTCATCCCGGACATCCGGGTTTACCCGGAAGGAAAGGAGAACACGGGGAGTGGGGCCCTGAAGGTCCCAGCGGCGCACCTGGACGTCCTTGGGTTAGTCAGTCCAGTTGTTTCCTGTTCACCTAATACAACGTATGTCATCATCGTCGTTGTTGCTGCTGAAATAATTAATGTATGTACAAAATATTACATCTTATATAACAATTCTCTTTGTAAGTTTGTTAAGTTTGTCAGTCACAATACGCGGCAGATGTTGGAGGACGTTGTTGCCATTGGCAACCAAACTTTTTCTAATCGACGGAGCGTTTGACGTATTAATTGCAGCTTCACGAATCGTCTTGATTTAATGCACGTTGTACGGCACAACTGAGGCACAGTAACCCGTTTGGCGCCCTAGGCTCTACAGATGACGCAGTCCCCCTGTTGGGCCATAGCCTGTAGACCCTGGAGGGTGCATCTCCCGTGGAAGACCAAATCCCATTGGAACCGTAGGCTCAAACCGTAGTCGCAGGTTCCGTTATGGTGTGCAGCCCTTTATTGGGGGTAGAGACTACCCAGTGAGGTCATAAGAAACATTTTAAATGATAATCTACGCATTCACTCTATATTTTCAGATTTTAAAAATTGTTGTATATAATAATATGAACTTTTGCAATAAATAAGGAAAGGAGATAACCACTCTCCTCTTCATTTTTGACGGGCTAGCAGCTAGTATTACTACAGGGGTACATGATCTCTAAGGGTAAAATGGGTATGCGTTTCTTGTAATCATTACATTAAAAATATGGTCTAGATTTTTAGTAATGATCACCCAATTACTCGATTTGATTCATCGTAATCAGCGTTGTCTAAAAATAAAAAGCATTGATATCTGCGAATTTCCTATGCTAATGCAGATTAGCAACGGTCCGGGCTGTTTACCTGGTCTACCTGGAAGCAAAGGAGATCAAGGAAAAAACGGAACAGTCGGAATACCTGGTCGAGAAGGTATGAGGGGCTCCGAAGGACTCAAGGGTGGACGGGGAGTCCCAGGAAGACCGGGTTTTCCCGGGCGTGATGGTGGTGCAGGAGAACCAGGAGTTGGCGGACTCAACGGTAAGAAAAGAGACCATTTGGCGTAGTCAACGGGGGAGGGGGACGGGCAGGGCGCGATTTGTAGGGTAGGAAGGGGGATCCCCCCACACACTGCCCAAGTACATACCCCCACTGAGGTGGCTACTGACATCCCAGCCAGGGAAGTCAATCTTCCCCCACACTGTGACTCATCATCATCAGTGTTTCTGTCTCTCGACAGGTCCAGGTATCCAGTTATTCCACTCCGATCGATTGCTTGCTTCTTCTTTGAGTTCCTGATATCCTTTATTCATCATCCACTCCAACATCATCTTTCTCGGTCTACCTCTCACTCTCTTTCCCTCTATTTTTCCTTCGATTATTGTTCTTAGTAAAGAGTCATGCCGGAGGACATGTCCCATCCAATTTCTCTGCCTTTTCCGGATTGTATCTATCAGGCTTCTTTCTTCTTCTATCTCCTTCATGACTTCCTCGTTTGTCTTATGCTCTGTGTATTTTACTTTTAGCATTTTCCTCCAAATCCACATTTCAAAAGCCTCTAATCGTTTTATATCTTCCTTTCTCATTGTCCACGTCTCCGCCCCATACAACGCCACACTCCATATCAATGTTTTTACCAATCTCTTTTTTTAGTGACTGTGACTGTGACAGGAAAATGCATTCACCGTCAGCAGAGGTAGAAAATTTTTTCGACGCTTCGCGCCGAGCATGAGTAAAAGAATGAAACGTGATGTTCGGTGGTAACTGGGGACGGATGTATCTTAATCTTTGAAAAATTTACCCATGCTGCTGATTAAACCATTTACGAGCGTAGGTCTATATACTTCATCACGGCCAGACAATAAAATTGACAGATCAGTATTTAATGACAGAGCAATAGTTTACCTAGCAGAACTGTGTTAAGTAGATCAGTCACTAGCCTTGGACAGTGTTTAATCTAGACTCTCGCGACTAGACTCTAAACCGCCTGCAAAGGATTCAAAATTCATTAGCCAGGGCTATCACTGGAACTGCCAAATATGATCACATCACACCAATCCTAAAATCACTTCATTGGCTTCCTGTCAAACAAAGGATTGAATTCAAGATAAGTCTCATTTTGCATAAGACGCTCCACACAAATCAGCCAATGTATCTCCGATCGTTACTGACTGCTCAAGACAACCAGCACTCAACGAGGTCATCTGATGCTACTACTCTTTACATACCCTATAGCAGGACTACTACTGGAAAACGTGCTTTTTCTGTTACCGGACCCAGACTTTGGAATTCTCTGCCGGTACAGGTCCGCCAAACTGATTGTCTTACTACCTTCAGGTCTAGACTTAAAATACATCTATTCCTGACTGCATATCCGCCTTAACCTGGAATCTGGAAGTACGTACTGACCTCTGGATTACAACCTCGATTCACCACGGACAATGATTCACGACTACGATTATTCACTGAAGCGACCATCGACTGGTGCAGATGTACTACTACAATGGCGCTAAAGAAGTATACTACTACTACTACTACTACTACTACTACTACTACTACTACTACTACTACTCTGGACTCCGGAGGGAAACTGATAATTTCGTGGGGAAGTCAGCTAGGGGCCTGCTGTTAGTTAATGTAGTATGCCAAAATTTCCGGGGAGAATTTGAAATTTCTGGGGAAGGGCAATTCCCAAAAAAACGGCCTAAACTAAACCCTGGCCTTGGATCAGTTCCGACAGTACAAGAAAAACAATGTGAAAGTAATCGGCAATGTGCTTGTTTCAGCACTCAGTAGAATTCTCAGTGGTTTTCGCACAGGCTTACTTAGCCTCCTAAACCACTTAAAATCACATTATTATTATAATTCAATCAATTTCCTGAATAGAGCTCGCAAGTATCTGTAGGCTGTAGCACCTCCGGCAAGTCGGCAGGACAACAACTGCGATAAAGCTGAGTATCATCAGCATAGAAGTGGAACAGAGTCACTAACTGTATTGTTGCTCAACACTTTCTCACTCCGAAATGTCGATTTGCCCCCCTATTCCTCAATACTGGCTACGGCACTGAAAGAGACCGACGAATACGGCGGAATTCTGGACCATGCATATGAGCTACATTTGAATTTTATTTAAAGAATTGGTTTAACGATAATTATTGGTTAATTCATCGACTGAAATAAAGTTAAAACGATGTGTGTCTTATTCAAGGGGCTGTTGTTATAGTCTTTTGGCTCTATTGGAAATTAACTAGCGTGGAACATCTTGACATTGTGGCAATATTAATCATGGTATATTAATGATTACGGAACTATTTTTCCTGTTGACATTTGCCGCTTTGACATTTGCCGTTTTCTGTCATACATGGTTATATAAGCTTCTTGAAGTTTGCTTAACGATACGTTTCTGCTGTGTTTTTTGCAAATTTTTTATAGGATTTTTATATTTGATAATTTGCCTGCATTAAAAATTTCAAACCAATGTTGCTCAGTTACAACACAATTAAGCTAATTTTCTGCTTAATCTTGAATATATTACAACACAATTAAGCTAATTTTCTGCTTAATCTTGAATATATAAGGCTAATTTCAACCTTTCTTAACAGATAATGACAAATCAAACAGCGTAAAATTGAAATTAATATTTATGCAATTGATTAATTAATTATCAATGTCAAAAGGTTGTACATAGGCTATTATACGTAAGTCAAAAGCACCTTTGCTACAGAGATTTTGTTTTTATAATTTCAACAGGTCTTCCAGGATTAGAAGGTAATCCTGGTCTACCTGGACGACATGGACCCAAAGGAGAGCCAGGTGAAAAGGGTGAGCAAGGAAAGTCAATTGCAGGACCTCCAGGATATCATGGAACACCAGGAAAGGATGGAATTCCAGGGTCAAAGGGTGAGATTGGCTTTTACGGACCCCCCGGGCTCCCAGGAGACATGCCCAACGGAATCATCGGTGCACCTGGACTTCCAGGGACCAAAGGCTACAAGGGGACTACGGGAACCTTTGGAAGGGATGGAATATCTGGTTTGAAGGGAGGCAAAGGTGCGTATTGTTTCCTTTTGTTAAGACGATGTGTACGTTACAATCCACAAATGTATTCATACAAGTTTAAATCTTTCAATAGTCAGATAATGGTTCATCTTGATTCACATAACTGACTAGAGGCGTAGCTAGGGTGTCCGGCGCCCGGGGACAAAACATACTGATGGTGCTCCCCTAAACTTCAGAAAAAAATCTCAACCTCGCAAAAACCTTTAAAAAGCCTGACAAGCAAAAAAGGTCGTCACTCTTCAACTCATAGAAAACCTTGACAAGGAAAAAATGGTCGTCACTAACTGTGACTGTGAAGATGGTGGAAAGGTCATCTACAACGAGGCAATCCTATACTGTGGAATACTCTGCCCGATAACATTACTAGCACAGAGACTCTGTTGGACTTTTACCAAGAAACTAAAAACCCACTTATCTGGATTGAGTTACCCGTAATTAGTATGCGTGAAGCGCTCTTGTCGTGGGTTCTAGCCCTGCTACTGCGCTTAATAAATTGGCCTGAATAAATAAAATGAAAACTGTATTGATCCTATAGGCTGTCCGGCGTCCGGGGACAATTCATCCTGATGGCGCACCCTCGACTTAATTAAAAGCTTGAAAAGCAACAGAAGGTCGTCATGACTATAGTGATGCTTCATTTTACATTTTTTGCTATCATTAACCCTATTTTGGCGCCCCACCTCGGCGCTCGGAGACATATGTGCCTCCCTCCCCGCCCCCCACTGCTACGCCTCTATAACTGACGCTTCCGGCCTGACCTGCATCTATTTCGGCTTGAATGTGATGCATATGCATTACGATCGTGGCGCCATAAAAGTCGATTGATTAATTTGAACTGATTGATTGATATCCAGCATTTCACTAGCGCACTTCTTTACAGGTGACTCCGGTTTTTCGTGCCTTACTTGTATACCTGGACGTAAAGGAGTAAAGGGCGAACAAGGTAGCAACGGACTTATCGGAATTAAGGGTCCAAAGGGAGCCATTGGAGACGTGGGTCCCCCAGGTCCTGTCGGCGACGATGGAATTCGGGGTATAGATGGAGAGCCTGGAGGAAAGGTAGGTACATCTTATTACACGTAACTCATTATCCCTCATACTGTAGTTCCATACATTTCGAAATAGCTTATTTTACAGTTGATATCGACATTGGAACTGCCGAAAGAAAATAAAATGCGGTGTTTAAGTACGCTTCGAATATATTCTGATTGTTACAGACTCCTTAAATTCTAAGGCTGCCTGTCGTTGATCCTTGACTAAATATTCTAACATATAGAGGTATACAGTACTTTTTTTATCAATCATCAAATAATTTAAAGCAGGTTTACACTCATATAAATGTAGGCACTATATGGTTATTCTGCAACCACATACCATAAATCGATTCACAAATTAGCAATTCTTGACCATCGGCACAAGATTACACGGACCTTCGCCTAAAATATAATCACATACAAACAAGATCGATAAGATCAGACCCTAATACATGAGATGTAGCCTCAGTTTCAGGTTGTCGATTCCAGGAATCAACAAATGGAAGGAAAGCTTTCTCCTGACTAGCCATGGAAGAATTAAGAAGATTCCAATTCAATGATTCTCCTGTGATAAATAGGCATAATCGTATTAATCGAACTGAAGAACTCTTTGGCGAGATTGACAAACTGTAATACTGCAGAAGATATGCCTTTGAAATATGAAAACCCAAGTGAATAACCTACAACGTGTCGTAGACGAAAGTCGAAATAAGAATTGAATTTCCACAGAATGTTTTAGCATAACAGAACTCTTTGTTAATAGAAGTAGGTCTATTAGAAAACCGCATCTAGTACCGGTATATTGTGTTGTTTCTTCGTTCACACAATATCATAAAAGTTTCTCCAAAGTATATGCAATAGCTCCACACCACCGAACAATGACTTAAGCCAGAGAAGGATCAGAAGGTTGACTCGAGCTTCTAAGTCTATACAAGTCTTCGCCTTATATAATTTCTTACGCACAACCGACGTTAACCGTTAGCTTTTACAATCGGCATTATTGCGTCTAAGTCTCTACGAGCCGCAACTTTCTCAATAGTTCATTCGTCTCTGTCTCGTTGTAGCCACAGTCCGATGACACATTCTGCTATTTCTAGAACCTCAAATTCGTCCATCTCGATAATTCTAGTGCTTCGCTTTCAGTCAATTCGTATTAGATCGATTATTTCCGAAGTATTGCATTCCTGTATATCTATATGTTATATCAACAATCTTAATAGGCATCGTGATAACTAGTTAAGTCTATAAGTATATATTAGTACGCGAGTGCGTCGTTTGTGCGGCGTACTTGTGTTGGTGGGTGGTAGTTGAAAGCAGTGTTTAATCTAGGCAGTTTCCGGGGGAGAAAATTGCCCTTCCCCCCGGAAATTTCAAATTCCCCCCGGAAATTTGGCATACTACATGGACTAACAGCAGACCCCTAGCAGAATTCCCTCCGGCTTTGTCAGTTTCCCCCCGGCTTTGTCAGTTCCCCTACCCCCGGAGTCCAGGAGTCTAGATTAAACACTGGTTGAAAGTTGATTTGCGTGGAGCGCCTAATGAACGAGGAGACACTTCTTAAATTCGATCATTTGTTTCCTTGGCAACCAGTGAGGCGTTTTGTGCTCATATCTGTCTGTTCCAGTGACGCATCTAGCTAGCGGATTCTGAGTTATCTATACAGGCGGTTGAGATTCGAGTTGAAAATTCCGATGTAGCCGGACTGCCCCGTAGCCGATGTCAATAGTCAAGACCACTGGATCCTTTTAAGTTGTAACTGCTCGTCAAGTTTACCCATACTCCATAAGCCGACAAGACGGTTACCCTGATATTCTGTTCTTTACAGGGAACGCCAGGAAAACCAGGACCCATTGGTGTAAAAGGAGAGAATGGCGAGAAAGCCGCGAGTGAAATTCTACCCGGACTGCCGGGTAAGAGGAGAAACATATTATTATCTGTTTTACTATTGAATAATGATGGGTCGTTGCCTTTCCAGCATTTTTCGAAATGTTATTCTGAACTAAAACTGGAATTTAGATATTTGAACCACAAGATCGAATATGATGAAATGACAAAGAGCGACGAGCTTTTCAAGTTGAATTTAATAGAAGGTTATAAATCCGCAATTTATAACGAGACATTAAGGAAAGGCGCTGAAGAAAAATTGCTTATTCTGGCTGCAAGATGCTCCAGCGATCATTCCAGTTTCTGATTGCTGATTCTTCGAATATTTCTCAAAAATGGCCTTAATAAGAATAAATACACAGGCCTGCAATGGCTTCAGTGTGAAATCTTTTTCACGCAGTAAACTCTCTGAGAAATAATGTAGCTGAGTAAAATCATTTAGGCCTACCTCCGGGAATGCTGATTACATTTAAGGGGGTGAGCAACGGTGACCCATTTTTTCGGACGTCAGTAGAGTTGAGTAAGTAAGCAAGTAAGTAAAACCTCGTGAAATAATATAGCCCTTTCGAAGGTACAGTAGGTACCGTAGTAGCATATATAAAAAGCATATTCCTAGCAGAGGCGTAGCTAGGGTATTCGGCGCCTCGGGGCAAATTGTAGTGTTGGCGCCCTCAAAACCGCTGGCAAGCCAAAAAACGGTCATCGCCTACTTTTCTACTTTCTTTTGTCTTTTGGTGCCCTTCAAACCTGCGCGGCGCCCCTCTCCCTATCCTGCTAACGAGCAAAAAAGAGGGTCGTCGTCTATTTTCTTACTACTTTCTATTAACCAAAACCCGATTTTGGCGCCCCGTCACCTCGGCGCCCTGGGGCATATGCCCCTCTCTGCCACCCCTAGCTACGCCTTTGATTCCTAAGCGTTTAATCTGCTGTTGAAATAACTATAGCCGAAGTGTACCAGTAATGAGAACAAACAAATTCTCTGGTATATTTGTCGTACAAGCAGAGGCGTCATTTGGGGGGGGGGGCTGGGGGAGGGGCACGGCCCCCAAGAAAATGAAAATATTAATTTATAATGTATTAATGTGCAAAAACAGGGACGTCATTTGCATTTGGGGGGTGGGGGGCAAAAAAGGTCAGCAGCCCCTAAAGCCCTAAAGGAGTGCTTGATATCGAGTAATCTGAAGTAACTAAGCGTAAAAAGGACTGACAAGCAAAAAAAAATACAAAAATTTGGAAAGAAATTTCTCGCCCCCAAGAAAAGTGTGAAATGACGCCACTGCGTACAAGAGAATCACATCTAATCGATCGGCACTCCTTTAACATTGCCGCCTCCATATTCTAGCGGTTCTTTGTACGTGTTGTAGGTATAAAGGGGGACAGAGGAGACCCTGGTCGCATCGGTCTTCCAGGTATCCCAGGAGCGCTCGGTCCTCCGGGGTTAACCGGTTTAGTTGGGTTGCATGGTTCAAAAGGAGAGAAGGTTAGAAATGAACATCTACAGCGCCGTGCCAAAAGTTAAAAACAATATGGCGGACGGAAAATTTTTCAACGGCTGCAGATGCAACAAAATCCGTTAACGGATTTAAATTAGAACCGTATATGCAATCAACGCTAATATTTGGTTATATTTCCATTACATGTTAGAACTGATAGAATCCATCGAGGAATTGAATGATAATACAGTGTCCTTATGCAATATAGGCAGGCGTGTCCATGCGACAGTTTTTCTGTTCCATTCCCATCCCATCCCATGACAATTTATGCCTGTCCCATCCTCTCCCATCCCATCGTCCCATGGGATTCCCATTATAATATTAATATGAAATATTAATCATGTGTAATACAGTTCAGATGAAATTATGAATTATGAAATTAATGAACGCTTAGGTTTAATATCTACTGTACTAAATAGGACTGCATGTACAAAGAGACACGTAAAACGACAGAATTTAATAATTCTATTAGCTTTTATGTCCCACCACAAAATATAGATGCAAATGTTATGAATATAGGAAGAAAAAAGAATGGTAAAAAGCTTCAAATAAGCAAAAAATAATTCAATTTCCCATGATGTGCCGACCCCCAACCATACAATTATTTTCGTTCATAATATAGGCCTACTGTAAACTGTTAAAAGTAATAATGCCATGACAATTAAAATGTTTGAAATCATTCTGATTCTAATGTCTGCAAATCTGCAATGTCTATCCTCGAATGACAATGATATATTTTTTAAAAAAACTAACCACCAACGGGGACATTTTGTACAATAACAAGTTTTACGCATAAAAGAGAGACAACCCGATATTTCAGAAGTCTCAAGTGACCCCTGGCAAATCATCATTCGACCCCCGTCGGGGTCGCGACCCACAGGTTGAGAACCGCTGTTTTAGATGCTTCAGTCTATGGGACAGATTTGTTGTGGACCATTAGTTGCTATTATAGAAGTGCTGCTGCTAATCTAAGGAAAATGCATGACGATTGCTTTCAATTTTAAAGGGTGATCCAGGATTTCCAGGACACAACGGAGCTCGCGGAAGACCAGGCCGACCGGGTCTTATAGGTCCAAAGGGCGAATCTGGATGGGGTTCTCCTGGCCCGAAAGGTGAGCCAGGATTCCATGGACCTAAAGGTGAGCGAGGACTTGATGGATTACGAGGACAAGTAGGTGAAAAAGGAAACGATTCCTTCGACACGGTAAAAGGAGCGAAGGGTCATCCAGGACTGCCTGGTATCAGAGGCAAGTCTGGTTTATATGGCGAACCAGGACTCAACGGAAAACCAGGTATGTTGAATTGCTCAATTCTTACACCTTAGGCATGTCAGATTTACTTATCACAGCTCCTAGCATTACGGAAATAAGCTTTGGGTTTGACGATGTCTTTGCTTAAGAAGAAGAAGAAGAAGAAGAAGAAGAACGAGGAGGAGGAGAAGAAAAATAAAAAGAAGAAGAGAAAGGATCGAGGAGAAGAAGAAGAAGAGAAAAGATCGAGGAGGAGAAGAAGAATGAGGAAGAGAAGAAGAACAAGAAAAAGAAAAGGAAAAATAAAAAGGAGTCGACGACGAAGTAGAAGAAGAAAATGAGAAGAACATTGAAGAAAAGATGATAATGATAATGACGACTACGATTATGATATAACACAGTTTTCTTTATATGCGATAGTCATTTCTAGAACGATTTATAACGGTTTAAACCTATAGCAAATGGTATTGATTCTGGGCTTTGTTGATTTTTTAATCGACAGGGCTACCAGGAAAGCCTGGCTCTGCAGGAGGCATCGGGGAAATAGGAGACAGAGGTCTGTTCGGAGTCAAGGGACGTCCTGGAGAGAGGGGATTATCTGGCCTCAGAGGCGATCCAGGATTTGAGAGACGTGGAAAAGATGGGTTACTCGGACTAAGAGGAGCCATAGGGGAAAGAGGATCCAAAGGTAGGCAGAAAGATTTGTGTCAATCTGTCGATAATTTCTTGACAGGCGATCAGTGGCGAAGACGGGGTTCCCGAAAAGGGGAGGGGGTACATCGGCACTGCCGGTGTAGCATATTATAATGACTCCCATATAATAACTCCCCCCTCATTATTATTATATATATAATAATGACTCCCCTCTTTATTATATATATATATATATATATATATATATATATATATATATATATATATATATATATAATAACTCTCTCTATATTATAATAACTCCCTTAGTATTTTTCAGAAGCAACACAACTGAAGCAAAGGTATGCTACATTGGCCAGCAACAATATCCTGTCGGTAACCTGTAGGCCTATATATTTTACCAACTCAGCAGCAGGTAAATGGTGTGGACTGCGGTTGCCACGCCATTGCAACAGCTGTCGAATTTCTAGTGGAGGATGGCGATCCATTATCTGAATTTGACATAGAGAAAAAGCAAAGCGCCAGCATCTAAAGTTCTGCTTGGAACAAGGCAATATGCAATTTATGCATCCATTTCCTAAGTCTGCGAAGAAATTTAAAAGACGAAAACCGAAACTGACGAAAATAGATTTATATTTGTGATCTCTACTAACATTTTAAATATGCATAGCTATGTACATTACATGAATGTTGACATTTCACGATGTTTGAAGGATTTTGCGTTTACTTTAAGAAAATTATCAATGTTAAAAATTGCCTCACTTGGTAAATAATAAGGCCTAACATTTAAAATTGAATTTAGTTGAGATAGGCCTACTTCTTCTCTGGAGTTATTATAATATAGAGAGAGTTATTATAATATATATATAATGATGGGGGGAGTCATTATTATATATATAATAACTAGGTGTTTACCCGTCAAAAATGACGGGGGAGATTGGCTGTTTTACCACCCGATTTTGCGCAAATGCAAGACGATTTTGCGCAATTAATTTCCCTAACTCGCCGCCTTTTCCTTCAACCGAGTTTTTTTTGCAAAAGATCATAATTACGCCCATTCGCGTGAATTTTCTGAAACAGATAGTCAAGGAAGGTGTACTGATTTGGCAGTGTCGAACGACATGCAGTGCTTGATTCTCTTGTTTGCAGTGCTGCTTTTGCACGCCAAGCAACAGCCTGCCACTCATTCTCACTTGATTGTCGCAAACCTCATGAACGCTGGACTTTTTTTGCACGGAGGGTTAGAAAGAGGAATAAAAAGGCTAAACAATGGTGCAAACCTAATCTTCTTAGCTCTTATATAGCCTGAGATATAGCAAATTCAAAAAAATGGAAACTTTCTCAGAATTCAAAACTTTCGCGAAATTCACCGATAATACTTATGTTCAAACATTGGGGTCATCGGGTTAGAATTGATAGATCTTTGCCAAACGTCAACCGATTTTCAAACTTTTTGGTTTATTTTGTTCCTTTGACATCTCTTTACAACTTTGCCGCTGACCAAAGTGGGGTTACCGTTGAAAATATTTTGCTAGGGGGCTATGAAATGTTTTTGGGGGAGAGGGTTATATTTTAGGCCGTAAAGTGGACTCTACTCCCAATTTTTTTGTTTTTGCACGGACGGTTAGAAAGAGGAATTACAAATCTAAACAATGGTGCAAACCTCATCTTTCTAGCTTCTACATAGCCTGAGATATAGCAAATTTAAAACGTTACAGTAATCATTTCTGAAGAACGCTTTTCCAAAAATTAAATCCCCAGTACGGTGACGGCGTCTGAAAATTTAATCCCCACTTGAGGGGTTAAATTTTAAAAAATAGGGTTTGAGGTTAGGAAGGAGTAAATATATATAATAACGGGGGGCAGGGCATTGGGAGAGGGAAGGGAGATTTGGGAGGAGAAAGTGGGTTGTACGGGTTTTCGGAGCAGTGTTGTGTAGGTTTGGGAACGGGGTTTGTGGCCGTAGGTTTGGGAACGGGGTTGGGGCCGGTGGGGTAGGGCGGAGCGGTGATGGGTTGGGGCCCGGGCGATTGGGAAAGGGATGGTGAGAAGGAATGGGGGGTTGGGAAAGGGATGGTGAGAGGGAATGGGAACGGGTGTTTGGGGCCTGTGGGGCAGGCGGGGCAGGATGGGTTGGGGCCTGGGGCGATTGGGAGAGGTTTGGGGAGTGGGAAGGGGATGAGGATGGGGAGGGAAGGGGGTTGGGAGAGGGAAGGGTAACGGGGTTTGGGGCCTGTGGGGTATGGTGGGGCGGGTATGGGTTGGAGCCTGGTCGGGGATGTGTTGGGCTGGTGCGATTGGGAGAGGGAAGAGGGTTGGGGAGGGAATGGGAACGGGGGGGTTTGGGGCCTGTGGGGTAGGGCAGGGCGGGGCGGGTATGGGTTGGGGCCTGGTGGCTGGGCGGGATGTGTTGGGACCTGGGGCGATTGGAAGAGGGATGGGGAGAGGGAAGGGGGATTGGGAGAGGGATGGGGAGAGGGGAAGGGGATTGTGAGAGGGATGGGGGAGAGAGAAGGGAAAGGGGGATTGGGGCCGGGGCGGGAAATGGGTTGGGACCTGGGTGATTGGGAGAGGGATGGGGTGAGGGATGGGGGACGGGGGTTTAAGCTGCAATTAAGACGCTTCGTTAAACGCTCCGTTGATTATAATACATTTTTGATTAAACAATATTTGGTTGTCAATGACAACAGCGTCTTGCAATACCCGCCGTGTTGCCGTCGGACGTGCCGTCCGTCCGTCGGACATCGAGAATTATATATATACTAGGTGTTTACCCGTCAAAAATGACGGGTTAGATTGGCTGTTTTACCACCCGATTTTGTGCAAATGCAATAGCATCTTATGACGGGTGAGATTGGCTGTTTTACCACTCGATTTTGCGCAACTGCAATAACATTTTATAACGGGGGAGATTGGCTGTTCTACCACCCGAATTTGCGCAAATGCAGTAGCATTTTGCGCAATTAATTGTCCTTAACTCTCCGCCTTTTCCTTCAACCGAGTTAACGCCCATTCGCATGAATTTTCTTAAACTTGATAGTCAACGTAAGTGTAATGATTTGGCAATGTCGAACGACATGCAGTGCTTGATTCTCTTGTTTGCTGTGCTGATTTTTCACGCCGAGCAACAGCCTGCTACTCATTCTCACTTGATTGTCGGAAGGCTCGTGAACGCTGGACTTTTTTTGTTTTGCACAGAGGGTTAGAAAGAGGGATAAAATAGCTAAACAACGGTGCAGACCTCATCTTCTTAGCTCTTATATAGCCCGAGATGTAGCAAATTCAGAAAAATTGGAAACTTTCTCAGAATTCAAAACTTTCGCGAAATTCGCCGATAATACTTATGTTCAAACATTGGGGTCATCGGGTTAGAATTGATAGATCTTTGCCAAATGTCAATCGATTTCCAAAATTTTTGGTTTATTTTGTTCCTCTGACATCCCTTTAGAACTTTGCCGCTGACCAAAGTGGGGTTACCGCTGAAAATATTTTGCTAGGGGGCTTTAAAAATTTTTCGGGGGAGAGGGTGATATTTTAGGCCGTAAAGTGGACTCTACCCTCACATTTTTTTGTTTTGCACGGACGGTTAGAAAGAGGAATAAACAATCTAAACAATGGTGCAAACCTCATCTTATTAGCTCCTATATAGCCTGAGATATAGCAAATTTAAAACTTTACAGCAATCATTTCTGAGAACGCTTTTCCAAAAATTAAATCCCCAGTACGGTGACGACGTCTGAAAATTTAATCCCCACTTGAGGGGGTAAATATAAAAAATAGGTATTGAGGCTAGGAATGAATAAATATATATATATATAATGGGGCAGGGCATTGGGAGAGGGAAGGGAGGTTTGTGAGTAGGAAGGTGGGTTGTACGGGTTTTCGGAGCAGCGTTGTGTAGGTTTGGAAACGGGGTTTGGGGCCGGTGGGGTAGGGCGGAGCGCTGATGGGTTGGGGCCTGGGCGATTGGGAGAGGGATGGGTAGTTGGAAGGGGATAGGGAGAGGGAAGGGGAACGGGGTTTAGGGCCGGGGCGGGAATGGGTTGGGGCTGGAATGGGTTGGGCCCGGGGCGATTGGGAGAGGGATGGGGAGAGGGAAAAGGGATGGGGAGAGGGAAGGGGAACGGGGGTTTGGGGCCGGGGCCGGAATGTGTTGGGGCCGGGGTGATTGAGAGAGGGATGAGGAGAGGGAAAAGAGATAGGGAGAGGAAAGGGGAACGGGGGTTTGGGGCCTGGGCCGGAATGGGTTGGAGCCGAGGCGATTGGGAGAGGGATGGGGAGAGGGAAAAGGGTTGGGAGACGGAAGGGGAACGGGGGTTTGGGGGCGATTGGGAGAGGGATGGGGAGAGGGAAAAGGGTTGGGAGACGGAAGGAAACGGGAGTTTGGGGGGCGATTGGGAGGGGATGGGGAAAGGAAAGGAGATGGGGATAGGGAAGGAAAAGGGGGTTTGGGGGCCGGGCAGGAAATGGTTGGGGCCTGGGCGATTGGGAGAGGGAGGGGTGAGGGAAGGGGGACGGGGGTTTAAGCTACAATTAAGACGCTTCGTTAAACGCTCCGGTTTGATTAAACAATATTTGGTTGTCAATGACAACAGCGTCTTGCAATACCCGCCGTGTTGCGGACGGACAGACGCGACAGACGGACATCGAGAATTATATAATAAGACACCGTGATCACGAAAATCGGGACCCCCTAGATTAATGAGCATAACTTAACTACCTTTCGACCAATCATGCTGAAATTTTAATTATATTAGGCCTAAGAGGCAGTCTCGATCCTCAAAAAATATTTCGCCTCTACGCTGCAGCTGATACAAGAAAGGACATCACTGGCGCTCGTCTTCTGCGTACTCGTCCGACTTTCACCAAGTCCTTAATGGTATCAGTTGGTGTTTCAGCACTCGGTCGTACAGCTATTCACTTCTTCGAGCCGGGGGTGAAAGTTAACGGACAGTATTACAGAGACGTTCTACTGATGCAGGGACTGCTGCCGGACACCCGCACTTTCTCAGATTATTACACATTCCAACAGGACGGCGCACCGGCACACAGAGCTCGAGAGACAGTTGAACTGTTAGGTAACGAAACGCCGGACTTCATTCCGCCTACTCTCTGGCCACCCAACAGCCCGGATTTGAATCCGGTGGATTATAACATTTGGAGTGTTATGCAGGAACGCGTTCACCGAACGAAAGTCCGTGATTTGAGGACCTGTGACAACGCATCATGCAAGTGTGGGACGAGATTGATCAAGGCATCATTGATGCGTCATTCAAGCAATTGCGTAGGCGTCTTTGTGCGTGTAGTGCAGCAAATGGCGGACCGTTTGAACACAAACTATGAGTGGAATGTCATTAGAACTATCTAAAGTACACGTACTACAACTTTGTTGAATATTAGTTGACTTTTCGTTGAGTTATATTCATTAATCTACGGGGTCCCGATTTTCGTGATCACCGTGTAGATGACGGGGGAGTTATTATTATATGGGAGTCATTATAATATGCTACACCGGGCGAACAAGTCTCCAATGAATAAAAAACGTAAAGCCCACAACCCAGTCAGTGCATGGCAGCACCAGTATTTGGCAAGTGGGGAGGTCTTTGGGGTGGCAACTTAAGCATGGGGCTCACTACTTTTCATAAAACCGACTAGTCTAGTTGCCTAAAATAAGTGCACTAAAGTAAGAGGGCCACTGGGGGGGTGGGGTGGCAAGTATTCAATAGGGGCAACTGTGGATCCACCTATGGTTCAAACCAGAATAGGGGCATGGGGTACTGACCCCAATCCCCTATTCTGACCCTAACATTTGAGCATGAGGAATACATCATACGACGCATGATGATGATGATGGTGGTGGTGGTGGTGGTGAGGAGGAGGAGAAGGAATATATTTAAGCAAGCCAGTCTTTTACAACAGCCAACTATATGTGGCGTTATCGTGAGCGGGGTACACGGTAAACGTCAGATTGCTTCAGCAAGCCATGTCCCCAGTCAAAGACAATTGAACAAAATACTAGAACATTTACTAAAAGTCGGGATAGGAAACAGCCAAGCTCCTCCGTCATATTTGACGGGCAAGCAGTTAGCATTAGTACAAAAATGTCGGATTCTCCACAGAGAACAACAATGCTCATGTCAGTGTTTTGTAACCTTAACACTGAATTTTGCTGAAAGCTTTATCAGTGTCTTCACTCACTGCGAAATTTATTTTCGCTTAAGCTTTAACAGCAGTGCAATACAGGCCTAATGGGGAGAATCCCCCAGCCACAAAAATGCCCCTCCCCAATCCCAGGACTGACACAAATGTTTGCATTGAACAGTGTCTCTTTCTCTCCAGCCAAGTCAATTTGCCCCCCCAAAGGACTTGGGTCTGGATAAAACACTGTTAAACAGTGTTCACGCCCTCAGGTACTAGCGTAACTATAGTTTATTTTGTTAAATAAATTATGTGGGCACTTTTGACTGTAAAAATGTTGGACTTAATGGAAATGAAATTACCACGATCGTTGACTCCAGCGCACAAAGCCTGATGGCTGTTTAAGTTAAAAACGCATGTTAACGAATGTTTGTTAATTTCATTTCATGTTTGTAGCATAGCAAGATCATTGTATTTGCAGGAGAAAAGGGCATCTCGGCGGTGGCTGAGAATTTATACGGTGACAAGGGTGAGAAGGGTATGGCTGGGCCTGAGGGATATATAGGGAGCAAAGGCGACGCTGGTGAACAGGGTAAAAGCTCATTGTGTTTTGTATCAAAATAAATCATTTAGCAAATAAAACTAAAATATTATGCATATTCAAAAGAGCACGGAGATGTAATTTTTTTCTTAAACATAAACTGCTTTATGCTGTATGCTTTGAATGAAATTGATCATCTTTTCAAATGAATAACTAAAACAGTAATGCTATTGTTACTAATAAAAATGAGTTTAAAGCTATTTTTTACTAAACATTTTTGTAGTAACTTTCTATTTTATTCAGCTGATACTTTGTGTCATTTACGACAAAAGTCTATTTGGCAAACTTGCTCTACTATTAATATTCCCGAATTATTCGTCATCTTCATCCATAACCGTATTTGCTCAGCGCCCGTTGGTGTCTGATGCACTCACCGCAATATTTCCACAATCTTTTCTGTTCGCAGCTTTATGACATAGTTCTTGCAGACCTTTTCCACACCAATCACCGATGTCATCGCACCATTCCCTGTGTAGTCTCCGTTCTTGTTGGACCATCCATTATTCCAAGCATTATAGTCTTGATCTTTCCATCATTTTTACACGACAAATATATCCAAAGAGACGCAGTTTCCTCTGTATCACTATTTGCATCAAGTTTCATTTGGCTGGATTTTCTTGTATAGTTCATCATTGCTGATCTTATCCACCCATCCAATTCTAAGAATTTTTCTGCAACATTTTCTTTCACATGGTAAAATCCTTGGCTCCAATTCTGTTGTGATGGTCCTGGTCCATGTCTCCATACAAGAAGCTGCTGAAAATACATGTTTCAAGGACTTTCTTTTTCACTCTGAGATGCATTACCTTGCTTTTCCAGATATACTCCATTGGCCATTGCAGTCTAGATCATGTGTCATGTTGCTTCCAAGGTGGGTGAAATTGCCCACGTTTTCTAATTAGTATCGGTGGCGTGTGATGCAATTTTAGAGTACCTTAGTAACCATTCTGTCTCTTGCCTATTACTATTTCTAGATAGTCCAGGCGCCTAAGAATGAGCAGCTACTGCGGTACCACTTTTGAAGGGCTATATAAACTCACGATATTTTCTTGCTTACTTGTTAATAATATTTTTTGAAGGTTCGAAAGGTCGTGATGGGTTCAAGGGTCGTGCCGGCGAGCTGGGTCCTAAGGGCAGCACCGGAGACGCAGGTCGGAAGGGCAGTCCTGGAGATCCTGGTATTGGAGGCTTTGGTATTAAGGGAATCTCAGGGAGACAAGGATCCGACGGTCCAAAAGGTAAATTACCTCTTTTAACTCCTAGCTGGTGATTGTTCGCGTATTAAGTTTTCTGTGAAGTAGTGCTTTTGTAAACATGATTGGCATATTCTTGCTGCCATTAGATTCACAATCGCTCATTGTGGAATCTATGTGTTTCATATTGTTGATTGTATTGAATACGATTTCTATATTATTATTATTATTATTATTATTATTATTCTTCTTCTTCTTCTTCTTCTTCTTCTTCTTCTTCTTCTTCTTCTTCTTCTTCTTATTATTATTATTATTATTATTATTATTATTATTATTATTATTATTATTGTCAGACAGTTTTCTATAGCACCGTAAGAGAGCTAGTGCACAAAACAAGGGTGCTTTGACAACTGTAAATTATGTATTATCCAAGAGTTTTACACAGTGTTTGTAGGCCTATTATTAATTATAGGAGCGATTTAAGATCACTAATATTGGGAGTTCTAGTTGAGTTTTTTGGGGTACAGCTTTTTCATAATCTTTTAACTCGTAATAAAACTTAACATGAGAATATTTTTATCGCCTTGAGTACTGACAAAGCATAAAATTTGTCGCCTCAACTGTGGATAGGTAGCATCAAACATTACATCTCTCAGCTTCTTAAAATAACCAAGAATTCAGCATTTTCTCATATTTCGTGAAATTGCTGCACATGACTCTGAATATCAAGTGATGTAATTGATAGTGTCTGTGACATGACCATTGCGCTACATAGTTTAGTTTATTAAGTCAATATTCGTCTTCCTTAGTAGTAAAGCCAATATCTGCAGGGGCGTAGCCAGGAATTTGATATGGGGATATAATGCGATTGGGGAGTGGGTATAAATTTTTAAAAAACAACTTTTAAAATCTTTAAGAACACATTAAAAACTTCAAGGTAGACTGATTTTAGGCGATATACCCCCTGTAGCTACGCCCCTGAATATCTGACGACTATTCTCTAAGACTCAAATGTAATTTATGCCACTTCAGGTGACCCAGGATTGAAAGGGAATTTAGGATTACCTGGTATTCATGGTAAACCAGGAAACCATGGACCAAGCGGAGAATACGGAGAACCTGGAAAGGGTGGCATGCCGGGCTACCCTGGTTCCAAGGGCATGTCTGGCTATAAAGGAAAAGGAGGCCTTCCTGGAATGCCTGGTTAGTGTAACAAAATCTTCTGCATTCATAAAGAAGCGTCATGTGCGTCTTATATCGCAAGATTATTATCTCTCTTTTAATAGTTTTTATCTTACCTTGGCATCAGTTACGTTAAATATGAATCTGATCTTTAGGAGAGAAAGGAAGTGGTGGATTACCTGGTCTTCCCGGCCCAGGCGGTTCCAGAGGTGACCATGGAAATGATTCAGTTGATGGTGCAAAGGGCAGTCCAGGTTTAAAAGGCCTTCCAGGGAAACCGGGAACCATAGGACCTACAGGTAGTGTCTATTCAATTGTCAATTGCATGACATGACTAGGAATACGCGCACCCGGAATCTGCTTTTAAAATTACTATTAAAATTAAACAGCAGCACCAGTGGGGGCTCCACAGGGGATTCGAGGGTCCGGAGGCCCGTGCCCCTATTGAATGTCTGACCCCCAGTGCCCCCAGTTGGGAACGCTATGCAGGGATCGGTAGTTCCGAGATTAAATCGAAATACAACAGAGGCGAGAAAGTTGAAATTAGATAATCAATCAATCAATCAATCAAATCTGTTTATTAGTATCAAGAAAATATCAATGACAGAACCAGTGATCTTCAATGTCACAAATTTATAATGTAAAAGAGTTATACAGGCAAAAGATCAGTAAATAAATAAAATTACTATATATGAAAGATTTAAATTTATAAAATTACAGTTGTCATTTAAATGATTTAGGGGCGGGAAGTTAGTAGAGTGGTAAAAGCGTTGGACAATGGAGCAGAAGGTCGCGGGTTCAATTCCCGCGGGAGCCCTAAGGTCGACTCAGCCTTCTTTCGCCAGATGGCGATAGCAAATGAGTAGCGGATTAATCCGCGAAGTAAACAGGCGCGTTGCATGAGAACACTGGCCCCGTGTCATGTAATCTTGCACCAGTCGCCTGGCTGAGGGCCTTGGTAACGGAGATCAGCGCCGCCCTATGAGCCTTGAGGTTAGCCTCGAGTGCTCGGGAAGGACTTTACTTTTTTTACAGTTGTCATTTAAATGATTTAGTAACAAAAGGGAGGGATGTCCAAGGGAATAAAAGAAAGCAGCTAGGAAGAGTATTTTGCGCTATTACTTGTTCTGCTTTTTCACGCACGTAGATGACAGGCAGCCTAAACAAAAGGCCAAGCGAGAATGTTAGACATATGTCACATATCTTGCAATTTGCCATTTGAACACTCTTGTTACGAGCACTTATTTTGAACTTAATTCATTTGAAGTAGCTCATCATCTTTGACATGATATTCATCATTGGCGTAGCCACGGGGGAGGGGGACTTGGCCCCCTATTCGGGTCGGGACAGGTCATAAGATTCGCCAAAAACCGGTGAGTAGTTGGGGGGGGGACGTGTGAGGGACAGTGTTAAATCGAAGAAAATGTCCCTGATGGCTGCATTAAGCAGTTGAGACGGTGACCTACTTTTCCTGTCAAGACTTTTGGGCCAAACAATGTCCAAATGTCCCCCTATTCTGGTATCTTGGCTACGCCGCTGATCTGCATGAACTACTGAAATGACTACACTTGATATATTTTGATGATTTGTGTACTAGAAAACTAGCCGATACAGTTACTTCAAAGCATATTCGTGAACGACTGATTTATCATGTCTAACGTGGCGCTTGAAATATGCATTTGCACTGGTTTGTCAGGAGCCAAAGGCGATCGTGGGCGTACTGGTACGCCGGGCGAAAAGGGTCGACCTGGGCTTCTCTCCGACTTTCCAGGACCGAAAGGATCTCCAGGCGAAGAGGGACCTCCGGGACTCAATGGTCTTCCAGGAATTGAAGGTAAAGTTTCAATACTGTAGATGCATTGCAGAGCAAATGAAGCTGATGACCGGGGAGGTGAGGTTCAAATCAGTAAGCATTGCTTATTCTTATGTTAAATATGTTGAAATGTTGAGAAAATAAATTTGATTGATTGATTGATGCGCAGGTTCTCCTGGCTTCAAAGGTGAGAAGGGAAATGAGGGCTTAGCAGGCAGAAGTCGCGATGGCCCCACTGGGCCGTTAGGTGACCCCGGCATAAACGGTGTCCCTGGGCCGCCCGGAGCTCCGGGTCTGAAGGGTGCCGCAGGATTTCCTGGTTTCCATGGAATCAAGGGTGAAAAGGTAGGGCTCCAAAAACAACTGTTCTTACTTTTATAAAATTGGATTAGAATGTAATTATATATAATACTAGCTCTCTCCCGTCAAAAATGACGGGGGAGAGTGGCTATCTCCTTCCCCGAATTTTTTGTAAAAGTTCGTATTATTACATATAACAATTGAAGATATATGTTAGACTATCAGATCCTTGCTATAGCGTACTATCAGCCATGATATAGTTTCCGTTGAAACGCAATTTTTTTGTAGGCTTGATAATAACTTAAAAACTATTCTCCTCTTCCAGTATCCGGTACTATTTCTGTTTTAACGACGAACAGAATTAAAGTCCTTTTGAAAATGATCGAGTTTTTAAAGATTGGGCATTTCTTGTGTAGGGAACGTACGGTATCAGTGGCATACCTGGTATACCTGGAAAACCTGCAGATCCTGGTTTAAAAGGTTAGTAGCATTTCGAATACTGTTAGATCTTCAAGTTATTTCACGAAATGCTTTGACGTTGAGCAGAAATAGCAAAAAGATAATATTATTATGCATAGTCTCTAATATACACTCTTTTTCCTGACCGACTACATTAGGTATTGATTATAATTATTTACTTGTTTAGGGGCTGTCCATTAATTGCATCAACAATTTTTGGCACTTTTTGACCCCCTCCCCTTATTAACAGCTGTCAGACTTTCGGTGACCCCTAAAATTAAGTCAAAAACTTTAAATCCCTTACAAGGGGCCGCCCATTAATTATGTCACCGAATTTTAGGCAATATTAAGCTCCGCGTTGTCAACAACTGTCAAACTTTCAGTGACTTCCTAATGAAATTATGTCAAAAACGCGGTCAAAACTTTCATTTTCTATTACGACTTATTTATGTGAGGCGGGAAGTGACGTCGTTATTAATGCCCACGTCTTCTGCGTACACGTTCGACGTTTTCCAAATCCCTCTTGGTATCTGTCGGTGTTTCGGCATTTGGGCGCACAAATTTGATTTTTATAGACCCTGGTATACCGATCAATGGTGAGTACTAGTACTGAAACACGCTGCTCAGAGAACATCTCCTGCTGGCCATTCGTTCTGCGTCTGGACAATTCCTTACCTTCCAGCAGGACAACGCACCAGCCCACCGTGCTCGTGGTTTACGGTTGCACTGCTGGCAACTGAGACTTCATCGGTCCAGCGCATTGGCCGCCGAATAATAGTCCTGATCTCAATCCTGAGGATTACGAAATTTGCGGAATTTTGCAGAAGCGCGTCAACCTCGGCTGTTAGATTCTGAACCCTGATCATCCGAAGAAGCGTCTCATTGAGGAGCGGCGCCGTTTTGACCAAGGCATAATAGACAGAGCTTTAAATCAGAGGCGGGATCGACTGTGCAAATGCATCTGTGCGTAAGGAGGACACTTTGAATATCTCACTTGAACACCTTTATTGCCCGAATTGACGTAAACGAAAAGGCAACTGGAATATTTCGGTGACGTCATTTAGAACTTAATTTCTTAGACATCTTGCATCAAATTCACACGAAACTGCCCAGTCTTGCCAGTAATAGGTGCCTGTTTTAGCATGTAAAATTGTATGTAATTCCATGCAGGTTTACGCCTGTTATTGCAAACAGTTTAGAGGGGACAGTTATTTCTGGACACGGTGTATTTATTATATTGTGACTTCTTGCTTGTTACCGTCCTTGCCAACATGCAGCCGTGTCCTCCAAGACACAGCTGCAAAACTCCGATAAGAGAGGCAAAACTATAACGGAAACTCGTATATTAGATTTTGAGCGCTTTAGTGCAGCATATGCCTTGTTATTAGGTTATTATCAGTGTAATGAAACTATTCTTCCTTTAAATGACAGTTAAGCGTTATATTAGAAGGCGATAATTCGAGATTAAGTATTCAGGAATAGATTACATAGACTGATCGAATAAAGACGCAACTAAGACATTGTATTTACTGTAGGCAGCCATCGTTAAAAAATTGTATGTAGACCTACTATCCTCCAAGTTTCTTTTTTGCCTTCTGGACCCATTTGATTTTCTTGAAAAGTTTTAGCAGATTCCCATACTGTAGGCCTAATTATAAACACCAAGTGCAAATCATTGAAAAGATCAGAAGTGATCGGGGTAAGCGGCAGTTGATTTAAGCTTCGAGAATACTGTTATTGATCATCATTTGATACATTTATAGCTGGTTTTCCTCATTTTAAGCCTAAATAATTGTATCCAAAATGTTTATACTGTGTTCTGTCGACTGAATATGAATTTTAGGAATCATGGGATTTCCTGGAGCACCAGGTGACATCGGACACAAAGGTTTGCCTGCAATACCTGGAGGAAAAGGTGAACGGGGTCCAATTGGTCCTCGAGGAGAACCTGGATTACCTGGATTAATGGGACAACCAGGGCCAAAGGGAGAATCAGGAAGTGAAGGTTTACCTGGATTTAGAGGTGAGAATATAGTATTAGTCCTAAATTATTACCGGAAGTTCTTCTAAATTAGAGTCAATATAAGCATTTTTTGTATGTGATTATTTCTAACAAATGCTTTAGTCTGCCGTTAATCGCATGATTATGATAATGGCTGTGTTCTTAGTGCGTTTGGCAACCATGTGAAAATATCGATATTGAAATGAAATCAATTTAAGAGAAAGTAAGCAAATTCTACAATTGCGTGTCATTACGAAGAAATCTGAGGCGTTTTTCATCAGCTGGGTTCTCTTCGTCATTTACGCTGTTGAACTTGTTCAGTGCTGGGAGCACATCGGGCAACACAGATTGATCTCCATCGACATCAATCGCTAGCCAATTCTTGGCCATCGCTACAAAACAGGCCCCTGTGTATCAGGTCATCGTTAACAGTTACCCCCGCCCCCATATTATTATCCGAAAGTTAAAAATACAATATAGCGTGATTTAATGTGACTTAGGAGACACTATACTGCCTGCGTGAAAGCCACTGGAGCCGCTAACTGGAGTTGACCTCGCTCCGTTAACCAACTGCTCCAGCGTGTAACCCACTCTGCCATCCTCCCACACGGTGGCGTAGCCAGGATTTCCGGAAGGGGGTTTGGTTTTGATCGTAACTAACTTCAAAAAAACTCAACAAGCAAAAAAGATCGTCACCTTTCTTACTACACCTTTACATTCTATAGCACTTAGAAATTTATTTGTCGGCAGCCAGCCAAGGGGGGGGCGTTCACCCCAAAACCGCGTCCGAAAATAAAAATGTATGGAAACACATAACAGAATTTTTTCCGTCGCCAACCACTACGCCACTGCTTCTACACCCGACTCGAACTGTTCTTTCAGTCCTGAAACGCACGCCTTACGGCACAGTCATTATTGTCATCTACTCCCCCTCGGTCCTCTGGCCGTAAAGTAAACGAATAATAACTTTTATAACCATCAGGGCCGTCGAGAGAAAATACGGGCCGGGGGACAAATATCGATTCCGGGCCTCTTGTTTAAAAATGTCGACAAGCCCAAAAAAGGTCGTCTCATATATTAAATAAATGCTGACAAGCAAAAAAGGTCGTCACTTACATATTTTACATTGAGGTATTCTTTTTCTGATCAGCGCGGGCTCTTTGTTTATCGCCGGACCCGGGTAAAAATGTACCCCCTGTTTCTCCCTCTCGTCGGCCCTGATAACCCTAGAAGGCAACTAGGAAAGTCAGGAACTTGCCAGATACGGCTTAGGAAACAATTGTAGCCTCGATGCGATAATGCCCCTAAAGCAGGGATGTACAGCCGTTTTAGGCCAAGGACAAAACTGAATGTTCTCATATTGCTAGGGGGCGGCTACCTCGAAATGCATGTTCTATAATTTCTAGTATATTATATAAACTGCATCGTTCTGTAACTTATTTACGGAACGATCCTCGTAAATTTGCAACTCGAGCAAAATTAAATTTAGCAAATGCTGCAATGATACAAAGATTAGTAGTGTGCCCAATTGATATGAAAAGTCCAGTCAGTTGATATATAATTTCTATAGCAAAATTACTCTTCTCCCAACTTCTCCGGCCAGTTTTCTGTGTTTTTTAATTTGCTCCTGACAGAAAACATTGGCGGGCCGGATCCTTTGTAGTATTTTGCTCGCCAAAATTTTTCCGGGGATAGGCAGAAGAATTATCCCCTTCATCTGTTGCATACTGAAAATCTCCCTTCTTGGTCAAGAGCATCGTTCCATTGATCAGACACATCTTCTTGTTGGCAAACTACAAAACTACATTGCATAATTTTGTCAGCCGGTCAATTACGCCTCTTCCTCTATGTTTAAGCAACTCTGCTGGAGCGTCATCGGGTTTTTGAAGCCTTTCTTTTTTCAAGATTGGATATGGCTTGTTCTGGCATCTGTACGCTTCATCTCAGGACGATTCATCTCAGGACGATTTAACGCGGACGATTCATATCAAGGACTATTCATCTCAGGACGTTTCATCAGGAGGACTATTCATCTTAGGACTATTCATCTCAGGACTATTCATCTCGGATAAAGTTATAAGGGTTAGGGTTAGGGTGATGAATCGTCCTGAGATGAATAGTTCTTGATATGAATCGTCCTTAGATGAATCGTCCTGAGATGAATCGTCCTTGATATGAATCGTCCTTAGATGAATCGTCCTGAGATGAAACGTCCTGAATTCCTTGTTCTTTAATTAAAGAACAAAATTTATTGACGGTGAGTCAGAATCTTACATTTTCAGGACATCCTGGGGACAAGGGAAGCGAGGGATCAAAAGGTGATCCTGGCAAAGAAGGATTGCCAGGTGACAAAGGTTCTCCGGGATTTCCGGGAATAATAGGAGCATTTGGAGACAAGGGATTGCGAGGTCTACCAGGTCTTGATGGACTACCTGGATCACCAGGACTGGAAGGCATAAAGGGTAGGACTTAAAGTGTATTCAGCATTGCAAACTGTTGAAACAACTTTTTACAATACAGTAATCAAACAATGTAAATAAAATTTATAAATCACTTTCAAATCCGAAAATTTCTGAATCTAATGGCTAACTCAAGGCTCAGCTGAAGTACTTGCTGAAGTATTTACAAGACATTTCGATATATATATATATATTGCTTGAATGAGGAGGAATACATGGATTTATAATATGATGTACGGTATCACAAGTGACACATTTTAAGGAGGTTGAGAAAGATTTATTCAGCGTTTCGAAAGTATAAAAAAGATTATGATAGGCCTACCTACATGTAGAATAGAAAAGTAATCTGTTTTTAAATGGGCAGAGATCGTAAGATGGCATCAGTAAATAAATTAATAAAATAATTTTGAATTCCGAAAAAATATATATATATATATATTTGACATTGACATTTTATTATTATTTCAAGATCAGCAATATAACAAAAATACATAATGATATCAGTTCAGTTAAGCATCATAACAAAATACACGATGATGCAAGAGACTTAACTAACTTATACTAAACAAGAAAAGAAGCAAAATAAAACTAGGATAACTATAGTTCTATAGAAATTAATTAAGACTAGAATATAAATTTAAGCCAATTGCTTGAAATGGATAAAAATACGTATAAAAATGTGATTGTTGAAAGCTTTTTCGTCTGAACTTTGGTAGCCTAACTGCATTTTACCTTAGGTGACCATGGGCTTCCTGGAAAGACCGGAAATCCAGGCTTTTCATCACCTGGTAAGAAAGGCGAACCAGGGAATGCAGGTCTCCACGGCCTTGATGGTACCGCTGGATTAAAGGGCAAGCCTGGTTAGCCTGCGACTGCTATACCATCAGACATTCGATGTTTACTTTCTTTAAAGTATAACTTTGTTTATTCAAATATTGCTAATTATGTATGCATTGTGAATTAGGTAATCAAGACTTTCTGGAATATCAAGAGATTTTAAAAATTCACCGTATTCTTTTGAATCCTGTCTTGGGAGATAAGTCACTAAAATTCACAATGTTATCGACGATTTAGCTTTTCCATTTAATCAGAAATCTCCTATATTCAGAATCCCTTACCTTATGGTTTCTCTCAGGGCCTCCTGGAACCAATGGTCTTGATGGCCAAAAGGGAGAGAAAGGCAGGTCAACCACAATTGGTCCTAAAGGCAACAGCGGACTTTTGGGAAGACCGGGAGCTGCAGGTAAGTGAAGTGGACTGACATTTCCCATCAGTTCTAATGCTGACGCACAGGTTGCTTTAATTAAACTTTTAACCCCTTAACCGGCCATTTATTTGTAACTCAGAGTAAAATGGACGAGTATATTCGTCACGGCCGGTTAAGGGTTAATTAATTAAGCGCCACTTTTACACAGAGACAATTTATTTTCCCGGTTCGATTTAAACCTTGAGATTGGAGATCTTGTATCGGAGTATGCGGAATATTTTTTCCTCTGTGGAAATTAATATACAGCTGTCTGACCAACGTGGTGTGTCAATATTTTCAACTGATTATTCACATTTTAGCGGTAATATTTCAGTACTTCACTTACTTTTAGTTTTTGTTGTTAGCAAGATAGACTAGATGAATTTCTTTTTAAAAGTTTTCAAATTAATCATGTGATGCAGAAGATGGCTTAAAAGAATGATAAATCCACTCAGGGAAAATCACCATCATAGATTTATAAATTGCACATTTGCCTATATCTGTGTCATTAGTAAAGCAACAATGTTGTCAGTTAAAACTGTTAAATCATCTCAAAATGACAATAATTCTATAATTCTTGGAGATTCACATTAATAAACAACAATTCATTCATACAATATCGTAAATCAATTAGGCGGAAAACGCTGCAATTTCATAAAAGCGCAATCAAGATATTGTACAAAATTCTGCATAGCAAATCTGGGCCTCCTGGACCAATGGTCTTGATGGTTCTATTGAAATTCTATTGAAATTCTATAATTCTTGGAGATTCACATTAATAAACAACAATTCATTCATACAATATCGTAAATCAATTAGGCGGAAAACGCTGCAATTTCATAAAAGCGCAATCAAGATATTGTACAAAATTCTGCATAGCAAATCTGGGCCTCCTGGACCAATGGTCTTGATGGTTCTATTGAAATTCTATTGAAATTCTATAATTCTTGGAGATTCACATTAATAAACAACAATTCATTCATAGCATATTGTAAATCAATTAGGCGAAAAACGCTGCAATTTCATAAAAGCGCAATCAAGATATTGTACAAAATTCTGCATAGCAAATCTGCTTCTGTGAAAAATGTTGCGAATGATTGTGCTGCACTTTTTTTCCTTTGTTTTATTGATTATAATCATTATAGTAACTGTTTGGCCACTACGTCATGTTGACAATTAACTTCTTACTATTGCATTCCGGAAAATATTTTTTTACAAAAAGCCTATATATATATATATATATATATATATATATATATATATATGGATACACTGGACGCCTCAACAATCTTTAAATAGGCCTAAATTAAAGAATTTTTGTCGTACTATTTTGACTCCTGTTATTTTAATGAGAGGTCAATTCTTTGTTAAATTTGTATTTAAATGTCTTGTAAAGGACCTCCTGGATCTAAGGGTTCTGAAGGAAAACCAGGAATTCCTGGTCTAATTGGACCAAGGGGACCAGATGGTAACATCGGTCATGAGGGAAGTGACGGACCACCAGGAGAACCTGGTCTGGAGGGATTGCAAGGTTAGCGACTTCAATTTACAAGTGGTTGAGTTAACTTTGGAAGTAATATATTATTTCCTTAAACAAGCTTAATGGCAATTACAGATTTTAGGACGATTGACTATAGGACGATTGACGATAGGACATTTGACCATAGGACAATTGATCATGGGACGTTTGACCATAGGACGTTTGACCACAGCAAAACACATTAAGAAAATTGTGTCCCCAGAGGGTGTGGGTAGTGTCCCTAGAGCAGCAGACAGGCTTAACCAGAAGTTTTGACTTGGGGTTTAGCCTGTCTATACTTTGTGTATAGCCATAACCCACGATATAACCCTAACCTAATTGTGACTGATAGTGTCCCTAGTGGGCGCGGATAGTGTCCGAGAAAGTCCGCGAGAATAGCCTAAATCTCGTTAGTGTGCTCAATCGTTCCATGGTCAATCGTCCTATGGTCAATCGTCGTATCGTCAATCGTCCTATCGTCAATCGTCCTATGGTCAATCGTCCTATGGTCAATCGTCCTATGGTCAACCGTCCCATGGTCAACTGTCCTATCGTCAATCGGCATATGGTCAATTGTCCTATCGTCAATCGTTTGCGTACCCAATTGCAATGTGCTGAAATAATATTTTAACTGTTAAACATCAATTGCTGTTTCTGTTTTTGCCAAGAGATGAATTCAAACAGCTAAGTCTCAACTGGAATCTAGTATTCATAACCTGAAATCCAGTTTCCAGATTGTTTCTTGTTTTCATCAATTGTTTGAATGCTGATTTTTAATGAACAAAGCCCTAATCTATAATATTAAAATCCTTCCTCTGTATGTCTGGTACCTTCAAGCGTTCTGATTGGTTGGCTGTGTGAGCGTTCTGATTGGTTACCTTCAAGCGTTCGAGCGTTCTGATTGGTTGGCTGTGTGAGCGTTCTGATTGGTCGTTCTGGAATATTCGTTGCCTCGAGCGAAGCGAAGGGAGCCTGCTTCGCATTGCGCGATGTGGATAGATATTAGTATTATCCTGCACGCGAGCGAAGCGAGCATCTTTCTAGTTTAAATGAAACACGCTATGTAACACAGTGGTTCTCACACAGGACGTATCGTACTGAGCCACTCTAAGCCCAATAACTATTGCTATTATTATTATTATTATTATTATTATTATTATTATTATTATTATTATTATTATTATTATTATTATTATTATTATTATTATTATTAGGCCTACATGGAAATATTGGTAAAAGATGAGAATCGTTGATGCATGCAGGCCCGCCGAGAGGGGGCAAATGCCCAGGAGCTCGGCGATCTGTAGGGAGCCCGAGCGGCTCAGTTAGAGTTAGGTTAGGCAAGGACATCTATATATAAGCAAATCTAGAAGTGCATGGGTTAGGGTTGGACGCAGGAGGGTTTGGGGCGCCCGTCAACAAGGCACAAGACAGGCTTTAAGTTTTAACTGCCTCCCGAGAAGACTGACAAGCAGCAAAAAAGTCGTCACCACTTTAGGGGCCCCGCGACTGCTCTGCCCAGGGGCCCGGAATTTCACTCGGCAACCCTGGAAGCAGGATTATTAGTTATTATTCCTTGACTTGCTGTGTTATTTTGCTCATTGAAAAGACAACAACGAAGTATCAAACGTTTGAAATCTATTTAATCTATGTTCTATTGTCTGAACCTATCTATTTAATCTATGTACTATGTACTATCTATTTAATCTATGTCCCTTTTCTTCTCAGCATACCACTTACATGTAGTATAACTCTCTTTTTTACTTTATTATGTACTATTAACAAAATATTCCTGTATAATATTAACTTATAATTTGACTACTTCTCAAGTTTCTTTCTGTTTATTTATGAATGTACATTTATACCAAAATTGGTCTTGTGAATATTCTATACATTGTTTTCACATTAATATAATTTTAGTTGTTGATGATGATGATGATGATGATGACGATGATGTCAAATTTGAAAGCTGAATGTTAATTTTTAAGATGTGTCTCTTCATTCAAAACTGAGTGAAATGATGAAGTGCAAATGACTTTGTAGTTTCTATTATACCCAAATTGAAACATTGCAACCCCCAACCGCCCCTTAAGAATATTTCTATTTCAATAGGCCAAATGAAAGGTACTTACTAGATAATTTTCTCAATATGGCTTGCCAAAATTTGTTTATACAGAACTATTCTGACTTCTTTTACTGTTCAGATTCGTGATTTTTCTATTGATTAATGCAACTGATGCAACTTCTTCAGGAAGCCCCGGAGAACGCGGAGAACCAGGAACTGACGGTACACGTGGTCTAAATGGATTCAACGGAACCAAAGGCAGCAGAGGACCCGATGGTGATCCTGGATTGCCTGGGCCTTCAGGTGAATAACATAAAACAGTCGAATTTGCAATTGAATTCAGTAAAGAGGAGGAAATCATAAACTCAAACAGATCCCGTGATTTAACGATCATCGCTTAATATGAAGGTATCACGACAATTCGTCTACAGACTTTTCGTCTACCGACAGTAGGTCTACTACAATACCTGGGCTAGAGTTTGGGCTAGGGTGGGTTTAGGTTAGGGTTATTGCTAGGGTTAGAGTTAGGGGTAGAGTTATGGTTAGGTTAGGGTATCGTAGTAGACCTAATTTTGGTAGACCAACAGTCTGTAGACGAATTGTAGTAGACGGAAAGCCTGTAGACGAATTGTCGCGGAACCGCTTATGAGTTTCACTATTTATCATGCACAGAACGTCAAATTTATGAGGCGCATACAGTCACTTAAAACCAGGGGAGTAATTCTGCCATCACCATTGGGGGATAGAATAATTTTTAAAGTGGACCTATACCCACCCATAAATATGAAAAAAATAATTGCCATTTTGGAGGGATATTGCAAACTATGGTGGGATTTTTAAATCGCCCATGAAATACGTTTAATGACATATTAGCTCATGCATTGTCTCGTCTAGGACGAATTAGGTTGATTTCGACCCCAATGACATAAGGAAACATTTTGATGATCGTAATTACCAGTGCGAAAGCAAAGCGATAGTGTGACTATATTGCGGTATGGTCCCACCCTACTGTAGGGCCTAGTACAGTTTGAAATGTATTTAACAGCACATTGGTGAGTAAATGATACTACTGTATATACCCCCTTCATTATACCCACCCCGTCCCCGCAGTTCTCCCCGTGATTTGCGCCCCTGCTTAAAACAATTGAGAGGTCCATTTATTTTGATACAGCAACAATTCGGCTTGAAGTTTCTAATGTATGCTGCCATCATAACGGCCTGATGGAATTACTCTGTTTCATTTTGTTACATTAAATTATTTAAGGAATCCCAGTTTTCTAATTCAGTGCATAAACACAGGCAAACAAACATATGCAAAGGTAGTACATAGGGTTATCTAAGTCTTCTTCTTCTTTAGGTGCTGTGTATTTTTGCGTTAGCTACCATGGGTTTCCACTTTGTTAGATCTTGACATCCTCTTATTAATTATTAATTAAATATTAAATATGATTTACTGTACGTTAGAAGTAGTGTATTCGTGTTTATACCAATGACGTTCGTTATACCAATGTCATTCGTATCTATTAATATTAGAACAAATAACTGGGCGTCTCAGTTCATAATTTTAATACATACATACAGTACATAGGCTACATACATTAGCTAATTCTATTGCGCCTGTTAAATAGATGTTAGCAGCGCATTACAATGTCAATAATAAGCACAGTTAAAGGGATGGAATAAAATGTAAAATCGGGGTTTGTTAACAATTTTTCTAAATGAGCATAGGTTATTACATTTTCTTTTAGTTTTAAGTTCTGCTGTTCTGCTGTTTTTGTGAAATTTTTATAAATTCTAAAATAAATTTAAAATAAAGGCAGTAGTCTGTCTACTAACATATATTAATCCGTATTGGTATTCAGGTGTATCTAGTTGAATACGTTCGTTACTTGTGATCTGATGAATTGTTTAGAACTTTATATGATGCAGTTTTTATGGAGTAAAATGTTTAAACATGACTTTTACTTTATTAACATGATTCCGGCAGGATGCAATAACTTTTTCTCATTTGTGTCTGTCTTACGTGGATGTTAGGTTCATTTGGTCCCATTGGAAGAAAAGGTGACAAGGGAACGCCCGGACCGGAAGGAACTTCCCTCCCAGGTCCAAAGGGTCACAAAGGACGACCTGGACCTGAGGGATTCCCAGGAAGTCCTGGACCTGTTGGCTCCATTGGATCATCCGGTCCTCCAGGTTTTTTACAGCATACTCCGAAATTTCTTGTACTCTAGAAACCGCTGCTTTTCGATATTTCTTCGAACTTGCTTGTGTTTTATCACAGTGGTTTCCATTTTATTTTCTATTTTTGTTCAGCTTAACGGAAACAAAGTGTAAGTAGTTTATGGACAACTTTATTCTCACAGTTGTATGATTTGTTGCATTCAACATTTTGTCGTGTCATAAGGTTCAAGATATCTTCTGTCCAATTTGTGCTGGGCATATTACTACGGATTATAATCTTCTGTCAGTGTTGGTCTGGGGTTAAGTAGAATATCTTTAAAATTTATTATCTGTATTATCTGCTAAACAAGCCCTTTATTTCAGTTGACATTGATTTGAGGAGTGGCTATATTAATGCGTCTTTTAGTGAAGTGTTTCCTAAACTGTGGGTCGCAAGGCTCAGTCTAATGGGTCGCGGGTTGCACGAAATTAGATTCAAAAGTGTCATTTTCTAACCAATACCACAATGTCTCAAGCCATAGGTGTAAAAACGTTGGAAAAATAATTTTAAAAAACGTCAGAAGCGTTACAAAAATATTGTTAGAAACGTGAAAACGTTGAATAAAAAACGTTACCGACGTTTATCTGAGCGAGATTAGGAAATGCGTCTTACCCACCCACGAATAATAAACAAGCAAGTCACACACTATGCAAAGAGACTGGAATGAAATCATTGACATCTATTAATAGCCTAGACTGGTCATAGCCTCGTTAGCCTGAGGCCACGGTCTCAACCTCGCAAGATGGCTGCCGACCTCACTATTGCAGACTCAAACTTCCCCGTTTTGCTATTTAAGTTCTTTTTTTGGTGATTTTCACTCGTATATATAGATTTCTGATTATATAAGCTATCTTATTGTAGTAGGAATTAATTTTAGGTCTATTATTTTAGGAATTAGAGGCCGTCCGTTCTGTTGTACTCGGTGCATGACGGCATTTTCAACGAATTTACCACATTAAAGCATTAACGAATCTATAACGATAAGTTAACACACTCCTTTGCTTCGCAAAATGGGAAATTTTAGCCTCAGTTGCTGCAATTACAGGCTATAGGCCATGACCAGTATAGGTTATTAATAGACGTCAATGAATGAAATCAACTATAATAATAATACTGGCATAAATTGCTTGCTCTGTGTTGTAAGTAAGTAAAGCTGCATGACCTGTTAATAGGCAATCGACTATACTCTATAACCAAACAACAGAAAGCTAATTAATTAGCTCAATGTAGCTGGTTTCAGAAAATCTGCGTTTTTATTTTGACAACGTTGATAAACGTGGAAAAATTTTTAAAAAACGTAAAAAACGTTTATTGTCTCAAGCCTTGAAAGTTGCAAGCAGGCTTAGGTTTTAAGAAATTTATATGCATGCAATCCTCCATACACGGCTTATTTTAAAATGATTAGTGTCTTTTAACCAATTTTAGTTGACAGTATGTTTGCAGGGAAGCGGTATGTTACAAAGCTGTTGAAGTGAGTCGCAGTTCCAAACAATTTGGGAAACACCGGCCTATAGACTATAGTACTTTAGAAATTAATCTTATTTAGCAATAACGCAAGGAAAGCGTATTCCGACCATTTTGCTCTGAAACTCCAACAGCAATAGTGAAAATCTTGATTACGTAACGGTTAAGCGATTTTGCCGCACTCATAGAGTTTTTAAGACGTCTAAAAAGTCTATGTTCCGGGCAAAAGTTTAAAGAAGATAATTTCAATATCCATTTCTCTCCTTTTGTCATATTTTTGGCAAAAATATAAATAATTCTGCCTAATATATTTGCCATATTTTCATACAAATTGAATAAGAGCTTCTGTTTTGCCTTTTTCAAAAACTCAGAAGATTCTTTTCAACTAACGTTCGCCAGATGGCCTAATGCCTTTAAAAATATTACGTGCTAAGACTTGGGTCGCGACACGCTACAAAACCGCTGAAGTGGGCCGCGGTTCCAAAATGTTTGAGAAACCCTGTTTTAGTAGAATATGATTAAAACTTGGATAGGCCTAACCTGTATCGTAGAGGTCCATGATGCAGAACCAGTGAGAATCCTAGGAAAGTGAATAAGTAAAATTTCGTGAATTTATATAGCGCTTTGAAAGCAGCACAGCAGTAACTGCTTATTCTTAGGAAACATGTCAAAAGCCAACTTTTTTTTACATTTTATGTGTTTATGTGATATCAGAATAGGCCTATAATGATATTTTCTTACAATGCATTTTATGTAAAATTGAAATAGCCAATGTTGATTTTGCTTATAATGCAAGATGATAAAAGAAGCCGTGCCTAATATGTGGTGAAGCAGAATGCATCTTTACTTCATTTTGTTGATACAAATTCTGACAACTGACCTCACGAAATACTGCAGAGACATCTTCAACTGATGCACAGTGTGTATCAAGTTGAGCAAATCATATTGATATTTTAACGCTTCTTTGAACTTTTCAGGGGGAAAAGGAGAGTCCGGATTCCTAGGTGATCGCGGAAGCTCTGGTTTAAATGGTCCCGTTGGACCTAAAGGCGAAAGAGGAGCAAAAGGTCTTCCTGGTCTAAACGGACTTCCAGGTAAACATTTATTAAATCAAGCGTTGATCTCCATTAGCCTGCAGAGGGTGGGGCGGTGGCCCCGGGGGCGCCGACCAGATGAGCGCTAAATTGACTCGGAAATCTTTTTATTTTTTATCGACTTGGCCCAGGCGCCCACCACTCTCTGCACGCCACTGTTGATCTCAAGTGCGGCTGTATCAATGAGAATGATCCTTGCCGTCCAGTGGCGTAGCCAGGATTTCCGGAAGGGGGTGGGGTTTGGTTCTGATCATAACCAACTTCGAAAAATTTTGACAAGCAAAAAAGGTCATGCTCATCTTTCCTCTCGTACTTGTTCCCTTTACAGACGTGCTGACAAGCAAAAAGTCGTCACCTGAAATCCTTACGCTTCACAGCGCTTAGTAGTTATTTTGGGTCGACAGCCAAGGGAGGGGTTTTGACCCTCAAAATCGCGTCCGAATATTAAAAAAATGTATGGGAACACATTAAAACATTTTTCGTCGGCTGCCAAAGGGGAGTTTTAACCCCCAAACCCCCTCCCCCTTGGCTACGCCACATTTGCCGTGGCTTTAAGAGACAGCCGGTGTCACATTATCAGTTGACATCCGGTGTGTACTATGATTATGATCTGCTTAGCGCAAGAAGATTTGCGTCGGACCAATGAACCTATGCGAGTAGTCTACGTGGATTCTAGTACAGTATTTGCACAGCATTTTATTTTAATCAGTTTAATCAAATTTAATCAGTTTTTATTTTAATCAGTTTAACATGTATCATTTTCACCCCCTCCAAGTTACGCTTGTTCGAGGAAAGATATTACCATAACCTTTTACTCCATTAAAAAACAGATCCGTGGGCACGAGTGTGTGCATGTGTGTGTGCATGTGTAATCGTGCATGCGTAAGCGTGCAATCAGTTTAGCATGTATCATTTTCACCCCCTCCAAGTTAGATATTTCTATCCCTGATAAAACTAAAACTGGAAACCTGTAGTCATCATTTGTAAGCATTCTTCTATAGAAGTTGTGTGCCTATCGTCATGAACTGTTGTCGGATTTGTAGGCCTACTGTATGTATTCTAATTTTCAAAAAGTCATCCTCTGAATGGTAATAAGTAATTAAAGACATTGACGTTCTTGAGAACTGGTTGTTGAGGTTCACCTGGTGAAGATGGAATCCCTGGCCCTGAAGGGATGCCAGGATCGATCCTGCCAACTGGCCACATGCTCGTCAAACACAGTCAGTCTACTCACATCCCATTCTGTCCGGGAGGTTCAACTAAACTCTGGGAAGGATACAGCCTCTTGTACATTGAAGGCAACGAAAAGGCACACAGCCAAGACCTAGGTAAACTCAAAAGACCTTGCATTCATGCTTAATTTTCGCCATTTTTATAGGCAAATTTAGCGAATTCAGATGACGGTTTTTTACTGATAAATCTAAAATGATTATAATGTCAACATCTACAATAATTAATTTGAAGATGTTTGAGTCAAATGAAATTAATTAAATAGATGTTCTTGACGACCGACTCAAGATGCATAAACTTTGAAGTCTGTATTTTACCAAGTAAAAATGAGCATACAATTTGTATTTTATCACTCTTGACTAATTGGAAAGCATAAGGTAGCGACAGAAAATTAATTGACATCAAGACAAATATGAATTATGGTGAATTAGTTTTAAGGTCCAACCAGTGTTTACCAGGCCTGTTAGGGGAGATTGATTTCCCTCCCAAGAACGCTCAAAAGTCCCCCAAAAAAAGATTTCAGCAGTGACAAAGTTTTGCATTGGACTGTGTCTCTTCCCCCTACAGCCAAGTCGATCCCCCCTGAGGGCCTGGGGTCTGGATAAAACACTTGGTCCAACTTGAATGTATGAATAACTATAGATATATCACAGTATATCAAATACAAAGGATGGTCTATCCTTTTCTTCTATTTCAGGTTGGCCGGGATCATGTCTGCAGCGTTTCAACACAATGCCTTTCGTCTTCTGTGATTTTAACGAAGTATGTAATTACGCCAGTCGCAATGACAGATCCTATTGGCTATCAACGACAGCACCGATTCCAATGATGCCGATTGACGGGCAGGACATTATTCCTTACATCAGCCGGTGTGCTGTGTGCGATGTCCCGAGTATTTCCATCGCAGTTCACAGTCAGACGACTGAAGTTCCCGACTGTCCCATAGGATGGGAGGGCCTCTGGATTGGTTACAGCTTTGCAATGGTAAGTATCAATATATCAGACCTCCTGTGCAGGGGCGTCAATCCCGCGAGGGTCTTTGGGTCCGGACCCTCACAAAAATGTGGTTGTGAGGGTCATTATTAACCTAGGTTCAACGCCAGTTGGTGTACAGTCACTACAGTGTATAATGCTAACTCGACAGTTTGTTGTCGTTCTTTCCTGTTCATTGTTTTGTAACTCAGATCCTGTAGACTACTTCCACACCATTCTTCAATATTATCTTCACACCATTCCTTATGTGGTCTTCCTTTCTTATTGGTACCCCATTATTCCAAGCATTAGAGCTTAGATCTTAAAATGCAGCTATTGGTGTCTAATTGCAGAAGTTTTATATTACTATATCATTCATATAATATATGTCAACTGGATCTATGAAACTATCCTGATCCATTGTCTACCATATCCTCATGGATGCACTGACCTTTCCTGGGCCGACAATCCACCTTGCCTTCAGCTATTTCAAGAAAGATTAAGCACATAAGAATAAGCAGCTACTACTGTACTGTACTGATTTCCAAAGCGCTATATAAATTTACGAGCTTTAACTTACTTTGCCTATGTACTTATTTTATTTATTTCTGTATCTTTCATCTCGCTCTATTTATCTATTAATTACTTAAGAGCATCATTTAGAGCAAATTAAGATCATAATTTTGTGTAATGGCAATGTTTGTGTGCGTGTGTGTGTGTGTGTGTGTGTGCAGCATACAGTGGCTGGTGCTGATGGCGGAGGTCAGTCGTTGTCGAGTCCTGGTTCTTGTCTTGAGGACTTCCGGTCTTCGCCATTTATCGAGTGCAACGGGGCGAGAGGTAGCTGCCACTACTTTGCCAATAAGTTCAGTTTCTGGTTGGCAACGATCGCCCAGAATCGACAATTCAGCGCTCCGGTATCAGAAACACTCAAGGCTGGCGTTCTCAGGTCACGTATTAGCCGATGTCAGGTCTGCATGAAGACAGTGCATGACTTCGAAATATAGACGCTTCATCACTTCGCATCCACAGTTTTGGCCTTATTGCCTGCTCGATTCGGCCAATCGCTGGTCGAAATCGCTGGTCCGCCGCCACTTGATTCACTGCCACATCGGCTGCTAATTAGTTCGTGTAAGCTTAATATTGATATTCTGTGAGTAGTCCATGGACGTAGCAAGCAGTGTTTAATCTAGGCCGTTTCCCTGGCCTTGTTGTCCTTTCTCCGGAAATTTCAAATCCCCCCCCCCCCGAAAATTTTGGCACAGTACATGGACTAACAGCAGCTCCCTAGCAGAATTCCCCCGGCTTTGTCAATTTCCTCCCGGCTTTGTCAATTTCTCCCCGGATTTTTCAGTTTCCTCCCCGGATTCCAGAAGTCCAGACTAAACACTGGTAGCAAGAGTGAAGTGTTCAGTTGATTGGCAATCATCTCATATCTTTTAATTGCGCTCGCAAAATTGTTAGAATTTTAAACAATAGTAATGGAACATATGGGCAAATTAGTGGAGAAATGTGAATTTGTTAGATTTGGTCACGGGATCTATAGTTACGTCCAGGGCTCTAGTCCTAATAATGTGGGGACGGCAGAAAAAATAGTGGCAGAGGACGCCTCTCTCCAAAAAGTAAGGGGACACCGTCCACTTCCGTCTCCGCACCACTACACAACTGGTTACATCCGCAGATCTGATAATAAGCGTTACTCGGATAGCATGTATAGTATTGTATACCATTCATCTGTTTTTAAACCTATGCGAGTAGTCTACGTGGATTCTAGTACAGTATTTGCAGAGCATTTTATTTTATTTTTGACAATTAAACTTGGATGTTAGTTAACGAAACTAGTTCAATAGAATATTGTATTAATTAATAGTCTAATTAATCTGTTATTCTAACATCAGTTTATACAAGGCGTTGTTTCTTTAGCAAAACCCTGAGACAATTATATATACAGCACATGCTTCAAATCTCTCACATTAGTTTTCAATTCAAACAGTGATTTTTTGTAATTCTATGTGCCTGCCCAGCGATAGAATCTTGGCAATAAGTAAAGAGATTTGTATTGTATTGTAATTGGGTATGCGACCAATCATCACCAATACAGTACTGTAATTACTTACTTCGATATATGCGACCAATCATCACCAATACAGTACTGTAATTACTTACTTCGATATAGTGTATCAGCAAGGCCATATTAAGGCGAAGGCTAAGGGGGCTGCAGCCCCAGGCCCACCATGAAAATAGACCCACCGATTTTCGAGATAACCTTTTTTTGCTCGCCAGCACGATTTGAAAGGGCGATGACCTTTTTTGCTCGTCAGAGATTATCAGTATAGGCGACGGCCATTTTTCTCAGCTCCCCGGCCCACTCGGACCTAAATCCGGCCCTGTGCACCAGATGTGTGCCTGGCCCACTACATTGGTAAATGGAAGCGCATAAGACGTTGATAAAGCATCTGCTAGTTGATGCACAACGTGACGCTCTCTTTCAGTGGCGTCATTCTGTAGTAGGCTAGAAGTTGTGAGGGTCCACCTGTTGTTGTACCAGCTTGTGCTATGCTGAAGGAATGCACCATGTATTCTTTTAGCATAATTCGCATTACCTATTAATCTTCCAAAATACCATTTGCTGATTACAGTATATCCATTATTCTATTAGGGTGCGCAGGTGGAACAGTGGTTAGCGCACTGGTCTGCCAATCCCAAGGTCCGTGGTTCAACTCCCGGCCACGGCAGAAACTTTTCGGTTGTTTCTGCCCCAAGCGCCCCCAGTCGACTCAGCTGTGAATGAGTACATCGGGTATTAACTCGGTGGAAGGAAAGGCGGCGAGGGAAAGGCTGGCAATCCGCCCTCATTCAGCCGTTGCCGTATATGACTGAAGGCGCTAAGTTCCGCTAACCCTTCGGTTCCCGACGGGCCCGCGATGGCCTATGGGTTGTACCTTGTACCATTATTCTATTATCTACCCAACGCAACAATTTATTAGATAATCGTATAACGTCACAATAGAGATTATTCAGATTTTTGTGAGGGTCCAATGCCTTATGGACCATCACAATCACAGTTTTGTGAGGGTCGGACCGAAGGCCCTTCAAGGGATTGACGCCACTAATCTCTTTATATATCATGATCGTTATGTTCAAGTGTTCGTTAGAACTGCGAATGAGAGAGAACGCCCCTCGAGTGGTCGACCGTTGCTCCAAGTGTAGCTATTTATTAAAGCATAGCCTAACCGTAAATCATTAACATTAATACAACGAATAACATATGAGCTAAGTATAAGCGTAACAAATCAGCAGGGGCGGTTCCACGTCGGAGATGACTGGAGATGCATCCCTCCACCGGCCCACCAAAAAATGATTCTTCAATGGAAGATGATCGTCTAAACGGATTAGCCTTGATGTATATCTTCAAACATATGGACATTTCCATAGACAATGTCATCGACAAATTCTCTTCCAGGAATGGAAAAATCGATTTTGCACTAGGGGCCGTCCATAAATTACGTAACGCGGTTAGGGAGTCCGGCCATTTGTTACGAAGTGTGACGACAGGGGGTCCGTAAATGTGACGTATCGCAAAAATTGTAAGTGATGACCTTTGACCTTTTTTACCTTTTTTTGCTTGTCAGAGATTTTGGAGAGGAGAAATACAAGGATGACCTTTTTTGGCTTGTCAGGGTTTTTCGAGAGGAAAAAATACAAGGATGTCTTTTTTTGCTTGTCAAGACTTTTCGGAAGACGTAAATAGGGGAGGGCCGTTGTTACGTCATATTTTAGGAGGTCTGACGCTTTGTTACGTCGCGTTACGTAGAGGGGTCCAAAAAGTGCCAAAATCGCGTTACGTAATTTATGGACGACTCCCGATGACTTTGTACAACCAGACTACAATGGCTTATATACTGTATATTGTCAATTCTGAACATTATATTTATAAATCAAATATAAACCATTTACATATAATTCTTTTGACAATTGGCGGGATCTTCGTAGAAATTCATTGTATCCCCCACCAAGAGTTCTTGGAACTGCCACTTTATATATATATATATATATATATATATATATATATATATAATTATATATATATATATACAAACTGTACATATGCGTCTGTAGGAGACACTGCAGTTGGTCAACATACTAGAGAAGCTCTTTGATGATACGATTTGTCTGTTGTTCTAAAGGTCAATTGAATCTCGTTTCGGTTCCGCTCAGCTTCACAATTGACTCGCTTAATAACAATGCAATTTTATTCTAAACGGTCATCCACGCGAATCCTTTGAATTGCAACCGAAACACAGGCTTTGAGCGATGCTCATTTGCAGTAGGCCTATACAATACCAAAGCTTTGAACAAAACGTAGACCCAACCGTTCATTGATGCCACTGAGAATATACTATATATATATATATATATATATATATATATATATATATATATATATATATATATATATATGACAGTTCTCTTCGTATTTTTCGTATCCACGTTATTGATGTTTTACTTCTTTCTAGGACTCTGCAGAGTTGTCCATGTGTTGGGTTGGGTCCAGAGTTTTAAAAAATTAATGGGTTTGGTTGGGTTCGATTTCGTGAGTCTGTACCTGTTAAGCACGTTAAATATACATGTATATATATATATCTTTTATATATTTTGTATTTACGTGTACCTTCTCTTCTCATGCACCTTCTCTTGTTGATAAGTGATAAGTGCAGTCCGAGGCCATGTTATGCATAACACATCACTCAACACTTGAAGAATTTCATTTAGACTTTCAGCGCTTATAGAGTTTGTCGTATACGTGATAACCATGGTTGAAGGTCATTCACCAGTGGGTGGCGGTTCCACGTGGGGGATGAGTGGTGGGGATGCATCCCCCACCGAACTTTTTTGCATGTAAAACCTATTTCTGGGTAAAAGTCTAGTTTAAAAAACTACGGGGAAAACTGCGGATTACCTTATTTTTGCTTGTCAACCTATTTTTCGGTAAAAGTGTAGTAAATTAGGGAAACATTCACTTTTGTCAGTCTTTTTCGGCAAAGTTTATTAATTTTTCCTTCTTTTTTCACCCCTCCGCCAACTTCCTATGAATTCATTTTATGCCCCCCATCAAGAAATCCTGGAACCGCCACTGTCACTTACGTCTTCTGAACGAAGCTGCATAAGTGGAACAGATATCCTTCTTCTTCATCGTGACCCCTCAGCGCAAGAACCTATCGCGCCAGAAAACGGATGCTGAAAACAGCTTCAGCAAAGCTTCCCGTGATGCCGCCTGTTCTGCCACTTTCTGCGCTGACAGCTGGGCATGTTCATCAAGGGTTTTCTTCCATTCTGTGAATCCATTTTAGACTAAGCTACTTTATGGACTCGCATTTTCAACTTAAGCAACGCTAAGCTGTTGGCCGGGCACACGAATAACACAGGACAGATCGCGTGACGTGAATTGTACAGCCAAGAATATCGCTTGACCAAGTTGAACCACGAATATGGAGGTCTACTCCTCATCTCATCTGCATCTTCTCATTGACGGTCTGCTGTGGGATATTAAATCGAAACATGTCTTTGGGGATTATGGTCCTGTTTTGAGCTCTTCGGCAAGAGCTGACGGAGATTTGTCATCTGCCTTGCTAGTAACATTAGATGGATACCGGACGCTACCAGTCTGTTCATTAGTAACGACAAATGTAACAGAAGAGTCGTTATAGGCTCCGATGAACTTGATGCTTCAGCTAGAGCATTACTTTTTTTAAAAATTAGAAATGCATATATCTATGATATATGGATATCTAAACGTCCACATATCCATGATACTGCATTGTCGCTTACGAGACATTATTTTTTATCCACTACTCGGATTTAGACGTTTAAGCAATTAACTGTCTAGCTCAAGCAAGGGAAATGTCTTAAATGTAGTCAGTTGACTCAGTTGTCTCCATGTAACTTAGACACTTTATCCATGATTTCGATAAACCCATACGATTGATCTACATAGTCAAACGCCATCCACTCACCATGTTGCCATAGTTACGTTACGTTACTAACGCACCAACGCTGCTGTGCAACCGCCAACTAGCTAAATGTAATTTAGTAATTTCGGCTGACAAGCCAAATACCTTGAAATCGTTCCCATGATGCCAGTTAAGTGGTATGACAGTTCCACTCAGGATCAACCAACCAACCAGCGACCAGATTTCTACAGTCCGACTGTTTGTTCGTCCCAGTGGATTAATTGCCAGGTTTAAAAGGTTCACATTTGCGGGCAATTTAGATAAATGCAGTCCCGGTACTTCTGTTAATAATTGTCGAACTATTGATCAAACAGTTATAGGCGTTGGAGTGTAGGCGTTGGAGTGGGGCAACATATGATGAATAAATGCTGAACCCACTCTAAATCAATGGAGGGGATCGAGCCCTCTGGATCGCCATCTATTAACTGAAAATATGGAATTTCAAAAATAGAAATTTCAGATAGAACGTGTATTGAGGCTGGAAAATGTGCTAAATGCCACTGGTAGATCGAAATATTGGAATAACAAGTGTTGGGCCCCTACCCAAATTATTGGGGGGGCCCTATGAATTGACGCCCATGATTTCTACATCCATTGCCTTCTTTGAACTCGTAGCCTATTGTTCTTCTATTACTCTCTTCCTAATTTTAACATTGGCCCTGTTGCAAAGTACTTTTATTAGAAGCCTCTTTACATGACTTATGAGGCTTATTGTTCTGTACTTTTCGCATTCTATTGTTCCTGTCTTTTTGGGTATTGCAATAAATATTGATCTACATAATTCGTTTGGTATTCTTCCTGTTTCGTATATCTTATTTACTAGTATTGTTATCCTCTGCATTCTTGTTTCTTCTGCTGCTATTAGCACCTCTATTGTTATTTCGTCTGGTCTTGGGGCTTTGTTTTTCTCGTTTATCTTAGTGTCGCAGTTATTTCTTCGTTTGTTATTGGAGTCCCTCTTTATTTCTCATTAGAGGTTTAACCATTCTATTATCGTTGCATAGTTCTTCTACTGTATATTCTCTCTCCCCTTCTTTTTTATAACCTCTTTGTCTCCCATTATTACAGTCCTCTCCTTTGATTTTATCATGCTACTGTATTTCGACTTCCATAATTTTGCATCATTACTAAGCTTACAAAATTATCGAATCAATATGGGACCAACATTCGGACGAGTGCCATTTGTTGTCCCATTTTGTTACCGCGTGCGGCTGGCAATAATATTTTGGTTGCCGCGGGCAGTGATATTTTATTTCGAAAAATAATTACTACTTTTACTTTTAATTTAGTTTTGGCTCCCTTATTTGACTTTCACTTTCAATTACAGTTATGTCATTTAATTTATATTTCAGTTCTAATTTTACTTTGTAAATAATTGTTAATTTTGCTTTTACTTTTCCAAAATAAAATTACTTTCACTTTTACTTTACTTTTAATTACAGTTTTATATATGTCATACCTTCCAGGCTTCCACTTAATTTATTTCATTTAACAGCAGTAACTGTCAGTCACTGGGCTAGTATGCTGAATGCACAGCATTAATATACAGTGCAACATATAGCGAATACGAATGACTGTCACTTGCCATTGCATGCACAGAAACATTTAGTGTAAACCTAAGCTGTCACTGTCAGACAGGAACAAATTCAAAACATGAGTGCAATGACTGAAAGTCTGCAATCAACTGGAAATGATTAAATACGCAATGCTGCTGTTGAGCTTTATGAAGACACGCATCTCAAGACTTTTTGTGAGCCTGTTTCATTAAAAAAACTGCCAAATACAGTATCACTCTCCCTTTTTCTACCAGCAAACTGTCTAGGTAAACTCATACTTTTCTATTTAAACACTCAAGAGTTGAGATGAATGATAATGTTTGTAAGAATAAACCGAAAGGCGGCAGAAGTACAAACAGTACGCTCTGCCTAAACAACAGTCAGGCATGAACATAAATTTAAAATAAAATGGGAGAAAATTTTAACAATTTTACTTCACCAAATAATTACTACTTTTACTTTTAATTCATTTTGGTGCCCTTATTTTACTTCTACTTTCTATTTCAGTTCAAAACTATATTTTACTTCCTATTTCAGTTTTACTGAACTGAATGTAAATAATTTTACTTTTAATTTCTATTTCAGTTCAGTAATATATCACTGGCCGCGGGCTTTTAGTTTCCACAGAGAATATTAGATTAATTATTAGTTCCACAATAACACAATCTGACACTATTCATCCCACGCCGAACTCTTAGTTGCTAGGGGCTGTCCATTAATTACGTCAACAAAATAGGGGGAGGGGTTTGAAAAAGTTTGACAGTTGTTGACAGTTGTTAAGGGGCTCAAGAGAAGTTGACGCCAACAATTTTATTTTTTTAAATGATAAAAGATAGGAAATTTTATGGAATACTATTTATTACAAGTGAGAAAGCCTGGTAAGCAAAAAACAAGGTCATCATCACCACATTATGACACTTGATTGAAGGACAAAAGAAAGAAGAAATTGTCATCGCCGCAAAATTAATAACCTTCTAAACTTTTAGGGAGACCCGTCACTGATCTTAGTTGGGGGGGGGTCAAAAGTTTTTGCCATAATTATAGGGGGAATGTCACTGAAAGTTGACAATTTTTGACAAAGGGAGGGTCAAAAATTGTCCGAAAATTGTTGACATAATTAATGGACAGCCCCTAGATGAGCTGAGTTGCAGCCATACTTTATTTAGTCCCTACATCTTGTTGTATTCAAAAGCCTGCTCTTCTTTGATAAAGTTATAAAATTAACACTGTTCTTGCGCATGATTTTTGTCATATAGGCGTTGCAAGCGTATAAAAAGAAATAAAAAACGTAATAAACGCGTTTTTTCTGGAAATATAAAAAACCTTAAAACGTAGAAAAAAAGTTCATTTACTTTTTAGCCAACACAAAAATTAACATGTTAATTCTTTTTACTGCGGTGGCGTAATTAGTTTATAAACGAGGAAAATCAAGAAATCGAGAAACACTCATTAGTAACGCAGAAAACGCCAAATGTAGGCCTATTTATTTATTGTGACAATTTGCTAATAGCCTTTTTGAATAAATATTAACATTGTCCTGGCGCCAAATTAATAAGCTCCTCTAAAAACCATAGACAGTCAAGATACGAAGCGATCATCTTAGGTTTAAGGTGAACGTATCACCTTCAAAGCTTGTTTAAACTCATATTCTAAGTAATTCTAAGCAACTGCTAATAATATTTATAAACATACCGCACCTTTTCGTATAAATTTCGTACACTTTACAACAAAAACAAGATAATTCAGTCATAGGCGTTGCGAGGGTATCCGGCGCCCGGAGGCAAGGTGTACTGTTGGCGCCCTAAACTGCTGACGAGCAAAAAAAGGTCATCACATGCGTTCATTCGGCGCCCCTCAACTCTACGACGCCCGTCTTTCTATGCTCCTGACGAGTAAACAAAATTATTTATCCAAAAACCCGATTTTGGCGCCCCCTCATCTCGGCGCCCCTGGACATATGCCCCCCTTTCTCCCGCGCTACGCCTCTGAGTTCAGCTCAACGTGGTTCGTATTTCGACTTTTCAATATTGCCGCATTTTGGCGCTAAATTTCACGTAAGTTAGATTGTATAGCGTCTTGATTAATATTTGAAAATTTCGATTCACCGCTTGTCTAGCCCATGATCTAGAAATAATGGAAATATATTGCAAAAGCCGTTGAAAAACGCAATAAAATAAAAAAGTAAAAAATAAAAACGTAAAAAGCGCGTTTTTTGCTGGAGAGAGAAAAACCGAAAAAACGTTTACAACATCTATGATTTTTGAGTACCGTCATAATTCCACAACAACTTCAGTTTTGCACAAAATCGAAAAACCAATGTTTTATACAGGCCTGATAGGGGAGATTTCCCCAAACTGCAAAAATTTCAAAAATCCCAGCACTGAAATTTTCTGCGTTGAACTGTGCCTTTACCCTCCGTCCAAGTCATTTTCCTCCCCCAAAGGCCTAGAGTCACTGCTCAAAACACACACATCTCACATCTTCCAATTGCCATTCCCTCAATACTTACTGTTTCCAATTTCAACTGATCCCTATAAACTGGCCTAGTTAGTCTTTTGCCAATGGATTTAGAGCATCAGTGATTGGCACAATTAACTTTCAAACTAGGGCTAAAGAACTCTATGAGAACTAAATATTATCAGCATCGATATATCGCTGAAACTAAAACTCCTTAAACCTCTGTTGAAGCTAAATAAGCGAACAAAGCGAGATTGTGCTGTTGAATAATGGAACTCCGGAGACAGAATAAATTGAGGCCAATGAACCGCTCAGACGTCGGATTATCTGATACAAATTACTAGAAGCGTGTTTTACCTTTTTTTTACAAAGAATTAGTTGTTCTTACGCGACATGATTTCCATGGCGACGAAGAGCTTAATTAGATAAAGCGTTACATATGGAAACGTCAGAAATTGACAAATTACCCCAGGATAGAAAAGTCAAGTGACTTCTTTGTTCAGCGTTGCCATTGTATACGATCCCCCGACAACGAGACACTTGACTGGAATCTGAAATTGCATTTCGTAAAGAAATTATGATGCTGAGCAATATTACAATAGAGTAAATATCGAACAGCCAAATGTGATACACCATGCAGTGTATGAAATATTTGCTAATTAACTCTGATCATTTGGCAATTCGCGTTGTAGGCTAATAATAATAATAATAATAATAATAATAATAATAATAATAATAATAATAATAATAATAATAATAATAATAAACAACAATAATAACAACAATAATAATAATTGGAATCTTAGCTACGTAACTTTCTTATTATAGGCCGCCGCCTACGGCGATTAATCTTGTAACTAGAAATATGCTCGCTTCGCTCGCGCTCGCTTCGCTCGCAGTGCAGGATAATACTAATCCAATACCTATACCTAATACCCAATCATTGAATTCATGCTGAACAACATTTCAATGATCGCCACCTAGCCAAGCTCTGTGCCACGTAATAATTAGGCCTATGTACGTTAAAATCACGCAACTGTGGCCTTTTGTGACGCTGTACACGTATTTTTTGTGTACGTTAAAATGTACGTTAAGATCCTCAAGCTACGAAAAATTGTTACCAATAGCAACGTCGTCGCACGCCCACCCCTCTGACGCTGCAATGACTCGACTAAACCGTGTTAAACTACGATTCTACGAACAATTGTTACCAATAGCAACGTCGTCTTCGAACATCGTCCACCAACGCATCGCGACGTAAGGACTAAACCGTCTACCAATAGTCAACGCTCGCCCGCCAACGCATCGCGACGTAAGGACTAAACGGTCTAAACCGTCTACCAATAGTCAACCAATCAGAACGCTTGAAGGTAACAGACAGAGAGACATACAGATAAGGATCTTAATATGATAGATGTCGCATTAAGAATTTATCAAATAGGATTTTCAATGTTTTTTCAATTAATTTCTCTGACAGCTCGTGCTATTAGGTCTGTGCATGCCTTCACCTATTATCTTCGTGTTCCTGCTTCGTTGGTTCAGCTCTGAAATCGGGAAATGTTCTATCAACCCGAGTTCAATAAACAGGCGGATCAGAGATTTTGATTCTCAGGCAATTCACCCGCACGGAGTGGCAGTTAAAATGCTCTGTGTAATCATTGTAATGTATGACTGTTCGCTCTGCTCTGATATGTTAGAGGCAATAGACAGTGAAGCTGTTGTAGCTGTCTACATTGGGCGTCGACGAAAATTTTCCAGGGGCAAAATACAATGGCCACGGTCAATATTTTCGCAAGGTTTTCAAATTTCGCCGTAAAATATTGGTATTTGCATTTTCCCGGAAGGCGAGTGCCCCTCTTGCCTTAAAGTGCGGGCGCCCATGCTGTCTACCAAAAAGAGTCGCTAAAAAAATACCTGCTTACAAAAGACGCACACAATAATATCAAAACCCGCACAACAGCCGGTTGGTCACAGGAACACAGGACGGGAAAAGTATCGAAGATGAGTAAAAGCCCTGGCGAACAAGCCAATACGTAGAAATTAAGTTAATTCAAGTGCTATAGAAATCAGGCTCATCACTACATGTAACACTAGAATTATTTACATTTCTCAATTGCACTGTAATCTATTTTCTCAAAAAAACCAAATCCGTCACCTACCACAATGCACGCATAAGGTTCAACAAAATCTAACAAAATTTGCTAACTTTATTTCAAAAGTAACATCTACAAGCTAACTTCGGTGAACGTCCTTCGTATTACCTGGTCGTCTTTGTTAGAACAACAGAGCAGCTTTGCGCATTCCTTTCGAAAGGACGACCCACACAAACAGTAGAGAAGGAAGTTGACGGCGTAATTAATTACGTTGATCAGGTCCGTCAAGCGATAGGCAAAGTAAGTAATAGCATCAGTTCTATCGTCAGTCTTAGTCTCCCAATCGCGGCTTCGAATGTAGTAGGCGATCGAATATGGAGCCCTGAGGGCGACAGTTGAGACGCATACGGCCACCAGCATTATCGTCATCTGAGTCTCCATTGAAATGAGTCTCACTGCTGTGGATTGCTGGCCACTCTTTATTGAAGCGGACAAGCACGTTTTACGCCGCTTTCTTGCACGATACAATAGACTAATGATGACCACTGTGAGGACAGTAATCAGGACACCGGGAATCGACAAAGTGAATGATTTGGTCACGATGTTATTCCATAGATTGTACGCACTTTTGTTTGATATGCGACAACGCTGTATATTTTCTTCGAACACTCGATCAACTGTCCAAAATAGAAATAATCCGAGAGATAAACCAGCAAAGGCGACGAGAGCAATCAAAATCTGGACTCTCCGTGAAGTAGAGATGTGATTAATTCTTAATGGGAAGGCCACTGCGATTAATCTTTCAACGGCAATTGCCACTGTTATCCACGCAGACCAGAGATTTCCAGAGTATCTCAAGTAATGAGTTATCTTACACCCAGCTGAAGTTGTGTCGAAGAAATTCAATCCCAACGATGAAGGAAAATATAGGAAATATTTTTCACTAATATGAACACGTACGGAACTTAGCCAGCGAAATGTTTCACCAATGAGAACGGTGCTATCTGCAATCGCCAAAGCAACCAGCAACTGACCAGTAGTTGTCTTTCTGAGAGAAGACGACCTTAGGAATACGTAGACTATGAAAAAGTTTCCCAACAGACCGAACGGTAAGACGATGCACAATCCGTAAAAGTTGATGTCGTCAGCCAGGAAATAATAGATGTCATACGGCGAAATGACTGCGGTAGGTAAGCTCGTTAAATTGCCATCGAGTTCCGCGGAGTATGAAGACGTGGCATTTCTATCGTTATTGGCCATGTTGAGAGGAGTTTCTTAGAAATGTCTTAATTCTCAACTTGTTTGAAATCCAATCAAAGTCGGTCGCTAAAATGACAATTCAGAAGTCGACTGTCTTTATCAAGTGCTTTTCATTTGAGAGAAAATAGTATTAATTCTTTTCACGGGCAATCTTATCGGGTTAACCCGATGCATGGCTTGAACTGCACACGCTATTCGTCTACAAGGACAAAAGTAATTTGACACAAACAATTAGCAACTGATTAAAAGTGATCGAACATACAGAAATTGATTTGCCTGCGCCAGTGGGAACAATAATAATTGAAAGAGACCGCTGAATGCTGATGATCGAGTGTAATACAACGAGAAAGGCAGAGACCAAACAACTACATGTATCTAATTAATTATCATCATTAACAGTGGGCTCATCGCCGGTTGGTGTATAATGCCATCTCCACAGTTTTCTGCCATTATTTCCTGTCCGTTGCTCTGTGGCTAAGATTCTGTAAACTGCTTCCACACCATTCTTCAATATCATCACACTATTCCTTGTGTGGTGTCTCTCTCTTATTGGCGCCCTCCAATATTCCAAACATTAGAGCTTTGATCTTTCTGTCCGCTTTCATTCTGCAAAGTTCAACGCCATGGCACACATAAAAACGTGTAACACCTGTTGCACGACATGCAGTGGCTTTTGAATGAAACCCTAACGGCTTCTTATCTTCGAGTCATTTTGCAAATGACCGCGTGCATTTTGCTACGGGCGAAAACCTTCCGATTAAAAGGCCTTTTACCGCGGATATCAATTGGCCTGCGCAAGTACTTCTATAGACTGAATCCAAAACGTGGAATCCAATACGACAATACGTGGATTCAATTTGTTAACTGAACGTTGTTAACCGATAGGCGCATGCGACTCCGATCTAGTCGCCGAATTAAGCTTGATGCCACTCCCTCATCCAAGACGGTAAATTTGGAGGCAGATCCGTTTCGAAGGGAAATCCCATACTTTTGAACTCCCTTCCGGAGGAAATAACTAGGGAGACCACCCCAGACCGTTTTGCACTGAAACTGAAGACGCACCTTTTTGGAATCCCCTACCAGAAGTCTCTGTGAAACGCTCCTGACTATGGCCTTCGCTAAGCATGCGGCGCTATATAAATTGTCGTTTAATAATAATAATAATAATAATAATAATAATAATAATAATAATAATAATAATAATAACATGGCAGTCCATGGTCAACGTTTGGAGAGAAATTAAAATGTAATACAGCGTACTGCTGCAGTAAATTGCCAGTATGGGCCTCAACAATTATGATCGGTCTGTTTAGACATTTGTTTACGGGAATGCTAACAGTACGAATTTCCGATTGATGTGTTGGGGTCAAAGCGATTTAAGCTTTTATTATTATTATTATTATTATTATTATTATTATTATTATTATTATTATTATTATTATTATTATTATTATTAAACTTGACAATTTCTTAAGCACAGTGACATAGCTAGGTGTCTAAAGTCAAAGGCGCTGTACAGAGAACGAACTGTTGCACAGATGCGTCTTGAGATGTTGTAGGAACCGATCCGGAGGGGCTTCGGTTGTCACAGCCTTCGGGAGCAGATTCCACGATGCCGGGTTAACAAGCCGAAAGGACCGGTCCCCTAGCCCCGCTGTCTTGAGCGGAGGGGGGACGACGAGATGATTGCTGGCGCCGGAACGGCGACGTGGTACTGCCGTAGATCGGCTGATTAGTTCTGACAGATACGTTGGGCAGTGGGGGTCATTCAGCGCACGGAACGTGATCCAGTGGCGCTTGAACGCCATGCACACGCTCGGAGATCCGCAACGAATGCAAGCGATCTCCTAGGAATGACGTTACGTGGCTGCTGCTCCATCTGGCACCGAACACCAGGCGGGCCGAGACATTCAGAACCGACTGCAGTCGATTAAGTTGACCGACCGACAGTCCATACAGACAGCCACGATGCAATAATGAGAAGCAATTCGATCTCGCTTCCAGTCGGCCTCCATAAAGCCACATGAAATGACATATGAATCTCAATCAGGCATTTGGCTACTCAGTGGTTCTTAACCGGGGGTACTCGTACCCCTTGGAGGTACTTAAAGGACGTTGTGGGGTTACGCAGAATGATTAGAAAGTGAAATCTGTTGTAAAGAACTTTTACTATTACTACAATTTGGTCTGTCCACTGCACAAACACTGCAGAAATTTTTGTACTTTTGCAAATGCTTTTTTAAATAACGAAGTGTAAAATAATTATAACTGTAAGATACGTTCAATTTTGTGGTAATATGGCTTTGCGGTATTAATAAAAAAATATTTAGTATTATGTGGCGTCACATTTCTGGAAAACCCCTTCCTCGTCGTCACACACCGTCACAAATGTTTGAACCCCTCCCCCTAAGTGCGTGACGTCATTTATGGATGGACCCCAGGCCTATACTAAACAATGCTTCTCTTGTATGGACGGACCCTAGGCCTATACTAAACAATGCTTTTCTTGTATAGGTTTTTATATACAAAGCACACAAAGAACTGCAGATACTATCGTGTGAGGCCATAAATATAAGCTTGACGTCATAAGAAAAAACACGACTAAATGGACGCCATGCTACAAAACAAAGGCTGAATATTTGGCAAGTATTGAGCAGGGGCGTAGCCAGGAATTTGATTGGGGGATAAATTTGGAGAGGATATATTATTATATATTTATATAGTTACTAGCTGTTTCACCGTCAAAATGACGAGGGAGAATGGCTGTTTATAGTACCCGATTTTTTGCAAACGTTCTAGCATTTTGCGCAATGAGTTGTCCTTAACTCGCCTGCCCTTCCCTCAACCGAGTTAACGCCCATTCACAGCTGAGTCGACTGAGTGCTCTTGGTTCAGAAACAAAAATGACGGGGGGAAAGTGGCTATCTCCTTCCCCGATTTATTGAAAAAGTTCATATTATTACATATAACAATTTTTTAAATCTGAAATGTAATGAAAATGCGTAGAACATCATATTAAATTTTTCCTATGTCCTCACTTAGTGGTCTTGCCCCCCTCCACCACAGGGGGCTGCACACCATGCACACCATAATGGAACCTAGGACTACGGTTTGGGTCTACGGTGCCAATGGGATTTGGTCTCCCACCGAGATGCACCCTCCAGTGTTACCTACGGCCCCTTTTGGGCATACGGCTCCTTTCGGACCTACGGACCCAAAGTGGCTTTGTCCCCCACGGAGGACTGGGACTTTTTTCCACGGGGGCTGTGCTCCAGTGGAGTATACAGCTCTTACGGGGGGCTGGGGCTGGGGCTTGGTCTCCCACGAAAGGCTGCTCCCCCAGTAAGGCCTACGGCCTCACCTGAGGGCTGCGCCCCTAGTAAAACATGCAGCCCCACACGTGGGTCTGCGCCCCTCAGTGGGGCCCACGGCCTTCCATCGGGAGCTTGAGCTTGGTCTTCGACGGGAGGCTGCGCCCCAGTAGGACCTACGGCCCCCACGTCGGTTGGGGCTTGGTTTACGTCGGGAGGATGCGGCCCACTTATAGTAGGATCTACAGGCTACGGCCCAACGCGGGGGTTGCGTCCCCAGTAGGGTCTTCGGCGATACACGGGGTACTGCGCCCCCAGTGGTGCCGTACAACCTGCAGGTAATCAGGACGATTCTTCAAGTTGCAATGAAGACTTCGTCAAACGCTTCGTCGATTAATACAGTTTGATTGTCAATGGCAACGACGTCCTCCAAAATCTGCCGTGTATCGTGACCGACAAACAAACTTACCCGACAAACAGAATTATATATATATACTAGGTGTTTACCCGTCAAAAATGACGGGAAAGATTGGCTGTTCTACCACCCGATTTTGCGCAAATGCAATAGCATTTTACGACGGGGGAGATTGGCTGTTTTACCACCCGAATTTGCGCAAAAGCAATAGCATTTTGCGCAATTGATTGCCCTTAACTCGCCGCCTTTTCCTTCAACCGCGTTAACGCCCATTCGCGTGAATTTTCTGAAACTTGATAGTCAACGTTAGTGTAATGATTTGGCAGTGTCGAACGACATGTAGTGCTTGATTCTCTTGTTTGCTGTGCTGATTTTTCACGCCGAGCAACAGCCTGCTACTCATTCTCACTTGATTGTCGGAAAGCTCGTGAACGCTCGACATTTTTGTTTTGCACGGAGGGTTAGAAAGAGGAATAAAAAGCTAAACAATGGTGCAAACCTCATCTTCTTAGCTCTTATATAGCCCGAGATGTAGCAAATTCAAAAAAATTGGAAACTTTCTTAGAATTCAAAACTTTCGCGAAATTCACCGATAATACTTATGTTCAAACCTTGGGGTCATCAGGTTAGAATTGATAGATCTTTGCCAAATGCCAACCGATTTTCAAAGTTTTTGGTTTATTTTGTTCCTCTGACATCCCTTTAGAACTTTGCCGCTGACCAAAGTGGGGTTACCGCTTAAAATATTTTTCTAGGGGGCTTTAAACATTTTTCGGGGGGAGAGGGTGATATTTTAGACCGTAAAGTGGACTCTACCCCCAAATTTTTTGTTTTGCACGGACGGTTAGAAAGAGGAATAAACAATCTAAACAATGGTGCAAACCTCATCTTTTTAGCTCCTATATAGCCTGAGATATAGCAAATTTAAAACGTTACAGCAATCATTTCTGAGAACGCTTTTCCAAAAATTAAATCCCCAGTACGGTGACGACGTCTGAAAATTTAATCCCCACTTGAGGGGTTAAATATAAAAATAGGTATTGAGGCTAGGAATGAATAAATATATATATAATAATGGGGGGCAGGGCATTGGGAGAGGGAATGGAGGTTTGGGAGGAGAAAGGTGGGTTGTACGGGTTTTCGGAGCAGCGTTGTGTAGGTTTGGAAACGGGGTTTGGGGCCGGTGGGGTAGGGCGGAGCGCTGATGGGTTGGGGCCTGGGCGATTGGGAGAGGGATGGGTAGTTGGAAGGGGATAAAGAGAGGGAAAGGGAACTGGGGTTTAGGGCCGGGGCGGGAATGGGTTGGGGCTGGAATGGGTTGGGCCCGAGGCAATTGGGAGAGGGATGGGGAGAGGGAAAAGGGATGGGGAGAGGGAAAAGGGATGGAGAGAGCGAAGGGAAACGGGGGTTTGGGGCCGGGGCCGGAATGTGTTGAAGTCGAGGTGATTGGGAGAGGGATGAGGAGAGGGAAAAGAGACGGGGAGAGGAAAGGGAACGGGGGTTTGGGGCCTGGGCCGGAATGGGTTGGGGCAAGGGGCGATTGGGAGAGGGATGGGGAGAGGGAAAAGGGTTGGGGAGTCGGAAGGGGAACGGGGGTTTGGGGGCGATTGGGAGAGGGATGGGGAGAGGGAAAAGGGTTGGGGAGACGGAAGGGGAACAGGGGGTTTGGGGGCGATTGGGAGAGGGATGGGGAGAGGGAGGAAGATGGGGATAGGGAAGGAAAAGGGGGTTTGGGGCCGGGGGGGAATGGGTTGGGCCTGGGCGATTAGGAGAGGGATGGGGTGAGGGAAGGGGACGGGGGTTTAAGCTGCAATTAAGACGCTTCGTTAAACGCTCCGTTTTGATTAAACAATATTTGGTTGTCAATGACAACAGCGTCTTGCAATACCCGCCGTGTTGCTGACGGACAGACGGACAGACATCGAGAATTATATATAGATATATATATATATATATATATATATATATATATATATAATTCTCTATGGTCACTGATCTATGCCCACCAGCTAGAAATCTTTAATAGACGACAATGGTTTCTATGGTTTCTGCCCACCAGTGGGCGGAGCAACCGGACTTTGTTGGTAAACACTGGATACCCATATATATATATATATATATATATATATATATATATATATATATATATGTATATATATATGTATATATATGTGTGTGTGTTACTTATACTGTATTACATATATACTGATTTTGGGAGGTATATATTCCATTATACCCCCGTCGCAAAGCCCCTGGTATTGAGATTGACTCGGTTTCGTTTCCCTGCTTGCTGTACAATATGCGATCCTAAATTTTTTCAAGTAAAATTGAAGAAATTACTTGAAAATGGTTCCTTGAGGAATAATAAGAGCGGCAGAAAGATTTCTCACCGTTTGGGAGATACAAGAAAAACCCACCCCGGGGTCACCCCAACCCAGAGGTACTGCAACCAATGGTCAAATAGTTTGATGTGTCAAAAATTATGGGAAGATACAATATGAACGCATAAACCCATTATTTTAACTGCGGTTGCCAATCCATGTCATATTTTTATAAGTCGAATAGTCGCCGATTCCCTAGTTTGCTGAGCGCACATTCAAAATTCCATCCTCTACTGTAAACATACTAAATGTAGTTGCACTACTTACCTGCCGAGTGTTTTAGTGCCTAACGAATTGAAGACTGATCGCCTTATTTGCTCGTCTTGAAATTACTTTTATTGTCGCTAAAATCAGTCTACTATTCTTCCACGTCTCGTCGGTTAGCGATTGCTCTAATTCATTTGAACGCTAGATGTCACTAAAACACATCTGAAAAATGGCTAACGCATTGCGTCCCTTCACTGCAAGTCACGAGCAAAGGCTGCAAAGTCAATGCGACCGCGGATGCTACTAAACCAATGCCACGTAAAGACTGACTGCACAAGATTTCCGTCCTATATTTAACAGACTGAGACTGGGCTGCTGCGGCCTGGACTCCAGTTTAGGCCTATACACGAAATAGATCTGTGTGACGATGGCATGTACGTCAACTGTGCCTTGCAGGAAGCGTTGGAGGACTGTCTGTTGAATTCTCGCATGTAATGCAGTCAACTTAATTCAAATGGCGCCTGTGATGCTTTGATTCCTACAAATTAACATTTCCTTTAGCGTTTTTTCTCCGCCTCAATCCCTCTCTGTCACATCATATCAAGTGTTGTAAATGTTTCGATAATTGTTTGCTTCCGCTTTTCCAGGTATAATATTATTGAACCCGGGTCGATAGAACGCATTCCGGTTTCAGAGCTAACGCTCTGCGAGAGAGACCCCGCTCAGCAGCAGGTTCTGAAGGCTGAATGTCAGCCAACGAAAGTGGATTATAATCTGGGCACGATGCTGTGCGTAATCGATTTTGCCGAGGCTTAATCTCTATCAGCAGAGACGTCATTTCACTGTTTTTCAGGGGGGAAGACAATTTCGATGTGGCAAGTTTGCGAACAAGTTGACGACCTTTTTTTAGCTTTTCATTCATTTTTACGACATCAAGCCTTCTTGAGGGTCGACGACCTTTTTTTACTTTTCATTTTCATTAAAGACATCTTAACACAGTGGTGATGGTGGGAAAATTTGTTCCCTGTAAATCAGGGGGGGCAAAACAAGTAAATATTACAAAGATTGGTGGAAAAACTTTTTTTCTAAAAGTCAGGGGGCAACGGCCGCCCCTGTCCCCCCAAATGACGTCCCTGTCTATCAGGAGAGCAGGGGGCATGGAAACTACCATTGGCGGTTCCAAGAACTCTTGGTGGGCGGTTGCAATAAATTTCTCGGTAGGTCCGTCTATTGTCAAAGGATTTATATGTTAACGGTTTAAAAGAAATCGGTAGATCTGGTTTATAATAATTATATAAACTCTTATCAGACGTTTTTACGAGCGCGTTTTTAAATAATCGTAAACAGCGCAATGATATAATGATTATAGGCCTTATACTGTAGTTCCTGCCTATCAATTACAGGGAGGTCAACGTTCTAAAATCATTAAATAGCCCAAAAGTATTTATGCTATAAGCAAGCCTCACAGACCCGGAATATTGAGACCGAATATAAAAAATAAGATGGGAGACGTTTTAGATTGACTCGAAGTAAAACTAAAACATCAAGTGTACTTAGCGAAACGGTTTAAACAAATGAAAGCCACTAAACTGTAAATACGCCTGAGACAAGCAATTGCCTGCTGTTGCTAATTTGCATGCTGGCATGTCTGTTTCTGACGGATTAATAAATTGCATAAAGAAGATTCAGTTATCAGATATAGGAAAAGCTAAGACGATTTGACGCAGCGTCCAACCATCGACATTCTTTTTCTTTTGCAAGGCTCCTGTTCGTCATCATTACATATAAAGTAGGGTACTGTATAAAGTCATGGAAGGTTTATTACGAAACGTCGCAAGGTTATTTTGCCTTAGGCTTAGATTTAGAAGCTTTAAACACAATAATGATGAAAAGTCAGTTTTCATTGAAAACCAGTGACGACAATAATATTAATGAACAACAGCAAAGAATCAATGTCGTGTATAAACAATAAAAAGATGCGTTGCTATAAATTCTTTCAATAAATTTATTTCTGAGAAGCTCCAGTATTGGCTATCAAGACTGTTTCACAGTGTTAGAATGCATTATTTTAAGATTCAGAAAGCAGCTGCTGTGTTGATTGAAGACGAGGCCGAATAAATAATTTCACAAAGGACAAAACTCAAATGAACATATCCAGATTTTCATTTCAATTCAATCAATTTTCATCTCTTTCGCTCGTCATCGCTTACAGTTTAAAGCGCGTTTCGGCTGGTATTCCCCAGATGGCAGAATGCGTTGCCAGGGACGTTGCATGAGCGAATACCAATGCACCTGAGACCAATAATAATGACCATGCAAGGGCTTTCTTATCAAACCCCTCACCAATCGTTGCGTGTCGGAGAAATTCTTCACTGCGTTTCATTAATTAATTACCATTGATGTCTTAAATACTTAGCAACGTGTCAGGAAGTGATTTCATATTTGAATATTTTAACAGTGAAATTAAGTGGAGTACAACGTTACATAATCATCATCATCGTCATCATCATCATCATCATCATCATTATCATCAAAAAACAATGCATCGTAATCATTGCCATCGTAACCGCTACTTTCATTACAATTGAGACTGCATAGAAATTGCCCAATATAGGATCTTATCCATCGTAATTTCTGATATTATATCCCAATTGTTGTCCTAATTTTGTTATGTTGCTGTAAGTTAAGTTCAAGAAAGTTGTCTGATATTTACGTCTTGTTTTTCGTTCAACTATATCAATTACAAGTCGTTAGGTAAATGACTGTGTGTCTTTTGACAATGATTGTTGGCGATTGACAATTGCGTGTCAATTAACTGTTCGTTTCTAAATTTCTTTCGATATTTTTATTTCAGACACAGCGTATTTGCCCTATGGCGTATATGAAACAGGACAGTTTCTTTGATAATTTATGTAGGGCCAGATTTCCAGATGATGTTAGGTATGATATGATATGATATAAAAGTTAATTTCTAGGCGCACTTAGAGACAAATGCGCCGCTGCTACAGAAATAACCATGTCTTCAATCTAGTTAAAAACACCGTCCTGAAGATGGTAACACTCTCTTAGTTCTGGCGGGAGGGAGTTCCAGAGATTCGGTCAGATTGCTCTGAATGACCTATCACCCATTTTGCTCCGTGTGCAGTGGGTATCTAGCAATTTCGTGTCGTTTGAGCGTAGGCCAGCTGGCCTACGAACATGACGTAGGAGTTTGCAATCCTTGGCCAGGTATCCGGGCGCCTCTCTCCGAAGACATTTGTCGACCAGCGAGATGATCTTGAATTTACTCCTCTGTCAGACTGGTAGCCAGTGTAGTTGATTTAGTACTGGTGTGATGTGATTTCTTCTTCCTGTGCCAGTTATGAGGCGAGCGGCTGAATTCTGGACGAATATGGAGTCTGCGAATCAGCGTGTCCGGAACCAAGATCAGCAGGCTGTTACAATAGTCCATTCTGGAACTGATCATGGCATGTACAAGTGTCTTTCCTGCCTCAGGGGTCAGAGAGCCTGTTACCAAGCGAATTTGCCTCAGTTCGTATAGGCAACTAGTAGCTGTTTTCGCTACACGCTGAGCGAAAGATAGGCTCTCGTCGAGCATGACCCCCAGGTTCCTTACAACGCTGGACCGGATAATTTCTACAGGACCTATTGAGCGTGTCGTCTTGGCTACCTGTGCTTTGCTGCCTAGACATATCAGCTCTGACTTTTTTAGGCTGAGCTTTAACCTGTTCACGTGTAACCATTTCTCTATGTCTGTTATGCATTCGGTTAATTAGTGTTTGGGTCACTCCTACAGTTTCGACCGGATCGTGACTGATGTATATCTGTATGCCATCTGCGTAGAAATGATTATTAAATTTTAGCCGATGCAGTTTTACGACGTCCTCCAGGTCGCTAAGGAACAATACGAATAGCAGCGGACCTAATATGGATCCTCGAGGGACTCCCCGTGGCACGTTCCTGACGGCTGAGACCCTCCCTCCGAAAGCCACTCGCGAAGTGCGATCGGAAAGGTACGATTTAAACCAGAGAAGTGCATTTTCTCGTACTCCCAATCTCTGTTCAAGTCTGCGTAGTAGAATGCGTAGGTGAGGTAATATAAGTTAAGTGGCTTGCGGACTGTAGAGTAGTTGGAACATGTTCACTTTATTGTTCAGTTTATCGACTAGTAGATTTGTCCCACAAGACGTCAATATGGCGGTCTGTTGCAATGGCAACAAAACGCGACCTTTGCTTGCATTTTAAAACTTTGGATTCTGGTTTCTACTTACAGCATGAAGAGTCGATCCAATTAAATTACCCGTACAGCGTCCTAAAAGAAGCCATAACCTTGCGATAGATGGCCGTGTTGTTGTTGTTGTTTATGGGTTAGCGTTAGGCCAACTCCTTAATCCTACTACTTACGGCGCACACAAGCGATGCTGCGGATGCATGGATAATTATTGCTTTCAAACGAATCGTTCTGTTGGAACAGGGGACTGGGGGTGGCGTCGTAAACTCCCATTCGGGTACAGGGGCGAGAGCACTTTGTGCAATATTAGAGTGTCTCTGCATCAGTGGCATAGCCAGGTTTAGAATAAAGACCACCTTTGTGTAGGCCTATGCAGGCGAGCTTGAACTGATCCGACTTGGAGACTTGGGGAGCGTCGCGAGTTTCCCATTCGGCAAAAATAGCGTAGTCTAACACTTCGTTCAACTCTTGAGGTTTGGAACAATGCTGCTAACTTACTGTATAATACGTGCGCTCATCGACAATTGTCCTACCCCATTCTCAAACGAATTTCTCAGTTTTTATGCACACTTCTCACAGCTGTGTAGCAATTCTGCAGACTTACAAATTGCTCTTATCGATAATTAATAGCCCTCGCCCAACTGATGCAGTATTCTCATATAGGTTCTGGGCACATCGCTTCACAAGTCTAGACTTAAACTGGAAGACATGACACTCATGTGCCTTAGCGGCCATGCGCCGACGCGCTATACCAGGGGTGCACAACCCTTGGCCCGCGGGCCAAATCTGGCCCGCCGAAGGGATTTTTCTGGCCCGCGGGACAATTTCGAACAACACAGAAAACCGGCCCGCCAAAGGGTTCCGTCCGGCCCGCGGTACAATTTCGAATAACAGAAAACTGGCCCGAGAACAGTAATTTTGGTATAGAAATTAGGTATCTGCTGACTGACCTATTCATATATGTTGGGCTACTTACAATTGTGCGACCTACAACAACGTGACACAGAGACGGGCGATAATAAACTACTTCGATAACGTGCTTTATACATTTAAATTGCCACTGCAGTAAGTCTAGAATGTCTAAATTCGAGACTAAAAAACGTAAGACTGATGCAGAACAGCGACATTTCAGTGAGGAATGGACACGTCTGTATTTTATGGACACGTTTAATGGCAAATCGGTGTGTTTAATTTGCCGTGAATCACTTAGCGTTATGAAAGAGTATAACTGCCGACGACACTACGAAACGAAACATGCCGCTGCTTATGATGAACTGCAGGGTGAGTTGCGGGAACAGAAAATTGAACTGTTAAAGAAGACTCTGTCAACCGAACAGAGTTTTTTCACAAGGAAGTCGCAAGAATCAAAGTGTTTTACACGGGCCAGCTGCAAAGTGGCCCAGCTAATTGCAAGGTCGTCACGGCCTTTTGCAGACGGAGATTTTGTTAGAGATTGTCTCCTAAGCATCTGCACTGAAATTTGCCCAGAAAACGCCAGCCTTTTCAGCAAAGTTCCATTGTCAAGAATGACAATTCAACGCCGAATTGAGGACCTTGCAACAGACGTTACTGAGCAGTTGATTGGCAGATTAGCTAGGTGCACATATTTTTCAGTAGCTTTGGATGAGAGCACAGATAACACTGATACTGCACAGCTCTTAGTTTATGTGCGGGCAGTGAATAACAATTTTGAAGTCACTCAGGAATTGGCAGGATTAGCGTCGTTGCACGGACGTACAACGGGTCTAGATATTTTCAATGGAATGAAATCAGTTCTTGAGGGATTAAATGTACAGTGGTCGAAGATGAGTAGCATGACAACAGATGGAGCTCCCTCAATGGTTGGCAGAGCAACAGGATTAGCTGCTCAAGTGAAATCATATTTGAACAGTATTGGTCTTCGAGGTGATGCTGTAAATATGTATCACTGTATTATTCACCAGGAAACACTCTGTAGTCGTGTCATGAAATTTGACAACGTCATGAAGTATGTTTTCAATGCTGTTAACTTCATCCGTTCCAGGGGCCTTAATCATCGACAATTTAAATCCTTTCTAGAAGAAAGCCAAGCTGATTACCAAGATGTTCCTTATCACACAGATGTCCGATGGTTGAGCAGAGGAAAAGTTTTGAAAAGATTTGTTGAACTGCGTTCTGAAATTTGCACATTTCTGAATGAGAAAGGTAAAGAAACAGCTGTGTTTGATGATAAAACATGGCTTTCTGACTTGGCCTTTCTGACAGACATCACAGGTCACTTAAATACTGTGAATCAACGTCTCCAAGGTAAAGATCATTTCATCTTTAATATGTTTCAAGATTTGCAAGGGCTTCAATTAAAACTCCAACTCTTTCAGTCACATCTGGAGTCTGGAAATCTTGTTCATTTTCCGACATGCCTACTTTTCCAACGTGAGTACCAGTGTGATTTTTCGAGATATCATGAATATTGCCAAACATTGCAGGCAGAATTTAAAATTCGGTTTAAAGACTTCAGAGAGAAGAAAGATTTGTTTAATTTCATGTCTAACCCTTTCAGCTGTACAGTGCAAGATATTCCTGCTGAGTATCAGTTAGAGGTCATTGACCTTCAGTGTTCATCTGAACTTAAATTGGCTTTCAAGGAAGAAAACATATTAACATTTTTCAAAAGTCTTTGTCCTAACAAGTTTGGAAAAATTAAGGACTTGGCATTGCAGTTGTTTTCAATGTTTGGAAGTACATATTTATGTGAGCAAACATTCTCAATTATGAACCTCAATAAGAATAAGTTGAGGTCAAACTTGACTGATAGCAACCTCACAAACATTTTAAAAATTGCTACAACTGAATTGGAACCAGACATTGATAAAGTGGTTAAAAACATTCAGTCACAGCAATCTCACTAGAATTAGATTGTGCAGACTGAGGAATTACTGTTTGTGTTATAGAAAGTAGTATGTAAAAAACTGGTGTTTTATGAAGCATTGGTTAAAGTTAGTTTTGCTTGATTTGCTGATTTTTATAAATTTTATGGTTATATAGAATATATACAATATATTTTATATAAAACATGCATTTTCGAGATTCCGGCCCGCGAGTACTCTTGGAATGTTAAATTTGGCCCTCGACCTAAAAAGGTTGTGCACCCCTGCGCTATACTTACGACGTAATCAGCCTTGGCACTCATTGCTGATGCAATCCCGAAAATCTTGCCGTTAGAATGACACTCACAAACATGAAGAGTCAAAATGAAAATACCAACACGCTCTGATCCAACAGTACTAAAGTACATCGTCTATTGTCATGAACAATATGAAATCAAGCCTTCTAAATAATAATAAAAACGAATAATTGAAGACTAAATAGAGTGATATCAACCTTACACACAAGAAATGACCACCGGTTGAGAAACTAAACTAATATTTAAACTCCAATTTACCGCGCATTCATTCAGGTGTAACTCAGTCATTGTTTATGTACACTAAATTGTTAAATTTTCTAACATAAATATTTTAAACAATTTATTTTTTCGAAAGCACTGAACGCAGATTTTATCCAGAACATCCAGCTTTGATCGGTGTGTACGTGTCGATTTATTTCTCGCTCTTTCTTCTACGGATTATATTATTTTAAACCAAGTCACAAATACAACAGCGTACAAGTATAATTCATACTCTACTGAACAAACATTTCTACAACTACAGCATAAATTACTTAAGTTAAAGATGTTTATAATAATAATAACATTATTATTATTATTATTATTATTATTATTATTATTATTATTATTATTATTATTATTATTATTATTATTATTATTATTATTATTATTATTATTATTTATCTTTAAGTTAATAATAATAATAATAATGCCAATAATAATATTATTTTTATTTGTCATTAAGATAATACTAATAACAATAATAATAACACTAATATTAATATTATTGTTATAATAATAAAAAAAATAATAATAATAATTATTATTATTATTATTATTATTATTATTATTTGTCATTAAGATATTCATCAATCAGCATTGTACAGAAGACGTTTAATCCTCGCACCGCTAGGGAGGTGAAATCCCACAGCCCCTCAGTTTTCATTCACAATTTCAAAAACCTTTAAGGCTGTGTTTATTCTAGCCAACTTGACATGGGGAGGATTTTGAAATGTTTGGGGGGGGGGACAAGGTCTGAGTCTCCAAATTACCTTGACAAGCAAAGAAAGGTTATCTTCTTTTTAAAATGTGATAACAAGAAAAAAGGTCATCCTTCCAGCCTCCCTATATTTTTTACCATTCTCAAATGCTGGCAAGCAAAAAATTGTCATCCTTACATTTTTCCCTTCTCCAAAAAATAAAAGCTCCCGTCGTCACACTTTTGGGAGGGGGAATTTCCATCCCCTATGCAACACATAAAATTTTGGGGGATTTTAAAACTTTGGTGGGACGGGAAATTCCCCCCAGAGAAGGCCTAGAATAAACACTGATTTAAGGTTACACACATTTTAACATGTTTTGCGAGCTTATTGTTGCAGAAGTCTCTAAGTTAGGATCATTTTACCGAAGGCGCGAGTGATAGAAACCATTACTCATGAATACCAGGAAGTTTAAACAAAATCACAATCACAGTTCTCAAACGTAACCCTAACTACAGCCAAGAAGTGCATCCAACAAAGTAAACGGAGTAACCAAACCGTAAGCCCTCTTTGATTCAAGAACTGCAACTGCAATGTGTAATGTCTGAATGCAAATTTATGTCAGGATTACAAAAAGGCAAAGCACAGTAGAACGAAGGTAAAATAAATCTCTGATGTAAATACTGAACAAGAACCTGCAGAAGAAATTCAGAGCGTGCATTTTGTGCATTAATGCAATGGACAGCAAACAATGTCGAAGGAGTTGCGATTAAAATAATAATTATTGAACCGTCCATGATTTCATGGCATAACTGACAACGATTGCAAGAACTACAGCATACAGCAAGTTTAACAATAACCTTATGCGATAATTAATAGGTCTACTCATTGTCATTTGAACACATGCTAAACAATGTTCCCTCTAATTTTTTTTCGGTGTGCGCGGAAAATTAAAGTGCCTGAGCGGCACATTTTCATGCCTGAGCACCTGAATTTTTGGCACAGATATTACTAAAGACAACATCGAAATCAGTGTTATATGAAACTGAAAGTTATGTTTATTCAATGTAGCCTACCCGTAAGTGTTATTATTATGATATCACTATAATACTGAAAGTCTCTAATGTTAAAATACTTGTTACTGTTTATGGTGATGTAAACTATTAGTCACTGTCTAACCTTAGAGTTTCTCACGCTTCAAATAATCGATTTTCCAATCATTCCATCGTTTTCCAGTGGTGAATTCGCCGCCTGTACAGGCTTATTGGCATATATCGCAAACAACATCGTCACTACTTTCACGATAAATGAAAATTTCGCCCAGTTTTGTTAACTGTTTTCTAGACGAAGACGGCAATTCAGCCTCCACTAACTCTCTCAGCCATTCTGGTTTAAAACTCAAGCTGCACTTTTTCTTCGTAACAGGGTTTATTCCTGTCTTATCGTTACCTTTACGTTTCGACATCAGTTTTTACAGTAAATATACGAATAAACGAAAAACGAGACCTATCTGTTTAGTTCTTTTCAGTACTATATCTGCAAATACTCTCATTCAGACATTCAGGCTAGCAGAACACACTGAGAGACGCTGCTCTGAGAAGCATCTCAAGAATCTTAGCTAGGCAATTGGCCAACTTTCAAGGGTTCGGGTCTGCGGGAAACCGGGTACATCTCAGTTGCTCCTCGACTGTGCTGGAGCGTCGCAGCCAGCCAGATGTGTTGATAGTTACCCAACAGACCTATAGTGGCATCAGGCGGAATGCTGCTGTGCTGTGTGCATGCAGTTCCCGTCTGCTCGCCTGCTGCTTGTCATTTGACACTCGCCTAATGTCGCTCGACCTACACTGTATATGCCACATCCAGTATTCACTCTCCAGACTAAAGTCCGAAGTCCAACGGCTTGATTTCCAAAAATGTAGTACACCACGCTATGACATTAAAAAATCACTGCGCGGAGGTTAGAAACTGCTGCGCGGCATTATATTTTGCTGCGCGGCCGCGCAGCCGCGCAGCTTAGAGGGAACATTGATGCTAAAGCCTAATAACGACGCCAATATAGCTATCAATAATTGCTTAAAGCTAAAAAAAATCAGAAAATCATTAAATTTCTATACAGTGGTTATGTTAGAAGGCTAATAACTTGTACTAAGTACTATGTTAGAACTATGTACTATGTTAGAAGTTAAATGTTACTATGTACTCTGTTAGAAGGCTAATGAGTAATGACTTGTACTATGTACTATGTACTTGTGCCATATTACTTGTACTATTCAAACACATTACCAACTAGAGACATTGGTTTTGTAGGTCTCTGAACGCAGAATCCAACGGCGTATACAAGTATTTATTTTCAGCTGAAACAAATATGGCGGAATTCAAGCCAGTTTGAAGACGTTACGAGAAAAACTAGTGGTCCGAGACCTGAAAAAGAAATGAAATATCAAGGATCGTTAAAATACTGACACTGGTGTCTAAACGTCTGAAATGCTTTAATTTGCTTTAATTGACAAAATACATATCAGCAGTTAAGTGATAACTACTGTCGCCCAATGTTCCAGAGGGGACGGGAAGAACTAAGTCTAAGTCTAAGATGACTACTGTATACAGACAGGCTGTGATAGCTATTTAGCTACTGTAGCATTATACAAGGTGTAAAAGTAAAAAGTGGACCGATGTTTGACATTTAATATTTCGGCCGCGTGTGTAGTGACTTCATTAAAATGTATAGACCAAATAGCTGGAAAGGTGTCTGATGTAATTGCCAAATTTCATGCTGATATCTTTAGTATTTTCTGGAATATGGCCAAACAACTAAAGAGACACAAAAATTTTTCACAGCTCAAAATTTCGGAAAAAATCTTGACAAGCAAAAGGAGGTCGTCACTCGAATTTAGGGACTGAAAATTGACGTTATTTTAGGTGACGATTTTTTTGGATTTTCCACTAAATTCAGTTAGGTGACGACCTTTTTTTCCTTTATGCACTAAAATCAGATGACGACCATTTTTATATTTTTTTCCTTTCCCGCAAAATTTCGGTCGGTTACTTAGGCACATATTATTATACACAATATGTAATTTTATCACTGCACATTTTCCATTTTAACACTGCACATTTCCAATATATCACTGCACATTTTGTGTATCACTGCACGTTAAAACAGGCCCTGCCGTTCATTATAGATCTGCATTTTCTTTCAAAATATTGCTATCACTAAAACGTGACTTAAACAAATTTACTTTTGAGATTTGATACAATTGCATTCAAGTTCTGGACTTTGGAAAGTATCACGGATGCTATTGTGTGCATGCAATACAGCGTATCGTGGATTCCCGATAAAAGCGTGGGCCGCTTGGTTGGCTTGGCAATCTCAGAGAGCCGCACTTCAACGTCTCTTCTGAGATCGTCGAGTAGAGTTCGGTGAAAAACTTTTGAAGATTTACATCTAGATTGTAGTGACGTGTTCTCTCAATCTGGCAGAGAGAGAGAGAGAGAGAGAGAGAGAGAGAGAGAGAGAGAGAAAGAGAGAGAGAGGAGCGAAACATCAAGCGATCTCTCTCTTCCAACGTATATTCGATACACTAGGTGTTTACCCGTCAAAAATGACGGGGGAGATTGGCTGGTTTACCACCCAATTTTGTGCAAATGCAATCAGGGGCGGCGCTGGGTTTTGTAATTTGTTGACTGGGTGGGTCTAATGCAATCTACACAGCCAGGACCCGCCGGCTCAGACTACCCCTCACCCCCCAATCAACATTTTTCTGCGTATTTGAACGATTTGCTTGGGTGCCCCTGCCCGAGGCTGGGTGGGTCCGGATCCGCGGACAGCCCCCCCCTAGCGCCGACCCTGAATGCAATAGGATTTTGCGCAATTAATTTCCTTAAATCGCCGCCTTTTCCTTCAACCGAGTTAACGCCCATTCGCAGGAATTTGCTGAAACTTGATAGTCAAGGTAAGAGTACTGATTTGGCAGTGTCGAACGACATGCAGTGCTTGATTCTCTTGTTTGCTGTGCTGCTTTTCACGCCGAGCAACAGCCTGCTCCTCATTCTCACTTGATTGTCGAAAAGCTCGTGAACGCTGGACTTTTTTTGTTTTGCACGGACGGTTAGAAAGAGGAATAAAAAAATAAAAAAGCTAAACAATGGTGCAAATCTCATCTTCTTAGCTCTTATATAGCCTGAGATATAGCAAATTCAAAAAAATTGGAAACTTTCTCAGAATTCAAAACTTTCACGAAATTCACCGATAATACTTATGTTCAAACATCGGGGTCATCGGGTTAGAACGGATAGATCTTTACCAAATGTCAACCGATTTTCAAAATTTTTGGTTTATTTTGTTCCTCTGACATCCCTTTACAATTTTGCCGCTGACCAAAGTGGGGTTACCGCTGAAAATATTTTGCTAGCGGGCTTTAAAACAAATTTCGGGGGAGAGGGTGATATTTTAGGCCGTAAAGTGGACTCTACCCCCATATTTTTTTGTTTTGCACGGACGGTTAGAAAGAGAAATAAACAATCTAAACAATGGTGCAAACCTCATCTTTTTAGCTCCTATATAGCCTGAGATATAGCAAATTTAAAACGTTACAGCAATCATTTCTGAAGAACGCTTTTCCAAAAATTAAATCCCCAGTACGGTGACAGCGTCTGAAAATTTAATCCACACTTGAGGGGTAACATTTAAAAAAATAGGGTTTGAGGTTAGGAAAGAGTAAATATATATAATAACGGGGGGGTAGGGCATTGGGAGAGGGAAGGGAGATTTGGGAGAAGGAAAGTGGGTTGTACGGGTTTTCGGAGCAGCGTTGTGTAGGTTTGGAAACGGGGTTTGGGGCCGGTGGGGTAGGGCGGAGCGCTGATGGGTTGGGGCCTGGGCGATTGGGAGAAGGATGGGTAGTTGGAAGGGGATAAGGAGAGGGAAGGGGAACGGGGTTTAGGGCCGGGGCGGGAATGGGTTGGGGCTGGAATGGGTTGGGCCCGAGGCGATTGGAAGAGGGATGGGGAGAGGGAAAAGGGATGGGGAGAGGGAAGGGAAACGGGGGTTTGAGGCCGGGGCCGGAATGTGTTGGGGCCGGGGTGATTGGGAGAGGGATGAGGAGAGGGAAAAGAGATGGGAGAGGAAAGGGGAACGGGGGTTTGGGGCCTGGGCCCGAATGGGTTGGGGCCGGGGCGATTGGGAGAGGGATGGGGAGAGGGAAAAGGGTTGGGGAGACGGAAGGAGAACGGGGGTTTGGGGGGGGGGGCGATTGGGAGAGGGATGGAGAGAGGTAAAAGGGTTGGGGAGACGGAAGGGGAACGGGGTTTGGGCAGGGGGCGATTGGGGGGGGGATGGGGAGAGGGAAGGAGATGGGATAGGAAGGGAAAAGGGGTTTGGGGTCGGGGCGGGAATGGGTTGGGGCCTGGGCGATTGGGAGAGGGATGGGGTGAGGGAAGGGGGGACGGGGGTTTAAGCTGCAATTAAGGCGCTTCGTTAAACGCTCCGGTTTGATTAAACAATATTTGGTTGTCAATGACAACAGCGTCTTGCAATACCCGCCGTGTTGCGGACGGACGGACGGACAGACATCGAGAATTATATAATAAGATTAGCGTAGCCACGTCTCACGAGGGCCTTAAGTGCCGGACTGCTATTCGGCTGGGACCTATTGTGCACATGGATTTTTCCAAAACCGAGATAAGAAATATTTCGGGGAAGGGGAATGGTTGGCGTCACAAAGTGATACATAAGTAATATATTGGTGTATATGTTACAGTCAAAGTGTGAAATCAGGCAATGTTGACATTGTCTGAAATTTTTAGGCAATGTCGACATAAGCCGTTTCACTCGGGCAATGTCGACATTGACTGAAATTGTTAGGCATTGTTTAACAATGCCTGAAATTTGCTCAGATTTTCTACACACTTTGCCTGAAATCTTTATCCGTGAGGAATAGCACTGTATATGGAGCTATGCATGCACCAATGAGTAACATAAAAAATGAGTTGCAAATTAGGGGCTGTCCATATAGTACGTACGCACCGAGGGGGAAACGGGGCTTGAGATTTAGTCGATTTTGAGTACGGAAGCGTACGGGAGGGAGGGGGGTCACGACTGAATTTGTACGTACACACATTCAAATTTATAAATAGATAGAAGGCTGGTATATTCACACAAACATTTGATATGAACAAAATTACTTTCTCACGGTCAAACAAAGGGTCCCGACTATTGTTCCCACGGCTATTTAAATATTAGGCCTAAAAACCTTGAATTTCATAGTAAACAAATGCTTTTTGCTATGGCTAAACATTAATCAAATTTCACCGCGCGGGGGTTGCTAATTTGTACGTACGCATAGGGGGGGGAGGTAACCAGAATGTACAGTGTGCAACAGAGGGGAGAGGGTTGAAAATATGACTTTTTGCGTGCATACTATATGGATGGTCCCTTAAACGTTGCAAGCAGTGATATAAAACAGTTATGAAACATTAATAACTGCCAAAACATTATTAAGTTCAAATGAAATAAAGGAACAAGAAGTAATAGAAAACAGTTCCACGGCATTAATAACACACATATAATATATGTTACAGTCAAAGTGTGAAATTAGGCAATGTTGACATTGCCTGAAATTTTTAGGCAATGTCGACATATGCCGACATTTACCTGCTGCTATTCCATCACAGATCAAGATTTCAGGCAAAGTGTGTAGAAAATCTGAGCAAATTTCAGGCATTTTTAAACAATGCCTAACAATTTCGGTCAATGTCGACATTGCCCGAGTGAATCGGGATATGTCAACATTGCCTAAAAATTTCAGGCAATGTCAACATTGCCTGATTTCACACTTTGACTGTAACATATATATATATTTGATATATTGGTGATATGTAGTGGTGCTGCTGGTGCATATATTGGTGTACAAATATATTGTGAATATATTGTGCCTATGAATGTCGAATGGCCACGCCTGTGGGAAGTGGGGGGTGCAGCTGCACCATGGAAAAATCAGTGGATGCGCGATGCACCCCTGAAAGATAAGGCTGTTTTTTAAACTTTTTGCTTGTGAGGATCTTTAAATAGAAGAAAGAGAGATGACGACCTTTTTTGCTTGTCGGGATTTTTAAGAGGCGAACTTTGTTTTTCCTTGTCACAACTTTTTTATCTTGAGAAAATCTGCACCACCTGCTGAAAATTCGTTCCGACGTGCCTGCGAATGGCTGATGTGCACAGAGTAGAGATGTGCGGGTACAGCAAAATGCCTACCCTACCCGTACCCGTGCAAAAACTTCCTTATCCTACCCCTGGGCCCTACCCGTGCCCGCGGGTACGGGTACGGGTACAAGGACATGTACCCGTACCCGTACCCGAACTCGTATACCCGTATCCGTTCCTAGAGACTACAGTGTAGAGAGAGGCAACAACATTAATGTATTAATAAAATCAGAGTACATTTTTTAAACATGTCATATGTTGACAAGAATTTTTTTAAAGAGGCACATGTTTAGGTTAGGACAGATCTAGGACTTAGGAATCAGGGTAATCCACTTGACAAATAGTAGGTCCGGATTCTTTCTGGGGTACTGGACTACTGATTGGTAACACTGTGTAATAAAGCTAGTCAACTAGCCTAAGCCTACATGAATGCTGGACATGGACTGGAAGACTAGATGGGCCTGTTTAAATTATTTAGTAGATCAAGCAGAAGAATTAAAACATACGTTAGTCATGAGAAGGCATTGGAGCTGAAGTTAAACAACAAAACGATTTACCAAAGGAACATTATCACTGCAGGACGCCATCACAATGATTTTACGTTTGATTATGTTTACTACTTTACTGATGACGCCAGATAACGTCATTTGTATTTCCTTTATGCTTCCAGTAAGTAAATTGAATGCAGTGACTTATATAACTGTCTGACAAACTGAATGCTATATACAAGTTACACTAATACAATTTACTGAGTAGGGGAAGTGTGATTGTCGACAGAACCGATACACTTATTTGTTTTATAGCGCTCTACCAATCAATAATAAATCACGCACCAAGTATTTAAAGTCTGCACCAGAGCTCACGGTCTAACTTTAAGTTCACTCAAAACTTACGCGCTACAAATGAATACAGACATGATAAATTACCCAAAGAAAAAGGAGTTAAACGACTTCTTTTTCAAGCTCTGTCATTGTTACAATCCACCGATACCGCAGCACTTGGTTGATATCTGAAATTGCATTTCATATTGAAATAGGTGATAGACAACATTGCGAGTTGGTATCTATATTGGCAGTAATTTGACTTTCAAAGAACATTTAACTAGACTCTCTCGGGCCTGCATTTACCAACTTTAACAAATCATTGTAATTCATTCGTCGCCTTCTCTGTCTGCAGTCAAATCTCTGGTTCATGCTTTTGTTGTTGGTGGGTTATACTAGTCATTATTGCGAGTCACTTTATTTTGATCTGCCAAACAGTCAGCTTTCCACTCTGCAATCTGTTCTGAATGCTACGGCTCGTCCTGTGGCTATTTGCTACTTTAACAACTCAGATCATTTTTATACTCAACGCCCTCCACTGGCTTCCTATTTCTGACCGCATTATAGGCCTATTTAAGGAAATAATTCTTGTTTCTGCAGCATACGACGGTTACAACCCCAGGCGTCGTCTTACACTACTGAGCGTTTCAACCACCCTCTTGCACTGCACATTGCTTCCTCCGCTCCGCTTATCGAAAGAATGTTTATGTTCCCAGATCACGCACTGCTTTTACTCAACATCGAGTATTCACAGTCCCTCTGGAATGCATTTGACTTCATCCATTCGGGCCCAACTTCTTACTCTCCCGCTCTGTTCTATGCTCTGTTCTAGGCTAAAGAATTTAGACGATTTTATATTGCCACTCCAAAGTCGGGAGCGCCTCTGAGTTGAATTAAAAGAGGCGCCATGCAAATGCTACGTTAGATTACACTGTATCCTATACGGTTTGAGCAATTATTCAACCTCTATACAAAATTGAGATTTAAGTCGTGTAATATTTTTCTGGCAAGATTGTGGCGTCTCAGACTGCACGTGACTTTCTTTTAACTGCTTTCAAATAGAAAATTTTCAGTTAACTTCCTGGGAATACCTTTTAGCTATGATTGATATAACTCTAGACCAGGGGTGGCCAACCTTTTGTGACTCGGGGACCACTTTAAACTTTGATAATTAACCATACGGAGGGACGCATGTTTTTTCCCATTTCTACATTGTTTTCAGCATTAGTGGCAATCAATACTTTCAAGTAACAGTAGTAATTGGTGGCATTTGCATTTTGAAGCTGTTACAAACTGATGACGGAGATTGCTTGCTATTTCTTCTTCAACACGACGTGTTACTGTCATTTTCGATAAACTAACTGCGCTAAATAGCTCCTTCTCCGGGCATATGCGTCCAGCTAAGCTTGTTCTTGTTCAGTTAGACAATGAATTGGCATCTAGTCGTCTAGATTATTGCAATTCCCTGTTTATCGGGATAACTTATTCAAATATGCAGAAATTCTAGAGATTACAAAATTCCTTAGTTAAAGTCATATCCAAAGCTATCAGATTCGAGCATATAACTCCAGCTAGACAGTCCCTACATTGGCTTCTTATTAAATACCGAATTAATTATAAAATTTGCCCTCTAGTATTTAAAACCATATTATATCCCTCGGCCTACTACTCACTCCACTAAATATACGGTAGGATTTTCATTTGTTTGTTCCATTGTTGTATTTAATTGGCGCTTTTGATAATTAATTAGAATTAGAATTAGCTAGTCCTTTCAGCTAATTAATTAGAATTAGAATTAGGTACATTAAATATCTAATTAATTAGAATTTGTAAATTTTGATCTAGTTAAGTTAATTAGCAGCTTAATTAGATCAGGAATGACGATGGTTACGAATTGTCAAAATTTAATGGCAAATGACAATTAATGCAGTCAAGTTATAAACAGTTTCAGTTTCAAATGACAAATAATGCAGTCGAGTTATAAACATTATTCTTAACAGTCAGACGGCAATGTTAATGAACTTCTCTCTGTTGCACTTGCATGACAATGACAAACAACTTCTTCCTTTTCTTTGTCTTTTCTGCATCAAAAGTGTTGTACTTGTAAGCCTGTAAGGTGTACAATATACATAGCTTTGCGTGACTTATAAAATTCAACGTCACCTTCATTGGTTTCCAATCGCCAGTTATCCTCTTTTTGCATTTCTTGCAGGAACCAGAAATATGCGTTTATTTTCTATTTGATTGACTGTAAAGTCCGTAATAATTGTCCAGATTGTCAGGCATTTCTTCCAAAAATTCGCCATGATCAACCAACAATTTAAAAAGAGATATTAACAGGTCGTTGATATTATCATTGAAACGTTGACAGAAAACGAAATACTTTTTAAGGATGGCGGTCTAAGTATGTAAGCAAGTACTTTATTCCCAAAAAGTTAGATTATTAAGATTATAAAATATATTTCGATTTAATTAGAATGATTTATAATTAATTGGAATTAGCTTTGAAACTCTAATTAATTATAATTGTAATTACTTAAACAGTTTTTCTAATTAATTAGAATTAGAATTAGCACATATTCTAATTAATTAGCTAATTAAGCTTAATTAGCTAATTAAAATACAACACTGGTTTGTTCCTTATTCTCGTAGTCATTGGCACTAGTTGATTCTCAGTGTGTGGCCCTAAGCTTTGGAATTCATTACCAATATCACTTCGTATAACTAAGAATTTATCATATTTCCGATCTGGTTTTAAAACATACCTGTTTGACTTGACTTATCCCCCTTAGGTTGCTCCCCCCGCTGTTCTGACTGATCTTCCGGATTGACCTGGCTCTAGTTCTATTTGGATTTGCTACGCTATCGGCTGATGCCCTGGGCATCATGATAGTGGTTTCATAGAAGTATATTGATTGATTGAGACTCTGGCTAAGCCATGCATAAGGCGCAATATAAATAGGCCAGTGTACATGTATATATAAATGCACATAAATAAATACAAACATACACACTCACATGCAAACATACATGAATACATTTATACATACATACTTACTTACATAAATACATACATACATGCATGGTTAATTAAAAATGCCCGGCAAAATTCGTTATTTTTAAAATTGACTTGCAGGCTAACCTTTTCACTGGGCGATCTGCTCATTTCGCCGTCTTTCCTACGGCAACAGAGCAGCTTTGCGCATTCCTTTCGAAAGGACGACCCCCATAAACAGTAAAGAAGAAAATTGACGGCGTTATTAATAATGTTGGTCAGGTCCGTCAAGCGATAGGCAAAATAAGTGATAACACCAGTTAGGCCTATATTGTCAGGCTTAGGCTTCCAAGCACTGGTTCGAATGCTGTAGGCGATCGTATAAGGAGACTTCAGGACAATAGCTGAAACACACACGGCCACAAGCATTATCGTCATCTGAGTCTCCACTGAAATCATCCTCAGTGCTGTTGTTTGATAGTGACTCCTCATTGTCGCGGACAAAAAATGTTTTCGTTGATCTCTTGCTCGATACAATAGACTAATGATGACCACTGTGAGGACAGTTATCAGGACACAGGGAATCGTCAGAGTGAAAGATTTGATCACGATGGCATTCCATACTTCGTATCCACTGCCATTTATTATGCGACATCGCAGTCCATTGATTGTGTCCAGTCGATCAAGTGTCCAAAATGGAAATAGTGAGAGAGCCAGGCCACCAAAACCAACCAAGGCTATCAAAATCTGGACTCGTCGGGGAGTAGAGATGCTAACGATCTTCAGCGGCCAGGCCACTGCGATTAATCTTTCAACGGCAATCGCCACTGTTATCCATGCGGACCAGAGACTTCCAGAGTATCTGAGGAAGTTGGTTATCTTACACCCAGCTGAAGTTGTGTCGAAGAAATTCAATCCTAGCGATGAAAGAAAATAGTAGGACTCTTTTTCATTAATATGAATGCGTAGAGTGCTTAGCCAGCGAAACGTTTCACCAATGAGAACGGTGATATCTGCAATCGCCAAAGCCACCAACAACTGACCAGTAGATGTCTTTCTAAGAGAAGATGACCTTAGGAAAACATAGACTATGAATAAGTTTCCCATCAGACCTAACGGTAAGACGATGCACAATCCGTAAAAGAAGATGTCGTTAGCCAGGCCAAACATATAAGTGTAATTTCGATTTAACGCCGACATGTTTGCGGTTGGCATACTCGTTAAATCGTTTTCGAGTTCCAGTAGATACGACGCCGTTGCATTTGCATCGGTGCTGCACATGGTGAGAGCTCCACTGCGAAGACAGAAGATCGTTTAATTCGAGATTCAGGAAATGTGGTTTGTCGCTAAGGCTGTAACCTACAAAATAGCGTTAAAGCAATTCGAAAGACTGAAAAAGTGATATAATTCTTCATACACAATTTTTCCTGGTCGGCAAAGTCATCGTTTTGAACCGTATACTGTGCTTCTTACTTCTATAGGGATAATATCAACACGAAAATTGCTTTTCCGAAAGTACAGCTGGGTTATAAAATTATCTATATTCGTTCAGAAACTGATACGGAAAAATTAACCTTAAGCGTATATTCATGAAGACAATGAGCAATAGTAGAGAGTAACTGTTACTGACAAGGTTCTAAACCATGATACATGGAATACTAAAGAATTTCGGGGTTATCTATGGTAGTTGTACGGGCACGTGAATATTTCTGCTAACATGACGTTTTTTCCAGTTTCAAGGCGTTTGTGCAGCCGAAAGCAGTCAGGTTAAGTATTATTACGAGTTAATATACGCAATTCTATTAATGCCTTTTGCTCTAGTTCTGTTCGTGTATAAGATTTTCGAGCATCGCTACTGAGCGATATTAAAGAGCAATGGCCAGGTGGTTATAACAGATTCGACTTTTTAGATAATTAAATAATAGTACAAATCAGTGTTTTACACAAGCCTGTTAAAAGAGGAGATCTCTCCCCAACCTCAAAATCCCCCCCCCAAAAAAAAAACCAGCACTTACACAAATTTTGCATTGAGCTGTGTCTTTTCCCCTCCAACCAAGTCGATTCCTCCCCCAAAAAAGCCTCAATTCCCCCCCAAGGCCTGGAGTCTGGATAAAACACTGAGTAAAAATGGGTCTGGGGATGGAACCGTTGGCCATCTACTACACCTGTGGCATAAACGGTTTGGCCGACTACACGATGGACGAAAAGGAGATCTGCTGCAAGTGCCGGAAGATCTCGGCTCTCGAGAAACCCGTTGTGGAGCAGAGGAAGAGGCTGACGGAGGTGACGCATACCCTTCAGAAGATACTGGAAGAAAAAACACAGAATAAACCGGAACCGACGAAATAATAATATGCAGAGAAGGTAAGAGAGAAGATACCGGAAAGAAGCAAGGCCATCGTGGTGAAGCAGCCGGCTACATCAAAGAAGGACGGGCCACAGCAGAGCCGTAGACAGACGCTTGCTTACTTGTCGAGGTCGAAGAAGCCGTCGACCATGGAAATGACGGAAATGAATACAGCAAACCGGCAGTTGTTATCGTGAGGGATTCAAACGCGAGAAAATGGGCATTAATTTACACTGTAGTTTTACAGCCTAAAAATCAGCATGTGGCCATCGCGCGTTCTGGCGCAAGAATCGAAGACGTGAGAGAGTTGATGGCGGATGAAGCTCAGACTGGCTGTACCTCCACCGTCACGTGCTGCGGTATTCGGCGAGAGATCAGCGACACATGGGAACCCTATTCTGTGGAACATGCTACCGAGCCATACAGTATTACGACAGAGACTGACTCAGAACGGTTACTGCGGAAACTCAAAACATTCTTCTTTCAGAAATCATTTGGACTGTAAAGCGCTCTTGATTTTGAACTTCCTTCACGTGTACTGACCTGTATACATGTAAGTCGTCTTGAATACTACTATTATGCCACTACTATTATTACTACCACCACTACTACTACTACTGTATTATTACTACTATTACAATTACTGCTACTGCCCCACAAGAATGGCGGCTCCAGGATTTGGCAAGTGGGGTGAGGGCATTGGCATAGCTAGGAATTTGTTTTGGGATTGCAATTCTTATATTTTTAAAATAAAATATTTTCTTATTCCAATATACTCTCAAAAATTGCACCAAGTGTACTGCAGTCTAGAATTTAACAAGTCGGTAGTATGAATCTATTTTCTGGAGTTACAGGATATGCTTACTAACTGTGAGCTCAGATGTCAGACCGTCAGGCGTAATGGATTATTAATGGTTACTGGTTAGCTTAGTGAGTATTTAGCATGACTTAGGCCACTTAGCATGATTTAAAGTGGCTTAGGAGGCATTACTGCCAGTGTGTGAAAGCCGCTAGGGGCGCTGTTACTGTAGCGCAGTCTGAGTCTCTGATTGGACAGCATTGCTTCTGCAGCATCACTGGCCTGAATGCAAAAGAAACTGGAACAAAGTGATATGTTATTCGTTAATTGTATTTACCTGTGAAGAAAAGATGCGATACGATGGACCAATTATGTCTGTGTTAACAAATGCCGGAACCAAAATAATGATAACAAAATGTAAATACGTAATAATTGCATTGTACATTGCACGGCTAGTGCTCAAATAATAGCATTAGATTTTTTAGCACTTGACAACTTTGGGACGCAATTGCACCCCTTGCACTCCCTGGCTACGCCACTTGGTGAGGGGCGGTGGGGTAGAAACTCTAAACATGGGGTGTCACCTATTTGTCGCTAGGTATGTAGTAATAAGCATAGGGTCACAACAGATGCAGAAATTCAATAAGGGGGCACGGGCCACAGAAAACCAGAAAACACTGGGCTGAGTTGGGAGCACATGTAAACCTAGAAGTACATTGAACAGACTAGCGCGAAAGCAGCGTCTGCAGTGAAATTTATGCAACAGCTAAACGCCAGCTTATATATATATATATATATATATATATATATATATATATATATATATATATATCATCATCAGTGTTTCTGTCTCTAGACAGGTCCAGGTATCCAGTTATTCCACTCCGATCGATTGCTTGCTTCTTCTTTGAGTTCCTGATATCCTTTATTCATCATCCACTCCAACATCATCTTTCTCGGTCTACCTCTCACTCTCTTTCCCTCTATTTTTCCTTCGATTATTGTTCTTAGTAAAGAGTCATGCCGGAGGACATGTCCCATCAATTTCTCTGCCTTTTCCGGATTGTATCTATCAGGCTTCTTTCTTCTTCTATCTCCTTCATGACTTCCTCGTTTGTCTTATGCTCTGTGTATTTTACTTTTAGCATTTTCCTCCAAATCCACATTTCAAAAGCCTCTAATCGTTTTATATCTTCCTTTCTCATTGTCCACGTCTCCGCCCCATACAACGCCACACTCCATATCAATGTTTTTACCAGTCTCTTTTTTTAGGTTTAGTTTTAGTTTACTTTGCATCAGCTCCTTTCTCTTGTAAAAGCTTCTTTTGCTATTGCTATACGTCTTCTTATCTCTTTATTGCATCTAGCATCGGTTGTTATCAGACTTCCTAGATAGCTAAATTCCTTCACTTGCTCTATGATCTGTCCGTAAACCTTTATTTCCCTCTCGTTCCTTCTTTTTACTTATTACCATAACTTTAGTCTTTTTGTATTGATTCTCATTCCATAATTTTCTGACACTTGTATCAGTTTATCCATTACTTCCTGAAGCCCTTTTTGATTGCTTGCTAGCATGGCCTGATCGTCTGCGAAGCGCAGCGCCTTTAGTAGTACTCCTCCAACTTTAACTCCCTTATCTGTATTTTCCATCGCCTCTTGTACTAATTCTTCGATGTATATGTTAAACAGCAGCGGTGACAGTGGACATCCCTGCCTTACTCCTCTGCCAATCATGCACGATTCACTCAGTTCTCCCTCTATTCTCACCTTCGCTGACTGTCCAAGGTATAGGTTTGCTATCAGTCTTCTGTCTCTCCAATCCACTCCCACCCTTTTCAGTGCTCTCATCAAAATCCTCCAGTCTACTCTGTCAAACGCTTTTTCGTAATCCACGAAGCATATATAGATATTTTTTCCATTTTGAAGTCTTCTCTCACTTAGCATTCTTAAGCATCCGATTGCATCCCGTGTTCCTTTCCCCTTCCGAAACCCAAACTGATCCTCTCCAAGGAATCCTATTACATCTGTTTTCGCTTGTACTCTTTTTGTAATGACCTTGAGTATTATCTTCGCCGCATGGCATAATAGACTGATAGTTCTATGGTCCTCGCATTCCATTGCATTTACTTTCTTTTTAATCGGAATCATTATTGATTGTAGAAAATCGTTCGGCCATTCTCCTGTCATATAGATTTGTTGGCAGATTTCGACCAGTTCGTTTGTTGCATTCTCTCCTAGTATCTTTATTGCTTCTGCTGGTATGTGGTCCACTCCTTCTGCTTTGTTGTTTTTCATCTCTTCTAATGCATTCAGAATTTCTTCTTTCATCAGTCCTGGTCCTAGTTCTTCGCTTTCAACTGTTTGCTGTTCCTCTATATCGAGTTCCGTTGGTTTGCCGTCTTTCAGGTATAATTCTTCTATATATTCTCTCCATCTCTCTTCCACTTCTCGTTGAGTTGTGAGTGTATTTCCTTGTTTGTCTTTAATACCCGCCCTGCTCCCTTGCATACCTTCTTTTTTGTTAAATCTTTTACTTCCTTATATACTTGATCATGTTTCCCTTGTCCTTGTAACTTTTCTATTTCTTGACATTTATTCTCCCACCATTTCTCTTTCGCCTTTTCTGTCGATCTTCGCAGCTGGTTATTTAGTCTCCTATATTCTTTTTTTGCATATTCTGTGTTCTGCTTCTTCCATTTTCTTCTCTGCTCCATGTCTTCTATCATTTCATTTGTCACCCATGGCTTTTTAGCTTTCCTTCTTTTCTTCCTTCCTACTTCTTGCTCCAGTTCTCTTACTACCACAGCTTTTAGTTTTCCCATCTTTCTTCTGTTGTCCCTCCTGTGTTTGTTGTCGTCACTTGTTTTTCGATCTTCCCCGCAATTTCTGTTGCCTTTTCTTTGATTTTATCCCTATCCCATTGTAGATTTAATTGTTTTCTCTTGTTTATGTATTTCAGTTGTATTCTCACCTTCATTACTACCAAGTTGTGATCTGTGTCTGCATCTGCTCCCGGGTAAGCTCTCGCATTTTTTACACAGTTTCTATATCGTCCATTTACCATAATGTAGTCTATTTGGTATCTTGCTATGTCTCCCGGCATCTTCCATGTATATATTCTTCTCTTTTCGTTTGTAAACCAAGTGTTTGTTATCATCATGTTTCTTAACTTGCAGAATTCAATTAGTTTTTCTCCTCTTTCATTTCTAACCCCATCCCATACTCTCCCACCACACTTCCTTCTCTTCCTTTTCCCACTACTGCATTCCAATCCCCCATCAGAACACAAAAATTTGTAGCTCTTATCCTCTCGATTTTTTCCTCTAGATATTCATAAATTTCATCCACTTCTTCTTCAGTATGTGTTGTTGTTGGCATATATACCTGTATAATTGTCAGATTTACCGGCTCCGCTTCTATTGTCACCATTATCACTCTGTCCTCATATCTCTCTATGTTTGTTATGTTTCTGCTCAATTCCTTCTTTAGGAGTAATGCCACCCCTCTCTGCCTCTCTTTTCCTCCCGCATAAATAACCCTGATCTCCTCCGTCTCCTCATCTGTTATATTACTGGTGAACTCGCCTCCTTCTTTCCATCTCACCTCTGCCAAGCCCAATATGTCCAATCGCGCCTTTCTCATTTCCTGTATGATATTTGCTAGCTTCCCAGGTCGTAACATACTTCTAATATTCCATGTTCCAATTTTGAGCTTTTTCTGTGTTCCACAGGGATTTCGCTTGTTGACGACCTTGGGAGCCCTGTTACTCCCACTGCCGGACGCGACTCCACCAACTAAGTCAGTGGCTCCGTTAACGTCGTTCGCTGATTTCTCTTTTACTGGATACATTTGCACTAGGGATGTTAGTCAGGGTGGGTTCCCAGTTCCTTCCCTGCGGTGTTTTTCTGGAGACACCATCTCTTTGTCTAAGCGCTCGCCGCAGAGTTTAGCCTGCTCTTGGGCAGTTTTCCGGGGGGTACCACGAGGAGGTACTGCGGCGAGCTTTCGTACGAGAGGCTATACCAACCGAGAGGTCTTCTACTCGTCAGAGCTGCCTCTCCTTTCGCCCCCGTAAGGGCTAGTTGGTGATCGATTTGTCCTCGGTCTCTAGGACCTCTTCATCGATACTTGGACGCATCGCACGATTATCCCCATATAATATATATATATATATATATATATATATATATATATATATTGAATGACCTGATCCAGAGGGCTTTAGTCAGGGCAGGGATCCCGACCATCAAGGAGCCGGCTGGTCTAGGTAGATCCGATGGGAAAAGGCCATACGTTATGACCCCAAGACTGTTTAATACTAATTGGTATTTAATTGCCTTGTTATGACCCTGATTCATTGGCAAGCCGGTCGAAGCCTAATCTTGGACGCAACGGTAGCAGACACCGTTGCTCCCACATACCTATAGCCACCACTTCGCTCGCTGCAGGAGCCGCAGCAGAAGCCGCTGCTGTCAGAAGAACGTCCCAATATCACAATCTGGTAGCCACGTTCACCTTCCTGCCCATTGCAATCGAGACGCTAGGCCCCATCACCCAAGATGCTCTCTGTTTTCTTCGCGAGCTGGGTCGACGATTAGCTCAACAATCCGGATACAAAACGGAAGGCAGTTTCCTCTTCCAGCGTTTGTCAGTCACAATTCAACGCTTCAACGCAATCGCCTTCCGATGATCTTTCCTGCACCTCGAACCGGACGATAGTTAACCGCACAATATCTATATGCCTCCGGACAATTTTTGCATAAGTCACTCGGGAATGAAGTACTGAGGGCAAAACAATATATATATATATATATATATATATATATATATATATATATATATATATATATATGTTGTTGCTATCAGCTTTTTTTTTTCTAGTAAAAAGTTTGGAAACTCATCCGTTTTTACTCTTCAACAAAAACGGGTGTGGGAACGCTGTACCTGTACGTTCCCAAACGCATCATTACATATCCACAATTATACAAACAGTCTGGCAAAAAAGGTGTGGGAACGCCGTTCCCGTGCGTTCCTATACTGAAATATATTTTGTTTTTGACCTCAGTGAAGGCGAAAATTTTAGAAGGGGCATTTTAAAATTTTGGAAGCGACGACGACATGGGCCATGAGCGGCATGAGTGCACGCTACGGCTCTGGAGCCTGCATGGGTCTCTGCATCCCAAACCAAAGACGTACAAGACGTTGTGAGCCGTTTTACATACAGGCGTAGGACTAGGAGTCTGCCTAATAATATTGAAGACTACTGCGTATAACAATAATTACTAATTACTCGCGATTTTTATAACGTTGCGGTATTAAAACAATATTTAGTATTGTGTGACGTCACATTTCTGGACCCCTCCCCGTCGTCACACATCGTCAAAAATGTTTGAACCCCTCCCCTAAGCGCGTGACGTCATTTACGGACAGTACCTATTGATTTCTGCTGGTATCCATCAGCATAATCGCTTGGAAATGATTCATTAGTAATTTAGTATATCTATACTTGTTTTAAAACGCAGTGGGTTAATATCCCTTTACTCCCAGTGGCAATGCCAGTGATAAGCTTAAATCTATTCTGAAAACACATTGTGCCCATATCTAGCGAAATTATCTGTAATTTCTGTATTTCATGCCGCAACAAGTGGATAGTGGTGGTATAAGAAATTAAAAAATAGTGTCTAAAATTTGCCCCCCCCTCACTAAGACGGCGCCCGGGACAGCTTGCCTCCCGCCCCCTAGCTACGGCTCCTTTGGATAATTGAAAGCTGCCATTACAGTCCCTGCATTGCTTTTATCTCTGATCTTATTTCTCTGTACTCCAACGGTTCTCAGAGCGTTCTATGCAATCTAACTAGACCTGTGCGCCGACGCTCTGAGGGTCGTCGGCGGCGTTTGATCTCTTTATCGGCGCGCCGAATCAATTTTATCGGCGACTGCGGCGTGGACTTCATTTGCGGCGGCGTCGGGTACAATACGTGTGACTACAAAGCATACCATATGAGATTGACGTTTTCGTCCAATCCTCATGGTTTTTTGTCATCCCCGGTTCATTTGAAAACAATGCTATAAACTTATAATACTCATTAAACATAAAATTATACAGCTTAAGAAACATCTTATCAAGAGAGCCGTAGTTAGAATATTCGGCGCCTAGGGTAATGTATAAATTTTGCGACCCTAAATTCCGGTGATGACCTTTTTTGCTTATCTGAGTTTTTGCGACATAGCAATCCATAGCCTCTAACAGCCCCAAAACCGGTGATGACCTTTTTTACTTATCTGCATTTTCTGTATTTTATGCCGCAACAAGTGGATGGTGGTATAAAAAAATTAAAAAATAGTGTCTAAAATCTGCCCCCACTAAGACGGCGCCCGGGACAGCTTGCCTCCCGCCCCCTAGCTACGGCTCTGCTTATCAATTTATATATATTTACTATATATCCCAAATTGACCATAAATGAAAACTTTTTGAAAGTTTATATGCCAACTTAGAAAACAAAGCACTGCCGACCAGGAACTGTTTTAAGATAAAATTATCACTGCACTAAACTCAGAAAATTTGTGGGCGTCCGCGCAAAAAACAAGTGAAAAAAGGTCGTACAGAAAATTTATCACTGCACAAAGCACAGAAAATTGCATTTTATCACTGCACATTTTCCTTTTAACCACTGCACACTTTTCTTATGACTGCGCGTTAAAACAGGTCTTGCTGCCGACATCAGGCTAAGTACAGTAGATTAATTTTAAACTAAACTAAGAGGATTTAAACAAAAAACGCTCTCAGTTACGACGCATAGGTTCACTGCTCGTGTAATTAACTGTGCACAGTTAATGTTAGCATCATTTGGGTATCTTTTTTGGTCTTCGCGTAATTTTCATCGAAAACGCTTTTCTTTGCGTAGCCATTTTGCAGAATGTGAACAATGCAGGACGTCATTCGATAGACGAATGAAGCGAAGTAAATAAGTAACGTGTGTTTTGAGTTATAGCTAGTGTTGCCTATATGGTAAAGACATGTTAATCCACGTATTACAACAGTGTTGGTCTACTCTGGTTACATGAGTGAAATATAGGATCGGCGCGCCGCCGCCGCAGCAGCCGCTGCCGCCGCCGCCGCCGCCGCCGCCGCCGCCGCCGAGAGGATACCGGCGTGACGCCAGCGTCCCTATTGTGAAATTATTTCTCTCATGTAACCAGAGTAGACCAACACTGTTGTAATACGTGGATTAAAATGTCTTCACCATGTAGGCCAGGGGTGCACAACCCGTGGCCCGCGGGCCACTGTTGGCCCGCCGACGATTTTTTGTGGCCCGCGGACGTTTCCAGGATTTCAATAGAAAGTGGCCCGAAGGCTTTAAAGTGGCCCCGAAGGTTTTCTTGCTTTTATATTAGCGCTACACTTTAAGCCTTGTTATTATCATTTATTATTATTGTGTCCTTGCTCTTAAGAAATTCACGAATTTCTGCTATCAGTTCAACAAAGCATTCTAAAATTCGTCCTCTGCTCTCTCACATCTGTATAATATGGTATGTCATGGTAAGAGGCTAGTCTCTTCTATAAATAACTTGAATTGATGGCGACTTAGACCCTTAGAACGAATGACTTCTTCTGTAGCGCTAATATGAAAGCAAGAAAGCCGTCGGGGCCACTTTAAAGCATTCGCGACTATTTGGAAGCACATACTTGTGTGAACAAACATATTCTGTAATGAAATTGAACAAACATGTTCTTAGGTTCCGGTTGAGTGCTCGGTTTTGAAATTTGCAACAAGTGGACGGCCACAAAATATGAATAAGATTGTTAAAGACGTTCAGTCTCAACAACTCCATTGGCTATAAAAAAGGCAATTGACCTTTGGGTTTTAAATTGTATGAATTAATAATTGAACATGGTCATAGTATTTTTGATTAACAAGGCCTTGACCTTCAATTCTGCATTAAAATTACAGTACTAATCATTTCAATTTCATTTGTTCCTACTGGATTTATTGTATTCAACAGAAATTCTATTAATTACATTAGTCCTTTCGAAATAAATTTTATCCATAACCATATTAAATATTGCTATCAACGTTTACCGTCAACGTACCACTTCTGCATTAGAAAAAGCGCATGTGGCCCGCGGAGTCTTGAGACCGAAAAATGTGGCCCTTCGTCCTTAAAAGGTTGTGCACTCTTGCTATATGCTTTTCTATTTTACACACATGATGGTAGGTTTCCAAAGTGTGAACCGCGGCTCCCTGTGGATCGGGGCTTCCTTCCACGGAAGCCGCGAATTATTACAAAATAATCGGGATTTTATTATTTTGTTTTTCAAGACTTTTGGTACCAATGATTGTCCACAAAGTGCTGCTTTTTCTTATTTTGCTTGTTAAGAGTCTGCATATCCCGTTAATGCCCAATGTTCCCATTTGGGATCAAGTGTACAATCTCATGGGATGCAGATACGAAACAACTCTAAAAAGATTTTATATCTTAATTATCTAGTTGAAGGTCTATTTTGATCAAATTATGCACTACTTCCTCTTTCATCATTGCTGACGTCACGTAGCCTTGGTTAGAAAAAGCTGATTTTCTGAATTTTTTAATTTAAAATTTGAAAGGATGGCATTCAACAACAGGCTAGTTTTAAGTATTCAAATTTTATGCATTTTCAAGACACATGGTTATAGTTTAGCTTCAATAATAAAGTGCAAGCATATCTTTGTTTTAAGAGCACAAAATTTTGCATAATTTTCATATGATCCCAAATGGGAACATTGGGCACAAGCACTGCTATGATCCCATTTGGGATCATCATGTAAAAATGTGCATAAAACACTATTATCAGTGCAAAATATTACAAATGTCGCCATGTGATGACACATTGCACAATAAATTCAAAAATGCTCTACTTTCAAACGTCACTCACGCCTTGCATATACAGTTTGCAACACAGTTCCAACATTCGTAATGTCGCTATGTTCCCATTTGATCACATAGTACTAGCAGTACTAGCACACGGTAATTTACTGAGTAAGTGAATGTTTATTGTTTTTTGCAACGAAAATAACAATGCTTGTGCCACTGCAGTGGACATGACGGAGATTTGATGGTCTGTCAGAAGCCATCGAATTCGTCATGGAAGAAATGGATGTTGACATAGTTTTCCTTCCGCCGGCGACCGTAGATTCACAGCCAGACGAGGAGGACATAGATGACGATAATCAGCTACCATCTCAACTACCACGTGAGGTACCTGGAGCAGTAGCTGTTTATGTCAGAAATACAGTCAAACAGCAGGCAAGTGACCACCACTACTGGTCCTTCGTCGTCAAAGAAGAGGTCTGCAGCAGTTTCGAAGTGGGATAACAGTGCAAGCTTTACCAAAGTAATTCCCTGCAATGGTGAGAGTTTACTTGCTAAGCAGAAACAGATGAAACATGATTTGAGTGACTGAACCCCTTATGAACTGTTCAAACTGTACTACGATGATGAAGTACAGAATTCAATAATAGCTGAATCAGTGAAGTATGCGACAGAAGAACAGCACCTCCTTTGCACTAGACAAAAGCGACCTCGACATCTTCATCGGTATCAGGCTACTCACAGGCTGTCACTCCCTGCCAAGGGAAAGAATATATTGGTGTCGTGATGAGGACGTCAAAATACCATATGTTTCGTCAGAGATGAGCAGGAACAGGTTTACCGAAATTAACAAATGTAGCTGACAATGACAACATAACTGCAGGAGACAAAATCTACAAAGTCAGGCTGTTAATGGAAATGGTTTGTAGGAAGTTGCAACAGTTTGGCATTTTCAGTAGGTTCCTAAGCATAGACGAGGAAATGGTCCTTCACTTTGGCCATCACTCGTGCAAAATGTTCGTAAGAGGGAAGCCCATCCGGTTTGGCTTCAAGCTCTGGATACTAACCTCAGATACTGGATACCGGTTCAGCGTCATGATATACACTGATAAATCTCAAGAATCGACTCAGGCTACTGGTAGCAATGCAAGCTTAGAAAACAATGGACTGGGTTTCAAAGTTGTGACATTGTTGTTGTCCTGTCTCGAAGACCGTTCATGCCATGAAATTTTCCTCGATAATTTCTCTACTTCGTACGATCTTCTTGTGTACCTCCAAGAAACAAACAAATATGAAGGCAACTGGAACTGCTAGAGAAAACCGACAGAAGAAGTGTCCACTTATGACCTCATAACACTCGACATTCCCTATATACATTACGAATGTTGGAACTGTGTTGCAAACTGTATATGCAAGGCGTGAGTGACGTTTGAAAGTAGAGCATTTTTGAATTTATTGTGCAATGTGTCATCACATGGCGACATTTGTAATATTTTGCACTGATAATAGTGTTTTATGCACATTTTTACATAATGATCCCAAATGGGATCATAGCAGTGCTTGTGCCCAATGTTACCATTTGGGATCGTCATGCTAGAAGGGGCTAACATGCACTCTGCAGAATTATTTAACGCCAGTGTGTTCTTATGGTCCCCCTTCATAAGTATAATCGCCGCAAACACGCTGGCATTGCCAGTAATGATTTGGGCACTAACGGGATATGCATACATGTCGCAGGACGAAATGTTGTAAATGATCTCATAGTAAAATTCGGTACCTAATGAAGATACTATATCATCACTATGATATCCTCTCATCTGTCTTATAGTTTTAAACTGCTAAGAATAAAGACGTCAAAATCTCGTTCTTCAATTGCGTATTTTAAGGTCTTTCCACAAAATCTATTTCTTTGATCGTTTGCCTGACTGTGACAGAATCGTCTATTTACATTGGAAATGGCTTCAGGCTAACCATTTAAGTGCAATCCGTGCAAAGATGTGTGTTTATTGCTTCTGGAGTTGTTCTATTTTTAAAAAGTAGGAGCTATTGGAGCAATACAATACAATACAAGACAAGATCGCTTCATTAAATCAACTTTGGCAAAACGCAAAGTCAAAACGATGAGGTAGTTTTTGATTGCAACGTTAGATTCGCGTACTGTTTTTGTTTTTCGCGTGTCAATTATGTATATCCATATTAAAACGAGAGTTTCGGGACAATATCAGGACTGTCCACCGTGTCGGACATTCACGCAGGCCCGAAACATTTCGGTCAAGGACACAGTCAAGACTTTTGTTATTGAGCATCCGCGGGATAGTCATCTTGGGTGAATAATAATAAACGAACGACAATCAGACCAAATTAAATCCTGAGTAAAGCGTTATCCTAGTGAGTGACAATTATGTGTCGGTCCTTTGATCGTCTTTGCACTGTCAGCGAGTTTTGAGATTTTTTTATATGTCACTTATAAAAATCTCATAACTCCCTCATGCACGCACTGTGTGAAATTCATAGCGAATACCTGACCATCCAATCATGATTCAGACCCAACCAAACCCACGAGAGCAATAGGTCTACTTGACCCAACCCAACCCACCGCAACACATTACAATTTCTTAAGCCATGGCTTATTTTCTTAGCCAACCTAACCCACCACAAACTTGAACATTTCTGAGCAAACCGGAACCATGGGTGGACCCAACCCATGTCCACGTCTGCTCTTCATCCGCGTCACAACGTCCGTTTTTCGCCTTGCCGATGTACATCTCCAGGCACTTATCTGAATGAATTCGAAATCCGAATATCCTTCAATTTCTTATTCTGCGTTGACGTTGATGATAGTGAAACTAGTCAGAAGCCTATGAAGCTCCGTTGGATCCGTCGAGAGAAATTCCGGGTCCCTGGGCAGAGCAATCGCGGGCCCAAAAAGGGTTTATAATTATTTAAGTGGCAATGACGTTTTTTACTTGTCAGAGTTTTCAGGGTGTTAATATATGCAGCAGTATTCCATGTGTTAGACATTTTACGGACCCGTTCGGGTCCTCTGCAGATCGCCGGGGCCCTGGGCATTTTCCCATTGCAACTCCTTTCGACGGGCCTGACCACCATGGAAAAAATACTAATGTCCATCCGGTGGGTATGATGAGTTTGCTCGGAGATCGAACCCGGGTTGACGGCTCGCAGAGCTGACGCCCCTCGGAGTGAGATATCGAGGCACTCAAACTGGCATTAAATAGTATTTGCCAGTCTTCAGAACATTGAGATAGCCCGGCTAGAACCTCCTGCGATATCTTAGAATCTAACTCACTGTTGAATTCATGCATAGTTTTGCGTTGTCACGAACACTGAGATTTTGTATACGTAACCCATTAAAAAGAGCTCATGAGAAGAGATCTCAACATCGAGTGCAAGAAGAGGCTCATCTAATACTACATCTTTACAGTGCTGACTTACGGATGCGAAACCTGGACAACGAACAGGAAGATTATGAAAAAGATAACGGCGTTTGAATTATGGTGTCACAGAGGGATCTCGAGAATCAGCTGGATTGACAAGGTCACAAACGAAAAAGCAACGTGGAAACGGGAAATAATAAGAAAAATGTCCTAAACTGGTCGCATCATGAGATATTCGACCGGAGACCTACCACTGATAATAATGGAAGGAAGAATAGAAGGAACAAGAAGACGTGGGCGACCGAAAAGAAGCTGGACGGACATCTTTAAATGGACAAATACAAAGATCTGTGGAACCCTAAAAAGAGCAGCAGAAGATATATAGAGAAAATGGAGGAAAATGACTGTCAACTCTCTGATGGAGGACGACACTTAAAGAAAAAGTAAACACATAAAAATCTCAGAGTTCGCTGACGCAAACACACACTTTGGGCGAAACCGTTTTCGCCTCCGAATCGTACCTAGACGAGAGCTGAAGCTTATGAAGCTTATGAGCTCTTCGGCTCTTAATAGTTTTTTCTGTAAGTATCTCGGGGACAGCTAAGTGCCTCTGGAATAAATAAAAATAAGTACCTTTCGAAAATGACAGTTTTTCAGCTAATTTTTCAATTCTTCTCCAGATCCACGTTTTTATTTCTCAAGTGTCTTGTGTGATGTTGCTCCTTCTCATCAGTCAAGTCTCCACTCCACATCCTGTAACGTCTCACTCTATATCAGCGGTTCTCAACCTTTATAGTGCCGCGACCCTTTTAATTCAATTCCTTATGATCTGGCGACCCTCAATCGTAAAATTATTTTGTGTTCATAATGTAAAGTGTTACAAATAATAATGCTACGACAATTAAAATATTTGAAATCATTCTGATTCAATTGTCTGCAATGTCTATCCTTGAGTGACAATCACAGCTTTTAAAATCTAGTAACTACCAATGTGGAAATCTTGTACAATTAGAAGTTTTGCACATCAGAAAAGAGGCAACTCCATATTTGCAATGGTCTCAGGCGACCCCTGGCAAATCTTCAATCGACCCCCATAGGGGTCGATACCCACAGGTTGAGAACCGCTGCTCTATATCATTTTTATCATTCCTTTCAAAACTACTCTGCTATTAGTCCGTGTGCTATTAGTTTCTCTCTGAAGTTTTTCACTGCATTCACTTTTTTCTGAATCTGCCAGAGCATCTAGCGTAATCTGGAGAAGTCTTAGCGATTGACAGGGAGATAAAAACGCAATAACGTGATATAAAGTGGCTTAGGAGGTATTACTGCCTGTGTGAAAGCCACTAGTGGCGCTAACGCGGCTTGAATCTTTGCTCCGTCAGCCTATACCGCTCCAGCGCGCAGCACATTCTGTAATCTTCTGCTTCCTAAAAAATATGGAACGCTTCACGAATTTGAGTGTCATCCTTGCGCAGGACCAGGTTAATCTTAGCTGTATCGTTCCAATTTCAGTAAATGTGCTGCCGAAACAAGCAATAGCAGAACTACGTGCTTGCACGTTACCAAAGCAATTATAAAAGCAGCAATTTTCCAGTAACTCCGTAACACACGCATAGACTTCTTTAGCACCAGATGCGACAACAATTATTGCTAAGCCTATATTTTGAAATCATCTGTAAAGAATGTTAATTAAGTAGCTACCAAACTTGTCCAGATCTTGTCAAGGCTCTCCGTGTCAAATTTAAGCAAATGCACTTTGTGAAATAACACTTTGTGGGTAATAATTAATTGGTGCTATAAGACCCAAAAGATAAAAGAAAAAGAAAAGGAAATAAAATAAAAGAACATTAGATTAGATAGTTCATTAATATGCGAGCGCACTTAGCACAAATTCGCCGCTGCTGATTGATCAAAGTAGGCTATACTGTTTTAAGTCTTGAAGGGAAAACGTCTCGAGAGATAATGTTGTCCCGTAACTCCTTTGGAAGAGCATTCCAGTAGAAAGGTCCTACTTTCCTAAGTGAACGATCCCCAATCTGTATGTTGGTTCGAGTAGCGACCAATGACCTCGTGTTATCTTAACTGAGTCCAAACGGTCTATGCATTGGCCTTAACTGCCTACGCTCACAGGTAAGGTATTCCGGCGCCTCTCCACTGAGGCACTTATCCACGAGGGAAATGATTTTGAAAATCAGTCTCTGCCTGATCAGGATCCATTGCAATTCACGGAGAACCGGCGTGACGTGCTAGCTCCTTTGCGTGTCTGCTAAAAGGCGTAAAATATAAGAATAAATAAATATGAAAAATGGATATAAATGAAAATGAAAATAAATAAATCTAAAAATAGAAGGAAAATAGTATTTTGTAGGCAAAAATTCCCCTCTAAAGCCGCGTGCGGGGCCCCTTAGGTACACTGTGCCCAATTTCTAACACATACAGACGAGCCCGGTTTCTCGACTTGCTCCACAAATTGCAAACGTATTTTTCAAGTAAACTTGATGAATTGATGAAACAACTTGAAAATGGGTCCTTGAGGAATGCCTAAAGTGTAAGACAAAAATCTCTACCGTTTGAGAGAAAATGATCAAAATCCACCCCGGGGTCACCCCTAACCTCTGAGTACCGTATCCGATTGAACCGAAATTTTCGGTTCAATTTAATTTTGCAGTCGAAAAAGAACTATACACCGTAGTTCTGTTTCTTGGTTCGTTTGATTAGGATGCTCATATGTTCAATAACAGTCATTATTATCGGATGAATTGTCGATTTGCAGCATGCTACAGTGGTGCAGGGTGGAACAGTGGTTTGCGCACCGGTCTGCCAAACTCGAGGTCCGCGGTTCAAGTTCCGGCAGCGGCAGAAATTTTTCGGTTGTTTCTGTCCCAAGCGTTCCCAGTCGACTCATCTGCGAACCAGTACATCGGGTATTATTATTGTCAGACAATTTGCTATAGCGCCGTAGGTGAGCGAATGGCACAAAACAAGGGTGCTTTGACAACTAATTACTCGTAACTGAGCTTAAATAAATGCGTTTTCAAGTTGGTAATAAATGTCGCGGCAGCGTTCGCATTGGTCACACTGTCCGGAAGAGAGTTCCACAGGATCGGGTTTCCTCGTGTAAAAGATCTCTCGCCAAATAGAGGAGTCGAGGATGGTGGAGGCACGAGTAGCTGATTCCGCTTGCTGGACCTTAGCTGAGCCCGCCGTTCAACCTCCGTAGATCTGGTCACCATGGTGGCCAGGTAGCGGGGGCAGCTCGAGTCATATAGAGCTCGATAGGTGAGCCAGCAGCGCTTAAACACTATCCTCTCTTTGATTCGCAGCCAGTGAAGATGGTCTTTCAGCAATGGCGTCACATGCTCATTCCAGCGACGACCTAGGGCACAGCGCGCTGACAGGTTGATCACAGACTGTAGACGGTTGAGCTGGCGGTCTGGGAGTCCAAGTAGTATGCTGTTACAGTAATCGATCCTGGTTAGAATCAGTGCTCGGACGAGTTGAACAGCGGCGCTGGCTGTTATGTAACGTCGGATCGACTTGATTCTCCGCAGCTGATAGTGACAGCTGCGGATCAGACCGCTGATGTGCGCCTCGAAGGACAGCGTCTCGTCCAGTAAAACCCCCAGTATTAATAACTCGGTGGAAGAAAAGGCGGCGAGGGAAAGGCTGGCAAACTGGCAATCCGCCCTCATTCAGCCGTTGCCATGTAAAACTGAAGGCGCTAACCCTTCGGTTCTCCGACGGGCCCGCGCTGGCTTATGGAGCATACCTAGCATGCTACTAGAGTAAAAATCAAATTCTTCAGGTTAAGGAATAAACTGACGAATTTGACAATTTCTAATGGCAAATCGATACTCCGTTTGAGCAGAATACTGATAAATCTTTTCGTCCCTGTCCTAGCACTACCATTTTGGCATCAAGTCATTACTTACACTCCTCCATAAAACCATGAATACTATGTTGCCAATTCATGCAATATTAAAACTTTTTATAAGTCAAGTAGTCACCAATACTTGCTTGCTGAGCGCACATTCAAAATTCCATCCTCTAATAATACAAAATGTAGTTGCACTACTTACCTGCCGAGTGTTTTAGTGCCTAACGAATTCAAGACTGATCGTCTTATTTGCTGGTCTTGAAATTACTTTTATTGTCGCAAAAATCAGTCTACTATTCTTCCACGTCTCGTCGGTTAGCGATTGCTCTAATTCATTTGAACGCTAGATGTCACTAAAACACATCTGAAAAATGGCTAACGCATAGCGACATTATACTATAAATCACGCGAGCAGAACCGATGCGTCCGGCTGCTACTAAACTTACAGTGTAGGCCTGTGCTACGTAAAAGCCGGCTGCACAAGATTTCCGTCTTATCGGCAGACTGAGACTGGGCTGCTGCGGCCTGGACGCCAGTTTACACAAAATAGGTTTGCGTGACGACGGAATATACGCCAACTGTGCTTTGCATGAAGCGTTGTAGAGCTATCTGTTGAACTCTCGTATACAATGCAGTCAGCTTAGTTTTATATAGCGCTTGTGAACTTTAATTCCTACAAATTAACATTTTCTTCAGCGCCTTTTCTCCTCCTCAATCCATTTCTATCATGTCCTATTTCGTGTTGTACGCGTTTTGATAATTGTTTGCGTCTGGTTTGTCATGTATTTATTATAGGGCGCTTACAGTAGACAGACAGTAGACAGCTTCAATGTCTAATAATGGACTGATAGCGTATTCTATCGTCGCTAATGCATCAAAGCACAGACTACTTCAACTTCCACTCCGTGCCGAAGAACACATGTTTGCATGAAAAATAAAAATTCTCTGACTATTCTTGTCAGACGTCTGGCGAAGGGAGACATGTTCTCCTATGGCGCCTGGCGTTCTCTGTCCGCCAGGCATTGGCCTAAACTGAGAAAGTATCCGACTTTTTGCGTTCATTATCTACGGAATTGAAATTCGGTCTACTTGGCCACGTAATTGGCAATTACACACTGACATCGACACTCAATGGACGAAGAGAACCCGATTGAATCTACAAGAGGAATTCTATTCACCTACAGTGAATGACTTGCATGTATTGTTTTGCATGTATACATTTCTGGTAATGATAAGCTTCAGGTCAGAATAATTTTGTGTCTTTACGGAAGCAGCAAGCTGCTTACCAGTTATGACTGCATCCATTTAATTGACGAATGTGCAATTTATTTGTGATTTTTGTGGTTTTAAAGTCTTAGATACATTTCAGCGTGTATCTTGCGAATATTTCGGCCAATTCCTTTAGTTCGGCTTTGTCCTTCTTTATAATTTCTGTTGTCCTCCTTTGAGACTGTCCATTATTTACATGTCCGTCGACAAGTTTTTGGTAATTGGTAATTTTTAACCCCTCCCCTTGTCAACAAGTGTCAAACTTCCCTAAAATGATGTCAAAACTGTGAACCCCTTCAAGGGGCCGCTCATTAATTATGTCAAAAAATTGTAGACAATTTTGAGCCCCCATTTGTCAACAACTGTCAAATTTTCAATGACCCCCTAATGAAATTATGTCAGAAAATTTGAGCCCCTTCCTTATTAGCTAAAAATATTTTACACGGCTGACTTTTATGCTGAAATGCTGCAATAGAATTATGGAAATTAATTTTTTGGGTTCTTAAATTTATTGCTAACAATGGAATTGTTGATGCCAATTTATCTTGACCCTCCTCCCTCCTGTCGACATGTGTCAAACTTTTTCCAACACCCTCCCCTAGTTTGTCTACGTAATTAATGGACAGCCCCTTTGGATATGGAGGCATCTGGCAAACCTACCTCTGACGGCCCCGGGATTGAATCGGGTCGATATTGCATATCCCTGTTTCAATGCTTATGCTCTACGAGAGAGCCACCGAGACGGAACTGCAGCTTCTGAAGACTGACTGTCTACTATTGACCGTGTTTTTTATCTGGGAACAGTGCTGAGCTGTGCTGAACAGTGCTGTACTATCCAAACCTACACAGGCAAATCGAAAAGGCACAAATGAAAGATAAACACGTGATCCAGATAACCAAACGGTGCCTTTCAAACTATTACCCTTATAGTACATGAAAAACGAGCGAGAAACTACAAGGGCAATAAAAGCTCTTAAGCTAAGAACTTTTTCAGACGTTTTGGCTCCAGAGATTCGTAAAAACGAAATTATATTTGGTTCCAGTTTATAAGGAACAAGAAAATCAATTTTATAAAATCGTCAGATAAACCAAAAGTATTTCTGGTACAAACAAGATTAACAGACCCGGAACAGTGAGATCAGACACGCAAAATACGAAAAGAGAAATACCAGGTTGACTCGAAAAAAAACTAAAACATCAACAAGTATCTAGAGTAACTATTTAAACAAATGAAACCCTAACTACAGCGAAGCAACTCATCCAACAAGAACAGTCTTTGGTAAGCTAACCGCAGTTACAAAACCCTAAACCACTTTTGAATAAAGAATTTCGTTTGCGACGTGTACTGTCTGAACGCAAAATAATGCATGGTTGTCAGAAGGCGACGTAAAATGCAAGTAAAGCTATGATCCAGATACCGTAAAATAACCTGAAACAGACATTCAAGGCATACATTTTGAGCATGAATGAAATTAACAGTAAATAATGTCGAACGAGATGAGATGAGAATACATGAGTATCGCATGGTATTTAAGCAGTAAATATCATGCATTCATTGATGCATAACTGGCACTCATTGCTTGATTTATACAGTAAGTCTAATAATACGGCGATGCAGACTTATTATCATTTATATACATGCAAGCTAAAGCCAAAAACTGTACAATTTTATCAATTAATTGGCGTAAAAAGCAAAAATCAGAAAATCGTTAGATATTTATGCAGTAATTATGTTTGATGGCTAATAACTTGTACTATGTGAAAAAAATCACTAACTAGAATATGATAATAACGCCTAATCACTACCGGACTTTGTCACAAACTCTGACTCTCTTGGAATTTTTCTACGTAATCTTAAGACTTACTTATTCACCATCGGATATTCGTAGTTTTGTAAAGCGCTCTTGTCTTTGGCCACTTTTGCCATGCTTATTGCGCTACGGAAGACTAAAAAGGATTGCTGAAGACAGAACAAAGTGGAAACAACTCATGACCGTCAACCTTCAGATATGAAGATGACACATGATGATGATGATTGCGCTATAGAAATCGTCTAGCTAATAATAATAATAATGATAATAATAATAATAATAATAATAATAATAATAATAATAATAATAATAATAATAATAATAATAATAATAATAATAATAGAGATTATGGTTTTGTAGTTCTTTAATGCAAATTTCAAAGGTATATAAAATGCTATATTTTAGAGACTGGGCTCAAATAAATAGGGACGTAATCCAAGACCATTAGAGAGGTTACGAAAAAGGTCTGGCGGTGGTATGGTTAAAAGGAACAAACGAACGAAAAGTCAAGGACCGTGACAAATACTGACAATGGCGTTTTAACGCTTAAAAATGCTTTAATCAGCTTTAAAATGGCAAAATAAGCTACATGTAAGCAATAGTCCCTTGAAGTTAGATAATTTCAAACCACACTAAGTGCCATGTGGTGGATTCAGGTCATCCATGGTTCAGGCGAAGACCTCGCAAGTAGCCTTGATAGCAAGTAGGCAGTGGCGTCGTCAGGAATTTTGGGTTGGGCGACAAAAGGAGGCTGGCGTTTCAGGTTCCTTACCCCACCTCACACACCCCTCCACAAAAAAAATTATCACCGGATTTGCTCGAATCTGCTAGGTGGTCTGGGGTCAGGTTGGGGTGGGGGCAGTTGCCGCAGTTGCCCCTCCGTGGCGACTCTAATGCAAGTAGGCACAGCAAAAGACGAAGATGAAGTGAGGTTAATTCTCCATATAAATAACAAAATATTAGTAACAATTAATCACACTTTCGAACTCCAACGCAAACGCAAGTTAATGTTTCACAATGACGCTCATTGTTCTTCAAATCGCAAAAAAATTTCTAAGGGGTTACATATCTACATCTGTGTTTCTTATCATCATCATCATCATCATCGTCGTCGTCGTCGTCGTCGTCATCATCAATTCATCATCATTATCATCATCATCATCATCATCATCATCATCATCATAATTATCATCATCATCATCATCATCATCATCATCATCATAGTTGCTTTCTGCCAACTCATTAGCGGCAATAGCTAGACACAAAACCTTTCGATTTATCTTTTTCCGTTGTTAGTCTCGTTCCATCTATTATTATTGTTGTCTGATATCTTTCAAAGTCTTCTTTGATGTTATCTATCCACTTTTTCCTGGGTCTTCCTCTTCCACTTTTGCCTTATTTGCATGTGTAGAGTGCTTTTTATGGGAGTATATATACAACCGAACACACCGGTAATGGTAGGTGGGCGATAATAGGCGCCTTAAAATTTCTTTGAACACGTGCTTCTCTGCAAGTTATAATAATTAGGCTTACACTGGTTTACATCAAATTTATTGTCTAAGTTTTATCAACCGATTTAGGACAATTCGATGTCCTAAATTCAAATATAACACTGGCTTTGCTCAATCAGGTCAACTTTTTTATATATCGCTACATGATGATTTTTCATATAGGCCTATGCATATATTTTCTATTTACGTCATGCAGATTTCATTATAATGAAATGGTCAAGACACAGTTTGTTGCCTGCAAAGTAAGACCTATTCTTGAGTAATTTTGGTGCCCTGATTCCAAAAATGTTATCCGTTTTGTCCCATCAGCTCTAGTTTTTGAGATACGGGGCTTAGTCGTTCTTGTATTTTGGTTCTACTAATAATGCGTTAAATGCAGAATTCTTAATCAATTCAAATTCTATCATTGAACAGCAAAAATCTTCAAAGCAACAAGTATTAGGGGTCTACATATTTAAATACAACTATATTAATTAGTGAATTAGTTGTCAATCACTTTGTCACACTAGAAATAAGAACAAATGGCATTCAAGCATTTAACATGAAATTGTATTTCTAAATGTGCCCTGAAGATCTGTTGAAGCTCTTTCGCCCACAATTACCTCAAAACAGTTTTCATGTACCATACTTATTTAATTAAATGATATAATTGATTATACTGCACATATTTCAATTCATTTCTTCGGGAAATGTAAGACCTTTAATGTTATTAACAAAGACTTTTAGACGAGAGCAATCAAAAGCTACATAAAGCAAATATATACATTTATCATGCAATTCCAATATAGGATATATGGCCATATCCAAAAAACTAGAGCCGCTATGGGAAATCTGATGCCTTATTTGGAATCAGCACCCTAAATATATCAAGAAACATGTCTTACTTCTAAGGAAAACTTCGAGCTTCTCGCCTGGAAGGGAAGGTCATGAACGACAGGTGACACCAGACCGTAAGCCAGCTACTGTTCGAACATCAACACAAAGATATAAGAAGGAGAAAGAGAATAAGATACACAAAAAATTGGCACGTGAATGACAGGACACTGCATAAAACTGGAAAACTAAGTAATGTGACGAAAGAAATGCAAAGAATGAAAGTAGACATACACTGTATTTGGCATAGCAGAAACGAAATGGACAGGAAAGGAAAATTCACAACAGAAGGAACGACACTAATAAACTCGGGAACAAAAAAGCATCAAGCAGGAACAACATTTATACAGGATAAAGAGACATCCAAAGCTTACTGGGACACTGGGAAATTGCAGATCCATGATTGCATCGCTTGGTTCTACTTACTCCCATGAAGTGCCAGTTACATGTGGGGTCCCCTTGGCTCGATCCTTCAACCGCTTCTGTATATACTATATACTGCTATATATCTTTCAGATCTGGCCTTAAAACACATCTCTTTGACTTGGCATATCCCTCTTAGATTGCTCTCCCACCGTTTCGGACTGATCTTCTGGCTTGACCTGGCTCTAATGCTATTTGGATTTGGTGCGCCATCGGCTGATGCCCTGGGCATTATGATAGTGGCGCTATAGAAGTTGATTGATTGATTGATTGATTGGTTGATTGATTGATTGATTGATTGATTGATTGATTGCTGATGTTGCACGCTTGTTTGCTCCTAATAATCTTAAAGCACATATGTAGGCTGATGATATTCTGACCCATTCACAATTCAGTCCCTCTAAAGCACTGCAAATCGCTCGTGAATTTGTTGAAGCATCTGACCTACTTCGTTCATGGATGCACTCAAATCGTCTTTTATTTAATCCAGCTAAAACTGAGCTCATCTGGTTTGGTACTCGAGGTCATCTCTAATAAATCGACCAAATGTCATTGCAGTCTGCCTTTCCTGACCTCTCTTTCTCTCCTCTTCTGTCCGTGATCTTGGCATAATTCTGGACTCTGAGTTAACTTTTATGGAACATATTAATTAACTTTGTCGCAGTGTCTTCTAATCATCTCCGCCAGCTTAGAGTGATTCGACGTACATTAGACATGCCATCCGCTTCTACGTTGATGCATGCTTTTATTTGCTCAAGGCTTGCTACTGTGGTTCACTTTTGCTGGTCTTCCATCGGTGCGACTTGATAAACTTCAGACGGTTCTTCGTTCGGCAGCCAGGGTGATTGCTGGTGTCACAAGATGTGATCACATTAGTAAATATATGATGTCTGTTCTACACTGACTAATTCTACCCTGCTCGCGTTGAGTTTCGTGTTTTGAGAGCGGTTGAATTCTCTCTTGTTGGTGCCGCTCCAATATTATCTATCAGAACTACTCAATCTTCTTAGCTCTAACCCTGGTCGGCCATGTCTTCGGTCCACAATTCAGGGCCTCCTCAGTGTGCCTCAAGCAGGAACCTTTTCATTCCTGAAACAAGAATTTTGAATAATTTGGCCCTATCCTCTCGAATGCCATTGACACCAGTATGCGTAGCTTAGCTACTCCTAATTCATGGTCCTCCTTTTGAAAGGACTTAAAACTCTTTGTCAAAATACAGTAATCACAGCAGGAGCACTTCAGAAGAGGCGCTATACAAATATTTTGCTACATTGTCTTCTTTGACGAAAACGTGGAATGATGAGCAATTTTATGTCTGTGGGGTTTCGTTTTTTACGGGAAAACGGATATTAGTTGTTCTTGTGTGACATGCTTTCCATAGTGAGGCGACAACTAATAGAACATACAGCTTATGATCATTTAAATAATAATACTGTAAAATCACAGACCAAGTTTTTCAAGTGTGTACTACAGCCTCAGTCTACATGTAACTCCAACGTCGCTCAAAATGCACGTGATACACACGGAAGACAGCAAATGAAAATTTACCCAACGACAAAGAAGTCAAGCGTTTTCTTTTTACGCTCTGTCATTCTATGCTATCCACCGGTACCGTATCTCTTGATTGTAACCTAAAATTGCATTTAACATTGAAACAAGTGATGAACAGTATCACGTCTTACGTCTTAACAAGCACTCAATCTCTTGACAAGCCACGTCGTATGAGTAAATGAGATTTTAGCTATATAATATTTTTGTTGCACGTCTTCGTCGTTTAACCTCTTTACCGTCCATTAAAACTTTCATACTGCATTATGACTTTCTCAAAACTGCATTCAAATGGTGTTTCCAGTTAATTTTCTTGAAATGTCTCTCGTTATAATTTATATAACATTAGAATGATCTGCAGTTCTTCATTGCATTTGACTTTTGCGAGCGATATATTACAGCAGGGAGGTGACCGGGCAATTCGGAGCCGGACAATTCAGAGCGGACAAAGCGGTGCCAAAAAGAATGTAATAGAATTAAAGGAAGAATTCATTATAATAAGTGCCATGAAAGTTGTATAAAGTTGTAAAACTGTTTCAAAATATGTCGATAAAGTCATGCAACCTGTTTTATAATTGATTATATGTAGTCCGTGTCTACAAATAATGATACTGAGCACCTTGTATTGAAGTTCGCTGAATGATAATGTTAATTCAGTAAATTGATGTTATGGCTACATCCTCTTAATTGTTCTCACCCAACCGTCGGGGCGAGATCAGCATTTATTTCAGCTCATTGAAACTTTGCACCGAATTGTCCGCGCCGAATTGTCCGCGCCGAATTGTCCGGCTCCGAATTACCCTAGAACCCAGCAGGGGTAATCAACTAAATTTCATGAATGGACACTTTGTTCTATGATCGGTGCTCCAGGGTCAGGTGCGACAATTTATTAGTTAAAAATATAATTTATAAGTGATAGAAAAACAGGTCAGTTGAAAACAAGACATTGAAATATATAGTGCATGTATTCGAAAACGTCACTGATCGTTTCAGTTATTTAGCGGGCCGTTTCTCAGCTTCTGGCGGGCCAGATCTGGCACTCGGGCCGCCAGTTGAATATCCCTGTAGCACAGCATGTTCACATAGTTAACTAAAAATGGCATGTCTATTGCTAGCGCTTTATTAAAATTAACAGCTAACCTTTTATCGGTCGATGTGAGTATTTGTCTGTCTTTGTTAGAGCAACAGAGCAGCTTTGCACATTCTTTTCGAAAGGACGACCCCCATAAACAGTAAAGAAGGAAGTTGACGGCGTAATTAATTATGTTGATCAGGTCCGTCATTAGATAGGCAAAATAGGTAATAGCGTCAATTTTATAGTCATTTTCAGTTGGCCTATCCAGAACACTGCTTCGGATGTGGCAGGCGATCGTATAAGGAGACCTCAGGGCAATGGCTGAGACGCACACGGCCACCAGCATTAGCGTCAGATGAGTCTCCATCGAAATGGCATTCGCTGCTGTGGATTGACAACGACTCATTGTTGGCGCGGACAAACACGTTTTACGCCGCTTTCTTGCTCGAAACAATAGACTAATGATGACCACTGTGAGGACAGTTATCAGGACACAGGGAATCGCCAGAGTGAAGGATTTGATCACGATGTTATTCCATACAATGTATGCACTTTCGTTTGATACGCGACAACGAGGTCCATTTTCTTCGAACACTCGATCAACTGTCCAAAATGGAAATAGTCCGAGAGCCAAGCCATTAAAGGCGACGAGGGCAATCAAAATCTGGACTCTTCGGGGAGTAGAGATGCTAACGATCTTCAGCGGCCAAGCCACTGCGATTAATCTTTCAACGGCAATCGCCACTGTTATCCACGCGGACCAGAGACTTCCAGAGTATCTGAGGAAGTTGGTTATCTTACACCCAGCTGAAGTTGTATCGAAGAAATTCAATCCCAGCGATGGAGGAAAATAGAAGAAATATTTCCCATTAATATGCATACGTAGAGAACTAAGCCAGCGAAATGTTTCACCAATAAGAACGGTGCTATCTGCAATCGCCAAAGCAACCAACAACTGACCAGTAGTTGTCTTTCTGAGAGAAGGTGACCGTTGGAAAACGTAGACTATGACAAAGTTTCCCAACAGATCGAACGGTAAGACGATGCACAATCCGTAAAAGTTGATGTCGTCAGCCAGGACATAATAGATGTCATACGGCGAGATGGCTGCGGTAGGTAAGCTCGTTAAATTGCCATCGAGTTCCGCGGAGTATGAAGACGTGGCATTTCTATCGTTATTGGCCATGTTGAGAGGAGTTTCTTAGAAATGTCTTAATTCTCAACTTGGTTGAAATCCAATCAAAGTCGGTCGCTAAAATGACAATTCAAAAGTCGACTGTCTTTATCAAGTGCTTTTCATTTGAGAGAAAACAGTATAAATTCTTTTCACGGGCAATCTTATCGGGTTAACCCGATGCATGGTTTGAACTGCACACGCTATTCGTCTACAAGGACAAAAGTAATTTGACACAAACAATTAGCAACTGATCAAAAATTCTTCGATCTCTCCTTAAAAGTGATCGAACATACAGAAATTGATTTGCCCGCTCCAATGGAAACAATAATAGTTGAAAGGGAGTGCTGAATGCTAATGATCGAGTGTAGTACCACAAGAAAAGACAGAAAATATGTGGCCAAACAAATACCTGTGTTAAATTAATACGAGATCATAAATGCAGGCTATATTGTTTCCAGTGTGTTCATTTATGGTAAAGTTGCATTTCATCGTGGATTATCTCAGAGGAACCCCCATTTTAAAAGGGGAATGTTGCTCATGACATGCTTCACAGCAGGTCCTCAGGCCCTCCGAGAGAAATTCCGGGCCCCTGTGCAGAATGGCCGACGGGCCCTTGAGAAGTCATAATTTTTTCTTGACGACCTTTTTTTTTTTTTTTTTTTTTTTTTTTTGCTCGTCGTCTGCCGTTTATTTAGCACTGTGTCCCGGGCCCCCTTGTGCTCGCCGGGCCCCTCTGCTGAACTGACATTTTTAACCATTCTTTAGTGTTATCATTCATTTTATTGTTAATTATACATATTCATCATCGGCCCGGGCCCCCTCCAGACCGCCGGGCCCCTGTGCAGTTGCCCCCCCTGCCCCCCCTCTCGGAGGGCCTGCAGGTCCTGGGTCGCTTCATGTACTCAAACCCAAACCCAAACGCACTAGCATTCATAAAAGGACACCTGGCCGGATTTAAGATAATCCACTTCCTCAGCGAAGCCAATGGTTTTATTTTAAATTCCTAACAAATTTTACCAATCTATTATTGTTCAAATAAAATTTGCGCTAACATTTTTAGCGGCGTTAAATTTTTATCGCGATTAATTCTTTAATTCGTTAACGCGTTAGTTAACGCATTGAAGAATTAGGCCTAATGTTTAATTTAAAGTTTTGGAATGTGTATATTTGTTTGAAAAGAAATGGGGAGATTGCGTTGAAGCTCTGCTGTACTGAGTATGATGTTGCGAAGATAATAAAGTAGGCCTACTTTTCAGCTTTGTTCTAACGGTGCCGAATAGCAATCAGAAATTCGTTTCGGTTTTCGAAATGCTTTTCTGCGTTGACCTCTTGACAGAACTTAGCAACGGTTTCATAATGCGAATAAAAACGTATCATGCAGGTTTTCTTTGGCAGTCATCTAACGGTCTAACCCCTGTTTTTCAATTCATCTTTCTCAATGCAAAAGCTGTTGAAGCAAACGGGAATTCAAACCGTATGCTTTGACATTGTTTGCTGCTGGCTGCTACTGTAAAACAGTGCCAAGTGATTTGCAAAGCCGGCCACGTATGCTTTATTACGACCAGATGTTGCGCTGTGTATGGAATAATGCACTTCGAACACACTAGGGCCAACTTTCTCTCAATAAACTGCTGAAGCCAATGAAGCAACGATGATAACTTGAAGTCGATTGCACCCATCTGTTGCAAGAACGCTAGTAAGGGGAATTTATTTATCTTTGAAAATATTCTCAACCAGACGCAACAGCGCTAACACCCGTTTGTATCTCTATTTGTCTTCAGTGTTGTAATAATTACTTCACTTAAGTATTGAAATACTTTCATAAATACTTGGTTCTCAGGTAGGCCTAGTAGTTAAATAGTATTTAAATACCCAAATACCAGTGTAAGTATTTAAATACTGACAAATAAGTTTTAAATACTTTTTAAATACTTGATTATATATTTGACATATGATTGGCAACAACCGTATTTTTGTGTAAAGAAACGGTAGGTAAAAATATTTCTAACAATGTCAATGCGTAGGCCTACTTAATGCTCAACTGTCTAAAATCATTAGTAAAGAAAATGTAAAAATGAACACTCTATCATAAGCATTATGCTATAGCCCTATTTGCATCAGTTTTATCGGAACACAGATGGTAGGTACCTTTCACTTTGCTAGTAATGGCAGTACTCAATTTATCATCTTCAGAAAACTAAAAACAGCCTCCTTTTGTATACCAATCACTCACTACTTTCTTTACTTTCAGCCATTTTCTCTGTTTACATACAGTAGTTAACTGGAAAGAACATTGCCGGTCCAGGCCCGAAGCTGGAGTCGAGCTGCGTGAAGTACTTAATTATTCACGAGCTGAACATCGTTTAGTCATGACACTCGTTATCGCACAAATTATTACTGCATGAGCAAGAAAAAACAAACATATCCCCGGGCGCAATGCGTCTAACAGGCCGGGCTGTTTATATTTGTATTTTGTGACGACTGACGAAATAGTAGCAAGTCTTGCACTTGAAAATTGCAATAAATCAAAAGTATTCAAATTTCTTAAATACATCCGAATACTCTATGGTATTTAAATACTATTTAAATACTTAATTTTGGATGAGTATTTCAATACTTTCTTAAATACTGGACACAGTATTTAAATAGTATTTAAATACTAGAGTATTTAAATACTTTACAACACTGTCTGTCTTTCATAAAACAATACCTGAACTAAACTTTCATCCTTGGCAAGACGAACGTAATCAAGAAGCAAAGACTCATTGCCTAGTAGTGTAGACTCACCAAAGAGTAGGCCAAATCCTGTTATCCCAGGCATGTTACATAGCTTGTTTTCTGTGTGTTTCAGCCATCTCGTATATCTTTCTTTGAACAGCTCCATCACTGACAGGAATAGCTTTAATTATCTGTTATTTATGTTAACCTGAGTGTAGAATTATAAGTTACTTCTGTATCTTTTAACGACTGAATTTATGGTTTCTGTCACACCTTCCAGTTAACCAAATCCCAAACTTTCCCACATAGTCAGGGGGCATGTGGTGTCCCGTGGGCGTTTTAATGAAGGAATGGTGTGTCATATGTCATTGGAAGCAGAAAAGTATGTAGAATAACAATTTCGATGGTGGGAGTTGGTCAGAGGTGGCCGAGCGGCGATATCCACCTATTTCCAAGATGGCCGCCAAAATCACATACATTTCAAAATAACTTAGAAACCAGTACTGTAAACACAAAATACCAAGAGATCATTTATGTGCAGAATGAAAAGACCTTCAATTTGGTATATTACACAATAGTCTACGACACCTGACAGTTGAAATATTAATTTTTTTCGAAACCAAGACTACACTAATTAACCCATTAGTGCATGAGTTTTCAAATTTCTTTCAAATTTGCTGTAAAATTGTGTTTTTAGTGGCATATCAACATGCAAGAGTTATAATTTTAAAAAATTAATATTACGTGAAATATTAGACAAAAAAAATTTTGTCTTTAAAAAAGGACGCTATGCAGTATATGGTGCATGAACTTTTGCTATTTTGTTGAACAACTGGAAACTACTTAATCGTCAAAAAACTGTTTGGAAGAGTGCAGTCTATAATAGGGCACCATTGATTAGTCGATCGAATTGTCTTGCTGAACAGACCAATTCTGCACATCAGTGGCGTAACCAGGATTCCAAAATAGGGGGCACTTCGAGACGCAAAAATACATGGTTGTCACCCCAAACGCATTAAAGTCTGCTGTCTGGTGCGCTTTTCTCGATCTAATAGTGCCTCTATCTCCAACCACTCACAGGTTTTTGAAAAATCTTAATACCGGTCCCGATACTAATAGGGGCCGGGGCCCCCGTGGATTCCCCGTGACTACGCCGAATGCGCATATCGTTCAACCAGCATCAAAGAGGACGAATTTTTGCTAGCTGGTCCAGTGCATCAAGGTCAGTGTTGTCACTCACATGGATGTACCGCAACCAGGGGCGTAGCGGCGGAGGGTATATATGACCAGTGCAGCCTCGCATTTCTGTGCATGGAAGACTGTTTGATCGACATTTGCATGCTGCATCACACCTGCTTTTGCTGCAAGAACATTTTACTAACTGCAGAATGGCTGCTGGAGCGCAAGGCAGTTCGCACATGACAGGCACCAGCTAACCGTTTATGGCAGTGGTTCTCAACCTTTATAGTGCCGCGACCCTTTTAATTCAATTCCCATGATGTGGCGACCCCCGACCAGGCCCGCCGAGAGAAATTCGGGCCCCTGCAGAATAAAAATTTTTTGACTTTTTTTTCTTTTTGCTTGTCAGCCTTTTTACATCTTAAAATGAGCTGATGACCTTTTTGCTCGTCAGCCTTTTACATGTTAAAATGAGTAAATTTTGCACAATAACAATAAAAGAGACAACCCTATATTTCTGAAGGTCTCCGGCGACCCCCTGGCAAATCGTCATTCGACCCCCGTTGGAGTCACGACCCATAGGTTGAGAACCGCTGGTCTATGGAGTGCCAACCATGGTCAACAGGTGATGGCGCTTTTGGATATTGTTGCTCAAAAGAGTCAATTTCCAGGCAATGATATGGTCTTTGGAATGACTGTCCGTAGCTTGTACATTTGATCATTACTATAGAGCAGGGGTGCACAACCCGTGGCCCGCGGGCCACTGGTGGCCCGCCGACGATTTTTTGTGGCCCGCGGACGTTTCCAGGATTTCAATAGAAAGTGACCTGAAGGCTTTAAAGTGGCCCCGAAGGTTTTTTTGTTTTTATATTAGCACTACACTTTAAGCCTTGTTATTATCATTTATTATTATTGTGCCCTTGCTGTTAAGAAATTCACGAATTTCTGCTATCAGTTCAACAAAGCATTCTAAAATTCGTCCTCTGCTCTCTCACATCTGTATAATATGGTATGTCATGGTAAGAGGCTATAAAGTCTCTTCTATAAATAACTTGAATTGATGGCGACTTAGACCCTTAGAACGAATGACTTCTTCTGTAGCGCTAATATGAAAGCAAGAAAGCCGTCGGGCCACTTTAAAGTCTTCGCGACTATTTGGAAGCACATACTTGTGTGAACAAACATATTCTGTAATGAAATTGAACAAACATGTTCTTAGGCTCCGGTTGAGTGCTCGGTTTTGAAAGTTGCAACAAGTGAACGGCCACAAAATATGAATAAGATTGTTAAAGACGTTCAGTCTCAACAACTCCATTGGCTATAAAAAGGTGATTGACCTTTGGGGTTTAAATTTTAGGAATTAATAATTGAACATGGTCATAGTATTTTTTGAATAACAAGGCCTTAACCTTCAATTCTACATTAAAATTACAGTACTAATCATTTTAATTTCATTTGTTCCTACTGGATTGATTGTATTCATCAGAAATTCTATTAATTCCATTACTCCTGTCGACATATATTTTATCCATAACCATATTAAATATTGCTATCAACGTTTACTGTCAACGTACCCCTTCTGCATTAGAAAAAGCGCATGTGGCCCGCGGAGTCTTGGGACCGAAAAATGTGGCCCTTCGTCCTTAAAAGGTTGTGCACCCCTGCTATAGAGATACTTTTTGATTAGTAATTAAATTTTTTTGTCTAATATTTCACGTAATATTAATTTTTTAAAATTATAACTCTTGCATGTTGATATGCCACTAAAAACACAATTTTACAGCAAATTTGAAAGAAATTTGAAAACTCATGCACTAATGGGTTAATTAGTGTAGTCTTGGTTTCGAAAAAAATTAATATTTCAACTGTCAGGTGTCGTAGACTATTGTGTAATATACCAAATTGAAGGTCTTTTCATTCTGCACATAAATGATCTCTTGGTATTTTGTGTTTACAGTACTGGTTTCTAAGTTATTTTGAAATGTATGTGATTTTGGCGGCCATCTTGGAAATAGGTGGATATCGCCGCTCGGCCACCTCTGACCAACTCCCACCATCGAAATTGTTATTCTACATACTTTTCTGCTTCCAATGACATATGACACACCATTCCTTCATTAAAACTGCCACGGGAGAAATTTTTACTATCACTTGCCCCTGGACTAACATGTATTGTGGCAGTACGGCAGTGCGGGGCACACAGCTAAGCTCAATATATTTGTATGTCCGCGACAGTATTCGCCCGCATTCGTCTCGTGGGTGACTAGCCAGGTTCTAAGACTATTGACCATAGGACGATTGACCATAGGACGATTGACCATAGGACGATTGACCATAGGACGATTGACCATAGGACGATTGACCATAGCGGACTTTTGACCACTGACGATTGACCACAGCGGACTTTTGAATACTGGACGATTGACCACAGCGGACTTTTGACCACTGGACGATTGACCACAGATGACTTTAGGCGGTCAATCGTCTCGTGGTCAAACGTCAGTCGACGATTTAATACTATATTGCATTCTATTCTGTACGATGATTTATATAGCGCGGTAACATAGCTGGGTCCAAAGTCAAGAGCGCTTTATGTAGAGCAATCGTACGATTTTTTAAAAGAGGTGCGTCTTAAGTTTGATGACGAAGGGCTCCAAGGAGGTTACCGCAGTCACCCAGTCGGGGAGCGCGTTCCATAACAGAGGGTTAACAAACGTTAAGTAAGCCAAAAACACATTTACTAGATCAATGCATATTTTACTAAACCACATGTTACGACATTCAATGAAATGATATTAGGAAATTCAGTTTGCAGATGATACACTGTACAAAACCACTCAAAATCACATTATTATTATTAATTCCTGGAAAAAAGTCCGCTATTATCTATGCTCCTTTTGTCAAAGGTCCGCTGTGGTCAAAGGTCCAGTGATCAAAGGTCCGCTGTGGTCAAAGGTCCAGTGGTCAAGGGTCCGCTGTGGTCAAAGGTCCAGTGGTCAAAAGTCCCCTGTGGTCAATCGTCCAGTGCTTAGTTTACCTCAGTTTTTGGCTGAGAAAACTTCCCGTCGCGAGTTTTCTATTTCTAAACCTCTCTCTTTATATCTTTACCCGTAAGAACACCCTCTTGACATGTCTATACTTAGCGCTGAGACCTATCTGGTCGCTATATATTGAGCCCACTTTTCCACTGAAATATGCATCGTACCAGGAATTGCTCACTTACTTGTCACACTCTACTCATATCAACTAGATGCCTGTCATGCCTCCACCCCGTGCTCAACGTGATACCCATTGTTTCTAGTTGGGTTTTGAAGCAAGCAGAATATGTTCGTTGCTTTTTCACATTTTTGGCAATTTTTAAAATTTTCACTGACATCAAAGTTGTGACAAGAAAAAAGGCCATCGTTTATTAGTTTGTAATTTTAACTTAACAGCTAGTTACTAGAGTATTGCAAACGTGACTGCGACTTCTCCAAATTTTTTGAAAAAGCTATGTTTGATGGGCTCCTTAAATACACTGATAAATATAACATGCTCTCTAACTCTCAATTTGGCTTTAGATCCAATCATGCCACGTACAGTACATGCCACTCTTGAAATCGACTGATGATATTACTGCAAATTTTGAAGCCCATAAATATGCCATTGGTATATTTCTTGATCAAGCGAAGGCTTTTGATGTAATAGACCATGAATTAAAATATGTTGGCATAAAGGGCGTATCTCACATGTGGTACCTCACAAAATAATGTTACGTCGGTTTCTTTGAAGTTTAAATAAAATTAAACGTTACCTAAATTGGAACGCTTATCAGTTTAAAAGCGATTATTTGCGTTTATATAAGATGAATTGCTGATTAGCTGCTGGCTACAGTATGCATGCTATCAGTTTGACTGAAGTGTCTAAAATTAATTAGTTGATTATACAATTTCCACGAGCTAGTCGATGCTTATATATTTTATCAATGAAGGAATTCTACTATCTCATCCGTATGATCAAGGTAGCAACATGGCAGTAAGACCTTGCTAGAACTCTATTATGAACTCATGACCTTACAAATAAGCATATACTGGGTTACTAATCCGTCTGATCTCTGATAGTCGTATAATAAGTCGAATACATTCTTGTAATACTACGCAATCAACAAATTCTGCCCACCTGTCAGCCAACCATTCCCCGAGTGAACCATTCCTTCTTTGATGTTCCTGAAATTTCCTTTACAATCGCACAAATCTGATTATTCTTCTACGTTTCGGCGTTTAATGCTTTCTAGCATTCATTTGAACGGCGAGTGTCAAGAAAACACGCCGGACAGACTCAGAGAAAATCATTCACGAACAACAAGCTTTCGCTCTAAGCAAAGAGCAAGCAGATTCCACAAAATGTACACATCGTAGGCCAACGCCCATCGCTGCAAGACGTCTACTGCGTATCAGCTACAAATAAATCTCTCGCGTAGACCAACGCATTGCAGAGCAAGAGAGAAACGAAAGGGCATTTCAAAGAAAGCTGTTTCCCAGACTTATTGCAGCGACTTTTCTCAGTAAGCCAAGAAGCTTCACTCTACAGGAAAATAACATGAAACGATATTTACAGCATGTTTCGTCAACAAATAAGCCGCTGACCGACTGCTTGGCAATATAAAATTACAAAGCCAGTTTGAAAACATGTTTTGCCTGTTGTTAATGGCTACAGTGACAAGTAAAGCTTGCGCTTCCAATAATTATTAATAGTCATATCCTGAATTTAGGTCAGACTGGTATGTAGCTCTATCGTCTAATTAAAACCTCCTGGAACCTGACATTTACTTAAAAGTGTGACCCTGTAATATAAGATCTGCCAATCTTGAGGTCCGTGGTTCAAGTCCCGGCAGCGGCAAATATTTTTCGGTTGTTTCTGTCCCAAGCTTCCCCGGTCGACTCAGCTGTGAATGAGTATTCGGTATTCGGCATCGGGTATTAACACGGTGACAGAAAAGGCGGCGAGGGAAAGGCTTGGCAATCGCCCTCATTCAGCCGTTGCCGTTTATAACTGAAGACGCTAACCCTTTCGGTCTTCGACGAACCGGCGTTGGCTTACGGAGCATACCTAGCTTGCTACTAGACTAAATATCAATTTCTTCAGGTTAAGGAATGAACCGACGAATTTGACAATTTCTATTGGGGAATCGATACTCCGTTTGAACAGAATACTGATAAATATTTTCGTCCCTATCTTAACACTACCATTTGGCATCAAGATGTTACTTACACTCCTCCATGAAACCATAAATATTGTGCTGCCAATTCATGTAATATTTGATAAGTCGAGTTGTCAGGGCCGACGAAAAGGAGGAGAGGGGATGCATTTTTACCCGGGCCTGGCGAAAAGCAAAGGGTCGGCGCTAACCAAAAAAATTGGTGGTGACCTTTTTTGGCTTGTCAGCATTTATTTAATATGAAGATAACCTTTTCTTTTGCTCGTCAAGATTGTTTTTGAAGTTCTCAATAATTGTCCTCTGGCCCGTATTTTCTCTCGACGGCCCTGCGAGTGGTCACCAATACACTTGCTTGCTTGCTGAGCGCACATTCAAATTCTATCCTCTACTGTAAACATACAAAATGTAGTTGCACTACTTACCTGCCGAGTGTTTTAGTGCCTAACGAATTCAAGACTGGTCGTCTTATTTGCTGGTCTTGAAATTACTTTTATTGTCGCAAAAATCAGTCTACTATTCTTCCACGTTTCGTCGGTTAGCGATTGCTCTAATTCATTTGAACGCTAGATGTCACTAAAACACATCTGAAAAATGGCTAACGCATTGCGACATTAAACTGTAAATCACGAGAGCAGAACCGATGCGACCGGATGCTACTAAACTTACAGTGTAGTCCTATGCTACGTAAAAACCGGCTGCACAAGATTTCCGTCCTATCAGCAGACTGAGACTGGGCTGCTGCGGCCTGGACGCCAGTTTACACAAATTAGGTTTGCGTGCCGAAGAGATATACGCCAATCAGTGGTGTAGCCAAGGGGCGTTGGGGTTTAAAACCCCTCTTGGCTGCCGAAAACAAAATATTTATAATTTCCTATGTATTTTTAATTTTGGGACGCGATTTTGGGGGTGAAAATTCCCCTTGGCTAAAGAATGTAACGTTTTAAGACGTGGCGACCTTGGAGAAAAAATAGAGATAAGGTGACGACCTCTTTTGCTTGTCGGGAAAAAATAAAGGATATTACGTTTTTAGCTTGTAAAGACTTTTCGGAAGTTGGTCATGGTGAAAACCAAAAATCAACCCCCCTCCGGAAATCCTGGCCACACCAATGACGCCAATTGTGCTTTGCATGAAGCGTTGGAGAACTATCTATTGAATTCTCGTATGTAATGCAGTCAACTTAATTACTATAGCGCCTCTGTACTTTAATTCCCACAAATTAATCTTTTTTCTTCAGCGCTGTTTCTCTTTTCTCCGACTCAATCCATTTCTATCATGTACTATCCCGTGTTGTACGTGTTTTGATAATTGTTTGCGTCTGATTTGTCATGCATTTATTTTAGGGCCCTTATGGCAGACAGATACCACAGTTCAATGTCTAATAATAGACTAAAAGTGTTTATCCTCGCAATATATCAAAGTAGACTGCTTCAAATTCGATTCCAGAGAAGCAGTGATGTTAACAAGGACCGACCCCCTAAGGACGAGGATAAGGACAAGGACCGAACCCCCAAGGACGAGGATAAGGACGAGGACCGACCCTCCAAGGACGAGGACAAGGACGAGGACTTACCCCGCAAGCATAAGGACCACAAGGACTGACCCCCAAGGACAAGGATCAAGGACAAGGACCAACTTCTGTCAGACAAAAAAGTCAGAAAGGAAAAAACCAAACACAATTTCAATTCTAATCACAAAATTAGAAAGGCAAAAACAGAATGTTGTAAAACATAGTCTAGTCAACAGCAATGCTGCATTTCAAATGCGCCTTTGACTTTAGCCACCTAGCTATGTTACTGCGCTTAAGAAATTGTCAAGTTTAATAATAATAATAATAATAATAATAATAATAATAATAATAATAATAATAATAATAACAATAATAATAATAATAATAATAATAATAATAATAATAATAATAATAATAATAATAAATGAACAAGTGTTTTCAGGAAGCTGATCAGTCATGCACACACGGTAAGGTCTAATTATGAGACCACTTTGCAAAAACACTCGTTCAACTGGAACCGACGTCGCTGGCCTGGGCAACAAAGAATTCTGCTAAAGAATCAACTCCTCAACTGGTATTATAAAGGAAACAATGACTAAACATTTTAGAGTAACTCAAAGCAAGTATGTAGCCTAAATATAAATCCACATACTACTCTTACCTTGGAATATAATTATCAGTACAATTGAAAATGGTATACAAGTAATTTGGTCCTTATAAGGACTTTTCAAGGACTAAGTTACAAGGACCAGGACAAGGACCGATCTGCAAGGACGAGGATAAGGACGAGGACTGACTCCCCAAGGACGAGGACAAGGACAAGGACTTCAAATTGGTCCTTAAGGAATCCTTAAGGACAAGGACCAGGACAAGGATTAACATCACTGCAGAGAAGCCGTTTGAATCTACAAGAGGAATTCTTCTTACCTGCAGAAAATGTCCTGTTATGTATTGTTTTACGTGTACATTTAAAATAATAATAATAATAATTATTATTATTATTACTATTATTTTTATAACAATAATAATAAGGTTTAAAGCGGTTCCGTAGGGTCTGCACTGTGTGAGAACTACTGTTGTGCCCATCCAAACCCAGTATTTTATAGTTCTGAGGTTTATTTTGAAATCGTTCACACTCGCAGCCATTACTATCTTCTCGTCCAGTTCATTCCATTTGTCCACCACTCTGGCACTATAAAAGTGTTGTTTGCATCTCCCAACCCGTTTCCTGAACAGCTTCATGTTGTGATCTCTGGTTCCATCATACTACTGATTCATTGCGAAAAAAGCCATTCTCTAGCAGGGGCGTAGCGACGGGGGTATATCGGTATATATACCCCCACAATCAGACTACCTTAAAATTTTTAATTTATTTTTTAAGAATTTTCACAGTTTTTTCAGATGTATACCCCCAAATTACATTATACCCTCAATCAAATTCTTGTCTACGCCCCTGTTCTCTTGTCATTTCCACTTTGTTAGTATTTTGTATGTCTCAATTAAATCACCCTCGTTCTTCTTTATTTCAAGGTTGTCAATCCACAGTGTTTTTGTCTTTTCTCATAGGTTAGAATCTGATACTCTTTGATCATCGTTGTTGCTCTGTGCTACAGAGCCACTTCAACAGGGCCACCTCTTTCTAAAGTCGCTATGTCTTTCTTTTAGGAATGAACACTATGCCTGAAAACAATAGTCTAAATGTGGGCCTGCCAATGTCTTGCAGAGTCTTATTATTACATCCTTCTCTCTGCTCACCATTGTTCTTTTGAGCAAACCTAGAATTCTGCTGGCCTTCTTAGCTGCCTCTGCGCATTATCTAGACCAGTGGTTCCAAAGCTAAAACTAAAACATCAACAAGTACTTAGAATAACTATTTAAACAAATGAAACCCTAACTACAGCCAAACAACGCACCCAACAAGAACAGTCTTTGGTAAGCTAACCGCAGTTACAAAACCCTAAACCACTTTTGAATAAAGAATTTCGTTTGCGACGTGTACTGTCTGAACGCAAAATAATGCATGGTTGTCAGAAGGCGACGTAAAATGAAAGTAAAGCTATGATCTAGATACTGTAAAAGAACTGAAACAGACATTCAAGGCTTACATTTTGAGCATGAATGAAATGAACAGTAAACAATTCTAACGAGATGAGCTGAAAATAAATGAGTATCGCATGGTATTTAAGCAGTAAATATCATGCATTCATTGATGCATAACTGACACTCATTGCTTGACATATACAGTACGTCTAAAATTTCGATGATACAAGCTTATTGTCATTTATGTGCATGCATGCTAAAGCCAAATAGCTGTACAATTATTGTAGTAATTATTGTGCGTAAAAAGCAAAAGTCAGAAAATCGTTAGATATTTATACAATGATTATGTTTGATGGCTAATAACTTGTACTATGTGAAAAATCTCTAACTAAAGATTCTGGTCCTGTAGGTCTTTAATGTAAATTTCAAAGGTGTATAAAATGCTATATTTTAGAGACTGGGCTCAAATAAATAGGGACGTAATCCAAGCCAATTAGAGAGGTTACGAAAAAGGTCTGGCGGTGGTATGGTTAAAAGAAACAAACGAAAAGTCAAGGACCGTGACAAATACTGACAATGGCGCTTTAACGCTTAAAATGCTTTAATCAGCTTTAAAATGGCAAAATACATGTAAGTAATAGTCCCTTGAAGTTAGATAATTTCAAACCACATTAGGCCTAAGTGCCATATGGTGGATCCATGGTCATCCATGGTTCAGACGAAGACCTCGCAAGTAGCCTTGATAGCAAGTAGGCACTGGAAACGCCGAAGACGAAGCGAGATTAATTTTCCCATAAAAATAACAAAAAATTGATAACAACTAATCACACATTCGAACTCCAACACGGGCGCAAGTTAATGTTTCGCAATGACACTCTCATTGTTCTTGAAATCGCAAAAAGATTTTCTAAGAGGTTAAACTTCTGTGCTTTTTATACTCGAGATGAATTCCAGTCGAATTTGAACAAAGCTACTGTACATGTAATACACTAGAAATCCTACTAAACCATTTAAAATACAGCTATCATCATCGTCGTCGTCGTCGTCATCATCATCATCATCGGGCAGTTTCCGGTGTGACACCTTCCGGCTGCCTTGCACGTGTATGAGCGTCCCTCGGAAAATGGTCGTTCTTGGCAGAATGCCAGCATCTTGCACTTGGTTTTAGCGCTTCATGTGATGAGTGCGGACTTTTCGTCGTTTTCGGGGGTAATTTGCACTTTCTTCGGACAGATTTAGACAGTTTTTTGGTCGTTCGACGTCGAATGTCCGGACCACCATCTTGGACCGGTCATTATTCCATCGACGTGGCCGGTAGAACTCGATATCTTATTATTTCCATGCAATTGTAACTACTTCATTTTATTTGTAAAATAATGAAATTCTTCTACGGATGATATTTCAAATGCTATTATATTATAATAATATATATGTATTATAATAATAATTATATTTAAGTTCTTCTACAAATGTTATTATTAAGTTATTCTACAGATGTTATTATCAAACTTTCAATGATTCTTTGGAAATAATAAATGATGAATGATGATGAATGATGATGATGCTGAACATAATAATTAACTCTGTTGCAGTTGCTTCTAATCATCTCCGCCAACTCAGAGATAGTCGACGTACATTGGACATGCAACCCGCTTCTACTTTGATTCATGCTTTTATTTGCCCTAGGCTTGACAACTGTTGTTCACTTTTTGCTGGTCTTCCATCGGCGCGACTTGGTAAACTCCAGATGGGTCTTCGCTCGGCAATAAAATAGACTATTTTATTGAAAGTCCTTATTGAGAACGCTATCTATGACAGATTTTATTTAATTAAAGGTATATTTCGCTCCGTACTGTGTTTAGTCAGTTACCAGCAGCCTGGACCTGGAGAACTATAGAAGAAATTAAAGGCGTGTCAGTACTTTCTTTCCATCTCATTCTGGAGACAAATTCCCTTGGCCGCCACCAGACCACCTAAAGCTGCATCCATCAATCATAAGCAAAGACCACCAGACCTCAGCAACAATCAGAAATAATAGTCTAGTACACAACATCACTCACTATTCAAAGTTATTGAGTCTAGGCCGTAATGGCTAACGGGAAAAAATTGAGAAAATTTAAAAAAGCAAGAATGCGTCAAAAATACAAATGAATTTAGTCCTTTAACCGTTAAATACACTGTATTAGCGAACATTAATGAAAACGAAGTACTGTAGGCCTATAGATCTAGACTTTCCGTTGAAACTGACTTGCGTGCGTGCGTGTAAAAATGCAATCAAGAATTGACAGTTTGTGCAAAAAAAGCAAGCACATCCATTAACAGTATTAATATTTAAGATAATTTGACGAAGTGGCTGATTTTTGAAAAAAATAAGCGTGTTCAATCTATCTGTAATGCAACAACGTTTATTCTGTGTTTAATTGTATATTATGATTGTCCGCATCGTAGCATGTCGTCTTAGGTTTAGCGCCGCTATACAACTGGTGTTGTGGGAATAGTCTGCCCGTTATTTTAATTAAATATTAGGCCTAACTGTAACATTTACTTGTTGAATAATGTGGTCCGCAAGCTAAGCTTGGAACAAAGTAGGGGTCCGCAATCCAAAAAGTTTGGGAACCTCTGTTCTATGCTATCCACCGGTGCCGTATCTCTTGATTGATACCTGAAATTGCATTTAAAATTGAAATAAGGGATGAACAATATAACGTCTTACGTCTTAACAATATAAGGTAATACCATTTACATACAGGCTCACTTCAGTCATCAAAACCTGTCTACCTTAGAACACTATTAATACCTCAGACTCCTCGACCCACACGATCGTCATCTCAGCTCACTCTTTCACGTCCACTGAATCAGTCATCCCTGAAAATTTGCAACCGTGCCTTTTCCTACGCCGCACCTGAACTTTGGAACTCGATTCCAACTTCCCTCCGCAAACTTGGACACTTTCAAACAATAAAATATGAATCCTCATTTTCTATAATTCCTACATTATCTCCTCAAGTCTTCAGGTCTAAGCCTAAAAATCCTTGCTTTTTCTGAAATCATTTCCTCTAGACTCACTGCCCTTCGGATGTTGACCATTGCCTGACTGATCATTCACCTTTCCCATAGCTATTTTTAAAAAGGCTGAGCGCCTAAGTATAAGCAGATACTGTTGTGCTGCGCTTCAAAGCGCTATATAAATTCACGAGATTTTACTTACTCACTTACTTAACAAGCATCCAGTCTCTAGACAAGTCACCTCGTATGAGTACTTGAGATTCTAGCTATGTAATATTTTTATTATACGACTTCGGCGCTTAGCTCCTTTACCGTCCATTAAAACTTTCATAGGCCTACTGCATTATAACTTTCTCAAATTTGCCTTCAAACGGAGTTTTCAGTAGCCTAAACTTTCTTTAAATGTCTTTCTGCTATAATTTATAAAGGCTAACTAACTCTAGAATTATTTAAATTTCTTCATGGCACTTGAATTTTCCGAGCGAACAGTGCCACCATCTCTACAATAGGTAAGTGAGTGAGTAAATAAGTAAGTAAAATATCATAGATTTCTATAGCGCTTTCAACACAGCATCGAAGTAGCTCTTCATTTCTAGGCGTTTAATCTTAAAATGAAGTAGCTGTAGCCAAAGGTGGGGTCATTCATGCAGGGTCATTTAATCCAAAGGGCCTGCGGTTGGAACGTTACCGCCAGTGGCGTAGCGTGCACTTGTGCCGCCCATGGCTCCTGGAAAAAATGCCGCCCCAATTTGCTTTTACTATAGTAGCTGACAAGCAAAAAAAGGTCGTCGCCGGCTGATTTTGCCGCCCATTCTAAATTTTGCCGTCCCTTCGCTAAACCTCGACACAACCAGACAAGCCAAAAAAGTCGTCGTCACTGAATTTGCCGCCCCTTCTACATTTTGCCGCCCCCTTCGCCTTCGCCAAAAACTCCTCAACAACCCTACATACACAAAAAGGTCGCTTCCAAAATTTTCCGCCCCCATCATGTGTGCCGTCCATGGCTAGAGCCATATTAGCCATTGGGACGCTACGCCTCTGGTTACCGCTATGGAGGAAATGATTTTTTTGAAGAGAAATTATTTCAGTTTTGAAAGAAACACTCGAGGAGAAGTTGCAAGAATGGAAGAAAATTGTAACTTAGAATTTGTTATATGACCATGGTGTAGACAGCCGGAGGGATGTTGGAATTGAGTTCCAAAGTTCTGGTGCAGCATATGAAAAAGCACGATTGCAAATTTTGAGAGACGATTGATTCAGAGGACGAAGGAGAGTTACATGAGAGGAAGATGGAGTAGATCGAGGATTTTGTGGGATTATCAGATTTCGTAGGTAGACTGGTTTTGATGTCTGAAGTAAGTTACAAGTCATCGATATTATTTTATATTTAGTGCATTCTGCTATTTTCAGCCAATGAAGAGTTTTGAGTAATCGTGTAATGTGGCAGATTTTAGGTGATGTGGTAACTGCACGAGCTAAGGCATTTTGAATCGATTGGAGTTTACATATGGACGCTTTGGAAGATTGGAAAGAGTGAGTTGCATTAGTCTAACTTAGAGTGAACTATTGAAGTGGCAATAGTGGATGCAGTTTTAATATCAAGGTAGGGACGAAGGCGACGTAGATCTCGAATGTGAGTATAACAGGTTTTCATTAGTTGGGATATTTATCTTCTAAATTTAGGGAGGAGCCAAAAGTAAATCCAAGATTTGTTTGCAGTTGGAATAGGGGTTACTAATGTGTCTGGGGCTAAAATCAGTGTGGGATTTTCATTTTTTCAGTTGTTGTGGCAGTCCAATTAAAAGAAATTCTGTTTTGGAAGGATTGAGAGCAATAAGATTAGCTGACATCTACGATGAGATTACCGAAAGTGCTGATTCGAGCTCAGTGACTGAAGTTTTAAAGGAAGACGGTGTAAAGGAAAGAAATAATTGAGTGTCGTCTGCATAGAGTTGATGATTCAAATTGAAAGAGTTAATTAAGGATAACAGTGGGGTAGTGTAGCGACTGAACAAAACAGGTCCAAGGACAGATCCCTGTGGTACGCCATAGTATATAAGTCAAAGGGTAATGACGTTTGGTTAAGACTTTAAGTCATAATACTTGACACTTGAAAGGATCGAGATTGGAGATAAGATTGAACCCAGCGGTGAGCAGTAGAAGATATTCCGAACTAGAGGGAAAGGCGTTTCGGTAGAATTGTGTGACCTATTGTATCAAAAGCAGCAGAAAGATTAAGGAGACAGAAGCCAGTAACTCGCTGAAATTCAATGGTAGACATGAGTTTGTCATAAATGTATGTGAGCACGGTTTCTGTTGAATGGTGTTTTGTATAAGCAGATTGATGAGTGTTATGTCAGGAGTTTGTTGACAGGTGCTCAGTTACTACGAAAAGAACAATCATCTCGGTGAGTTTGGAAAGTACAGACAGGTTTAAAATGGGGCGATAGTTGTTGAGATCCTCTCTTTCAAGGTGTGGCTTTTTTAGAAGTGGAATTACAAGGGAATTTTTAAACGAGGATGTAAATATGCCTGTGGAAATAGACAAGTTAATAATATGTGCACATGGTTAGCTAAAAGTACCTTGTATATTTGCAAGACTTTATTAAAATTAATCTGCAAGCTAACCTTTTACCGGTCGCTGTGATTATCTGGTCGTCTTTCCTTGAGCAACGCAGCAGCCTTGCGCATTCCTTTCGAAAGGACGACCCCCATAAAGAGTAAAGAAGGAAGTTGACGGCATAATTAATTATGTTGATCAGGTCCGTCAATAGATAGGCAAAATAGGTAATAACTTCAATATTTTCATTGTCATCATCATTTTCCCAAACATTGTTTCGGATGGTGTAGGCGATCGTATAAGGAGACCTCAATGCAATGGCCGAGACGCACACGGCCACCAGCATTATCGTCAGATGAGTCTCCACCGAAATGACATTCGCTGCTGTGGATTGACAACGACTCATTGTTGGCGTGGACAAACAAGTTTTACGCCGCTTTCTTGCACGATACAATAGACTAATGATGACCACTGTGAGGACAGTTATCAGGACACAGGGAATCACCAGAATGAAAGATTTCATCACGATGTTATTCCATATAATGTATGCACTTTTGTTTGATATGCGACAACGTGGTCCATTTTCTTCGAACACTCGATCAACTGTCCAAACTGGAAAAAGTCCGAGAGCCAAGCCACTAAAGACGATGAGAGCAATCAAAATCTGGACTCTTTGGGGAGTAGAGATGCTAACGATCTTCAGCGGCCAAGCCACTGCGATTAATCTTTCAACGGCAATCGCCACTGTTATCCACGCGGACCAGAAACTTCCAGAGTATCTGAGAAAGTTGGTTATCTTACACCCAGCTGAAGTTGTATCGAAGAAATTCAATCCCAGCGATGGAGGAAAATAGAAAACTCTAATCCTACTCTCATCCAGTCGATGACACCTTAGCCAATGAAACGTTTCACCAATGAGAACGGTGCTATCTGCAATCGCCAAAGCCACCAACAACTGACCATTAGATGTCCTTCTAAAAGAAGATGACCGTAGGAATACGTAGACTATGAAAAAGTTTCCCAACAGACCGAACGGTAAGACGATGCACAATCCGTAAAAGTTGATGTCACCAGCCAGGACATAATAGCTGTCATATTGCGAGATGACTGTGGTCGGTAAGCTCGTTAAATTGCCATCGAGTTCCGCGGAGTATGAAGACGTGGCATTTCTATCGTTATTGGCCATGTTGAGAGGAGTTTCTTAGAATTGTCTTAATTCTCAACTTGTTTAAAGTCCAACCAAAGTCGGTCGCTAAAATGACAATTCAAAAGTCGACTGTCTTTATCAAGTGCTTTTCATTTGAGAGAAAACAGTATTAATTCTTTTCACGGGCAATCTTATCGGGTTAACCCGATGCATGGTTTGAACTGCACACGCTATTCGTCTACGAGGACAAAAGTAATTTGATACAAACAATTAGCAACTGATTAAAAATTCATATAGAAATTGATCTTTCCAGCGCCAATGGAAACAATAATATTTGAAAGAGGCTGCTGATAATCGAGTGTGAAACCATGATAAGATACAGAGAATATGGGGCCAAACAAGTACCTGTATCCAATTAATATGAGGTCATAAATGTTAATTGTTTCTAGTATGTGTTTGTTCTCTTTGGTTAATTTGCGCTTCATCGTGGATTACCTCAGAGAAATCCCATTTAAAAAGACGACATTGCTCATAACTAGCTTCACTTCACGGACTCGAACCCTGTAGAAAATTGAATGGTAGTCCGTCAGTTTTTGAATCCTCCATAGGTTACCAGATACCTCCATGACTCTGTACCTGAAATAGTCCCACATTTTGTTAAACAAACATAATAAATTCAAACTAATTTAAAAGAAAATTAAAACAATATATTGTATAAAGTAAATGATAAATTACCTACTAAGGTTTTTGAAAAATCTATTCAACGATGATATTGTCTGTTACTTCTTTATTTTTAATTTAATATCTTCTAATTAATTTCTTACTAGTATCCAAGCCTCCAAGGTACATACCTGAGGGAACTCTATACCCTTTTGATATCTTCTTGTTTCCAACTTGTGTATATTTACGAGCAACCTTTTACTTTCTTTATTTAATGCATTTGAAATTTAAATAATTTCTTGTTAATTTGTCGAATGTTTGTTGTTCAATTTGGTTATGTGCTCATGTTTTCAGGAAGGTCAATAATTATTATAGTTATTATTCATGACAATATAGAAATAGCTGCAACTTAGTAAGGGCCAAAGTCAAGGGCGCGTTTCAAGGAACGTGTAAACGAGATGTTGGATAGATGCGCCTTTAACTTGCTAGCAAAGTCCCCGAATGAGGTGACCGCCGACACTGTGACCGGTCGCGAGTTCCGGAGGAGAGGGTTTCCTCGCGAGAATGAACGTTATCCGAATGTAACAGTCTTCGACGGAGGTGGGACGTGCAGTGAACCCGGCTGCTTGAGTACAAGTGAAGCCGTAGATCACTCGTCGCCGTACTCCGAACCACGGTCGCTAAGTATTCTGGACAAGAGAGAGCGTTTAATGCCCGGAACGTCAACCAGCAATGCTTAAATACGATGCGCTTCGGGATCCTTAGCCAGTGGAACTTGTCCGTAAGTAGCTATGTCACGTGGTTATGCCACCTGACCAGAAATATCAGCCGGGTTGAGGCGTTGAGGATCGACTGGATCAGCTAGCAGAATCCCGTTACAACAGTCGACGCGTGAGAGGACAAGGGCTCGAACCAGTTGTATCGCCCCGTCGTTTCCTGTTTCAACTTTAATTGTATTTTATACTATTTTTTATTGTATACTAAAGTTTAAGCAATAAACATTTCTGTTAATTATTAGTTAAGCACGTTGACTCTACGAAATGAATTTAGTGATGTGCAAAAAAGGAAACCAAATGCTGGGAATGATGAAAAAGACAATAGTGAGTCGATATATATATATATATATATATATATATATAAATTTGCCGTCCCCGGTTGTGTGCCGCCCATGGCTAAAGTCATACTGACCATTGGCACGCTACGCCTATGGCCAACAAATGTCAAGAAACTAGTCTGCTTATCAGACTGGCTTAGAAAGTGACAGTTTTACTTAACGCTTGCAGAATTGTGAAGAGATTGTCTTATTATAAGCCTACGCCACCTTTCCATCCTTCTGGCTAGGATTTGTTTAGTTTTTTTAGTTCCCATTTCAAATCAAACATGACTATTGACTAGGCTTAGCTAGCACGGCAGACTTAGTTGACACTTTGTAATTTAAATAAAATTAAATGTTACCTCATATTGGAACGCTTATCAGTTTAAAAGTAATTATTTGTGTTTATATCAGATGAATTGCTGATTCGCTACATGCCATGCATGCTAGTCTGTTTGACTGAAGTGTTTAAAATTGATCAGTTGATTATACAATTTTTACGAGCTATTCGATTACTAATCCGTCTGACCTCTGATAGTCGTATAATAAGTCGAATATATTCTTGTAATACTACGCAATCAACAAATTCTGCCCACCTGTCAGCCAACCATTCCCCGAGTGAACCATTCCTTCTTTGATGTTCCTCGAATTTCTTTTACAATCGCACAAATCTGATTACTCTTCTACGTTTCGGCGTTTAAGGCTTTCTAGCATTCATTTGAACGGCGAGTGTCAAGAAAACGCGCCGTATAGACTCGGAAAAATCATTCACGAACAACAAACCTTCGCTCTAAGCAAAGAGCAAGCAGATTCCATAAAAATGTACACATCGTAGGCCAAAGCACATCGCTGCAAGACGTCTACTGCGTATCATCTACAAATAAATCTCTCGCATAGACCAACGCATTGCAGAGCAAGAGAGAAACGAAAGGGCATTTCAAAGAAAGCTTGTTCGCCAGACTTAAACTTATTGCAGCGACTTTTCTCAGTAAGCCGAAAAGCTTCACTCTACAGGAAAAATAACATGAAACAATTTTTGCAGCATCTTTCGCCAGCAAATAAATCGCTGACTCTGACTGCAAAATTGGGCCTTTTGTCGAAAAAGCTCGCGGACTGTTGAAATAGACAGTCGATGCGATCAGCGACATAAACCAAAGAAATGTTCCCTTGTACCAACCGCTGAATCTTTTGACCGATCCTCGTTGAGTGTGACCATCAAAATTCCTTACCACAGGGAGATCATAATTATAGTCTTCGGCAGAGGACTGTAGTATATGATACATTCAAAAAGTCAATGGGAGACTTTGTTGCTCTCGTCTACAGACTAAACCGCCGTAAGGATTATCGTGACTACTTTGTGAAGCCATGGTTTATTCTGCACGTACTAATACTACAGACTAGACCAACACTGTTGTAATACGTGGATTAAAATGTCTTCACCATATAGGCAACACTAGCTAACTCAAAACACACGTTACTTATTTACTTCGCTTCATTCGTCTATCGCAGGGGTGCATAACCACTGGCCCGCGGGCCAAATCCGGCCCGCCGAAGGGTTTTTTCTGGCCCGCGGGACAATTTCGAGCAACACAGAAAACCGGCCCGCCAAAGGGTTCTGTCCGGCCCGCGGTACAATTTCGAATAACAGAAAACTGGCCCGAGAACAGTAATTTTGGTATAGAAATTAGGTATCTGCTGACTGACCTATTCATATATGTTGGACTACTTACAAATGTGCGATCTATAACAACGTGACACAGAGACGGGCGATAATAAACTACTTCGATAACGTGCTTTATACATTTAAATTGTCTCTGCAGTAAGTCTAGAATATCTAAATTCGAAACTTTAAAAAACGTAAGGCTGATGCAGAACAGCGACATTTCAGTGAGGAATGGACACGTCTGTATTTTATGGACACGTTTAATGGGTTAAATCGGTGTGTTTAATTTGCCGTGAATCACTTAGCGTTATGAAAGATTATAACTGCCGATGACACCACGAAACGAAACATGCCGCTGCTTATGATGAACTGCAGGGTGAGTTGCGGGAACAGAAAATTGAACTGTTAAATAAGACTCTGTCAACCGAACAGAGTTTTTTCACAAGGAAGTCGCAAGAATAAAAGTGTTTTACACGGGCCAGCTGCGAAGTGGCCTAGCTAATTGCAATTTCATCACGGCCTTTCGCAGACGGAGATTTTGTTAGAGATTGACTCCTAAGCATCTGCACTGGAATTTGCCCAGAAAACGCCAGTGTTTTCAGTAAAGTTCCTTTGTCAAGAATGACAATTAAACGCCGAGTTGATGACCTTGCAACAGACGTTACTGAGCAGTTGATTGGCAGATTAGCTAGGTGCACATATTTTTCAGTAGCTTTGGATGAGAGCATAGATAACACTGATACTGCACAGCTCTTAGTTTATGTGCGGGCAGAATTAGATTGTGCAGACTGAGGAATTACTGTTTGTGTTAGGCCTATAGAAGGTAGTAAGTAAAAAACTGGTGTTTTATGAAGCATTACCGGTAGTTCAATATAGCATTTATTGAAGTTAATTTTGCTTGATTTGCTGATTTATATAAATATTATGGTTATATACAATATATTTTATATAAAACATGCATTTTCGAAATTCTGGCCCGCGAGTACTCAGGGAATGTTAAATTTGGCCCTCGGCCTAAAAAGGTTGTGCACCCCTGAGTCTATCGAATGACGTCCTGCAATGTTCACATTCTGCAAAATGGCTGCGGCAAAGAAAAGCGTTTTCGATGAAAATTACGCGAAGACCAAAAAGATGCCCAAATGAATAAAATTTACTGTGCACAGTTAATTACACGAGCAGTGAGCCTATGCGTCGTAACTGAGAGCGTTTGTTGTTTAAATCCTCTTAGTTTAGTTTAAATCTTCTTAGTCTGATGTCGACGGTGCTTTGTTTTCTAAGTTGGCTCATAAACTTTTTAAAAGTTTTCATTTATGGTCAATTTGGGATATATAATAAAGCAATATAATTTGATAAGCAGAGCCGTAGCTAGGGGGCGGGAGGCAAGCTGTCCCAGGCGCCGTCTTAGTGGGGGCACATTTTAGACACTTTAAAAAAATTTATACCACCACTATTCACTTTTTGCGGCGTAAAATACAGAAAATACAGGTAAGTATAAAAAGGTCATCACCGTTTTGGGGTTGGTAGAAGCTATAGATTGCTATGTCGCGAAAAGTCAGATAAGCAAAAAAGGTCATCACCGGAATTTAGGGGCGGAAAATTTATACAGCTGTGTGAAAAAGTCCTGCACGTTTATAGGATTTTGGGATTTTTGTTTTTTATGAATATCTGAATAACCATTAATGATTTAGGATATGCAAATCTCAATATATTTCAACGGATATTGATGTTTTTGGTAAAGAATTTACTAATTATTGCGTGATTGCCTTATGGATCCTCACAACAAAATTTTTGTGAGGAGTGTGAAATGTGAAACGTGCAGGACTTTTTCACACAGCTGTACCTTGCCCCGGGCACCGAATACTCTAGCTACGGCTCTGTTGACAAGACGTCTCTTAAATTGTATACTTTTATTTTTAGTGTATATTATAAGTTTGTAACATTGTTTACAAATGAACCGGGTGACAAAAAAACACGAGGATTGAACGAAAACGACGATGTCATATGGTATCCTTTGTAGTCACACGTATTGTACAGTAGTAACCATTTGTACGCCGCCGACGCCGCCAAAGAAGTCCACGCCTCCGCCGCCGATAAAATTGGTTCGCCGCTGGTGATACAACGGTCAAACGCCGCCGCTGCTGCCGCCGACCCTCAGAGCGTCGGAGCACAGGTCTAATTCCAGCATCCCTCCGCTGTCTACACTATAGTCCAGAGGTGGGCAACCTACGGCCCGCGGGAACGTTTAATGCGGCGCGCTGGCCTTTCAGACTTGTCACATTTTTTAAATATTGAGAAATTTTTAAAAATGTCATCACATAAATTACATTTCCTCTGTATTTTATCCGCTGTGGACGTCATCTTGTTGAGGTTAAATCTTCACCCCGAAGTATTTTTTGACCGCCACAATCATTATAACGGTTTAAAGATGTTGCGTTTTACACACAGAGCCGTAGACTTTAATTAAAATATCACAAGACAGAGTCTATGCCTCTGTGAGTCATACAGTAGGGTCTATGGTATATTTTACTCGTGTAGAAGTATACCGATCTACAGCTGGAATTAATAGACTTGCAGAATAACATTCTCAAAGAGAATTTCAAAGAAATGGAATTAGCAGACTTCTATGCATCACTAAAACATGATAAGTTTCCAAATACACAACATTTTGCCATGAAAATATTACCATGTAGTTTTATTCGCATCAACTTACATTTGTGAACAGATTTTTCTTGCATGAACATCAATAAATCAAAATGTAGATCTCAGCTCACTGATACAAATTTGCATTCTACACTACGGATTTTAACCAGTACTTTAACTCCAGATTATGGAAAACTAGTTAGAAAATGTTTGCAGTTACAAAGATCTCATTAAATTGTTTAACATACCTAGTTAATTAATGACCCTGCACGAGTGACCCCACCTTTGGCTATAGCTACTTCATACTAAGATCAAGCGCCTAGGGTTAAGGAGTTACTTTGGTGCTGCTCTTGAAAGCGCTATAGAAATAAACGAGATTTTACTTGCTTGTTTACTCTTATGATTCAGCAAGAGCATCAATGGCAATGGATGCTTTCGCTGAATCACAAGAGTGTGTTGCTGTTTTTATTTTGGTTTCCGCTGTTTTCGATCTATACTGTATCAATCTCGCGTCGAATAAACAACGTGTGAAGACGTGCAACAGTTAAAAAAATAATAACCAGTTATTCTTCTTCTTACATGTTCACTGTTATTCACTGACATGTAGGCAGAATCAAATAAGTGCATATATGATCAGACAAGGCGATCGCTCACGTCTGCAAAATTTATTGATTCGCACTTGGACCGACCCCAAACAGTGGATAGAGAGTAATAAATTAACCTCCTGTCAAACCTGAAATGGAAAGTTAAAGCCAGACTGTTCCAACGAAATTTCGAGGAAAAATGTAAAGTTAAACAAAATTTGCTTTTAGCCGTAGTCGACAGATTTGGTTTACGGCAGCAGTGGCGGTGGGGACGCTTGGGTGGAGCGGGAAGCCCGATGGCGTTTGAAGTGAGATGGGTTCGGTCTGCCAACTCTGGTTCGATCGGTGAGATTCGGAGGCGATTAAGTGTTTGCGGGAAAAGTGAGCGTGCATAAGGTTGAGCGGATAGGAATTGACAATGAGTAACTCCATTGCACTTGATGCCTGGGTAGGGGGAGGGGGCTGATACAGGATGAATGTCTGGATGTGGACAAAGTGAGACTGGTCGGTAGAATTGCAGGGCTTGGCGTCCGCCAACGAAATCATCTAGTTACTGTATCAATCACAAGGTGGCCAGTACAAGCGATACAAGGACCAGATAAAGGCAACCATGCAGAAATGCAAAATCAACATAAACAAGTGGGAAGAAGAGGCCTCCAATCGCACTCATTGGCGCAACGTCATCAACGATGGTGCGATGATTTTGGAGGCTAACCGGATAGCTGAACTAGAAAGAAAGCGTTAGGAGCGGAAGGACCGCGCAAACTTAGACTCCGCCTCTACACCGGATTACATATGCAAGGACCAGATAAAGTTATCGACTTACTTTTGTCATCCAATTGAATAGATATTTTAAGCTATACCAAAGAAAATTAAGCTATTGTGAGTTTTGGCACTAAGTGGGTTAACTATTTCAGAAAGTCAGTTTGCAAGTAAAAGTTTAACTATACTTATATCTAGTTTAAATTTAGTTATATTTAAATTAATGTTTGTTAGTTAGTTGCCCATCACTGGATTTGTGACAGGTTGTGACATGGATGAAGGGCTAAAAACTGTCGAAGATAGAGTGACGTACTTTCTGGACCGCTCCTTTGCCACAAGCATCGTCAATCAATTATTGTAAATATACGTGATCGATGTTCCTACGCCGTTTGGCGTGCATTTAGAGCATCTGGCACTTAGCGCACAAAAAGAAATTTCTGTTGTAAGGGCAGAAAAATCGAGAAGGGATAATCAACGGAGAGGCCGTCCTACAACTGACGAAAAAGCCTGTAAACCATCGGTATAAAAATGGTTTTCAGTCGGAAATCTGTTAGAAGTTATCCAGTGCTGTGTAAAGTGACTGTTTGCCGTGGTATTATGCTTAAAAGCGTGTAGGACAGAGCTTGGCTGCTATGAACTACATGACCTCGTTGAATGCTAACGAGTTGACTGAATTCTGAACGAAAACATGACCATAATTTATGAGATACGTACTCGCGTTGGGAATTTTGCGGCTCAGCGTACCGTTGTGAGCAGGGCGCGATTTGTAGGGGGAAGGGGGATTCCCTCCACTGCCAACTGCATCCCCTACTGCTACATCCCCCCACCACTACATCCCTTAACTGCTACACTTCTCCAGCAACAACATTCCCCCAAGCTCGAAATATCCCCCCACTGTCAACTTAAATGCGCTCGCGTGACAAATTTGGCCCGCGTGTCATAGTTTGCAGATCGCTGCCTTGGATGGAATAGCATTCGCCTTTGTTTCTTGCTGTACTTCAAATGGAAATTTACCAGCTTCAAGCTTTTGAGAATATCTGATTCCTGACGCCTTTTGATTTCGCGGATATTCTCATATATTTTGATACTGTTTCTGAGACTTCAGAGCCTGGATTTAATTAACGGATAAGTTCATCCGATATTCGCTGTTTGAAATCCGCGATTTATAGCTGATTAATAGCGGAGATTTTCCTACACGCGCTCAAGGAATTCTCATGCTTTTTAAACTACAGCAAAAGACCCTCTCAAATAAACGAGAATGTCCTATCGTAGGCCCTATTCGCCATTAAGTATACGATGTAGAACTACGCTCCCTGGGGATAACAAGATTAGATGTCGTATCTTCAAAGACTAGAGCCTTCATAATCATAGCCCTCTGTACGCCGACGTCCAACATTTGTTATCTTTTTAAAAAATTGCAAAACGAATTCTACAGTTTAGTTTCTTTGCAGTTTAACGCCGCTTCTGGATGTAAGAAGTAATGACATTTCCAATAATGGCAGTTATTTGGAATCACAAAACCCCAAGGATCTTCATCAATAGCGTAGCCACGAGAGAAAGACGGGAAGCGATGGCCCACCAATATCCCTCGTAGGCACGCCCCTTAATGCTTTAAGAAGAGACGCTATATACACTGTAGAAGCCTTGCTATAGTAGTACTTACTGCTCAGTACATTGTAATAGAATACGGACCTGGATTCGTAACGGGATATACGCACATCCGACGAGAAAATGTTATCTGATGGATTATCCTAATAGAAGATGTCAATGGTATGTATAGCAATTATATTATGCTAGGTACTTGAAATTTTAAATGAATTACATTCGTCAATATTGCCGGAAATTGAATGTCTTTATGTTTCACTGCCGACAATTGAGCGAGAAACTCGAATGTATTAAAGAGAAAACCTACGTGACATAAATTATAGACGGTGCCTTAAGGGGGAAAGTTGACAATCTGTTTTCCTAAATGGCCTCAACGTTTGCATACACGACAATAAACGTTTCATGACATCAAAATATTATGTGAAAATAGCTAAACTTTAAAATCTTTCCTGGTATCAAATGATGGGATGATATCAAGTGATTTAATTCGTGCTCGAATGTGCCCACTCCTCGACTCTAGTCCATATACTGCAGCGGACGCTTCGGAAACCATTCTGACAAGGAATTGATATAGAACGAGTGTTCTCATCAATTGTATCCAATTGTTCAATTGACATCTGATTCGTCAGGGGTGGTTCTGATGCACAATCGGATGGCAACCGATCCCGCAGCTTCCTCGCATTCTGTTGATGCTATTAGCAGTAGTCACCCACCTGTCCATCGACAGCTTTTCTGGTTTTTCTCGCAGAAGGCTTTCTTCAACGTTACCTCTTCTAATCGCGGCCCAATGTAAGTCACGGAGCAGTGGTGTTATATGGTCCCGAATTTGTCCTAGCAGGTCATTCGCGCAGCGGTGTTCAGAACCGACTGAAGGCGGTTACGTAGGTAGTTGTGTATCCCTGCAAGAGTTGCGTTACCATAATCGAGCTTGGTCAGCACCATTGAGGAGACCAGCGATTTCAGGACAGTGGTAGTCACTGATCGACGAATGCTTCTGATCAGTCTTAAGGCGTTGAAGCACCCCGCAACGGTTTTGGCGACGTGTGTCTTCATCGAAACCGTGCGATTGAGATAGATTCAGAGGTTCCTCACCGAGGACACTGGCTGCACATCGAGTTCATCTATACGGATACAAGTCGATGGTAGTAGATTTTGTTGTCTTTCGGTAGCCATCCAGAGGACTTCGGTCTTGGCAGCGTTAAGCTGTAACCGATTTGACTTCAGCCATCTTGTCATCTCGGCTATACACAGAGTGACACGTTGCGAGAGTTGCGACAGCTTTCCTGTTTTTTCTCGCATGAGGCTTTCTTCAACGTTACCTCTTCTAATCGCGGCCCAATGTAAGTCATGGAGCAGTGGTGTTACATGGTCCCTGAGTTTGGCCGCGGGTGGGCTGTTCCCGTAGACCTGAGTGTCATCTGCATGCGTAGAGATGGGCTTGTAGTCCGAACCGCTGGGTTATGCTTACCAAGTCGGCGACGTAGAGTACAAAAACGATGGGTCCCAGGACGGATCCCTGAGGAACCCCACGAGCTACACGAGTTGGCGACGTTGTGGAATAGGCGCAGCGTATACGTAATGTATTCGGTCCTCCAGGAAGGAGGAGCTCTCGTGATCCACTGTATCGAAAGCGGCAGTAAGATCCAATGACACCAAGACTGCTACATCCCCTGCATCTAGCGTCCGAAGGATGTCCATTGTGACCTTCAACGCCGCCGTTTCTGACTCTACCACTCCGGATTTGCCACGGCCCCAAAGGGGTTTGGCCTCCCACTGGGAGATGCGCCCCCCAGTGGGGTCTACGGCCCCTTTTGGGCCACGGCCCCAAAGAGACTTGGTCTTCCACGGGGGGGGGCTGGGACTTGGTCCTCTGTCTCACTTGGTTGTCGGAAATCTCTTGAACGCTGAACGCTGAACTTGCTGTGCTGCTTTTTCACGCCTAACAACAATTGTACATTTGTATTGTGTGAACGTAAAAATGACGTCACTTCATCTAGCTCTGCCCATCAACTTAGCGTGACGCTGTGCACATTATTTATATAACGTAATGCATATGTACAGTATATAAAGCTATGTATTGTGTTCATTTAAATACTAAGAATTTGGTGGATTGTAAAGATGACAATTGAAGAACAACTACACAAGAGAGTTCAGTCAAAGCAAACCATGCTGCAAAGATTAAAGCAATGTAGAAATTTAGTTCTCAATCTGTGGTCGACTTAGATTAGTCAGCAGGGTGCGATTTGTGACCTGGAGCAGTGGGGGGATATGTAGAGCTTGGGGAGGATGTAGTTGTTGAGGAAGTGTAGCAGTGGGGGATGTAGTGGTGGGGATGTAGCAGTAGGGGGATGCAGTTGGGCAGTGGGGAGAATCCTCCTTCCCCTACAAATCGCGCCCTGTTAGTGAATAGCAAGTATGATCGAGCAGTGTCCGAGGAGAAAATAATACCAAGATATGGATTCCGCATTCCTTCGATTCATTAGCCATGGTTGAAAAAGCTTACAGTATAGAATTGATAGCTCTGTGTATGTTCTAGTTTTGAAAACTTTCCAGATTTTTTGAAGTTCATTTATTCCAGTGGCGTAGCCAGGATTTCCGGAAGGGAGGGGGTTTGCTTTCGCTCGTGACCAAACTTTGCAAAATTTTTCTTATTTTTCTTTTTTAGGAGCTGACAAGCAAAAGAAAGGTCGTCACCTTCGTATTATTTTTAGTTTTTTCTATTTTCTATAGCACTTAGAAATTTTTTCGATCGGCAGCCAGCCAAGGGGGTTTGACCCCAAACTCGCGTCCAAAAATGAAAAATGCATGGAATAGCATGGAATTTTTTCCGTCGGCAGCCAAGGGGGATTTAACCCCAACCCTCTTGGCTGCACCCCTGATTTATTGATTTTTAAATTTGCAATTGTGTAAATAGGCTGCGTATAAAATTGTCTTAATTAAGATAAAAGCATATGCGCGAGGTTTATCTTATGTGGAAAAATGGCTAAAAGATAATATAAAGTAGAATTTATGTTTTCAGTTCTTTCGTTAAGGGCTGGTGGTGCAAAGTCTAGATACAAATAACCTAAATGAAATAGGAATCTATTCTTGAACTAATCTAATTAACTGGAGGCTTAGCGATCTGGTTTATAAATGCTTCGATTGTTGTTGCCTGAAATCTTGCCTTTCTCAGTTAATTGCTTTCAAAACTTGTGAACAATAGACGCGGTTTAAGTCTTATTAAGAGCGCAGAGATGGAATTGACTTGTGTGAGACGAAAATCTTTAGCGGAGGAAGAGGAGAAGGAGGAGGAGGAGAAGGAGGACGAGGAGGAGGAGGACGAGGAGGATACTGAAATCGTCTCATGGCTGTTGACAGCGAGTAGGCTAGTTAATTAATGCCATCTTGATATCGATAACAATGGAGTCGCCGAACGTAGCTCCTGAAGCGAGATAAGCTGACAAACTTTATTTGATACTGAATAGTGGAACCCTGAATTATAATAACCCGAGGTCAAAAGTAGACTATGCACGGTCGTCAGAGTAACTGCGCCGCATTTCTCTTGATTTCGTTTGACTAAAAATAGGCTGTACAGTGTACAGTGTAGGTATGTGTGCTGCTTTCAGGACCGATTAGACAGCTAATGAGATTATTATTATTATTATTATTATTATTGAGACATTTTTATAGCTCAGTGATAATGGTGAAAGCCAAAGTGAAGGGCACTTTAATAAATGTCACTTACATGAGATGTTAAACAACTGAGTCTTTTGATTCTTCGTAAATAGAACAATAGAGTTAGGCCCTAGCTTTTTTGTAGTGTTCTCGTGCAACGAATTCGATGGAATTGGATTGCCGCGTGTTAACCAATCTGTCGCAGAACTTTGCAGTTTTGACCGCTGGAAGGACGACTGCTGGAGTGGAGTAGGCTAGAGAACGAAGATCATTCGGCGTAGATCTGGAAGGAGATATTACATTACATATGAGAAAAGTAAGAAAACTATGACCCCAGGTCGCAGAAGTTGCGTGACTTCTGCATCAGCGTATAGTGTATGGTTCTACGATCCTTTGAAATTGCATCTTCTGATGAAATTCTTAAATTACATTCGATATTTCCATAAGTTATATCTTGTTTTTGCAATAACGCCACAACCATTGCGTGGTAGCTGATAGTCAGACCAATGGGAAATCGACTAGATTTGATTATGCTAAATAAATTAGTTAAATAAGTTAACGACGGCATGACAATTTCCCCTTGCTATTTATACTTGGAACCAGTGGAGGAATAATGAAGCAGAGACCAGGAATAATTGCTCCTTCTTTCCTTCATAAATGCCACACTGCATCACAGGACATTTCACTAAGTAGGAATATCTAAGTCTTGAATTACCTACTCTTCCTACAGTATATTATCACAGTTTCTGCTCAACAATGCTTTAGCTTATTAGATATCAAAATAGCACGCTCAGAATGCATTCAAAACTACGTCAACCGATAGTCCATTAAGTCGAATTATACACCAAAAGACAACTAATTCAATAGCACATCTGCAATGCATGACTTTTGTCGAGTAAACCAATTCCATACATTCACATAATTAAATTTAACAAGGAATTAACGCTCATACGACACTGAATTAGAATACGCTTAATGCACGACTGGATTTTTACAAAATATAACGAATTTACAATTGACAAATATGGCGATGCCCGAATATTTCAACAGAGTTAAGTAAGGTTCTCCGCCAAACTGTCTTGTAATAGTCTTTAATTTCTATTAGAATTCATCGGCACGCTAATTTCATCCATGGTCGTCTTTCGTATTACCTGATCATGTCTCTTTGAGCAGCACCAGAGCAGCTTTGCGCATTCCTTTCGAAAGGACGACCCACACAAACAGTAGAGAATGAAGTTGACGGCGTAATTAATAATGTTGATCAGGTCCGTCGAGCGAGAGGCAAAATAGCTGGTAATTTCAGTTTCACTGGATCGCTGAGTATACCAGATATTGCTTCGAATGTAGTAGGCGATCGTATATGGAGCCCTGAGGGCAGCAGTTGAGACGCACACGGCCACCAGCATTATCGTCATCTGAGTCTCCATTGAAATGAGTCTCACTGCTGTGGATTGCTGGCGACTCTTTATTGAAGCGGACAAACACGTTTTACGCCGCTTTCTTGCACGATACAATAGACTAATGATGGCCATTGTGAGGACAGTAATCAGGACACAGGGAATAACCAAACTGCAAACTTTGATCACGATGTCATTCCATAGATTGTATGCACTTGGGTTTGATATGCGACATCGCGGTCCATTTTTTTCGAACACTCGATCAACTGTCCAAAATGGAAATAGTCCGAGAGCCAAGGAACCAAAGGCGATGAGAGCAATCAAAATGTGGACTCTTCGGGGAGTAGAGATGTCGACTATCTTCAGCGGCCAAGCCACTGCGATTAATCTTTCAACGGCAATCGCCACTGTAATCCATGCGGACGAGAGACTTCCAGAGTATCTGAGGAAATGAGTTATCTTGCATCCAGCTGAAGTTGTGTCAAAGAAATTCAATCCCAGCGATGGAGGAAAATAGTAGAAAAATCCTCCATTAATATGCACGCGTCGAAAGCTTAGCCAGCGAATTATTTCACCAATGAGAACCGTGCTATCTGCAATTGCCAAAGCCACCAACCACTGACCAGTAGTTGTCTTTCTGAGAGAAGGCGACCTTAGGAAAACGCAGACAGAGAGTAAATTTCCCATCAGACCAAATGGTCCGACTATGCACATTCCATAAAAGAAGATGTCTTCAGCAACGCCCTTGTAAAAGTTTACATACGCTTTTGATAATGCGCCATCTGATAAACTCGTTACATTTACATCGCGTTCTAAGAAATAAGACTCGCTACCATTCGATTCGTTCTTATCCACGCTGAGAGTTTCGTTAAGAAGAGCACACATTGCTTAACCAAATTCGAGATTTTCAGGAAATACTGTGAATATTTGTCGTAAAGATAGTAACCTACAAAACACAATTAAAGCATTTTGAAAAACAGAAAAAATGATACTTTATTCACAAATGTTTTCGCTCAAGTCAAGAAGGCTGACGTTACGAACTACTCACTTCCTAGGTCCACGATTTTCAAAAAATTGAAAATTGCTTTTACAAATTTATCAACCCAGTTGCACTTTACGAAAGCAATTTTCAATTCTTTTTGTAATCGTAGGCGTAGGAAGTAAAGAATGTTTCGGAGTCAATTGTTCGCACGCAAATTGATCGACACAAATTGGCCGCTCAAAATTATCGCGTGGTCAATTGGTCGCAAGACAATTGACCGCTAGCCAATTGATCGCAATTTCAACGATAACTGTCCATTGTATGGTCCGAAGGAGAAGATGTCGACGCAATCAACGCGTGAGATTGCGTAATTGTCTCGTATTGTCTCGTATTTGTATTTGTTTAGTTTTTATATTTATCTCGTAATTTATTTTATATTTATCTCGTAATTGTCTCGTATCTCAATATTTGTCGGCAAAATCTTCGATAATGAGTTTTAATCTTAAATAAGTCTAGCTCAGAAGGTATTTTGAGTGCGAAGCTTCGTTCAAATGACAGGTATCGTTGATATTGCGACAATTGACCACGCGATCAATTTTGAGCGGTCAATTTGTGTCGATCAATTGGCGTGCGAAAAATTGACCCGACACCGTAAAGAATATAATGAGGTCTTGTTGATAACTGCGTTCGTATTGAAGACTAACAGGCCTACACAAGAACTAAACCAATTATGCACATTCATAATGACAACGAATACAATAATAAAGGACGGACATTTTCTTGATCAATTCTAGACCATGGAACGGACCAGACAAGCAAACACATTGCTCCGGCGATAAGTAAAACTGACTGACTTTTGACTAAAATCTTTATGACTTTTTTTCTTAAGTCACTTCGCAGATCACCTTGTTCATTCAGCTGCGAACCAGTCTTTAGACACATGGCCCTTTATTAAATACTCTAAGCTTATATCAGTTGGTTCGCAACTGAGAATAAATTAAAATGTGTATCCGTACAACGCAGTAAATTTCCGCTAATAACGACAATTATCGCCGGTCTGTTTAGACAACTGCTTACCGGAATTACAGCAGGGCCAATTAAGGCCTCCCATGTAATACTGACATTAGACAAAACTTAACAAGTTTGGCTTGGTTCCTGTTAGCTGATTGCAACACTGGAAACAGATGTCTTGTAACCGGAAATTAAGCATGTGATTCACGTGAAATCGAGGGCGTTTGTTTCAGATCTGTTTTTGCTCGAATCACAATTTTCACATCCCGTCAAAGTCTTAAGTTACAGGCCACCTATAATTATTTCGACGAAAATTTAGTAGATTGGTGCAACGTTGCTTAGATAACTTTTTAGCTTTCATGAAATCCGTGCAATTGCAAGTTGAAAAATCCAAAATTACATGCAAATATACGCAGAACGCTGCATTTCTTCAGCACCCCTCATGTAAGGTATCTTTAGACAGTTGGCTGTCCACTTCATTTAGTAGTCAATGAGGAGGCTTACTGGTCTGAAAAGGATGTGTTACCTGACTGGTCGTTAATTTCTTGTAATTGTAAAAGTGTTTTATTTTGTCGTTTGTATTAATCTGTCCAAGGTAGAGTTGCCCCTTTCCATAAATTTGTAGATTTTCTTTTAACGAGAATCTAAATGAAAATCTATGTTTTTTGCATTGACATTAATTTTATTGCCAAGGAGTAAAAAATTTGAAAGACGTCGTAAAGCTAATAAGACGTCGTTTAATTGCAGCAGGGCGAGCTTGTATTTCCTGCACTCGTTCTCAGTTACCATGCAATAAATTATCTCTAGCCTACCTAGTTCTCCTGATTTATTGATCTCTAAGGCGCTAGAAACGAATATTAGGCATAGGCAAATCAATTTTGCAGTGCTCCATGGGCCTATATAAGCAGCATAGTTCTTACGAGTCCGATTTAGGTTAGCAGCATATATCAGCGACTTGGCTGCTGTCGAATGTCACTGAACATTGAACCAGTCAGGAAACAGATCCTTTTCACAGACCAGTACTAAATCGAATGCGCTGATTCCAAATGTATAGTTAAATTAAATTTATTCTAGCTTTCATAATAGTAAGGGTAAATTTGCAGGGAAACTTTTAGCATCCGACATTTCAATACTGGAGACATTGATTAGTTCAAGCAAGAGTGGAAATCTACATGAATTCTTTAAGCACAGCCTAAAGTCTTAAACCTAAATTCTAGTCAAATGAAGCAATTTGCCCGCAACGTTTGTCCTATAAATATTTAGACGGCATCAGAAATTGTAAATTTCTTCAATTTTAATTTTAAGTCATCAATAGTCAGTTAAAATCACGTTAAAATCTAAATAATTTATTATTTCCCAACAGAGCCAAACTTCTGCTTTTTACAGCTTGAGTACACAGTACGATAGGCTATATTAGCCTATACATGCTTTTAAAATGCGAGCCTTGATCTGTTCAACAGTAATTAATTAATACTGTCTATTTCGCATGATGGAATAGGTGATTCAGCCTATTGCAAGTTATTATGGTCAACGTTCGTTTACTAAAGTTTAGGAAATTAATTAAATAATATTATTAATTAATTGGTTAGGCTACACAATTTATATGATCCAGTCGATGCTTATTTGAAATAGAACAATACCGTCGTTTCGTCAACATGTTCAAATTATTATTATTATGGCAGTAAGGTTTTACTGAACAAAACGAAAACTGATGCAAACTATAAGGAAAGGCAACTTAAATTCTTTGGACAGTGGACACATAACGAGGAAAAACGATTTGGAAAACGTACTTACAACCGGAAGGATGTAGGGTAAAAGGGCAAGATGGAAGCAAATACTCGCATTTATCGACAGCATGCTACGTGACATGAAAGTTACAGCATCAGCAGCGGAGATAATACAAACTACAAAGCACCGGGATGTATGGAGGCCCGATATAGTGATGCATAGCTCCTAAATAAGCAGAACCCCTATTAAAAACTCCACTGTGAACTCATGATCAATGCTGGGTTGGTAGATCACCGCATCTTTGATAAGTCGCGAAATAGCCACCGATCAGTGTTTATTCTAGCCACCTTTACATTGGGGGGAGTTTGAAATGTTTGGAGGGGAGAAGGTTTGTCTGCCCGAAAACCTTGACGAGCAAAAAAGGTCATCCTGATATAATTTTTTCTCGAATGTGGTGACGAGCAAAAAAAGGTCATCATCACATCCTTCCTTTTCTTTCAAATACTCTTCTATATGGTCATATCCTTCTCTTTTTCCCCTCTCCAAAATAAAAAACCCTCTCGTCACACTTTAAGGGGGAATTTTCCATCCCCCAATGCAACATATAGAAGAACAAAAAATTTTGGGGAGAGGAATTTTCAAACTTGGGGAAGAAATCTCCCAAAAAGGCCTAGAATAAACACTGGCCACCGATTCACGAGTTTTCTAAGCGCAAATTCAAACTTATATCCTTTAAAAAATACACAATGTTACAGTTAAACTGCTTACCAGCTGACTGTTTCGTTGCCTAACCGATTCACGACTGACAGTGTGTTGTTCTCTGTCAGCCTTAATATCACTTTTATCTTTACAAAGAACAGAATATTCTTTAGCGTGTCGTCGCTTGACGCTTGCTGTCGTTCAGTTGAGCGCTAGCAAATATGGCTCTCACGCATCGCAGAAGCAGCGGCTGCGAATAGCAGTGATGGGTGGATGCGCGTATCGACGGAGCTCGGTACAGTTGGTCGGAGGTTAGATTACTCGAGTTACAGTACGTGTGTTCGTTCGATTAGCTCCGCCAACCGGTTGAGTGTATGCAGAATATTATGGGTCGGTGTACTAGACTATTATCAGCGCTGAACAAATAAACTTAGCATAGGAAAATCCGTAGCCAAACGGATAGAGCGGCTGGCCAGGGCCTTTGAAATGGTCGTAGTAGTATATGGGTTAATGGCACTGATAAAGGCGGAGCGCTTGTGTGCGAGTGCGGGGGGGGCGTGCAGGTGACTATGTGGGGGGGGAAGAGGTGCACGAATACACGAACAGAAATCAGTTACTTAAATAATTTGCACGAATGCCATTTTTTTCTCTTGGCTATCGAGCATAAAAAAGGTAAAGGTTCGCCCATACGCGATTTCGAGCTTCGGGCCCGGCGTTGATTTCCGGTGTCAGGCAAGCAGCGACGCAGGTGGCTAAAGCCATTAATCTAGAGTAGTTTGCCATTGCTTTCTCTATATCCGCGTTTTACCTTCGCAGCCACACCTGCTACTCAGTTACCACCGCACTCTAACGAATGAAGGTTGAGTCGACCTTAGGACTCCTGCGGGGATCGAACCCGCGACCTTCTGCTCCATCGTCCAGTGTGGTTAGTACTGGTTACCACTCTGCTGACTTTCCGCCCTCTATCGAGCATATTCACATTAAAATTTAAGCACGTGTAAGTATACAGATACATTATACATATTGCATCCGACAAAATAACCGACAGATGTTCGCCGACATAATACTAACACTAATCAACAGCCGAACGCAAAATGTATTTGCATATCATCTATATATCATCTAAAAGACTGCTTGCGGTGAAACTAATGTCTACGCTGCTTCAATTCCTGAATCCTCGTGCACAACGGGATAGTGCGTTAAGCCTCAGAAAATTACTAGAACGCATCGCATATATTGCGGTTATATGTCTTCGTTCTGAATAGAGCCATTAGCGAGCATTCTGACTATACTTCGGTAATATGATCGTCATCAGCTCCTGCCTTTTGTACGTTTTCCATCCATCTATTATAACGCCTCCGGGTCCCTTTTGCATTTTAAAACACACCATTTGGATCACTGCTGTCAGATTTTTATGCCGATTATCACGTTTATTCATAAGATACACTGATGCATGTCTGTAGACCTATATGCTGACCACTCCTCCTCATCATCATCATCATTCGAGGACAGATTTTTCGCTTCTTTGCAAGGAATTCAGTCATTACACAAGCAATACATAATTTCATTAGTACATAAAAACCGAACTTCTTTCTGAAACACTAAACTGTCTTCTGAAAGTAAGGCAAAAATTAGAAACGACATATCTAAGAAAACACATCGACGCGACTTCTAGAGGCGAAAACGTTTGCAGCGAAGCGGTTCACCGAATAGAATGAATCGAAAGCTGCCTCCTCAAATCAACGTTCAAGCAATTTGATTTACGCCTTTGCTACGCCACTGTGCATTGTATTATTTTATTGTCTATTGTGAAGTGAACAGTGAAATGAGGGATCAGATAGAAAATTGACTTGACTTTTCAACGAGCCTTTCTAAGGCTACAGATTAAATTTCAACATTGCGCTCCGAGCCTCCAACAATAGCAATGAAAATCAAAATGAAGATATCGCTGCACTGTAATGTAGAAGCAGCAGTAGTGCAGGGGTGCGCAACCTTTTCGGTGTTGCCGGCCGCGTTGCAGACTTTTTTTTACTTCATAACGGCCACCAGAGAGTGCAAGTAATTTTTTAGAGTGACGCATTATAACGGAATATAATGTTCCCGACAATATCCAACTTCCTTCATTTCTACATGTGTAGGGGCCTAATAAATGTCAGCGTAGCTGTCATAACTAGTAACATCGAAAAAGAAGAAAAACTTCAAAATTTAATTGAAATGTTTCCAGCACTGTTTGCAGAACATCGTCATCATTGGGAGTCGTTAATGGCTGCCCTTGTCTTGCGTGCTTGCAGACAGACGCTAAATCAGGAGACTCGCTGAGACCATCAGCCTTACAGCTGTTACAGTATTTTACAATCTGGACAGCAATCTGGAGTCGGGACTCCAGATTGCTCTCTACCAATCTGGTTTGGTACCTGCTTTTCAAATATTTAACTCTAGTAAAAAAAACGCTGCTTCGCACACGTGCTTCCATAAAGAACAAGACTGTTTCTGGCCATGCAGTTCTCGTATAGTTTTGGGTATACAGCTGCACTGTATACACTGTATACACTGTATACACTGTATACACTGTATACACTGTATACACTGTATACAGTGCACTCTCTGTGTCCAGCGGATCGTTCTCCTCAGCAAATTTCTTAACAAGCTGCTCATTATTCTTCAACTCAACCAGTTCCATTTGAAGATGAAACAGTGCACTCTCTGTCTCCATCAGATGAGGAGAAGCAACTAGTCTTAATGTTGTTGAAATCTTTTCAAAATCTTGAAACGGTCAGCGAATTCCTGCAAGTAGGCTGCAACCGCCCATCGAAAACACTAGAATAGAGGATGGTACCCCGGTCCTCCTTTAGCTACGCCACTGGCATATTGGTCTTGTTTGCTTGCGGCGTCAGTGTGGAAATCCAGGGCTGCTGTAATAGCGCATGCACGAGAATAAGAGCGTGTACGACTGCCTGGTATAATGCAGATACTGTACCTCGACTTTGACAGCAGAAACACAACAGATATTGCGGTCATTTGAAATGAGCTGTCTTAAAAAATTGCAGTCATGTCTAATAGAGATGTCCATGGGTTTGGTTAACCCATGGGTTGGGTTGGATTGGGTTGGGTCAGAAAATAAGTCATGGTCTAAGAAACTTTAATGTATTACAGTGGGTTGGATTGGGTTGGGTCAAGTAAACCTATTATTGCCATGGGTTAGGTTGGGTTGGAGATTTGATGGGTTGGGTTGTGGGTTGGGTTGGAATGGGGTCTAAAAAATGGACCCATGGACATCTCTGATGTCTACGAGTTCGAAGAAGAAATGGCGACATAACAGATGCGCTCGAAATTAAGGAAGATGTCATTGATAAAATCCAGATGAATCGGTTACGATACTTCGGGCACGTCTGTGAGATGGAGCAACGACGATTGCCATATGTGTGCCTATAGGGTAGAATACAGGGAGAGAGAGACAGACAGAAAGATAGGCAGACAGACAGACAGAGACAGACAGACAGACAGAGTCAGAGAGAGAGAGAGAGAGAGAGAGAGAGAGAGCATGGAAACGATGGCTGAATTTCATATAGAACGACTGTGGAGATTTAAATCTAAACCTAATTCAGGCTATAAGAGCAACAAAATAAAGACAGCAGTGGAAATAAAACTGCTGCTAAGGGCTGTCACAGCGTGAGCAAGCTTCGAAGCTTCGACACTATGCACTGTAGATTAGAAGCAGACAGACACAGTAACTGGAAGAGCAGCTGAGGCTGTCGTCTTTGAATCTTATTCGATGGAATAATTTATGAAGCGAACATTTCGCTCTTTAAGAATTGTTTTCAAAAATAATCATACACACTACTAGTGGAATATAGGAACAGGAATAAAATGTTCTCAAAATGTACACGTGCAATGACAAAGTTTTCATGGAAACGTGGAGACGAATTTTGAAAATATAGGCTAGTTGAGATAATTATATAAAGTGCTATAGAACAGGGATAGTCTGTGCTGCTTAAAGAATAGACTTAGTGAAATATGGGAGTTAGAGTGTTGATATTTTATCAGACAAACATCTATTTCCAAATTTATTTTACGCAACATTCTAAAGCCTTTCGACTTCAAATTTTCTACAGATCTCAATTATGTAGCTCCGGTAATACAACGCGAAGAAACAGACAGGATTTTATCGTGTTAAGGGCGATGAAGCACAAAAAATCGCAAACGAGTCTATAGATGATGAAATTGTTTTGGTACATTTAAAACACTTTTATCAACCAATGAAAGATAGGAAGCACAATTTACCTAATTGGTTTCTATGATAATGCAATAGAATTGGGGCAATGAACTTAATGTGTTAATAGATCATTTTTATGTGTTGATATTACATTATTAATCTTAAGAGGGGCTGGACCGCATCTCCCAGTGTGAGAGAAAAGTCGTTAAAGGGATCGCCCAGGGACGACAGATTGTGTCGTTATATCTGATATTTCGCCTTTGGCGCAATGAAAATCCAAACAAAAGTCCTGTAATTAATAATTATTATAACCACTAAACACCTCTGTCATGGTGTTCCTGCTGATCATAAATGTTTAATGTCCGCTGGGAACGTATTTCTTCATCAGTTGTCCATTTACCAGAACATTTTGAGAGCGATCGCACTTTCAGGCGTTTTCAGTGTTCTGTTCACACTGTGGTTTCTAACACAGGAGAAATCCTACTAAACCATCTAAAATTCAGTTCGCATCATTATCATCATCATCATCATCATCATCATCATCATCATCATCATCATCATCATCATCATCATCATCATCATCATTGTGAGAGTCAGCGCTTTTTGAACCGCGGTGATTTTGCCCGTATTCATTTTGTCGCCTTATAAATCGGTTCAAAATAATTTTGTTCCATCAAGTCGACATGGACAACTGGTGATACAGTATCATGGATGAGTTTCTTCCATTCTTCTCTACTCTGTCATTTTATTTAGTTCTTCTAATGTCACGTGTGCTGTTTCATAGATTCCATCTGTCCCCATCTCGTGCACGGTTTTCTTCTTCCTCTACTTCCTTACATTTTCCTTAGCATAAACTCTTGTCTCTTGGTTCTCATTATGCGTCGAAAATGTCTTAGTTTCTGTCTCATAATTTCTCGCTTCTAGTGTCATCTCTGGTTGGATATCTTCTATAAATCGGTTAGCATGTGAATATTTAATCCAATCTTACTGACATTTGCCTCTGTATAAACATTGCTGAAACAATAGTTAAGTGCAATTGCAAAATCGCTTGGAGAGAAGCTTCAGTAATGCTAGCAATTCATACCGTATAGTAAGAAAGTGAAAGGGATTTTTATCTTCATAATTTATGTAAGCAGCTGGTTCTATGATCAAAGTCAACGTTGATATATTATCATCTTGCGCACATCGCTTCAAAGCTGAAGCCCGATACTTATAATGCATCGAACAAGTCTACTAGAATAATCGTCAGAAGAAAACTGAAGCGCCAACTTAAAACAAGTAGCAATAGTAGAACGAACAGTGGCGTACCCAGGGGCCAGGACCCAACATCAGAGGGACATAATTCTTCATTCGTCAGAAACACTTGGACTGATCCGACTAGCCGAGCGTTGTGAGCTCCCCAACGGGTAACCCAGCCAAAATAGGATTATATTGGACTCAAATTATGAACTCTGAAGAAATGTTGCAATCACTCCAACCACCCCATCCCCGATATAGGTTTCTCATCGGTTTTGCACGAATCTCACGGCTAGTTTAGGCTCGATACGGGGCTGTCCATTAAATACATCAACTATTTTTGAGCAATTTTTGTCATCATTCCCCTTGTCAACAGCTGTCAAACTTTCAATGACCCCCTATAGGCCTAATTATGTCAAAAACGTTTGACCTCCCAAAATCAGTGACGGGTTCTCTCTTTGGTGATGACCTTTTCCTTTTTTGCTCATCAAGGTGATGACCTTTTATACTTGTCAGGCTTTTTCCCGTTGTAATAAATAGCAGTATTCCATGAAATGAAATTTCCTATTTTTTGATTATTTGTAAAATATGAAACTGTTGACGTCAACTTCTCTTGACTCCACTCTCCTGTCAACAACTGTCGAACTTTTTCAGACAGCCCTATTTTGTTGACGTCATTAATAGACAGCCCCTAGGAGGCCCATGCCTCCTATGTCCCTGATGGCTACGTTAATAAGAACGAATGTTGCTTCATAATTGACAGATTAACGGCTACGGCGTATGGTGTCACTGCATCCGTGTTGTAAAAACCATATATGTGTCATGATAAACGGTGAACTATTGATAGGAAACGATAAAAATCACAATGGCACTATTAGCATGGTGAATGATCCAGCAACCCATCTTGTGCGTTTACCCGATTGTTCTTGCTGGAGCATAAATTTGAAACGGAGTATCATCGTGAAACAATACAGTTCACTGTTCACCGCATCATTTCTATTAATGTTGTCCATTTCGGAAAGAATAAAACAAATTTCAGTTGGTAGTAATATTCATAATAGTACTAGTGACTTAAAATCGATGGTCAAATATAAAGGGCGCTCATTAAGGATATCATTCGAAACATAGAGTAGTTCTAACAACTTCTATTTCATGATATATCAGAAAAAATAATGGAAAGGAATAAAAAGAACAGGTTTGACCAATGCTGAATGTCTATTGTCTAATCATACTCTAATTAATGAGAACAATGCAATCCGAACACATGACCGCATGAAAGCATTTCACTCCGAAAGATTGAGTCGAAAACGCCGTCTGTAACAATGTCGGCTGCATCAGTAAATTGACATGGATAGAGATTGCAAAGATAATAGCTCGGAGACAGCAGCAGCAGCGTCGAGTCCCTGGAAGACAGCGACAGAAAAGAACACGGAAAATCACTTAGAGACAGTGCAGATTCAGAGAGAGAGAGAGAGAGAGAGAGAGAGAGAGATCTGCATCCTACTAAAAAAAGACAAATGAAATGGAAATATACAATCGAAAAGAGACAGTCACATAATTGAAGGACAAAGACATTCATTGTAAGGTAAATACGAAGTCAAGGTCAACATACAATACACTGCATGTAGATTGGATATAACACTGTTGGTAGGAAATATAGCAGAAAAAGGAAGTCTTCCGCATGATGAAAATGGCGATGACTATAAAAGAAAATGGTGCCACAACTTTTTAATATCTTAACCCTGATGCGCTATCGATTTTCCGTGTACACTCTTTGGCAAACGGGGGTGGTGGTAAAAATGAAACTAACCAAGAACGTACCATATCTGATGGGCTTTTTGTCATAATATTTTATACGCTACTTGAGCAGTGCTGAGGACCAATATGTTCTGCCAAACCGGAACCGGAAATGGAAATTAATTAATTTTTGGCCTAAATGTGGTCTGCTTAACATAACTTTCGATCGCTCTATATTATGAAAGCACTTACTGTAGGCACACCTCAATATCGGTCGCTCTATATTATGAAAAGACACACCTCACCATAACTATCGATATCAAAGTGAGACAAATCAGATCAAAAATCAAAACCGATATAAAAGATTCAAAATAACTGTATAGTATAGAACAGCGGTTCTCAACCATTTCATGGCGAAGATATTGATTGATATTGATATTGATATTGATTGATTGATATTGATATTGATTGATTGATATTGTAGATATTGAGCTTACATGGCGGACCACCTCCATTGGCAGTGCCGACGACGTTCGTCCAAGCGAGTAGGGAGTCTACGGGAACATCATGAGCTCCTTCGCAGTGGTCTTTGAAACCCCAGTCACCAACGCATGTGGTCGTATTTGCCACTGAAAAGCGGCTAAAACAAGCCTGTTGTTGGCCTGTTGTTAGTGTCAACTTTTGCTAAAATAATGCATAGATTTCCGACACGCATTCCTTCGCATTTAAAATAAATAACTATTATAATTATTATTAGAGACAATATTTAATTAATTTTAATGTGAGCCTTGAGCCTGTATACGTGAGCACAATTTGTCCAAACGAGGGGTACTGTTTGAAAGACTCAATCTAAGTTCACCTTCAACTTCAAATTTAGGATTTGCTCGCGGACCACCAGGCAGATGATGGTCGGACCACTGGTGGTCCGCGGACCACAGGTTGAGAAACGTTGGTATAGAAAACTAACTGATTGTATCCACAACTGATAGTTTCTTTGTCCTTAAATGCGTTTGTAAGTATGCATGTCACTGTAGTAGTTGTAGCGGACGTTTCAAAGTTCAAACCCGTGCAAAACTGCATTTCCCCGTGCTTCCCGCAAACTAATGACATTTCAACCTAAGTCAGTTCATACTTGACTGGTTGTGTGGTTTGAAAGTATCGGCAAACCTAACTAATACAAAACGTAAAAGCAAATCTGGAGGAAAAGGTACACTTCTAATAACCGTCCTTGATACTCAATAAAATCTTAGAAACGGTCAATGTGCCAAAGAATAAGTATTGTACAGGTAGCTTATATAATATAGGCAACCACATAGACCTATAATTTAAAAACAGTGAATCATTTATCAACCATGCGGATCTTGTAAATAGGCTATTAATGCACGAAAACAGTTTGGGCTGCATGCGAAATATGCAACTATCATGTTGCAATAGCGCAATAAAGAAATTCCAGCTCTGACCCACCACCAGGTGGCAGTATCCAATGCACGGTTTTTTGTAGACAATTATTTTCAGGAACGCAACAGTCGGCAGTCAACGTCAATCACTTCGTTTGGACCATCGATGGAAACAAAATGCACGACAGGTTCAAAATAGAACAGTCGAACTGTTTCTAATTGCCGTCTCATTTCCAATGTTCTTATCTTTGACGAAATCCTACGCACTAACGACCGATCTGGAAACCGAAGGCTGTCAATTATGATGGCGTCGAGGAAGCACAGCAGCTGTTTGTGGCGATTACTATAGCATCTGATCGATTAGTCATTAACCCCTTAACCGTGTATTTAACTGTAACTCAATGTAAAATGGACGGATATATCCAGGATCCCCAGTTAAGGGGTTAATACAATGCCTGCGTAACGGAAATAAAGCAGATATGAAAATGAAAATAGACTCGACTGTTGATTCTGTGTTATCTGAAATTTGGAGAAGGATAGCAAAAGAACAGAGCTTGCTTAGCTTCTATATCTAAATCAATCTTGCGTTAATCGTTTTGGGTATTGAATCAGAATACAGCGTATGCTAGGCCATCAAATGAAAACCCATTGATATAGATCAAACACAATAATGAAGACATATTGTTGGAAATATCATTATCCGCCCTCTCCCTAACCTTAAAACGCTATTCCTTTTACCTGTGTGCAATAGTCCAATGCTAACACATCGTGCGTCGGTGCGACTTGTCATAATATAGATACCGATCGAATGTGTGCCTCCTTTGTTCAGTTGTTCAAAACCAAAAACAGCGATTGAGCAAGTCATTCAACTACAGTGTACCACAGTAAACGTAGGAAAATTGACTAAAAAGGACAGCAAATGAGAAATAACTGAGATATCATGGCCTTCAGTTGTCCGGTCACCTAACAACAGACAACTGAATCAGACTATAACTCAGCCAGTATGGAACACTTAGGTGCGGAATCTCATATTCGATCCTAGACTGGACGCGAGATTCGTGCAAAACTGACGAGAAAATTTATCAGTTGAGGTAGGGCGATTAAGGAAATGATGTCAGGTAATCCTGAGGGGTCGGGAAGATGGCAGATTGGTAACACGCTTGATCGGCACTCTGACGGAACGGGTTCAACTCCCGCAGGAGCCTCTTAGGTCGACTCAGTCTTCATTTACCAGAGGGCAGTGGTGAATGAGCAGCAGCGTTGGCTTCGAAGGCAAAACGCGGGCTTGGCGAAAGCAGTGGCAAACTAGTCTAGATTATTTGCGCAAGCCATCTGCGTCGCTGTTTGCCTGAAATCGGAAATCAGAGCCGGGTCCAACGCCGGAACTCTTGTATGAACGAACCTTTGCCTTTTGCCTTTAATCTGAAATAATGCTCACAAACTCATGATTCGGGAGCTCACGACGCCTTCAAACCCATCGCTGGATCTGGAAATATCGGTCTATAGTCACCGTTGTTTCCCTGGCTACGCCAGTGGAGCCAGACATATATAATCACAAAGTATGATTTTGGAAAAAATATTTGCCTACTGTTCAACCACCAACATAGAAGCACTTAATGCTATAAGTCTGCAGTTTCCAACGTTAAAAACACAAGGTAAAAATGCTAACATTCGTTCCTCTATGAACGAAAGCTAAGTGAACCACAACACATGGAGAATTCATCAACTTGTACGCACGTAAAGACATCAGCAGACGCAGATTTGCTTTAAGCCTACTGTACTGTACATTATTAGTCCCGAAGATTATATGAACATTGCACCCGCGTATGAAGTAGCGAATACTCTGAAAACATTGCAACGACTTAGCATATTATGTGATTAGTCAGATACTTCCATTCATTCTCAAGATAGAATATCACCCGCCCGGCCAAACAAATCTACTGGGAATGCAATTAAGAAGATGTATTGTTTCCCACGTTCTCGACTCTTCCTCTTCTATCTCACGCCATTCGGTCTCGTTTCCTCGACATACGACTACAGCCTCGCGTAGCTGAGGCTTCATCTGCGAGTCGCGGAGAAAAAATATTTTCGCAAAACAGTGTTGCGTCGTGGATTATTCTCAAAATGAGCTGTCATTGGTTTCCTGTTATTGAAAATCTACCCAAGCGACTTCATTCGTAATTAATTAACCCAGTAGTTCCAAAGTGTGAGCCGCGGCTCTCCGGGTGAGCCGTGGCTTCCTTCCAGGGAAGCCTTGAATTTATAAAAATTATCATAAATTTACTTGTTCTTAGCTTATCAAGACTTTTGTTACCAATTCTTAACCACAAAGTGTAATTTTCATTTTTTGATTGTCAAGACTTTTGAGTCTTTCAGTTCGAATTATTTATTATTTACGATGTGCTATTTCGCAAGGTGTACTTGTTTAAATTTGACACGGGGAACCTTGAACAAATCTGGACTTGGCCAGGAAGCCGCGGAACGAAAACGTGTGGCAATCACTGGATAACCAATTTACAGTTGATTTCAAAATATAGGTTTAGCAGTAATTGCTGTAGCAACTGGTGCTAAGGAAGTCTATCCGGGCTTTTATATTTCCTTGTTATAACTGTTACAATAATTGTTATAATTGTTATAATGCAGACACCTAGTTCTGCTAGTCACAGCTAGTGCTTGCTTCTGCACTAAAATTGGAACGGTACAGCGAAGATTAGCATGGCCCTATGCGCAAATTCGTGAAACGTTCAATATTTTTTTAGGAGGCGGAAGATGACAGAATGGGTTACGCACTGAAGCGGCGGGCTGACGGAGAGAGAGGTTCAAGCCCCGTTAGCGCCCCCAGGGGCTTTCACGCATGCAGTAATGCCTCATAAGTCACTTTAAATCACGGTATTGTGTTTCTCTTTCTCCCCCTGCCAGTCGCTAAGATGCCGCCAGAGGACGCTAAATGCTCTCACAGATTCAGAAGAAAGTTGATGCAGTGAAAAACTGCAGAAGAAGCTAATAGCGAACGGATTAATAGACTAATAGCAGAGTAGTTTTAATAGAATGTTACAAATGTTATGGAGTGAGACGTTACTGGCTGTGGAGTGGATACTTGAATGATGGGGAGACACCGGAGAAGTATAAATGTGGATATGGATTCTGGAGAAGAATTGAAAAATTAGCTGAATAGAAAATGTCATTTTCGTAAAATACTTAGCCTACTTTTATGTATTCCCATGACACTTAGTTCCCAAGGTACTTACAGAAAAAAGTATCCAGAGACGCGGAAAAATCATAAGCTTCAGCTCTCGTCTAGATACGAGTCGGAGTCGAAGGCGGAAAAGGTTTCGCGCAATGCAATGGCGTTGAAACGTTACACTGCCACGGATAGGCACTGGAGCAGGGAGCACTTCTCTTCCCGGTGTTTCCGCAGTGTTTTACCCAGGTCTGTTATGGGGGTGGGGAAGAGATTCCCAGCCCCTACTCCCCCAAAAAACACCTCAAAATTCACACAAAATGACAGCATGGACATGTTTATGCATTAAACCGTGCATCTCCCTCCAGCCAAGTCATAAACATATCATCTTCTAAATAAATAAAAGTGTAAATCCGTTTCTACGGGATAGCTAATCTAGGAAAGTTCTTCACCGATTGCTTTGAAACCTTTACACAACTTTCCAGTCAAATATAAGCGTGTTGTTACGTGAAAAAACCTGTTTTGGGGTCAAAAACCGGCTTTTTGAACGAAAAAACTTTTAAAAAAAGCGCCATCTCTGGAATTAAGCTGCACCAATTTGCGACTTCGTCGGCATTTATTGATTTTTACGTTTTCGACGGCCATTTAAGCATAATTATTCATCCTTGATAGTTGATAGTCTATTTATTCATAACTTCGTAACTTTTCAATGAAACATAGCGCATTTAATGCAGAAAATCACTTACTTCAAACTCACTATTTATCGCCGATTAACCGCCCATTGGCCACATCCGCACTATTAAACGACGCTTAACCGAAGCCTCGCCACATCAACGATCAATACGCACGGTTGCCCGTCGTCAAATTGGCGATCAAAAATAGCGATGCTGTGTCAAAACAAATTCAAGAGAAGCAGACAAATTGGCTGTGCCATAGAGCAATGAAAACAGACGAAATCGCGGTGGAATGGGAGAGGGTTGGTGGTCCCGTCGCCGTCGGCAGCTCCAACTGTAGCAATAATCCAACCGAGAGACAACTATAGTGCGCGAACCAAGTCTATCGCTGCCGAAGTACTATAACTTAGTACTATAGGTCATTTTTTTAGTAATTTTACTTTTTTCATGGTGGGATGGGTTGGGTTGAGTTTTTTAAAATGGACCCATGTCCATGTCTGATGGAAAGGCGCGTGGGGCTGCCGTCCTGCTCGGCGCCGAGTACCTCGGTTCTACCTCGGTTCCATCAGGTATTCGCTATGAATTTCAAGCAGTGTGTGCGTGAGCGAGTTATATAAGATTTTTATATGTGACATATAAAAAAATCTCAAAACTAGCTGACAGTGCAAAGACGATCAAAGGACCGACACAAAATTATCACTCACTAGGATAACGCTTTACTCGGGATTTAATTTGGTCTGATCATAGTTTGTTTATTATTATTCATCCAAGATGACTATATCCCGTGGATGTTCAATAACAAAAATCTTGACTGTGTTCTAGAGCAATATTGTTTCGGGCTTACATGACTGTCCACCGGACACGAGGCTAGTCCTGCTATTGTTCCGAAACTTCCCTTTTAATACAGATATGTCAGGATTGACCGGCTATCTTGGACACGATGATGCGAATTCCAAGAGCAACGACGACATATTCAACTGAAGTATAATGACTTAATTGAATAAACTGTAATTTCGACAGTACAGAAAAAGAACGCACTAAAATAGCTACCAGCGAAGGCTCTCTTCCCCTCAATCTCTACTTCCTCCAAAACTATCCCGCTAAAATTTTGATCATCGCTAAAAACCCCTAAATAAATAATTTTATTTATCAAAAACACCCTTACAAGAGATGCAAAATCGACACGTGAATAACAAAAAGTACGCGAATCTGACGTTGCAATCGGGGTCTAACTCATCGTTCCAATAACGCCTATCTTATTAAAACCTTAGAAACATTTTATACTGAATAAACACAAATCTTAGCATGGATTGTAATTAAATAGTGAGCCTGAAGCCATTTCCAATGTAAATAGAGGATTCTGTCACGGTCAGGCAAACGATCAAAGAAATAGAGTTTGTGGAAAGACCTTAAAATACGCAATTGAGGAACGAGATTTAGACGTCTTTGTTTGTAGCAGTTTAAAACTATAAAACAGATGAGAGGATATCATAGTGATGATATAGTATCTTCATTAGGTACCGAATTTTAATATGAGATCAGTTACAACATTCCATCCTGCGACATGTATGCATATGCAGACTCTTAACAGTGGTTTTCACACAGGCTTACTTAGCCTCCTAAACCACTTAAAATCACATTATTATTATTATTATTATTATTATTATTATTATTATTATTATTATTATTATTATTATTATTATTATTAACAAGAAAAATAAGAAAAAGCAGCACGTTGTGGACAATCATTGATACCAAAAGTCTTGAAAAACAAAATAATAAAATCACGATTAATTTGTAATAATTCGCGGCTTCCGTGGAAGGAAGCCCCGATCCACAGGGAGCCGCGGTTCACACTTTGGAAACCTACAATCATGCATGTGTGTAAAATAGAAACGCACATAGCAAGAAATCCGAAATATGCACGCATGGAATTGATCAAACAGGTCGAAATTAAAATGCATTTATTCTGCTTACATAATAATATATACAGTAGAGTGTGCTCTCGCCTTTAAACTTGAAATGTGGCAAATGAAATTCTGCATCGCTCGGCGTAATTTCCCTTTGACATCGAATGCGTCTGTGTTTGATTTCACGCACCGTGGACACTGGACAGGCTTCTTTATCAGGTTAGATTACATAGAACGCCCCGAGAACCGGTGGAGTACAGAGAAAGAAGGTCAGAGATAAAAGTATTTAATGGACTACATTAACAGCTTTCAATCATCAATAAGAGTCACCGTGCCTTGTTAGCTGGATATGAGCACAATGTTGTTTTAAAGAATAGATTTATCACTAGCATTGCCACTGGCTGGGGAAGGGGGTATTAACCCACTGTGTTTTAAAAAAAGTTTTAGAAACCCCAACTAATCATTTTCAAGCGATTCTAGATACCTGCAAGGGTCATAGCACATAATTATTGTAGGCCTACATTAGCAAATAGGCAGTTATACGAGACACAGGAGAGAAGGTGTGTGTGAGAGAGAGAGAGAGAGAGAGAGAGAGAGAGAGAGAGAGGGATGCACAGCCGTCGGTGTGCGGCGGATGCTTATTGTATTGCGGCTGTGTCTGGTCACAGTGATTGAAAAACCGATGAGAAATGGGGAGGGGGTTAATAGGATTTCGGTAAAATGAGAGATATAATCGTCCAGTAGAGGATAATCAGACCCCTGCCATACGCAATTGTTTCTTATCAAACGTATGTCTGAAAATTTTCGAAAATGAAAAAGCACACACACGCACTCACACACAAACACACACACACACACACACATATATATATATATATATAAGATTGCGTTTATATGATGTACTGTATATATATAAGATTGCCTTTTATCTGATGTACTGAAAATACAATGCATCCAAATTATGAAATCTGCCAAATGCCTTTGGTTTTAAACAGGAGCATTAACAAAAAATACAACTTCCCAAAAGGAAATAAATCCAGAAATAACAAATCTGAAACAAAACAAATGGAATACATTCCTTTGGTAAAATGAAAAATTGAAACAAAATGTTTCAGGACCCTGAAACAAAAGGAGGATTTAAAAAATTTGTTTATGGTTTTGGGCAACAAGCGTCAGGCAGAGGTTAGCTCCGCCTACTTCTGCTGAAACACTTCTGTTTTGCTGTTTCGTCGTTCGTTGGTCTGTGTTTTGTTTCAATTTTATTTCAGTTTTATTTGAATAGTGGTGGGTTGAATAGTGGTGGGTTGGGTTTTAAAAAATGGACCCATATCCATGTATGCGGTAATAACAGCGTAAGACAAAATAGCGCCGTCAAGATCGCGCCGACAAATATACTGAAGCAATTATTGCTCGTCGGCAAAAACTACGGAATCTCGGGATATGTATATCAATCCCTGCATTGGCTTCTTGAGTTTGCCAATTGCATTGGCTTCCTCAGTTAATTAACAGTATTGGCTTCTTCAGTTTGTTGATTCAGGTTAGCAAAAAACACGGACAAATAAAAACAAGTGCGTTCAAATAAACCGTCGCCTTCAAGCTCTGATTCCAACAGGTGGAACACACATTGACATAAACATGGATGAGAAAGTGGGGTCCCACAGAAAATCAGGGTCCCTAGGCAGAGCAATCACGGTCCCTAAACAATCTTTTTTTTTTATAGTAAACGTTTTGAGAAGCGTTTGGATGTATAATAAACATTGCAATATTGTATCGGATGTCTAAGTTTCTTGTGGGCCCCGGGCGGCAGGCCCCCTACGAATCGTCGGGTCCTGGACATTTGTCCCGCCCCTCTAGACGGGCCTGGGCATCCCGCCCCTATGCCTGCTGCTTCCCCTTTCCAGTGGTAACTTCTCAAAAAGTGACAGATGGCTCGATCCTATAGATGTCTAATAAAAGTTTACGCCTATGATGACAATACCTTCGTTGGATTACCTGTGCTGTGGTTCGTGCAATCGTTCGATATAATGCAATTACGTTTACTGGAGTCCCTCAAGACTCAGTTCTTGTGGGCCTTCCTTTCTACGCTGTGTGGGGTTGCTGTCGGAGATAGGCGCATATACGGTAATTAAAATTTAGATCTTCGAATCGTATTGCGACGCTGACGATGGTCAAATTCACTATTCTTGTTTCCCTATCTGCTGCTAATCAACTGAAAATCTGGGCTGTAAAATGTCCAATCCAATCGCCTCATACTGTTAATTAAGGCAAACTTTTTTACTGCAAGCAAATTAAGCTGAAATATCTTATTTTCGTATAATAATTATAAATTTCTACAGATCATTCAGGAAAGCTATAGGCCTACTCAATAATTAAAATCACTGTAAAGTTAGTTTTCGCATAACAATAAATTTGGTTTTATCACGGATATTGCGTCCTTGAAGAAGAATGATGATGATGACTAGTAACCACTAGTAGGTCTAGTTTTGACAGATAGGCCTAAGTTTTGGAAAGTTCATTATTTTATATCCACAAAATAGCAGACATCATCGGAGTTGATCCAATCCAACACACACAATCCAACTCACACACACTGGGCAGACCCTCCTGAACCACTTTAAACATTATTATTATTATTATTATTATTATTATTATTATTATTATTATTATTATTATTATTATTATTATTATTATTTAAATATTAATATTACTTATAGCTGTGTCATTATTATTTTTTAAAAGAAAATCTTATTCTCATCTGCCTTAGATTGTTTTCCATTCATAATTTTTTTGTTGATGACTTATTTTATTTATTTTTATTGGACACTGTAATGTGCCCTTACTCCTTACATTTTTGGTAATATGGCGCACAAGAAATTGTCAGTTTAATAATAATAATATAATAATAATAATAATAATAATAATATAATAATAATAATAATAATAATAATAATAATAATAATATAATAATAATAATAATAATAATAATAATATTATTATTATTATTATTATTATTATTATTATTATTATTATTATTATTACTGAAAACTGTAAACCCTTTATGATGGAAATTATTACCTGTTGATGTTAGTAGCATTAATTGCAAGTTATTTTCTGAAACGCTCATCTGTTTGATTGGCCAGACGTTTATTAAGAGACAAGTGCTATAGGCCTGTGCTCCTCTTATATTAAACTCCATGTCTCAGAGTGATAGCCCACAGTTACTCTGAGAAAGCCCACAGTTCATTGTTTACATCCTCTGCGAAATCAATTCGCCATTGTCTGCTGCTGGACTTTGAGACCATAGTCAGTCCATTAATACTGTTCAATATTAGCATAGAATTTGTAGACATCGTTTCTTCCATTTCTTGGCTTTTACATTCAAAACAAGAACGATCGTCTTCACATTTTGTACATTCATTTGTTTGTTAACATTTTCGAATTTGCCATAACGCAATAGAGTGGCAGCCTTTGTATAGACTTCGAACACCATTTAATAATGGTGTGAAAACGCAAGTAGGCCTAATCGAATCGCGATATTAAAGTATTTTCAATCCAATCCAATATAGTTTATTATTTCCAAATCCACAAAATCAAATAATTAGTGTATGGAAAATATAATACGAGTATAATAATTAACACATTTTAGCGTAAATGAGATTCAAATAAATGACTTAATTAAAAGTAAGCAATCTGAAAGATAATAACATAATTACTCATTGTTTAATTAAGTCAAGAAGTTTAAGAGAAATAAAAAGATCCCAACCATTCCCGCCCCTGACCCCAAATCCCTTTCAGGGAGTGAATTCCCTCCCATCCCTTTTCTCTCTCCCCATCCCTTTTCCTCTCCCAAGTAGGTAGCTCCGTTCCCTTCCCCTCCCTGGCCCCCTTCCATTCACCACCCCTGACCCCAAAAACTACCCTTAGGATCTCCCATCCCATCCCTTTTTCCCTCTTCCCCAGCTATCTTAGATAAAGTATAATAGAAGTACGCTATTCAGTGGCAGTGGAGCAAATATTTATCTATTTTGCTTTAAAAGTAGCTTCTGCTTTAGTGTTTTAATTTTATAATAAACTTTTAAAAACAAGGTGTGTAAATATTTATTCTGATTCTCGTTAGTCGCTCGATCATTTTTGCAGTTTGGATGTTAAGAAGTTTCGGTCATAATTCGCCAGATGACGCAACGGTGTCACGCGAAATGAACATTTGCAGAGAAATAAAATTCATGCAGCGCCCTTGTATTTTTTAATTCGCTTCACAGTCGTTTCGACGGCTTTACACTCACGTAACGTTGACGGCGGAAATTTCAGAAGCTTTAGTGCAAACTTTTAAAAACATTATTTCAGTTCGTCGCTCGATCATTTTTGTAGTTTGGATGCTAAGAAGTTTCGGTTTTTCACGGTGTCAATATAAAGATTTATAGAAACAACTTGTATTTTTTAATAACTTGACTGTTAAAGCAGATTAGCAGCAAAATTTCATTATTTCAGTCGTATCTTTTCACCAATATGTTATTGTCAGCAAAATATTAAAAATTAAATAAATACGCTTTTAAACATTGGAGTAGGCCTATCCATATATACAAAATACCACAGGAGAAATACTGCAGGCCCAACTTTTGGACCCAAGTTGGTAAACAACGTATAGCAAATATGTTGGTAATCCTATAGGGATGAATATCTTGATCTTGACTGTATCCATCTGACTAATCGAAAATATCTGACTAAGAAGGCAAACCAGAATTCTGTCAGATAAAATTGCAATAAGATGTTTAGATGTACAATATTTTAAATCAATATTGACGAAAATAAACGCCATAATTCAGCTGCGACTCTAGAGCGTCCACTTCAATCGAAAAATACTGCAGTACAACTTTAAGAAGTAGATATGCAAGTCCCCACTGATCCACGCCTTAAAACTGTTTGCAATGAAAGAGTAAATAGACTAAATACAGGATGACGCAAAAAACCGGACTAGTCACATTAGGTTTGTCATTTAATATAGTCCGGTTTTTTGCAAAGCTCAATCATACGCGTATGACAAAATAAAATACGTTAAAATACATGCGTATGATTAAGAAAATAAAATACGCGTATGATACGCGTATTTTATAAGTCTGCTCGGTTACTTATAATTTGCTTACTTAGCGAGCAATATCAATTGCGACGTCACGCCACGTCACTGTAACTAATCCCAAAATTCACTTGTTTCCCTTTTAATTTCTTTGCGCAGGTAAATGGTTAACAGACTGCGGTAAGTGACGCAATTTCGTGGCTATTTAGGCCTAAGGTATTTTTTCTCACGTATGATAGCGCGTATGATAAAGAGTCATACGTTAAAATACGTGCGTATGATACGAAAAATATGCTACGTATGATACGTATGATCGAGCTTTGTTTTTTTGCGCCATCCTGTAAATTGTTATTTCATGACTGGCTTGGTTATTCCATTTTTGAAATTGCTCGCGTTGGTTGGTTGTGGAGGAAAATGCTCTAAACGTTTTTCAGTGTGACATCAAACACTGTTCAGAGTGCTTTGTGGTTTCTCTTCTCGATAACTGGAAAGCCAGTGGTCAGAATTGAGGATTTAGACGACAACCGGAAGCGGATGTTTACATTGTGGTTAATGAGTTTCTGCACTGATCAGCTACTTTTCACATCAACCGAGCGTACTTCTAATTCGTAAGTATCTTTGGAACGAAGTTCAAGGTGTGATGAGTGATTCCCCTCCTCTTCTAATTTCCCTTCACCTGCAGCCACCACCTTTCCCTCGAGGTCGCTCCCATTCTTGTTCTCCGTTCTCCCTCCACTGTACGCCGCCAGTCGGGTTCCATCGGTGGGGTTATCGGCGGAGCATGACCTCCGCAGTGACCCCGAGATCGACCTCTGACACATCAGAATGCTCTTGTAGGCGAAGCGAAAGTCGCGGTTCATCAGAGCGTAGACGCACGGATTGAAGAAACTGTTGCAGTATCCCAACCACGTGATCGCCGTGATGAACTGCGTGGGGAAGGCACAACTCTTGCAGAACGGTTTCGTGACGTAGACGACGAAGAACGGAAGCCACGACACGCAGAACAACCCCATCAGGGTACCGAGCGTCTTAACTGCCTTCGTGTCCCCCCGACCCCCCTGACGACGCGCCTGCCTCGCCTGCGCCGTCCCCCTGGCCGCCGCCGCCGCCGCCGCCGCACACTCACGGTCGCGCTCGATCGATCCCTCCAGCTTCCGTATCTCCGTCGACTGATGGCGAGCGATCTGGAAGATGCGGACGTAGACGATGGCCATGACGCCGAGCGGGAGGTAGAACGAAGTTCCGGACGACACGACCGCGTAGGTCGGGTTGACGTGGAGACCGCAGTCCGGTGAATTCCGGTACAGTATCACCGTCGTGGAGTCGGCGAACCAACCGGCGAAGATGGGGACGAACGAGATGGCGGCGCTGCACGTCCACACCGCCCCGATGACCATCGCTGCCCGCCGACTGGACATCCGGCCGGCGTAGGTGAGCGGCTCGGTGATCGCCAGGTAGCGGTCGACGGCGATGACGCACAGGTGGAGGATGGAAGCGGTGCAGCACATGACGTCGCACGAGATCCAGAAGTAACAGACGACCCAACTGAACGCCCACCGTCCAGTCATCTCGTACACGACGGAGTAGGGCATGACGAGCAGCGCCACGGTGAGGTCGGCGACGGCCAGCGACACGACGAAGTAGTTGGTGACCGATCGAAGGCGACGGAAGCAGAGAACGGCCCCGACGACCAGCCCGTTGCCGAGGAGGGTGAAGACGATGATTAGACAGAGAACAGCTCCGACCATCAGCAGCTCAACGCTCAGCTTCAGGGCATCGTCGTCGACATCATCAGACGAGGAGGAGGAGGAGGAGTCCTTGTGGTCGAATGTCGTGTTCATTCCCGAGGAAAGCGCGTCCGCCGAGTGGGTGCGGCGGTCAAGTTCAGCCGGTGAACGACCAGCATCGTCTAAGGACATCGCTTCTACGTAAGACAGACGACGAAAACTGTTTAGAACTCTTAATAATCAAAATACGACCAGCGATCATTTCTAATTAACATTATTAATAAAAACTTTTAATATTATATTAATGCTGGTGGTGGTGGAGGTGGTGGTGATGCTGATGCTGATAATAATGGAGGTGATGATAATAATAATGGAGGTGATGATGATGGTGATGATGATGGTGATGATGGTGATGATGATGGTGATGGTGATGAAGGTGATGCTACTGCTGATGATGATGATGACGATGATGATGATGGCGATGACGGTGATGATGGTGAAGCCGATAATGATGATGATGGTGTTGATGGTGATGACGGTGATGCTGCTGCTGATGATGACAATGGAGGTGATGAAAATAATGGAGGTGCTGCTGATGATGATGATGGTGATGAAGGTGATGCTACTGCTGCTGCTGATGATGATGATGATGGCGATGGTGATGATGGCGATGACGGTGATGATGGTGAAGCCGATAATGATGATGGTGTTGATGGTGATGACGGTGATGCTGCTGCTGATGATGATGGCGATGATGATGATGTTGTTGGTGGTGATGATGGTGATGCTGCTGATGATGACGATGATGGTGTTGATGGTGATGAAAGTGATGATAGTGATCTGATGCTGATGATGCTGTTGATGACGATGGTGATGCTGATGATGATGTGTGTTTCATATAGTACAGTTGATAAGCCGTATGATTGTTCATTTTGTGGATAAAAGCATGAAATTTTGAACATTGACACTTCTTATAATTTAGAAACATTCTGTCCAGAGGCATTCGAATAAACTTAAGGGTAGGGGTACCCCTAGGGGTAGGAGAATGAGTACCCCTAGGGGTATGGCTAGCGGTACGGGTACCCTTAGGGGTAGTGGTACCCATAGGGCTAGGGGTAGAGGTACCCCTTGGGATAAGGTAGGGAAATCAAAAGTGCTAGCCATTCACACGTCTGCCAACACCATTCTCTGCAGTTTTATATCAAAAGTGCTTGGCATTCAGAATTTTGCCTGTGATATTCTCTAATGCGTAAATTGAACATTTTAAAGGACATTTTTAATATACAGAAAATGGTATTGGCAACATTACTCATGGGGATGAACAATTGTGCCAGTTTTCATCACAATCTGAGATGGTGACGTCCGATTCTATTCAAAAGCGTGTTGATTTGATACGGAATTAGCCTTTTCGTATTTTCGAAATGAAATGATAATATTAATATCTGTACACTCTATAAGCACAATTATTACTTAGTATTGTTTATTTGGCACTGTATCGATTGTCATTTGTCTACGTGCTGCAGCTCAAGCGGATTTTTTTTACAAATTATCAAGAAAATTTATGGTGCCAAATTGCATGGTAAGAGATAACAAAAACGTGTGCATCCTTTGGGGAAATTGTTCAGGGCCATGTACCCTATAACTGTGCCAAGTGGCATGCTTTTATCCAGAAGTGAACGATTCTTGGCTTTTATGGACTTTAGCCACTGAACTAATATGACATAAAGAATGTCGACTTCAGTCCTTCTGTACTAACATCCCGAACAATGATATTTCGCAGTTGATGATCACTCTCCAGTAGACCAGCTCGATTGTAGTGGACGATAAACGATAAATTAAAGGAACTGATTGAATTCAAATGGAAATATTACGATCCAATTTGGATATATTCAGTGCTTTTTTCTGCCGGAACGGCGTTCCGGATAGGGTTGCCAGATCTCCCGTATTTCACGGGAGGCTCCCGTATTTCAGCCCAGTCTCCCGCCTCCCGGACGGATGCCACGCGGGAGACCAAATCTCCCGTATTTGGCTAGGTCGATAGACTTCATTGAGACGCGGTTTAAAATCGAAACAATACTACATTTTCTGGCGTGATAAAACGTCAAATAAAAACCATTAGTACAGTTTAGTACAATATCAAACAAGATAATAGAGGCTCTGAGGCAGGCAGCAATGCCCCTCTGCTTCTTACTTACTTTAACTGCAGGAATAGGAACTTAGGACTCGTTGGGAGGTCTATGATAATAATATTATTAGGCAATAGCTTGTTTGTAATATTAATCACTACATACAGATGATGCAGTGCGTTGAACAGTGTTGTACACTGCTTTTTCCTAGTCTATGCTCTATAGAAGTGACGCAGCCGAGGGGAGGGGGTTTGGAGGTTAAACCCCATTGGCTGTCACAAAAAGACTTTTTCATTGTTTCACGCATTTTTATTCTCGGATTGCAGATTTGTGGATCAACCCCCCTCGTGGGGTTGCCGGAGTAAAACATTTCTTAACAACGGTACGAATTCAAGAAATTTAAGAAATAATGTAGTTAATCAAGGCGTTGACCTTTTTGCTTGCCAACACTAACGAAGAAAAAGAGGAAAGTAAGGTGTCAGTGTGAGCGGACGAACTTTTTTTGTTTGTGAAGATTTTTTCACAGTTTTTCACAGTTGACCATGACCAAAACCAAGAACTCCCCTTCCGTAAATCCTGGCTACGCCACTGCTCTATAGTACTGTAGTGTAGTATAGCTCTCGCCATAACACTTCACGATGAACTGGACCGTGGAGTGGGCACATTGATCGCAGTAACAATCTCCCGTTTTTCGACTTTGGAAATCTGGCAACCCTAGTTCCGGAACCTTTTTCTCCCGAATTTTAAGAATTTTTACTTTATATTAATTAAATTACATTATTTTAATTATTTTTATAGCTTTTCCAGGCTGTGAATTATTTTAATTATTTTATAGTGTTTGCTGGGCTAATTAAAGTGTCATATGACTCAGTCATATCTGTGATTTTGTCTTAGAGTTTAATGATACTTTAAGTTTAATCATTCATACATGCACCTTTTTTCTAGAAAAAAAACCACTGGATATATTGCATGCTACTTTTTCATGCAAGAAAACATTACATGCGGAAACATTGCAGATAGAGACAGACCTTGAAATTTCTCGTGGAAAAGCCTTGAGCCTTTATAAATAATAAACCTTTATTAAGCATTGCGTCGACTCTATAAGTAAGGCGAAATCGCTTAACCATCAGAATCAAACATTATGTCAAGTCGACAGTGTTAGGAAAGATCACTTGTAAAATGATCTTGATCAAAGATCAAGATCACTAGAGAAAAATTGATCTAAGATCAAGATCAAAGATCACTAGAGTATAAATGATCTAAGATCAAGATCACTTTAAAAGTGATCTAAGATCAAAGATCACACATATATATTTATTATATCATGTATGACGTGTCACGTATGATAACGATGTCCACTGTAGGCCTACGATGCATGTAAACTTTTGTAATACTAAGTTACTAACACAACTGAAAACAGTTCATGACAATTTTAGCAGCTAACTCTCAGTTCACAGTCAGTGTTGAACACGGCAGTTCATTTTCAGCATGAGCAGACGCTCAAACGTTGCGTCAGACAACCTGTTTCTTCGCGGTGTAGCTATCAAACCTCCAATACTAAAAAGTTTTTTGACAGGCACAGAAGATGGCAGGGTTGTGTTATATTTCACAAATGCTGCCTTGACATGTGGGTATGCCAACAAGCTAGAAAGTTCCTTATTTGGGTTATTCAGGTAGTGCATGACCTCTATCTTGACTGCATTTTCACGACCAGTTGCAACTGAGCAAGCCTCCCCTCTGAGTCCCAGTTGCAGTGCCAGTACTAATGTCAGGGCCATACCCATAATCCTCATCATCTGCACCGGCTGCACTGACATGATCATCGAGGTCCGAATGCTTACTCAATACACATAGAAGTTCGTTGATTGATTGACTTAGTTGGGAGAATACGTATAATTTGATCTTTGATCTTCTGTTGATAATAAAGATCAAAATCACCGAAAAAGTGATTTAAAGTCAGAGTCAAAGATCACTAGTAAAATGTGATCTAGATCAAAGATCAAAGATCATGAATTGTGATCTTAGATCGTGATCTTTGATCTTTTGATCTAAGATCACTCCTAACACTGCAAGTCGAACACTCTATCTTACACTGTAGAACAAAATGCTTCGGACTTTGATTCGAGTTCTATTTGGTTGACTCAAAAGTATAATTATGCTTCAATAATTAATTAATAACTGAACTCTTGTGAAATTCGTCCTTTGCTCAGAGTCAGTGGCGCCCGGGGCAAGTAAAGTAAAGTAAGTAAAGTAAAGTAAAATCTCGTAAACTTCTACAGCGCCCCAGAAAGCAGCACAGCAGTAGCTGCTTATTCTTATGCGCTTAATATTTCTTGAAATAGCTATAGACAAGGTGGTTTGTCGGCCGGGCAAAGGTCAGTGTATCCATGAGGCGGCGGGTCAGGTTGTTATTGCTATGGGGGAAATGACTTTTCGAATAGGAAGGTTTTAAGTTTAGACCTAAGGGCTTGAGGAGACAGTGAAGGAATTAAAGGAAATGAGGATTCGGAGCTTATTGTTTGACCATGTCGTAGGCTGCGGAGGGAGGCTGGAATTGAGTTCCAAAGTTCTGGTGCGGCGTATGAGAAAGCGCGGTTGCAGATTTTGAGTGATGACTGATTTAACGGGCGTGAAAGTGTGAGATGAGATGATGATCGTGTAGATCGGGGAGGCAATACTGGTATATGCGGCCTCAACTTCAGAAAATTAATAGTCTGACGAACAAAAAACTGTCTTCATGTAGTTACATTTTATGCGCATTATTTTTAATATGTATACTTTAATATAATTTTTATTTATTTTATTTTGTTTTTACCCTGTCAACTATTCAATTATTTTGCGCCCAAAATGTTTTTCGCTTTCACGATAAATTTGCGCCCCTAAAATAATTTACGTTCGGGGCGACCTCCCTCTGGCACCCCACGCTACACCACTGCTCAGAGGGATCAGACGTTAAGTATATGATTACCTAGTCAAATTGTGTCATCACTGAGAACATGAAAACCTCTCATAAAAAGACAGCGCCTAAACAGCGCCAGTCAAAGCCCAAACCTTTATGACAATGGAAACTGAAAGGTTGCAATGAAATACAGATGAAAGCAGTGGGGGCAGTAGCCTGGGGCAGGGGACGGTTGTCCGGGTACAAAATTCTTGGCTGGCGCAAAATTTGAAGAGATAAATGAAAACCAGGTAATAATGAATCATAAAATACCCTGACATAATATTATGTCATTCGCAGGGAAGAAAACAAGGTATAGGGCCTAAGTACTTTCTGGGAATCAATTATTGCAATGTGGGAAATACAATACGAGGAGGTTCTTTTGCTTGTCATTATATATATATACATCTATAATATAGCCTACACACACACACACACACACACACACACACACACACACATATATATATATATATATATATATATATATATATATATATATATATATATATATATATATATATGTTTCATGCGTGTGTGCGTGTGTGTGTGTAAAATATTGTCGGGAACATTTAGAAATTGGGTAGTTAACGCTCGTTCGGTTCGAGGTGTGAGAAAGATGTATATATATATATAGTATACATGTACATATAGTATGTACATATAGTATGTACATATAGTATATATGTATATTCCTTATATTGGAGATAATGGACACATGCTGCTAAGTCAATATTTTGTTTACATTGCATTGGTGATTACTTGAAGTCTTTCTACGCTGACTGCCTCCTTATCCTGTACGGGCTAAGTGTCTTGTTTTGGGAGCTGTTACATGTACTCTGTCTTATTGGTTCTGCTATATCACATCTGTCAGAGGCTCAGAGATGCTGCATCCTCTTAGCTCTTTTCTTTGTTGTCATGCCTTCGACCCACAACTCAAGGTTACATGTATGTGAAACGAGGTTTTGAGCCAATTTTACGCCTATCCTCTGCAATGCTCTTGAACTCAGCATAAGTAATTATCTAGTAAATGCTGATTCTATGGCCCTCTTCTTGAGAGGGATCGCTTCTGAGCGATTCTTTAGAAGAGGCGTTAGAACAAATTGTGCAGTATTATATTACCGCTTTTCACCACCACCACCACCACCACCACCATCATCATCATCATCATCATCATCATCATCATCATCATCATCAACATCATCATCATCATCAACAACAACAACATCATCATAATTACTCTATGCCAACTCATTAGTGACAATAGCGTGCCAGAAAATATTTTCGTGCCATTTTGTCAGAAGTTAGTTTTCTTTCTTCTGCAATTGTCATTTGTTTTTCTGTCACATCTTCTTTTACGTTGTCTGCACATTTTTTCTTGGTCTGTCTCTTCCTTCGTTTACTTTCCTTGTATGTGTAGAGTGCTTTTTGGGAAGTCTCGCGCCTTCCATCCTGTTTACATGTCCATACCATATTAGCTACCTTTTTTCTGATTTTGTCCATGATGGTATATATTCTTTAGCCCAATCCACTGCCGCGTATCTTCATTTCTGAGTATTCAAAATCTGCTAACTCCAAGAATTCATATTAGACAGCTTATTTCTGCAACGAGTAGTCTTTTTTCATCTTCTCTTTTTGTGATCCAGGTTTCTGATCCAAATAGTAATGGCAGAATGACGATGGTGCTGTAGATTTGGATTTTGGTGCCTAATTTCTTTTGAGTTCTAGAATCGTTTCAGTCTTCACATTGATTGAAGTCCTTTAGCCTAACCCTTTCTACGGTTTATTAAATTGATAAAGCAAAACGTCTGCCGAGAAACGGCTGTTTTGTACCCAGGTGGTACTTTAAGAGAAAAATTCCCAACTTTGTGAGAATAAAATATTAAAAATGAAAACTCTATCAGACCTGAACAAAGCGTCTAAGTCCAACTGTAGCAGCCACTGTCGCCGCATAAAAGAGAAGAATAAAAATACTTAGACCTTATGAAATCTAGCTTCCTGAAAACCGCCCATAAAGTACGTCGCACTCGAGGCGGAGGGGTCTAAGAAAGTGTGACATTTTGTGACAGGTGGAGTGGTGGTATGGACCACTATGACATCCAGAGGCGTAGCGAGGAGGGCAAGGTGGGCATATGCCCCCGGGCGCCGAGGTGGGGGCGCCAAAATTGGGTATATTGGTAAGTGAAATGCTTAATAAAGAAGAAGAAACATGTGCGACGACCTTTTTTTCTCGTCAGCACTACTATGAAGAGGGGCGCCCCGTAAGACTTGAAGGGCGCCGAGAACAATGTGACGATCTTTTTCCCTCGTCAGCCATGTTGGGGGCGCCAACGGTACACTTTGCCCCCGGGCGCCGGATACCTTCGCTACGCCTCTTATGACGTCACACATTCTGCATAAATAGCCTAACGCCGTAAATATACCTGATGGGAGGTGCAGTAAAAGCGTTTGAGAGAGGATGTTTTTTGCTCGTTAACACTTTTTGCCCGAAACACAAACATTATAGGTCTCAAATATATTCCTCATCATTTCCTGAAGTTGAATGCCTACTTCGCTGCTGAAAATTGAACGAGAAACTCGAATAAATTAAACAGAAAACCCGTGTGACGTAATTTATGGACGACGCCTTAAGAGGGGGTTCCGAGATTTGTGACGTACTTTAAGGGGGGTCTAAGATTTATGACAGGTCGTGGCAGGGAGGAGTGGATCAAAAACTGTCAAAATAGCGCAACCTACTTTATGGACGACCACCTGCCATTTGCATATACAGTAAAACGTTCTCCTCTTTTTCAGCCAGTTTACTCCACATAGGCCCGCGAAATCTTGATATAGTCGAAAACGAACTGTGATGTTCTAGCCCCTGGGTCGCGGTCCCCAGGCAGCTCGCACAATATTACACAGTGTTTAGCCGGTCATTAAGTCTAAGCAAAGAGAATTATATCAGCGAGAAAGGTTGAAAGAGCTATACTGTTGTATATATTGAGTATTCTTCGATTGCGTCCCACACACCTTCTTTATGCGCGTCAATTATTTTTGAAATCCGACAATGTCGCGTAGGTTTAGCAGCAAGAATCATATCGGTGGCGTTTTCCTAATGCCCGGAGCAAAATGCTTCGAGAATTCGTTTAAATTCCGGTGTTTTTAAAAAAAGCAAGCACTCGGAAAGAAGAAATAACTGCGGCACTAAGATGAACGAGAAAACAAAAACCCCAGTACCAGACGAAATAACAATAGAGGTGCTAATAGCAACAGGGGAAACAAGAATGCAGAGGATAGCAATACTAGTAAATGAGATATACGAAACCGGAAGACTATCAAAAGAATTAGGTAGAGCAAAATTTATTGCAATACCCAAAAAGACAGGAACAATAGAATGCGAAGAGTACAGAACAATAAGCCTCATAAGTCACGTAATGAAGCTTCTAATAAAAGTACTTTGCAACAGGGCTAATGTTAAAATGAGGGAGAGAGTATTAGAAAAAATACAAGTTCAAAGAATGCAGAATGGAAGGCAACGGATGTATAAAATGCAGTATTTAATACTAAGGATGATTATGGGAAGATGCATGGAGATGCAAAGGAATTTGTACCTCTGCTTCATAGATTATGAGAAAGCATTTGATAGCGTAAAACATGAAGAACTGTTCAAATGTCTGGAGAACATAGCACTCGATGGAAAGGACGCGAGAATATTTCAATATTTGTAGACCTACTGGAATCAAGAAGCAGCGATAAGAGCTGAAAGAAAAATAGGAAATTGAATACACATTTTAAAAGGGACAAGGCAGGGATGTGGCTTATCCACAGATTTTTACAACGAATATGGGAAAGAGATTATAAAAAATAGAAGGATCAGAAGGGATGAAGATAGGATGAAAGAATATACATGCAAATAACCTATCGATAGAAAATTTGTTATAAAAGGTTCGACTGCGCATTAGAGACTCACTTTAAATTTTATTTTCGACTTTGATATGAACTCGGCGTTGTCAATACATTTTTCAAATAGTTTCATATTAGTCTAAAATATTTTTCGCTCGGGAATCTTTAGGTATAATTTCCATATTGCGCTTTCTTTGAACCATTCACTGTAAGTCCAACTTAATCCCCTTATTGCCTCCAATAACATTTATTAGCTACTGCGTGCGAACTTGCTAAGCAAATGCTATAATGACTCAAGGGTTCCTTATTCATTAGTCTTTCAACATTTGAAGCTGAATTTGAGAGAGTATAAGTACAAATCATAAGTCGGACGTCAAACTTCCTTTGCACGTCGTTGATAATTATAATGGCGGAAAATATAGGCCCTACAGCGACACATGAGAGGTAATTTTAAAAATTATTTTATGCAGTAATTGACAAATTGTTGCTTATCAATAAATTTGCTGAATTTGTTTACTTGAAGCTTGGCTGGATTGGGTTGGGTGAATACTTGTAATTGCCGGCATGGGTTGGGTTGGGTTGGGTTGGAGATTTGATGGGTCGGGTTGGGTTCTAAAAAATGGATACATGTCCATCTCTGGTGGTGATTACATTCCTAACAAATTGGCTTCGAGATTAAATTCCTACCAAATTGGTTTCCTGATTAAATTCCTAACAAATGGGTTTCGGGCCTCCCACAAGTCGTACGGCTCGAAGTAGTGGAAATTGGTTAGATTAAAAACCTTGGGTATTTTGGGTGGTCTTCTCCATCGAAGGTGTTGGAGGGGATGTAGATTGGTTTAATCACATGTATATATATATATATATATATATATATATATATGATTACTCACCAATGCTCTTGATTAGAAAGTTCCTGTATGGTAAACACATTTGGGAATTATGTGTTGATTAATAATACTGATGAAAATCGAATTAACTTAAAACCAGTGATGTTAACAAGGACTGACTCCCCAAGGACGAGGATAAGGACAAGGACCGACCCCCCAAGGACGAGGATAAGGACAAGGACCGACCCTCCAAGGACGAGGACAAGGACCAGGACTTACCCCTCAAGCACAAGGACCACAAGGACTGCCCTCCAAGGACAAGGATCAAGGACAAGGACCGATCTCTGTTTTAGACAAAAAAGTCAGAAAGGAAAAGGTAAAAAAACAATTTCAAATCGAATCACAAAATCATAAAAGCAAAAAAAGAATGTTGTAAAACATAATCTAGTCAACAGCAATGTTGTATTTCAAATAAACAAGTGTTTCCAACAGCTGATCAGTCATGCACGCACAATGAGGCCTAATATTATGACACCACTTTGCGAGAAAACTCGTTCAACTGCCAATCTCCATTGCTGATCATGCTTTGTTCCATTCCTTTGTAAGTTTGTAGACAATGACACCAGTATTTTAAGATACAACTAAAGAATAATAGAAATTTTAAAAACGCATGCGTCTGGTTCATACGCTTTCAAACAGGAAATGGAAGTTCAGCTGCTCAACTGGTATTATAAAGGAAACAATGACTACACATTTAGAATAACTCAAAGCAAGTATGTAAATATGAATCTAAATACTACTCTTACCTTGGAACATAATTATCAGAGAACACTTGAAAATGGTATGCAAATAATTTGGTCCTTATAAGGATTTTTCAAGGACTAAGTTACAAGGACCAGGACAAGGACCGATATGCAAGGACGAGGATAAGGACGAGGACTGAGCCCCCAAGGACGAGGACAAGGACGAGGACTTCAAATTGGTCCTTAAGGAGTCCTTAAGGACAAGGACCAGGACAAGGATTAACATCACTGCTTAAAACTGCCAGTTAATAGATCTAGAAAATAATTGCTTGTTGATTAATCTAGAAAATCGCTCGGTGCTGTAACTGCACTGAATGATGTACGAGGCGCGCTCGTAGCAGTTATGATGGTAGTTCTATCTATTTGCTATCAAGTTCTTTGTTGTCTGGAAATGTGACGTCATGGCTGGTTCTTCGTAATAAAAGGATGCCGGTCGAGTTGCCTATTCTCTTAGCCCGGAGAATGTAAGCTAAGCGAGTTGTGCTCTTGCCGACATTGTAACGTCGAGAATGTCGTTATACCTAGCTCATACGCTAGAGGAATGTCGAAGACAGCCTTCACACAGCAAAGATTCTCACAAACAAACATATTATTTCAAAGCTTTGTTTGGGCAGTTCTGATGTAGGGTACGGATCAGAAACATGGACGCTGACAAAAACAACAGAAAGATAACTGGAATCTGCAGATAGGTGGTTTCTCAGACGTATACAAAAAAATTATGGACAGGAAAAATATCCAATGAGGAAGTACTAAATGTTTTTGGTGTAAACAGAAAATTACTTTAAAACCCTTAAGAAAGCAACAGTTAAAATAATTTTTCGGACATTTAATAAGAAGGACGGATTGGAAAAATCGAGACAGAACAGGAAAGGGGCTGTCCATTAATTACGTCAACAAAATAGGGAGGGGACGGGGTTTGAAAAAGTTTGACAGTTGTTGACAGGAGGATGAGGGAATCAAGAGCAGTTGACGTCAACAATTTCATTTTTTACAAATGATAAAAAATATTTCATGGAATACTATTTATTGCAATGGAAAAAGCCTGACAAGCAAGAAACAATGTAATCACCACCACTTTATGACACTTGATTAACAAAAGAAAGAAAATGGTCATCGCCGCAAAAATAATAACCTTCTAAACTTTTTAGGGAGACCCGTCACTGATCTTAGTTGGGGGGATCAAAAGTTTTTGACATAATTATAGTGGGAGTGGTCACTGAAAGTTGACAGTTTTTGACAAGGGGTAGAAGGGGTCAAAAATTGCCAAAAATTGTTGACATAATTAATGGACAGCCCCCAAAAGAGGGGAAAGAGCAAGAGGAAGACAAAGAATAAAGTATACAGACAGCCTAAGTCTAGAGAAGCAAAAAGAACCAAAGATAACATCGAACTGATAAAGAAAACCAGAAACAGAGAAGAGTGGAAATCCATGGCCGTCGACGTAGAAATATATGGCACATGAAGAAGAAGAAGAAGAAGAAGAAGAAGAAGAAGAAGAAGAAGAAGAAGGAGGAGGAGGAGGAGGAGGAGGGAGAAGGAAAAGAAGTAGAAGAAGAGGAAGAAGAAGCAGCACTCAAAAACAGAAGGAGTTGACTTAAGCTATATCAAAATGAGACCTTGAGGCAAAATGAGGTTGGGGAGGAGGGTCAACTGCCAAGGAGATTAAAGAGCTTGTGCCGCCTTAGCAGCTGGATATCGGAGAACCAATATAATGACACAGACAGCCAAACCGGAGCCTGAGGTTTCTTTTACTAATATACTGGCAGACCACATACTAGTGTAGTTGAAAGATGGTAACTTATATGCCCCTGCAGAACATTGTGTCAAGGAGTTGAAAAATTCTGAAGCAGCATGCAACATACTATATATATATATATATATATATATATATATATATATATATATATATATGCTTTGATGAGACTGATGTTAACTGTTTTAACGTATCAAATCACAGAATGTGAACACTGTCTATATACACAGTGGCGGTTCCAAGAACTCTTGGTGGGGGATGCAATGAATTTCTAGGAAGTTGGTGGGGGATGCAATGAATTTTTAGGAAGATCCCGCCAATTGTCAAAGGGATTATAGGTAAACGGTTTAGAATAAATATGTAGATTTGATTTTTAAAATATAATGTTCAGAATTGACAATGTAAAAAAGCCATTTTAGTCTGGTGGTACAAAGTCATAGTGTAAAATCGAGTTTTCTATTGCTGGAAGCGAATTTGTCGATGACATTGTCTACGAATATGTTCATATCTTTGTGGATATACATAAAGGCTAATCCGTTTAGACTATCATCTTCCACTGAAGACGTATTTTGGTGGGCCGGTGGGGGATGCATCCCCAGTCATCCTCAACGTGGAACCGCCCCTGTATATATATATATATATATATATATATATATATATATATATATATATATCAGTGATGGGTAATTCAATTTCTAATTCTAATTAATTAGCTAATGAATTAGCTATCTGTCTAATTCTAATTCTAATCAATTACTTCCAAAATATTGCTAATTCTAATTCTAATTCTAATGAATAGCTTGCTAATTGTAATTGAAAATAACAATTAGTTGCCTAATTAGCACACTTGCTTGTGTCAAGTGCTTTGGAACCACGATTCAAACTCAAGTGGATAGAGAGTGCTGAGGAAGGATATTTTGTTCATGGACAAATTAAATGTCAAGTAAATTCAGTCTCAAAGCAGATGAACAGTACACCTTTGACACCGGCTATGGACAATGACAAATCAGTCACACCTCAAATTAAGTCCCACAACGATCTATTTGGATATAATTATGGAAGAAACTTTGCTGACGTCAACAGAAACTGAAGAGCTCCAAAGTTACTTATATACTCCAACCAATATGAACACTAATTGTATTTCTTTTTGGGAGGACCATAAATTGAACTTTCCCTGTTTATATCAGCTACATTTGCAGCATCATATTGTACCGGCCACAACTGCTGCTATTGAAAGATCATTTAGTGCAGCTGGATTTATTCTTAATGATAGGAGAAAATGAAATCGATTAGATGATACTTTGTTTGAGTCACTTTTACTTGCAAAATGCAATTCTGATATAATCTAGATTACGGAGGATGAAATTAATTTTCGCCGTTACATTAAAATGCATTGCAATTTTTATCACTGCACTTCTAATTGCTAATTCTAATTAAATTAGAAGGTATCTAATTCTAATTCTAATTAATTGGTTGTGAAATTTTGCTAATTCTAATTCTAATTCTAATTGTAAAATTTCAACTAATTCTAATTCTAATTAATTAGATAAAAAAGGGCAATTACCCATCACTGATATATATATATGGAATGTTAAGTTATAGAAAGGTTTATGTAACCCACAAAAGAGGCTGTAAATAATTGGGCCACAATCCGTCTGTTTACAACGTACAGTTTCGAAATCTGAACTCGACATTTTTTACAAGCTCAATATAATTGCCGATAACAACAGCGTTTAAGAAATGGCAGGAATTGGAAGACTGCAAATCCCTTTTCTACAAAATTCCCAAGTCTTCCACCATCAAACTACGATAGATTAAAAATGCATTGGCTCGCGCAGTAACGATATCTCCACAATTCAACATCATTTCGCCAAAACTAAAGTCTTACAACTGGATGAAAACAAATTACAAAACAATAACAATGACACGTAAATCAGTTCGCTTTTCGAAACCATTCTTATTTACCAAACAAATATCGCTTAACTGTCTACGCCGCTGCTGCCAAACAACAAGATCTGAATTAAACCCTTCAATATTTGCAAGATCCAAACCCTTTGGGTAGGCCCCTGTAATGTTCGCGGTCTGCCTGCTTTGTTCACTACACATCTCGGCAATAGCTGTTTCAAAGGAAGAAACTTAAGCTCCCAAGAAGAAACAGCTATTACAGTACAACCCACGAGAGCGCTATATAAATTCACGAGTTTCTACGTTTTAAAAATTAACATCTCAACCAAATGTAGTCAACGACATCTGGCGAACGCCGTCGAAAGGACGCTTGTGATTGCAGTTGCTGTAAACGCTAAAACAAAAGTTCTTTTTGAGTCAAACTGAAAATATTGGAATCAAAATTTCATACTATTATGCTTATACAGTATATTAATTAAAGGTAGGTCCCGTACTCGAATCTGAGCGCTTATCTCCTGTCTAGGCAATCAGTGACGTAGGTGGTATAAGCCATTAATCTAGGGTAGGTAGCCACTACTTTCTCCAGACCCACGTTTTACCTCGCAGCTTAACGCTGCTCCTCATTCTGCCACCGCCCTCTAGCGAGTAAAGCTGAGTCAACTTTAGGCAGGGCCGGATTAAGGTCCGAGTGTGCCTGGGGCTGAGAAAAAAGGCCGTCGCCTTTACTGAAAATCTCTGACAAGCAAAAAAGGGTTATCTCCCTTCCAAATCGTGCTGACAAGCAAAAAAAGGTTAGCTCGAAAATCGGTGGGCCTATTTTCATATTGGCCCGAGGGGCCCGAGGGGCTATTTTCACCGTTATGGCGGAGTTAGGTTTTTAGCCCCCTCAGCCCCCGCCTTAATATGGCCCTTACCTTAGGCCCCTGCGGGTATCGAACCCGCGGCCTTCTGCTCTATCGTCCAGCATTGTTACCAACTTACCACAGTGCAAACTTTATTTTCTTAAAAAACAAGTATGCAGCGAAGTAGACTGTAAAATTTCTTGCTACTTTTAAAGACTTTCGTGCTCGCAACGTGCAATACCTTTTTAAAGCTTCTTCGTCATTTTCTAAATACGCAAAAATTGCTAAACCGTTAAGGTCGGATCCTGCCTGGTGCTGTTGTAACTCGAAGAGCAAAATGCATTTTGATTCCGCTCTTTCAGTTAAAAATAATGCATTAAAAGAAAAAGGCTCTAGAAGTTTAGACAGAAAATGCTTACTACAGAATAACAGATTAATTACCAGTGGTAGGAGAATCAAAAATGTCTCTGATCCTTGGCGATTAGAGGCACACATTTTCCTTTTGCAATCCTATCATTGATCATTCACACATAAATAGTGGGAACATATTTAATAGAATCTTACATACAGGTTCTTTACACATCTTTTGATGAGAACATCGAATTCTCAAGAAAGTACCAGTCGCCCTTAGGTTCAGCGCTCGTTAGGTAACTGACGGGTTAGACTTTTTATGTATGTTGTGCTTATTTAAAGATAAGGGCTCGTCCACAAATAACGTAACGCGCCTGGGGGAGGGGGTCCGGACATTTATTACGAAGTGTGACGAGGGGAGGGGGTTCCGTGAATGTGACGTAACGCAACACAAAATTTTTAAGTGACAAAATCGCGTTACGTCATTTATGGACGACCCCTAAGTCCGTATCAAAGACGATTAGCGTTTATATATATATATATATATATATATATATATATATGCGTGTGTGGATGTGCGTGCGTGCATGTGTCCTCATTTCTCAATCGGGCTTTTCACCGTTATGGCGGAGTTAGGTTTTTTTATCAAGGGTATCGTTTTCGTCTTAATTAGCGAGGTTCTAGTCTATAAAAAGTATACAAATAAACTGGGCGAAAATTCTACGCACGTAAGGTAAATGTTTCTTGGGCTTACCATTCCAAATCAAGTTAGAAGCGCTGAGTAAAAGGCGCTTGAAAAAAATCATGATACGAGACCAGTTGCCAGCCTATTCTTCGTGTTGACTTTCCTTCCACAGATAAAGCAAACGTCGCAGCTGAGTTGACAGGGTGAGCCACCGAGTTAAGAAACCGGAAACAAATACGGCAACTAAGTCTTCAACTCCATACTACTAGGCGCATGAAATCTGCCGTCTATATTTCTAATCACCGATTTCGTCTGACATTTAATCTCTTGATATCGTCATCAAAAAGATTAATTATCAGTGCTGAAAGTCAGCGGGAACTATGTTCCCGCACCTTTTTGGACCATGAAAATAATTTTTTTCTCCATAATTTTTCAATATTTGTTCCAATATTGTAAAAGCACCGTGTACTTGTTGCAAAACTATTAAGCTAAGATTTAAAAAGCGCTATAGAAATGTAAATGATGGCTACCCATAGTTCGTTATGGTTAGGGTTAGAGTTAGGGTTAGGGCTAGGATTGCGCCAAGAGAGTTCCTGCACCTTTTTTCACAGACTTTCAGCACTGAAGATTATAGTGATGAACAGTCGAACACCCAATATTTCCGCTTCTGCTTCTAGGAAACGAATTTCAGAACTGAATTTCGTACAATAAATTTAGTTTACTTGACCGCCACATTTTAAAACCTGACCGTGGTTCGCTCCATTCTCTCAGGAAGTTTTAGACTGCAGTTATAAGCAACTCATTCCCAATTTCAGGGATTATATCGTTGATTATTAAGCGTCTAATTCGATTTTATTTGGCTTAAAATGCATCAGGGGCCGTTCATAAAGTACGTCACGCTCGAGGGGAGGGACTTAAAGGGTCTAAAAAAGTGATAATGGAGAGGAGTGGGGGAGTGGTTATCGGAAATTGAATATCTTTTTCGCTGTTCAAAATTTAACGAGAAACTCTAACAGAATATTAAATAGAAAAACCTGCGTGACGTAATTTATGGACGACGCTTTAATGGGTCACAGATTTGTGACAGGTTGTGACAGGGGAGCCTGTGAGAGGTCAAAACTGTCAAAAATAGCGTGCCATACTTTCTAGACGCCCCCTTATTGTGTTAGGCGCATTGCAGAAACTCTACATATTGTTCTATTAAAGGCATTGGCTTAAGAACGATGAATCGCAGATCTATGCATATACGATGGCAACATAGAAGATTGGCAAAAGTACAAGATGCTTGCAAAATGTGGCAAATTGTTAGCTAAAATCGAGCGAACACGATTCCATGTACAAAAACTCCGTGTAAATGGAAATTGTAAATGGAAATAGATTATACTGTATGTTGATCTACTTACCGGTACTTCTCTATAGGTCGCTTGGTATCAGTGTAATTTAAACCATACGCAGACCATGCATATTGGCGTCCTCTCCGCATGTAATATTGCCCTGCATGTCTTCCGTCCAGCAGCCGTTACTGTATATTTACGAATTGGCACAGGGGGTCGCCCCATTCCGATTCGGGCCTACGTGTCTAACTGATCGTGAGATCTGGGCAAAGCCGATGCGAACTGTTGCATCGGCTGGTGGTGTATAATGATTGCCGATAGGTTGTAGTAGAGTCTGAGAACACGCTCCAATTCTTGAAATCTCAGTTGGTGTGTAGAAATTACGGTGTCCTCCTATTCTGGAACCGTGACTACTGCCAATGGTAAATGGTATGCACTCTCTTTGTATGCAGTCGATGATGTGTCTTAGATAAAATAATATTTCAAATCGAATTTTTCATATTTGAAATTGGCAAATCTGGTTCTGATGAATTTTATAAGTAAAACACACGCATCTCTGTCTGTCTGTCTGTCTGTCTTGTCTTGTCTTTCTCTCTCCTGTCTCTCTTCAGTCTGTCTCTGAGTCTCATCTCTCTCTCCCTCTCTCTCACACACTCTGTCTGTCTGTCTATCTCCGTCTGTCTGTCTGTCTCTGTTACTCTGTTTGTCTCCATATCTCTTGTCTTTCACTGTCCTGACTCTCTCTCTCTCTCACACACACACACTCTCTCTTTCTCAGGAGCTGGAGAGGAGATTTAAGTGAACTGAAGAATAATAGATGACATAGCACAGTCGTTTGTTTCGAACAGACCCTAAGCTTAAATCGAATCAGACCTGCTCAGCATGATGCGTAGAATTCCGACGTTGAATCTCAGAAGAAAGTCAGAACGATACAATTACATCGCGATTCACTTATTTGCGATCAACGACAAATCGGCTTTACAATTGAATCCGCTTGAAATAGTTGTCGCAGACAGAAGAAAACGGCGTCACGCTTAAATAAGCAAAATCAACTAAGATTCGAAGAAAGAGGATAGAAGACATGTCAGACGATATAATAGTCAAGTCACTTGATTGACTGAAACAATGGTATTTTGCCATGCAACTTGATTAAAACACCTGTCACAACTGCTGGCTTATGTGCGATATTGCTGGGAAGGAGAAGTTATATAGAAGAATATTTTGCTATGTCATCCAATGCCTGGTAGAACCACTGGCGAGGTCGTCCGCGAGATAAGCCGAGAGAAACGCAAGGATCCGCGAAAACCACTGCATGGCCTAAAACAGCTGAAACCCAAAAGCTGGACCAGATTACGATCCTATTTTGGAACGACCGAAGACTGATCCAATTGCATTACTAAACTGACGCTATAGAAGTCAGTTAGTTAGTTATCCAATATACAGTGTAAAGTAGATTTATAGTGTCGTCAGTAGGCCTAATAGTCTCGCAAGAACAGACGATGGTAGATAATGGAAAACGTATTGACGTATTACTCTAAGTATCCGGATTTTTCAGACTTTTTCGCAATATTGACGAATACTTCGAAACATAATGGCTGCGACCGCACGTAAATTTGTCGAATTGGCGGGTCTGCATTCATTTTTGAAGCGCCATTTCACTGATGTCGGGAAGGCGAAACAGTTGTTCGCTATGTTGCAGTATACTGCGTTCCAGGACATCCCTTTAAAACGACTGTAAAATCGCAGCTCAACACAGACAAATGCTTCAATAAAGACGGCTTTCTCTCTGAATTCATCGTCTCATCAATTGCTATATATACTCTATATTCCGGGTCGTTCACGCGGTTCATTCATCTGATTGGTTGACATTAATTCAGTGCGATTTCAATAGTACACTGTCTGAATTCAATCGTATAATATGTTCTGTCACCAAAAATCACTTGCACTGCTCTAAAATACTGCCTGCCTGATTTGTGGCATAAATGTGTCACCCCATAAAGTCATGTTACACAAACATATAGCCTAAATATAGACGTTCACATTGTCATTTCCATTCTGAAAATAAAGAATCGGAGTAGCATTTAGCGTAGGCTAAATAAATGGATTAAAATTTTATTGAACAGCAGATAAAGCTTAACGTTAGATTTTGGGGTAATTCGGCAAATGATTTTGCTGTTTTCTTACAGCTTCCTGTCGTTGCCAAATGTCATCAAGTTTCAGACAATATTGGGATTCAATTCTATGACAATATTAAATAGATATATTATTTCATCTTGATTTGACATTTCGTTTACATTTATCAAGGCATTGACAATTTCGTATGAATGCTAGTCAATATGAGTCGAATTCAATGTGATATTTGCCAAGAAATCATGGGAGGGCACAGTCAGGGGCGGTTCTACATTGTACGTCTGAGCAAGAGAGTCTGTAGCCCAAGATTTCAGTAGCTTTGACCCCCATCCAGTTTTTTGGCGAGGGACAGTTAAATTGCACCAGGTCAGGGACTTGACGCCCATTAAAACTGGCGATGGCCCTTTTTGCTCATCAGACTTCGGCGTAGCCACCCCTCCCCTCAGTTTTATTTACCTAGAACCGCTACTTGACGCAGTTGGGACATTTTCATGCTGCTCGAATGGATATGTGCATCTTCTGTATTCAGATTTCCGCTTGACTGCAATCAACCGAATGAACTGTACGCATTTTTGGAGGTCATTGGAATTCATTCGGATTAAGTTCCTATTAATCGAAGGTCGTTCTTCGTATGTTTTGGTATCATGCAATCTCTTCAGTAAGTCCAACGGGATATCGTATCTTAACAAGGATCAGCGTTCGAATATTATTCTGCTTCTCCTATAATCAACTTCCCCAGTGGCGGTTCCAGAATTTTTTGGTGGCGGGATGACATGAATTCATAGGAAGTTGGTGGGTGAATGAAAAGAGAGGGAAAAGATCAATAAACTTTGCCGAAAAGAAAAAGGCCGACAACCAAAAAGGCAGATTTTCCCTAATTTTACCGAAAAATAGGTTGACAAACAAGAAAAGGTCACCCGTAGTATTCCCCGTCATTTTACTTGACTTGTACCCAAAAATAGTTTGACAGGAAAAAAAGTCCGGTGGGGGATGCACCCCCACTCATTCCCCGCCACTGAACTTCACTCTTTCGGAACGTTCACGATATTTCGAAAGATTGCAAATACTGTAGAAGATGGAGAATACATGCTCTAGACCATGTACTGCGAGTGATTTAGAAAGAACAAGAACAAAAGGGGAAAATACATCATTCCGAGAAATAATAAAGCCATAGACAGAAACAATTAGAAGAATAGAGCAAAAATACAAGAACGACTTCATCGAAGAAACACGAATGTGAACCAAATTAAGGGGAATATTTATTGTACTTGTGTCACAGCGTGGTTTAATTGGCAGTTTGTGGTCCCAACAGGGAGGCCAGGCATTACCGGTAAATATAGGGTCCGGGCCTCCCACGTGGAGCCGCCACTGGCTCTAAGTGATTTCATTCCCTCGGAATTGACCTCTAAGAGAATTATTCCATAATTGTTTCCTAAAACTTGAATGAGGGATTCATTCACTCACCAACATATATTCGTGTTAAAGCATTCCTTCAAATAATTTGAATAATTCCCTCACATGGTATATGAGTGAATTCATTCACTCGTACTTGTATTCCCTCAAAGTGAGAGAACATTCTGTACAGTTATAGGAGACGGATTATTCCCTCACACATTCCCTCACCATTAACGGATTATTTCTTTGAGTGAAGAAGGCTGATCAGATAACGAAGAGAAGAAAATTTTCAAATTTGACCTTAAATTCTTGCATTCGTACTAGCGTACATAGGTGCGTACTGTACATCATCATCATCATCATCATCATCATCATCATCATCATCACCGTCATCATCATCTCCATCTTCTTCTTCACTTTCTGCCTGCGTTGCTGCAATAGTTATACACGAAACATTTCCACTTTGCTCTAACTTGCGTCACTCTGCATCCTTCAACAATTGTCATGTTCTTTGTTTCCAGATCCTCTTTGATGTCATCCATCCATCTTTTTCTTGGTCTTCCTCGCCATCTGTTTCCTTCTACTTTGTATGCGTGTAGTGCTTTGTAAGTCCATCTATATTGTTATCCATTGTTTTAAACATGTCCAAACCAAGTTATCTCCTTTTGCGTATTTCATCGATGATTGTTTCTGTGGCTCCTGTCTGTTGCCTGATGTCTTTGTTTCTCCTTTTTATATTTGCTTGCTTCCATTATTTTTCTTAGACAGCTCATCTCTGAAACCAATGGACTTTTTCGTCTGATTTTTTAATGCCCATGTTTCCGATCCATATAAAATTTTAGGTAATACTAATGTATTGGTAATATGCTGTATAAATAAATACCTTGTAGGGACCTATGTAATATAATACCTTATATAAATGCATTATGCAGTTTCAGCTTTGTATTCATGGTTAAGTTGTTGTCTCTGCGAAATTAAATGTACATAACAGGCGTTAAAAATGCAGCGATGCATCTAAATATGCATGCTTGCTATTATGTATTCATGAAACCATGAACGATTACATGGGATGTCCAGTCAAAATAGCGCAAGATAAAAAAGCGTCCACAAAATCAAATCTATATAACAGCGCTAACGCTTTCCTTCCTTCCTTTCTTCCTTCCTTCCTTCCTTCCTTCCTTCCTTCCTTCCTTTCTTCCTTCCTTCCTTCCTTCCTTCCTTATTTACTTACTTACATATACAGTAAGTTCCGATATACCTAGGGATGCCCGTTAATTCGAGACTGTGACAGTATTTCACTAGCTGAGTCCCATATTAATATTAGTCACGTTTCTGTCCCGTTTTCTCCAAATTCATTAATATATATTCATTAATTTTGTAAATAATTAATGGGTTAATTAATTATTTATTTAATTCATTACTATTAATTTATTTATTTAGTAGTTATCAATACTTGGCAATTCTTGCCGTCTGGACGCTATACTGAAATGTGACTAATTTGATTAAAGAATCCTGAATATTGGTCAGATGGCTTCTTTTTGGAGCAAGTACTTCTAAATTATTTGACGGCTGGGGGAGCTTACGACGCTCCCACAGACCCCCTAATCGTAAGGGGCTTTGCGCCTTTGACACCCTTGTCTTGCCCACCTCCCCCCCCCCAAATATCCCGTTTTGGCCTGAAATAAATATGGCAAGCCACTACTACCACCAGCGATTTTCTGTAACGAGCTACACGCCCCCCCCCCACAACTCCCCCGTTAGACCTAACACCCACCCGTAGGATCACTTGACATATCAGACGCATTGCGGTGCCATTCAAAGCTCCTCTCATTCAAATGTCTGCAAGTCTCACTTTCACTTTTAGGTGTAGCGGACCAGCGGTTCTTCTATCCTCTGCCCCTCTCACCCTCTCTCTCTCTCTCTCTCTTCCTCTGTGTCCCCACGGTGGATTTGAGAGTCACTTGTTTGGCAGAAGATGGAAAAACTGTTGTCGACCATTCATACCGCCTTCTGTATTTTGCCAAAATACTAATTGGAAATAATCGCGCAATACCCGAAGAACAGCGTCGAATATCTATCTAAAGTAGGGGCAAAATCTCGTCGTAGTCGCCGATTTGTGGTCCCTGCAAACAGCGACGCAGGTGGCTGTAAGGCCTGTATTAATCCGGTGCAGTTTGCCGTTTGCTTCTCCGGCTGCTGTTAATTAATCTAGACTGAATGGTGGATGAAAATTGGTTTGGACATGTTAAAAGAATGGACAACAATAGATGGGCCTACAAAGCACTGCATACGCACAAAGTAGAAGGAGACAGAGGGAGAGGAAGACCGAGAAAAAGATGGATGGATAACATCAAGGAAGATCTGGAAGCAAAGATCAAGTCGATTGTTGAAGAATGCAGATTAGCGCAAGATCGAGCGAAGTGGAAATGTTTCGTATCTAACTATTGCCACCATGCAGGCAGAAAGTGAAGAAGAAGAAGAAGAAGAAGAAGAAGAAGATGATGATGATGATGATGATGATGATGATGATGATGAACGGTGGATGGTCAGGCTGACCGCTGGTGCCTGGTTTGGATGACAGGATGCATGGCCACCCATCTTACAAAACGCTGCTTAACTTCGGCACAGCAACAGATACGCCTACCAATGAAGCATTAATTACATAATAACATCGTGATGATGATGATGATGATGATGATGATGATCCGGAAGCTCCACCCATTAAGAAATTGACGTTGCCTATAGCAACTAATAGCAGCGCATTATTCAATTTGAGCGCTATTATACAAACACAGACAGACAGACAGACATTGGGAAATATATATACAGTGGCGAACTTCATTTTTAGGCTCAGGTACAATTTCTTCTACAAAGTTACAGATCAAGTGTGAAAAGTGGCAAGATGACCTTTTATTTGCTTGTCAACTTTTTAAAAAGATTTCAAGGTCATTCTTATCAACTCTATTCTATTTTCTGCACTACAGGTTCAGTACGTATGTACAGCCTGTATATACAGTAGCTTATGTATACAATTTACACTGTAACCAGGAAAAACACGCTACTGTATATTTGTCCGCAACTTAGCAAATGTGAACCGATTTTCAAAATGTTTTCACTATTTGACTCAGAAATAAATGGGGACAATGCCATATATACATATATATATATATATATATATATATATATATATACACACACATATATAAATATATATATATATATGTGTGTGTGTGTGTGTGTGTGTGTGTGTGTGTGTGTGTGTGTTCACTTGGTTTACATTTTTGCGTACCTTTTTATAAACTGGATTCCAATCTATAAATATGACGCCGTAAAAGGCACCAGACGCCCTTCGTCTCTTGATGGAAGCGCGTTTAAATAGACCTACATACACTGCTGTATACGGAGCAGGGATATTTTTACACCCCCTAACACCCCAACACCCCCAATCTGAGACCGACACACCCCCAATACAGGGATATTTTGACACCCCAACCCACCCACCCCAACGCCCCAACCCCCGAATTTGAGACCCAACACCCCAAGCACCCCCAATCTGAGGCAGCTAGATGACCTTTTTTTGCTTGTCAGTTTTTTTGGAGACTATATAAGGTTTTTTCTGGGAGACTTGATGAGAGATTTTTGCTTGTCAGGCCTTTTCGGCAGAGACCCCCAAATTCCGAAACTTCCCCAAATTTTCCCGGCACCCCCAAATTCACAATCCTAGAAATAACTCTGGTAGGGAGCTGTGTTCAATCTACACTCCTGGACTTCGGGGGAACTGACAAACCCGGGTAGAACTGACAAAGCCGGGGAAAATTCTGCTAAAGGGCTGCTGTTAGTTGATGTAGTATGCCAACATTTCCGGGAGAATTTGAAATTTTCGGGGGGAAGGGCAATTCCCCCCGGAAACGGCCTCGATTAAACCCTGGTAGGGAGTGTAGGCCGTCTGTAAATATACATAATTATCATGGTTGAATAAATTGGGGATTGAATAGTTGAGTTGACATGACATCAGAAGGTCTCGGGTTCGAATCTGACGAATCATTTATCTCTCATAATTTTTAAAATATATTATAAGCGACATTCACGCGACATTTATTGCAGTAGTCGATATGAAAGGAGCACTTTAAGACAATGTCATTCATAGGCGCAAACTTCTATTAGGCCTCTAGGCTCAAGCCCACCCCAACTTTTGAGAGTCTACCGTAGGGAATGGGAAGGTATAGGATTTGAGCCGCCACTTTTACATCCAAGTTTATGTCAATGATGTCATGTGCATAAAAACAACAGATACATTGCGGGCTTCTCTACAAGATTTGGTTGCATCGCGATACAAGAAATTTTTCGTCTTATACTTGCAGGCGGATGTCTATCCGTGTCTATTTGCAGGTCGCGCGTTTGATGTACAGCCATTTATTCACTGGTTACGTAGGCCCAATTCTCTAATTCTCCAATTAGCGCTTGCTTCCAAAAGGGCCGTTTACATATGCTACGTTTACACAGTGGCTAAAGACAGTGTTTACACAATGTTTTATCCTGGTCTGTTATGGTGAGATTCCCTCGAAAACTCCACAAAATCCCTCCTACAAATTCCAGCACTGACACAAATTTTTGCCTTGAACTGCCTTGTCTCTTCCCCTCCAATCAAGTCAATCCCCCTCAAAAAATCAAAACAGGCCTGGTGTCTGGATAAAACGTTGATTAATTATAGCGCAAGATGAAAGAGGTCGTCGAAAGTATCGTTCAGAAAGATATCCGGATCTCCTACCACCCAGAGAGAGAGAGAGAGAGAGAGAGAGAGAGAGAGAGAGAGAGAGAGGCAGAGAGAGGGAGGCAGACAGACAGAAACAGAGACAGACAGACAGAAAAAGAGAGACAGAGAGGGAGACAAAGACAGACAGACAGAGATAGAGATAGATAGATAGATAGATAGAGAGACAGAGACAGACAGAGGTATGCTCCCATAAAGCCCAGTCGCATCAATCAGCCAACGCATGATCGAAGGCAGCGGTCCTCAACCTGTGGTACGCGTAGCCCTGGGACTGTGTCCCTTGTGGTACGCCAGCCGCTGTCACGGGGTACGCAAAAGAAACGAGAAAACAATGAAAGAAAAACAGATGATGCTCAAAAGAATAGGTGCTATTTGCAAACAGTAAATATCTTATAGTTAATACGGGGAACTTTCATGGTTTCATTAACCTATTTAGTTAACCTATTTGGCTAAATGGAACAATTGCAACTTGTTTTTCTCAATTGGTTTCACTCTCAAATACCATTCTTTGAAAACGATATAAAGTGTATTCACGATGCGATAAAGTCTGAGCCGTTACTATTGCGTCGCCATAGAGTAACAAGTAGTCGTCGCTATAACCTGTATCGTCATAACGAAGCTTTAGGGTATTTCTTGCTTTCCTCCAAGGGATCGAATTGATGAATAAAGTCAGAATTTGGACGCATGCGACAATTTTCCTCCGATCGCGAAAGCTTCGCGAAAGGCGTGAACGAAAGTGCAGAAATTAATCTCTCGGCACTGCACAGATCGGTGTACAGTCGAGTCCAGCGAAATTCTTCGCGTATTTCTTCATCGATCATGCTGTCTCTGTGTTAAGTAGGACATTTACAATGGCGGCCGACGTTGCGTTAGCGACAAACGCCTCGAACGCTCTTCAGACTAAAAATAGATCCGTCCTTTCTGCGACTCCTCGCAAAGCTTAAGGGGGGATTCACCCCGACCACGTGGTTCGTGTACGGAATAAAGGATGCCCCTTGGAATTAATTGACCAGTGCTGAGGAATGACAACTGAAGACCGTAAGCAGACAGCATGCAGACCGTAGGCAGATAGATGACACTGATGAGTGTCTGTGGAAATTTATGTAATGCATGTTGAAATATCTATTCATGGAATTCAGTACAGAGATTCCATGGGTCCATTTTTTAGAGCCCAACGGTCCCAACCCATCAAATCTCCAACCCAACACACGCCGGCAATAGGGTTACTTGACCCAACCCGACCCAACCCATCCCACCGTAATACTTTACAATTTCTGAAACCATAACTTATTTTCTGACTCAACCCAACCGCACCGCACTGACTTGTGTACTAGTCCAGTGGTTCTCAGACCCCTTTGTCTCGCGGACCACTTTTTAGGGTCAAAAATTTTTCGCGGACCACCTGAGAAATATGAAACGAGTGTCTGCCGAAAAAGCGCGACAAGCAAAAAGAAGAAGAAAAAACGTTATCGCCTATCAAAAAAGGCTGACAAGCAAAAAACGTTATCCGTATTTTGGGGTTTTTTCCACAATATACCGCGGACCACTAGATGCCCTCTCGCGGACCACTTTTGGTCCGCGGACCACGGATTGAGAACCGCTGTACTAGTCAATATTGAATCTGAAGATCCACGCTCTTTAGTTCGTGTACATGTATTTCAATTCCAGGATCTTTCGATACATCCAGTATTTATCCAGGCCTGTTAGAGGATTCCCCCTCCCAAACCTCAAAATCCCCCCCCCAACAAAATACAGAACTGACGCAAATTGCGTTGAAGCATTGAATAGCCCTGGAAAATCGCTGGAATAAAAAGCCTCCTTTCCTGATGTCTTCGGAAGACTCAGAAGTACGACGATCTAATTGTCTGATGAAAATCTGAGCGTCGAGACTAATGGGACCCAGGGACTCAAAGACCAATGGCAAGAACATGTAAATCTGCTTTTAGATATGTATATACATTTGGTACATTTGGCGAACTGCTGCTGCCTCTGCAGACAAAGACGTCATGAGGAGATGCATGGCAGCGACTTTGTCTGCCACGGTTACATCCCAAATCAGACTTCGGCCGGCGTGCCACGAGATCTGAGTGAGGTCGTCCGGTCTTTACGCCGTCAGATCGCAAGAGACCGCGGATGGTTCTTTGACAGATGGAATGCCCGCTCGAGATAGCGCCCTGTATACGCCGCGTCGTTGATCATTATGTGACGTGGAACGCGACCTGGGCCGAGCGAGCAGGACAATCCGCGGGATACGACTTCCAAGACCTGTTGTCCACAAAGGCAGAGGTGTCGTTCGCAGATATTGGCACCGAGGCGGAGGCCGACGACGATTCTGACAGGGGCGTTGCCACGGGGAGTATATATCAGTATATATATACACAGTATATACCTCTTTCTATCAAAAATCAGTATATACTGTATAATGCAGTATATATAGCATATATATATACATACATATAACATATATAATATATATAATAAATTGTATATATAATATTTTTATATACCTTAAAAAGAACACACACACATACAAACACATACAGACATATAGGCCTATATACACACATATATAAATGCATATATATATATATATACATACAGAGGAGACGAGTGTGCATACAGTCACTGTAATAAATATATAATAATAAACCGCGTTTTAAGGAGGTTTTAGGTTTATTCTTCTGTTACGGAAACTAAGTGACTCAATTTAGAGGAGAGTAAGCCCTATAGCAGCTTTGATCACTGACTTTAGGGGCAGAATTTTTTTCAACGCTGACATCCAGAAAGCCGATCTTCACTCAGTAATTCCAGATATTCCCCTGGAACAGGATTATCCTCCTCGCAGTCTGCCACTAGATGCCGCGTTGAATCGGACAACCACGAGGACGGAATCCGACTACACGTAGGAGACATCGTTCATAGGCAGCCACTTATCAATGCATCGCTTGGCATTATACCAGACACGCACACACATACATTGTCCACCATCGCGCCTGAATCAACGAGCTGGCCGATGGAGGGAATGGAGAAATGATAACACAACTCGGTAGCAATGACACTCCTCCCTTTAATGAAAGGCCCCGCCGTCCGTCCATCAGAAGCGTTGAGAAATCGAGTCGACGGCTCTGAGCTTCTTCCTAAGCGGCAAATCATATTTTATCTCGCAGCAACAGAGCAGGTCCGGCGATGCGCGGCAGAATGTTCCGTCTAAGTTATCTTTTGCAGTAGAAACACCTCCGCGAAGATAAGAGACAGAACAGAATTATTATCGCTCTTCTTCTTCTTCTTCTTCTTCTTCTTCTTCTTCTTCTTCTTCTTCTTTCTTCTTCTTCTTCTTCTTCTTCTAGTAGTAGGCCTAGTATGTTGATAATTTAAAGTCCTATGGCGCTATAGCAGAGAAAATAGAGCAAGGACGCTGTGCATTAGGCCTACACTGTTCAACGCAGTCTAATGATTATATTAGTCTATTATTATTATTATTATTATTATTATTATTATTATTATTATTATTATTATTATTATTATGCCTACTAATTAATGTTTTTAGTGATGGAAACCTTAAAACAAGTTTAGATTTGTCTTGCGTCATTACGTTCAAAAATTGCAAAATTTACGCTTAAACAGCATCTTTACGGTACGAGGGGCGCTCAATAAGTTATCTACCTGACATATAAACAATTGTGATAAGACTGAAGTGATGCCTGCTATAGGTTCATATATGTGCCTGTGTGTTGTAGGAATAATTTCAACCAGCGCAGTCATCAGGTGTTGGCGTAGCCGTTGTTGAAAGAAGAGGGGGGTGAGACAGCGACCTTCAGGTCATTGTCACCTCCAAAACGTTGTCCTCGAAGGTGCTTCTTAAAGTTTCTGAACAGAAAATAGTTGCATTGTGCCAGTTCTGGACTGTATGGCAGGTGGTTGAATTCCTGGAATCCGCATTCCCTCAGAACGTCCATGGCTTTCTTTGACTTGTGAACTGGTGCGTTGTCATGCAGCAGCATCACACCACGGCTCAACTTGCTTCGTCGTTTTTCCTTGATGGCATCCTTCAACATGGCAAGTTGAGTTGCATAGACTTCACCAGTGATTGTGGTCTTATGCGCCATGTAATCGATCAGCAGTATCCCTTTGCAGTCCCAGAGCACTGCAGCCATTAGCTTTCCTGCTGGCGGCTGGGTCGGCACTTCTTGGGTGGTGGTGAAGTCTTGTATTTCCACTGCATGGACTCCTGTATAGTTTCATGATCCCAGTGGTGGACTCACGTTTCATCACCTGTAACTATATGAGGGATAAATATTTCCTTGTCAGCTTGCCACAGACCCAAATTCTCCTTTGAAAATTCAACTTGTGTTTCTTTTTGAAGAGGTGAAAACATTCTGGCACCCATCGATTGCTGACCTTGACATCACTATATGATCGTGCACTATTGTGATGACAGAACCTTCTGAGACACCCAGTTCACCAGCAATCTGTGACACCTTAATTCGCCTGTCCTGCATCACCAGGTCCTCCACTTTCTGGCAAACTTCTGGGGTGGTGGCATCAGCAGGCATCGCTGTACGGGGGTTGTCTTCAAGGGACTGTCTGCCCCACTTGAACTGTTTTCACCAGAATTTGACTTGATATTCCGAAGGTACTGAGTTCCCATAGACAGCCAACAGGTGTACGTGTATAACCTTCAGACCATTACCCTTCTTCAAGAGAAACTTCATGACCGATCTGTGCCCCAACTGCTGTAAATCCATGATTCTGGCACCCCCTCCTTCTTTCAACAATAACTACGCCAACACCTGATGACCGCACTGGTTGAAATTATTCCTACAACACACAGACAGATATATCAACCTAAAACAGGCATCACTTCAGTCTTAGCACAATTGCTTATATGTCAGGTAGATAACTTATCGAGCGCCCCTCGTAGCTGTCTCTCCCGTTTGATTTGTGTACATTTTATTTTTATATATGGAGTTATGGACCAAAGTCACCAAAAGTGGCCTTATCGGCTTCTATTTTAATCGCCGCATAGATTTTTAAAATGAACGTCTCCCTAATATTGCGTACCGAAAAATATTTCCCCGCAAAAGCACTGTAATTAGCGAATAGTTTTTATCTATTCCTTAACCGCAAAGCTACTGACTTTTGTCTATGTTGGGAAGTTTCTTTGTCTAAATATCCTTCTGACGACCCTTTCGTCGTCTGTTTATAATAATATTTCCGTGCAAATGTGAAGACGCGTTTTCTAATTTAACAGACGTTTCGACCAGTCATACAGTATAAGAGGCGCATTCTCCTGATGAACACAGAACGTGTGAATGCAGTAGTTACAAGGTCATTTCAATGACTTATTTACCAGTGATAGGCGACTTGTGTGTTTCTTCTGTCCGTGACAGTTTTATAGGGACATACGACGCAATAAAAAAACCAAGCAGAGAATATTTCTAGAGAATTTGCTTCTCCACATAACCACTGCCAGCGGACTTTGTCGAGTTTAGAAGTTTCTAGCCTTTGTGTATAGTGAAGTTTCGCAAAGGTCATTGTTATATTATAAGGCTCTTTTGGACAACTATGCAGCTACTGCAGTACATGTTGAAGGCGCTATATAAATAGACGAGGTATTACTTACTGACGCGACGCAGAATCCTTTTGAAAACGTGACTGGCTATAAAAGAGTTTACAGTCGACCCAGTCGGTGACAGTACGTGCCTGTTTCTCTCAACCATAAACTAAGCTCCTAGTTTTACGTCGACAGTAAAACACACAGCGGACATTGGCAGACAACTGTAGACTTGCGCTTCGATCCAAAAATGATACAACCGTAGTTCTGTTAAGCGAGTCGTCGTCGTCGTCGTCGTCGTCGTCGTCGTCACAGGCATATTTGCCTCTGATACAACCCACCGACCGTCGCTTCAAAGTCTGCCAGGAAACGGGCGCTACACGAATCAAAGTTACTTACGCTAAACAAATAAAACTTACTTATTTACTTGAAGGGTAGGAGTATATACATACTTACTTACTTACTTACTTATACTCCTATGGACTTTTAAATATATTATATCTATGTTGACTTTCTCCTGACAGCGTGTATGTGAAGCATTTGTAACAATCGTGAGTACAAAAGATCGATTTTCTCCTAAAATCCCAAGGAAAATACAACTAATAAGTGGTGCATATTGATAGTACTAGTGAGTAGCACGATATAATATAAGTTAATAAAACGACCTGGCCTCATCTGCACAAGCGCCTGACCCCTTTGCGTTTTGCACCGGGCAGTTTTTCTTGCTGCATGATTAAAAATTAACTAAAGTGTCTAACCTTGCAATAAATTCAATACGAAGTAAATCCGATTTGACGCAAAAGTATTTAGACCTAACTGCATGTGTCAACCGTCAAACATTCAAAGTGTAATTTTGTCTTCAACGATTGGTCAGAATTAATTTACGGCGTTGCCACAATATTGTGACGTCACTGCAGTATGTGCTACTGCGTCACTGTCTGACCTTGCTAGGATGCTTGCAGCGCGTGCTGTTGGAGGTTTTAGGTTAATTTTCTCAGTGTCTGTGACGCAACATCTTCTGACTAAGTCGGCAATAACAAAAGATCAAAAGGGGCTGCAAAGTGACGTCGCTATGTTTTTAGCGACGGCCATTTTGCCGCCCCCTTGACATTTGCCGCCCTAGGCAGCAGTGGCGTAGCGTGACTTTTGGGGGCCCGGGGGGCATCTTTGTCATGGGGGCCCCAAAGTTTCAAAGTTTCGGGCTGTTGGAGCCAAAAAAAGGTCATCAATCACCTCAGTGTCCCTGACGAGCAAAAAAAAAAAGTCGTCAGGACGTTCACTTCTATAACAAAGGTCAAAAGTTAGGGTTAACCCTAACCTAACGTCGCTATGTTTTTAGCGACGGGGCCCGGGGCAGTCAACAAAGTGCCCCCTTGCCCCCACGTTACGCCACCAGGCAGCCGCCTAATGTGCCTATCCCACGAGCCGCCCCTGTTCAAATACACGACTAATATCGTAGCTTCATATTTCACTATTACAAACTTTTCAGCTACGCGCCCCGTAGGCGTCTTTTTTCTGCAAACAAGCAGAAGGTTATATGAATATGTATGAACCGCGTGACGCACTTAATGTGAATATTTCTAAAGCAAAGACAACTTTATGGGTTATGGTTAGGGTCAGGGTTAAGGTTAGGGTTAGTTAACCCTAACCCTAACCATAACCCTAACCCCCTAACCCTAAACCCTATGCATAACCTTCTGCTTTTTGCAGAAAAAAGACGCGCCCCGTAGGCCACTGACAAATTTCAAATGTGGCCATCCATGAAATCGAGTGGAAAATCAGTTTCCCTATTTTCGCTGACCGTTCTAAGTGTCACTCTGTTTTCACTTGTTTGCAAAGCTTACAGGGCAGCTTATCAAGTCAGAAACAGAAGTCATAGAGTACAGATCTGATCGTGGGAAATCAAAGGTCAGCGCTCAGAGAATTTAATGCGGTTTAAAGATATGGCGAACAACGTTGTTTCTTATCTCAAGTGCACGGGACACTAAACTCCTCTGCGGATTATTTTGATTTAATTTTAAATTTAAGTTCGACGAACACAATAAATTTATTCGGCGATATCAGGATTCGTGTCGTGGACAATTAGTTTTCTATTTAAACATTCGTGCTACTGAGTTCCCTCCAGTCTAGATTCTAGAACCCAACAGGTCAGTTAATATGGACCTGGGAGAAACTTTTTTTTAGAACCGACTGAGAGCCGGGTTTTAAATAAAATACAAATATTAATTGAGTGATAAGAACATTTTCAAGGCCAGCCTTCCGAGATCGAGGAGAAAATTCGGTTTGGCAAGAATTCGACAAAACTATGGGAAAGCTCCATAGAATATTTCCTTGGGAAAGCGACAATTTTCTAAGCGAGAATTAGAATTGAACGTAATCTAACAGATATCTGAAAGGTTTGAGATAAAATTTAGAAGTAATGCAATTTCTTTTGCGATGTGTTTCTTTATGTCCTAATATTTTTCTTCAAAAATCGAAGTTTGCTTTTATCGAGTTTTATCCAGGTCTGGAAAATGTGGTTTTAAAAGCCGAAGAAAGTCAAAATTTGGGTTTTTAGATTTTTTGTTTTTAAGTCAAAGAATGGAAAATACATCTTTTATGTTTTTCAACCTCTTTCTCTCCGCAGACATCGGAACACTTATGTGACAAGAATATAGAGAAAAGTAGACAGTCTGGGTGTTGACCAGTGGCGAGCGGAGAGTGGTGGGCGCCCGGGGTCAAGTCGATAAAAGAGCTCGCCGAGTCAATTTTGGCGCCCCTCTGGTCGGCGCCCGGGGCCCACCGCCCCACCCCACCCCCTCTTCACGCTACTGGTGTTGACATGCTAAACATTACAAGGTAAAAGCTAAGAAATCTAAAAAGAGTCCTAAAACCGATGTGCCCTGCTGGCCTATCAGTTAGGTGGTAGAGCAGTGGCGTCATTTCACACTTTTCTTGGGGGGGGGCGAGAAATTTTTTAAAATTTTTCTTTTCAATTTTTTTAAATTTTTCAATTTTTTTTCAATTTTTCGACTTGACACGTTTCCAAAAAAGTTGACCTTTTTTTGCTTGTCAGCCCATTTTTACGATTAATTACGATTAGTTATTTCAGGTTACTCGACATCAAGTACTCCTTTAGGGCTTTAGGGGCTGCTGACCTTTTTTGCCCCTCCAAACGCAAATAACGTCCCTGTTTTTGTGTTTTGTTGTACATTAATACATTGTAAATTAATATTTTCATTTCCTGATGCCCTCCCCCTCAAACCTTCCCCAAATGATGCCTCTGTGGTAGAGATATCTTGATCAGAGACCACAATCTCCTCCTTGATGAGTGTCTCCCTCTCCAAACGCAGTTTTATCAGCACCATGAACACATTCATTGATTTAACCTGAGGGGACCGCCGACCACAGTTTGAAAACCACTGACCTGCATAAAAGCATTTCATAGCATAGCATAGTATAGTTTTTAAGTCTTTACCGTAGATGGCATGCTGTAGCATTTTGCACTAAGGTCCATGAAGATTTTTCTCTAGCATGCCCAATGTCCAGTCTTGGCACTTTACAAATTAAAATGCACATTTTGGGCGCCTTTGTCACATTTAGCGAATAGGTATTAGGCTTAATAAAGGTATGTTATGTTGCGATCGTGAAATACTTAGCAGAAAGAAATTTCACAAGCTGTCTTCATCATTAAACGTTTCGTTTGAGAAAAATAGAACATAATATTTCAACATTTGACCAGAATGCTTTCGTTTGAACAAAATCAGAGCTTCTACTTTACCATTTTCAATAAACTACAATCATAAAACTTATTTCCGACGTTGTTCGCCAGATGGCGATACTGCGCTGTTGCGAATGTACAGTAACTGAAGACTGATGACCTCTCTTGACCTACTACTATTCAGAAAATCAGAATTCAACGCCTTGCAATATAAAATTTCATTGCTTTAAAAAAAGAAAACAATTAATATCGATATACGAAGATACTTTCGACAGAGTCGATTCGAAGAAGCTAAGAGACTTTGGGGATAGCGATCTACAACAGACGGTTTTTACAGGCAGTATGTATAATGGCAGAATGTGTGTGTGTGCGCGCGCGCGAGTGCGTGTGTGCAGGGCGGTTCCACGTTGGGGATGACTAGGGATGCATCCCGCACCGAGCTTTTTTGCTTGTCAGAGTTTCAGATGGGTTTACGTCGCTACATGTCCGCCGGGTATGAATATCTGTATACGCATTTTTTGGCTTGTCAGCCTTTTTAGAGAAGTTTTATCTACATTTACCCAGGCAAAATACTGTTAATGGCCCCTTTTTGCTTGTCAACCTTTTACGGGTTTTCATTTCACCCCCCCCCACCAACTTCTTACAAATTCCTTGCATCCCCACCAAAAATGCTTGGAATCGCCACTGAGTGTGTGTGTGTGTTAGTGTGCGTGAGTGAGTGTGTGTGTGATTAAGTAGGCCTATGTGTTTGTGTGTGTGCGCGTGTGTTTCTGTGCCATGGTGATTGAAGAACGGTAGTGGCGTAGCCAGTGTTCCGGAAAAGGGGAATAGGGGGTGTACATCGACATTTTCGAGTAAAAAATTAAAAGCAAACAGGTTGTCGTCAAGGAGGTTCTTAGCATATTCGCGTAATTTCTTCGATCATGTTACCTACTTCCTCCCTACCCACTCACCCACACACATATACACATTTATCAACGGTTTTGCGCAAGTCCTACGACTTGTTCCAGCAAAAATAGGGACCCTGCCTCCAATCAGAGGTGTAGCTACTAGGGGACGGGGTACATATGTCCCCGGGCGCCAAAGTGGTGGGGGGTGGCGCCAAAATCGGACTTAAGGTAGGCCTATAGCAAAAAAGGGGAAAGCAAACAAGGATCAATATAGTAGTTGTACGCTCATATATTATAAGCTCATGTAAGTAACTTAACGCAAAGAGAAATACAGTGACGTCCATTTTGCTTGTTAGGATTTTTCGAAAGTTGAGGGACGCCATCAGTATGTTTATGATCTGTATTTTTTTACCTCGGGCGCCAGACACCCTAGCTACGCCTCTGGAAAAAAATTGCATGAAATATCGTCGCCTCCGAAACTTCCTGAGATTTCTCATTTTAGTTCCTCAGGGGATCATTTACCATTGACAACATAAACTATGCCGTGATTTAGAGTGGCTTAGGAGGCATTACTTTCTGCGTGAAAGCCACCCGGGGGGGGGGCTAACTTGGCTTGAGCCTCGCTCCGTCAGCCTACTGCTCCAGCGCGTAACCCACTCTGTTATCTTCCGCTCTTCCCATAATGGCACTGTAAAAATGATCCAGCAAAGGCATTACGTCTACTGTCGTGACTGCTTTGCTGAATCATAAAAGTGTGTTTATACAGTAGGCATATTTCGATTTTGATTTCTGCTTTTCTCCGATTTGTCATTATTAATATTCAGTATTATTATTATTATTAGTAGTAGTAGTATCATCATCATCATCATCATCATCATCATCATCATCATCATCATCATCATCATCATCATCATCATCATCATCATCATCATCATCATCATCATCATTATTATTATTATTATTATTATTATTATTATTACTTTCGTCACTAGATAATACAATTCTATTGAACTCCTTTACAAATACTCTGACTACACATTCTAACAATACGCAGAGCCCTACACCATTTCCCAATACTGTTAGTCACAGACTGATTTATAATAAAATAATGATTTTACCAACTTAATTAATGTAGGGCCTATTCGCAGTTTTGACAATAATTGTCATCTCTATCTACGAGACAAAGTTCAGACGAGTATACTGTAGACAACGTTTCTTATATAAAGTACACCCAAGTGCTCTGCCCTCGATTATAAGAGGGTTGGGGTCAGGAGCTCTTGTCAGCTTTTTAGCACCACCGACTAAACAGCTTCCTTTCTCATTCACCTTACCTCTTTTCTGATTGAGTATTTATCGTTGCAATAATCCCTCGACGGCAACCGTGATATTACGGTGATAACGGTAACCAAATCAACGTAACACTTCGTTCTACTTACTTGTCGAAATGTCGGTGCAGAATACGAGTGCGTTGGTTTCTTTCAAACGCGATCGTCTTTCAAGAGTTGGGCGTTCAGCGTCAATGTAGCGGCACACTTTGCCAGCGATTGCTGCCTTAATAAGCCGAGGCGTGTCATCGGCTGCTGCTGTTATCTATTGTTCCAGTTCGACTATCTTCTCTCTCTCGCGCGCGCGCCGTTTATATCTAAACGCGTTGACGGACGATATCCGCCGACCCGTCGACTGGCTGATAATACATCTCCGCTTCAGTCGATGACCTACGAATACTTAGGGCCAGAGAACGCTCGACGGACACACGGACGGACGAGATTAGGCGAAGACATCGACGGCAACATTTCATCCTTAGACACTCTGCGTCGAAACGACCGACCACAGACCAACGTCCACCGTCCACGACGCGTTCCGTGTGACCTACACACACCAATAGCCATCTGTGTCTCCTCTAAACGAACACTCTGTCCGTCCGTCCGTCCGTCCGTCTCGCACTTGTCTCTCTCTCTCTCTCTCTCTCTCTCTCTCTCTCTCTCTCTCTCTCTTTCTTTCTTTCTTTCTTTCTTTCTATATCTATCTATCTATCTATCTATCTATCTATCTATCTATCTATCTATCTAATCTATCTATCTATCTATCTATCTATCTATCTATCTGTCTGTCTGTCTGTCTGTCTGTCTTCTATCTGTCTGTCTGTCTGTCTGTCTGTCTTCTGTCTGTCTGTCTGTCTGTCTGTCTGTCTGTCTGTCTGTCTGTCTTCTGTCTGTCTGTCTGTCTGTCTGTCTGTCTGTCTGTCTTTCTGTCTGTCTGTCTGTCTGTCTGTCTGTCTGTCTGTCTGTCTATCTATCTATCTATCTATCTATTTAGGAATTTAGATAAGGTTGTCGAACCCTTAGTAGCAATAGACGCAAGTGAGCCGGTAATAATTCATGAGCATTAATCCTTTGACAGGTAGCCGCCTTGCATAGGTAGTCAGGCCCAATATAATAATAACAGATTTCATAAACGGAAAGACAGGCAAAGTGGTAGACGATTAGTCAATGGCGCGCAGCAATTAGAGAGCGGTGATGAGTGTGAGGCTAGCAGGATGAGTGCATGCGGTTAGAAATCGTATAAATAGCCGGTTCTGCCACAGATCAGGACCGATGGCCGAGGCGGCGTGTGATGATAGAAGGTCCATATAAGTGCATGTAAGGATAGGGCACTCCGCCCTATGACCTATGCACTCATGGGAAGAGTGAACCCTGAGGTTAAGGAAGCAAAATGAGATTAAGTGCATTGAGAGGGTGCATTGCGGAGATGCATTGCGAGAGGTGAAACGAAGGTGTGGAGAAAGGTAAGGTGCACGGCGTCCACGACGGTGCACGGAGAGAGGCAAGGTGCACGGTGAGAGGTAAGGTGCACGGTAAGAGGCAAGGTGCACTCTGAGGCAAGGTGCACAGTGAAAGGTACAGTGCACGGAGAGGAGTAAGGTGCACGGAGAGTTCGGGGAGAGGGAAAGAGGATATATTTCTTTCTTTTTTATTTGTGGAATATAGGAACGGAGTGCAGGTAAAGTGCGCGTAGTGACAGGTGGTAGTAATCTATCTAGCCTGAGATCTTAGCCAAAAGCTAAGACGGACGACCACGTGCCTTAAGTGAGTCATAACCCCGTGTATCTATCTATCTATCGGAGCCATCTTGAGTTTAGGGGGCTAGGAACCTCGATAGGCCCGGTTCGCTATCTATCTATCTATCTATCTATATATCTATCTATCTATTCATACATCCATCCATCCATCCATTCATACATCCATCATCATCCAATCTAATCGATCTCTCTGTTGCTCGATTTCGTAATCATTCCTTCATCCTTCCGTCCGCTCATTTGTTCATTCATCATCTAGTCCATCCTGTTCTAATTCAAACTCTCTCCCTCCATTCATAGTCTCTTCCTGTTCTCTCCATTTCCATTTCTCCCTCTTCCGGAATCTATTATCCCTCTTTCCTGCTTCTTCTTCTTCAAGTGTATTAGACTTTTAAAGGCAGAGAAAAACCTCTCACGACGCTGTCTGCAGCTGTATGCTTTTCACTCTCAATTGAATTAAATGGCGGTCGGTGATTTAGCGGATGATTTCAGTGATTCGTCATTGGCGTAGCGACGGGGGAAAAGGGGGAGGCGGTCCCCTATTCGGATCGGGACCGGTCGTGAAATTCGTCCAAAAGCGTTGAGTAGTTGGGAGAAAGGTATGGGGTAGTATTAGCTCGAGGAGAACTCACCAGACTTTTAAGCGTTTGATGCGACAACCTTTTTTGCTCAACGTGACTTTTGGGTCGGAAAATGTGGAAGTGTCCCCTATTCTGGAATCCTCGCTGCGCCACTGCGATTCATTGCAACAGAAACCGCAAAACCAAGCTCTTCTTTCATAACTAAAAGTCTAGAACAACAGCAACTGTAAGCTTCAAACGGATTATTTTCCGTTTTGATATTTCGATCAAGTTCCACGACTGAAATAGTCATTGCCATTAAAAATAGCGTTGTACAAATCTCAGTTCAACCACGATACACTGTGTGAGCCATAAAAAAGCAAACACTTTTTATTTTGTCACACTTTGACCAAACTTGATGAAACCCGACAGCGATGTAGCTGAGGAAATTTCCAGAACTTCTGTATAATGTCTAGAGGTTGCTCGCCAAATGTTTTATTTGTAGCAACTGCAATAAATTATTTATGAAATAAGACGCAATGCAATTATGCATTTGCATGTTATGCATTTGGCAGAATGGGCGCCCGCACATTAGGACAAGAGGGGGCACTTGCCGTCCCCATGGAAAAATGCAAACTCTAATATTTCACAGTGAATCTGAAAACCTTGCTAAAAAAATTAACCGTGTCCATTGTGTTAAAATGTGCTTTGCCCCTCTTGGAAAAATGTGTTTGGCGTAACCGTGACCATCATTAGCGTGTAGAGGGGGCGGGGGGGGCGGTGGCCCCGGGCGCAGACCCAGGGGGGCGTAAAAATTGAGCCGATGACCTTTTTTTTGCTCGACGGACGTACTTTGGACAACTTGGCCCCGGGCGTCGGCCACTCTCTACACGCCACTGGTGACCATTGTGTTTTGCCCTCTCCTGGAAAAATTTCTGTGGGAGGCCATGTTTAGCAGCAGCAAGCAAAGTGAGCGGATGACAGGAAGCAGCATCTCCTGCAGCAGAACGTCACTGTAATAAGCGCCATCCACTCTCACATCTGGCTCAAAGAAGATGAGACTGGTGCAGCCCCTGCAGTTTGGACAGAGCAACGAAAGCCATTATACTGAGTTCCTGTACGTTGGGCGTGTACGATGCAGTATCTCATCTGTAGTGTCACGTTGCTTGATTGCAATCGGAGCGTAAATTCGGTGATTTTGTAGGTTGACTGCATGGTGGTGCCGCTGTGAAGAATTCAATCCGGCGCACTATTGACGACGATCTGCATTTGAAGTGTCTGTGACAGTGGCGTAGCCAGGATTCCCGGAAAGGGGAGTGGGTTATGATTACTAACTTCGAAAAATATCGACAAGCAAAAAGGTCGTCACCTTACTTAATTGCGCTTCACTTTCTCAAAAATCTTGAGTCGGGTAGCCCCAAGGGGGAGGGAGTTTATAAACCAGAACCGCGTCCCAAAATTTTAAAAATGTGTGAAAGACAATGAAAAAATTTCTGTCGGGCAGCCAAGGGGTTTGACCCCCGCCCCACCCCTTTGGCTACGCCCCTGGTGCCTGAAGAGTCGCCGTGCGCAGGAAGTGACTGCAACCAATTGTCAATCTTGTTAGACGCGATCAAGAGTTGTTGCACAACATCTCGTTAGCAGCTGTTGACTTAATCTTCCTCACTGATGAGAAGAACTTCACGTGCCTCGCTGCTGCAAGAGAGAGAGAGAGAGAGAGAGAGAGAGAGAGAGAGAGAGAGAGAGAGAGACGCGAATTCCTGCCATCCGCTCAATGAAGCGACAGTGTTATTTTTTATTTGTTGACCCTGAAAAGGGCCGTTTTAAATGGGGTTTCAGATGATTTGCTACGGGAGCAGGTGCTCAAAATGCCCCCTGTGATATCATGTGATACAGACAATTGGGAATCGTGACGAGATGAGTCACCGAGGGCCGGCGACCGTTAAAGACAGGCGCTAAGCCCAGTCATAAACAACTGTAGGACGCGTTATGTAAATATGTATATACCTCACTGCTAGGCACATAGCCTAGGCAGGCGACTGGGAGCCGGGGAGGGGGCGTCGGCTCAGGGGCAGGCCGGGCGGCGTCCCGTCTGTAAGCGTCAGACTCTCGAGAGAGCAGCACAAGCGAACTTTGAGTGCGTAACAAAGACTTGTACATTATCTCTATATATTTTCATCGTAAAACGTTTCTATTTCATTTTATAATTAAACGATTATATATCTTTTCCTGGAATCCGTCTTCTTCTCGCTGAGAGAACATAACATGGCGCAGTCGACCAACTTCTCACCGGAGGCACTAGCGAGCTGATGGAAAGGCTCGTACCGCTCTGACGGCATCACTGACGGATTCAGTGACGGCGGCGATTCAATCGGCGGCACCAGCCGCGTCATCGACATCGACGACGGCGGCGATTCAAGCGGCGGCACCAGCTGCAACATCGACATCGACGTCGACGCCAAGAACGATCGAACCGCTGATCATCCCGCGACCGCCCGCGACGGCTCCAACAAGCAAGTCAACAGCGACCTCCAAGCCACCGAAGGAACCATCCTGACCGGGGACAAAACACAGGAATGGATGGAATTCGAACGCGAATTCTGGTACTTCAGAATTACTCAGAGCTACTACCTGGAACCAGAAGTCCAAGTGGACCTGCTCCTGGCAACAGCTGGAGAGAAAGTTCGGCGCATCTTCTACCAGCTACGACTGTCCGAAGCGGATTCGAAGAATCTCGAGGCAGTCAGTCTAAGGCAAGTCTTCGGTCAACATCAATCACCGTTCGTAAACAGCTATCTGTTCATGAAAATCAGACGAGAATCCGGTGAAGACCTGGACAACTTCGTGGTACGCCTAAAGGAGGCGGCAAAAAGTGCGCATTCGCCGACGAAGACCGACGAGTGCTCGAACAACTCGTTTTCAGCACTATAGACAATGTAGACGTGCTGAAAAGAATCATCAAAGAATCACCACCGACCCTGGAAGAAATGATTCACATCCTCCAGGCAGACGAGGTAGCCAAGAGAGAAATGGACCGCATGGTGAGCAGCGAAGCATCAGTAAACGCCATCAACCAGCCGCAATCGAGACGGCCACCGCGGCAATGGGACGGTCAGAAGACCGACAGACAACCATCGGCCTCCAGACTGCAGAGAGGGGAGATTGCGCAAATTGCATATTCTCCCATAACAGAGACGACATCTGCCCAGCGAAGAAAATGGAGTGTTTCTTCTGCAAGAAACCCGGCCACATGATCGCAAAATGCAGGAAGCGGACATCAAACAGCGGAGGACAGCCCCAAAAAGACGACAGGCGGAAGAAAATCAACGCGGTCGCAGAGGAATCAGACTACGACTCGGATTCAGACGCGGCGATCGACAGAGTGTTCATCGCCAGCCTGGACAGCGGAACAGACGACAGAAGCTGGAACACAGCAATAAGGATCGCCGGTAGGAAAGTCAACTGTAAAATCGACACGGGCGCGGAAGTCAACGTCATGCCGAATCGAGTCTACAATCAGCTCAGAACAAAACCGAAACTCAAGACCACAAGAACCACGCTTCACACCGTCGCAGGCCAGGTCAAGCCGATCGGAACCCTACGAGTACCGGTACAGTACAAGGAGAAGAAAGTGGAAGCGACCTTCTTCGTCGTCGAAAACACCACGAATACACTCTGTGGACTGCAGACATCGGTCGAACTCGGCCTGGTGCAGAAGCTTTTTCAGTAAGGGCGGCGTCCACGCAAGCACTCCTGACCGAATACAACGACGTATTCGATGACAAACTTCGGCAAACTACAAGGAAAACACCACATAACTATCAGGAGTGACGTCTGCCCATGTGTACACGCTTGTAGAAGAATACCTTTGGCCCTCTTACCAAAGGTGAAAGAAAAATTGGAAAACATGGAAAGAAATGGAATCATCGTTAAACGAGACGAGCCGACCGCGTGGGTTAACTCGATGCTCGTCGTGGAAAAGAAAGACGGATCGATCAGGCTCTGCATCGACCCAAGAGAGCTAAACAGAGCCATCATGCGAGAACACTACCAGGTACCAACCTTCGACGACGTCCTGCCGAGGCTGGCAGGCAAAACAGTGTTCTCCATCATAGACATGAAGGACGGATTCTGGCACGTAGAAAGACGAAGATTCGAGCAAGCTGGTGACATTCAACACCCCGTTCGGGCGTTACAGCTTCACCCGCCTACCGTTTGGCATCAGCAGTGCGCCTGAAGTGTTCCAAAAAGAGCACAGCAGGCGTTCGGGGACACGTTGGGCGTAAACATCGTCTTCGATGACATCATAATCGCAGCGTCGTCCGTCGACGAGCATGACAAGATTTTCAGACAACTCTTAGAGAGAGCAAGGGCCACAAACGTTCCTTCAACAAAGCAAAGCTTCAGCTGATGGTCTCAAAGGTGTGCTACCTGGGACATTTAGTCTCACAAGAAGGGATCTCGCCAGATCCAGAGAAGGTGCGGGCCATCACGAACTTCCCAACTCCGACATCGAGAGAGGACCTGCTTCGATTCAACGGAATGGCAACGTATGTCTCCAGATACATCCCGAACTTCGCCAATACCAAATGCCTACAGACAGCTGCTGAAGAAAGACGTCCCGTGGAATTGGGCGGAGCCGCAGCACACGGCGATCGAAAAGATCAAGCAGCAGATCGCAGGGACACCGGTACTGGCCACTACGACCCATCGAAACAGCTAATCGTACAGACAGACGCCTCTAGCAAAGGCCTAGGATCCTGTCTGATGCAAGACAATCATCCGATATGCTTCGCGTCAAGAGCTCTGACAGACTGCGAAACCAGGTATGCACAGATCGAGAAGGAACTGTTGGCGATAGTGTTCGCCTGCGAACGCTTCAACACATACCTCTATGGCCAAGAATTCATCGTCCAGTCCGACCACAAACCGCTCGAGGCCATTTTCAACAAACCGGTAGCCTGCACGACACCACGTCTTCAGAGAATGCTCCTGCGGCTGGGCAGATATCAGCTAAACGTCAAGTATACGCCAGGCAAAGACATGCACATGGCAGACGCCCTCTCGAGGGCCTACCTACAAGATGCCAGATCCCCCGCAGAAGAAGAACTCGCAGAAGACCTCGACGTGGCGGTCCACACGGTCCTGTTCAGGATCCCGATGAGCAACGCCGGAGTCAAGGAGATTCGATCAGCAACCGCTAGCGACCCGGAATTGACTCAAATTCGCAAATTCCTGACGGAAGGAATGCCCACCAACAGCAACGGTCTGCCTACCCAACTAAAAGCATACCGTCAGATCCTACCAGAGCTATACGAGACAGGAGGAATCGTGTTCAAAGACCGACGAATGGTGATACCGACATCCAAGCGCGAGGAACTAGTCAGGAAGCTCCACGCCAGCCACATGGGGAATAGAGAAGACGAAACAGCTGGCAAGACAACACTACTACTGGCCTGGGATCGACCACGACATAGAGATGTTCGTCCGCCGCTGCTCAACGTGCAGCCAAAACCGACGTAGACAACAGAAACAGCCGCTAATCCCTCATCCGGTCCCCCGACTATCCGTGGCAAAAGGTGGGGTGCGATATCTTCACGTTCCGCGGCCAAGACCACCTCCTGGTAGTTGATTACTTCAGCAAGTACATAGAGGTAGAGAAACTGACATCGAAAACAGCGACCGGAGTCATCACCAAGCTGCAGATAATCTTCAGCCGGTATGGGGTGCCAGAATCGCTCGTCGCAGACAACATGCCGTGTGCCAGTGCAGAGTTCCTCAGATTCGCCAAAGATTGGAATTTTCAAATCGTCACATCGTCACCGAATTATCCACAGAGCAACGGACAAGCGGAAAGAGCGATCCAAACAGCAAAAGAAACTCATGAAGAAAGCACACGAGTCAGGTCAGGGCGTAGCCAGGGCGTTTCTTCACCTACGAACAACCCCGATAGCCAACACAAATCTGAGTCCAGCACAGCTCCTCTACGGCAGATGCATCCGAACAGACCTGCCGTCAATGCCGCCCACAGCAACAACAACAAGTCTCAACAGCAGGGAGCAACTGGTAAGAAAACAATCGTTGGAGAAGCAGTTTGCAGACAGAGGATCAATGGACTTGCCGCGACTAAAACCAGGAGAGACGGTGCGCATCCGGCAAGGAGATCAGCTGATACTGGGACGAGTCCTAGAAGAGCTCCGGAACCACCACGCTCGTATCGCGTCATATCGACGGACGGATACGAACTCAGGAGGAATCGACGAGACCTGATGCAAACATTAGAACCTACTCCAAACATCGTCCCCGCGGCAGTGAGAATCGTTAGAGACCCCATGACGGATGGAATGCAACGCCAACCTCCGGGAGCACAGCCACCACAGATGGAACAAGAAACTGGGACTCGTCAGGAAAATAAACCAGCGGAGAACAAACCGGACCCGGTCCAGCAGCAACGACACCAGAAGAAGTGGAGCTGCCCAGAACCCCGTCGCCAAGGCCGGCACCTCGACGGTCAACAAGGATCCGCAAAGCCCCTGCACGATATTCGCCGTAAAGGGGGTTCTGGAGTGTACGCATGGTACACTCGGGGGGTGTGATATCATGTGATACAGACAATTGGGAATCGTGACGAGATGAGTCACCGAGGGCCGGCGACCGTTAAAGACAGGCGCTAAGCCCAGTCATAAACAACTGTAGGACGCGTTATGTAAAATGTATATACCTCACTGCTGGGCACATCAGGCAGGCGACGTGGGAGCCGGGGAGGGGGCGTCGGCTCAGGGGCAGGCCGGGCGGCGTCCCAACCGCAGTAAGCGACAGACTCTCGAGAGAGCAGCACAAGCGAACTTTGAGTGCGTAACAAAGACTTGTACATTATCTCTATATATTTTCATCGTAAAACGTTTCTATTTCATTTTGCTTAATTAAACGATTATATATCTTTTCCTGGAATCCGTCTTCTTCTCGCTGAGAACATAACACCCCCTTCAGCCTTCACACATGCCGACAAGCGCTTCTTCACTGACAGTATCGACTTCTTGATCTGGTTCTTAGGCAAACTCTCCCAGATATTCTTCAGCACCGTCTTCAACTCCGTGACTTCTGTGGCTTTGGCTGGTGTAATGAAATTTTAAAACATTTATATTGAATTGTCTTGGTTTTTCTTCAAAAAAAGTTAATATCTGTAATTACACGGTGTTTCAGTAAATCGGGACCCATTATATTTTGGTTATAACTTTTTCAGTGCGGATCTATTTTAATGAGCATAATATAAATGGGTTCACTAGAAAATTTGATTTTTATGAAATGATTCTCATTTGTACATTTTAGGTCTTTAATACTAAATTTGTCAAACAAAACAGAAAACTGAACAATTCGACCAAATGTTCGGTTTTGGCACGTAAATCCGAAGAAGTCAAAGCGGTACCCTTGGATAGAAAACCAAATCTATCTTGAATCAGACGGAGAGATCCTTTGATTCAAAACTGCTATGAGCTTGTCTGTAATTGGAATTAATTGGTGTGTATTTTAAACGTGTTCGACGCTGTTAATCCGGCGGCGGCGGTGTCTGCTTCTGCATCGTGACAGTCTCATCGTTTATTTCGCTTAAATTTTCTTTAATCATTTTGCTGATACGCGTCGTTTGTTTAGAGAGCCTTGCATTTCTGTTCTATTTCATTGAACTGAGAACGAAGATTTAAGAATTCCCGCCGATCGTGATTCGTGCAGTGTGTGTCTCGGACGTCCGTACTTCGCACTTGGCCTTATCGTTAATAAAGACGCTAAAAACAGTGGGCATATTTTTCATGGTGGGCCTGGAGCTTCAGCCCCTGCCTTAATATGGCCCTGATTAAGTGGCAAAAATACAGTGTATAATCAAAATCTGAGTTCGTGACACGGGAAATTTCTTAAATATTGACCCAACAGACAGTGGCGGTTCCACGTGGGAGATGAGGGAGTCATGCAACCCCCTCCACCGGACATTCTGAGTTACTTGTTTGCTTGTGTAAACCTAATTTTGGGTAAGTCTAGTAAAACTAACTGGGGATGACCTTTTTGCTTGTCAACCTATTTTTCGGTAAAAGCGTAGTAAAATTAGGGATAAAATTCTCTTTTTCAGCCTTTTCGGCAAATTTATTTACTTTTTCGTTATATTTTCATCCCCCCACCAACTTTCTATGAATTCATTCATCTCCCCCACCAAGAAATCCTAAAACCGCCACTGGCCCCCATGGTTAGAAGTTGCCACCCCAACGGCCCCCCACTTGCCAAACCCTGAAGCCGCCAATGGGTAGTGGTAATGATGTGCAGAAAACCGGCACCTACGCGATACACCGGCAAAGTGTTGGTGGTATTGCACGCCTGGCTGAGGGCCTTAGAAATGGAGGTAGGCCTATATATAAGCCCAGTCTTCAAATTTGAGCTCGGAAAGGACTTTGACTTTATAAATAGCACAGTAGACTATCTGTGTAAGAGGCAATAACATTGCAAAATAATATTTTTAAAGATAAAATACATTACAAACACAAAGCGGTAGATAGAAATAATGTACTCAATAGGCACAACAACATTCTGTTTGATTTACTAAAAGATCACTACACCATAATGTAAGGAGAACTATTACATTATAATGTTCATCTGTGAACAAAACACAATAAAATCACAATAAAACCATCGAAAACACTAAGCAAATTTAGAGTACCAAATGGTAATGAAATTATCAGCTACAGAAAAAAACTGCTACAGCAGCGGTTCTCAACCTTTATAGTGCCGCGACCCCTCCAATTCAACTCCCCATGATGTGGCGACCTCCAACCGTAAAATCACTTTCGTTCATAATGTAAACTTTTAGAAATAATAATGCTATAACAATTAGAATGTTTGAAATCATTCTGATTCAATTGTCTGCAATGCCTATCCTCGAATGGCAATTCTAGTTTTAAAAAACTAGTAACTACCAATGGGAAAACTTAGCACATTTACAAGTTTTCCACATCAAAAAAGAGACAACCCCGTATTTCCGAAGATTTCAGGCGACCCCTGGCAAAACGTCATCCGACCCCCGTCGGGGTCGCGACCCACAGGTTGAGAACCGCTGTGCTACAGAAATAAGTAACAGCTAACTTATTTTGTCTTATTGCTTACCATAAAATATAAAATATCATATTTGAAATAGTTTCAATGTCAAGTTCAGGACGAATTAAATTCTTTAAAAACGTAATTTAAACTACAGCAACAAAATTAGTGACGGCACTGTCTAAAAATTCAATTCATTTACATTATTTTTACAATATAATACAAAAAAGAATGTAAAATAACCTAAGTTTGAACAAAACAATAAAATCACAAGAATTGTCCTCCGCTTCAAAAGCAACACTTGAGTGCGTTTTGCAGATGAAATGTGCAACATAATTTATCAGTAACATAAAGCAACATCAACTTCAGTTCACAAGTGAAAAGTTAACAAAATATATCAAAATCTGCTGCGATATTGGACACTGCACTTGAACACTAAGAAATTATAAGAAAATCATTTTGATTATCAATATATTCATCATAAGGCACAATTTATCCAGGTCCGTCGAGAGGGGGATGCAGGGGCAAATGACAATATTGCAATTTTTATGACTGATATGAAAAGTTCTGATAACCAAAAAAGGGTCATCACTTGAATTTGAGCAAAATTATCCATAAAATCATGGAAATAATAAAATTGCCAAACTTTTCCCATAAGAAATGGAGATTGTTCAGGGGCCCGTGACTGCTCTGCCCAGGGCCCGATTTTCTGTTGATGAGCCTGGATTTATGCATTACATACAAAATCAAAAGTAAAATATATTTTAGGACTGAAAATGAAACGAGATCAATTCTGCAAATGCTGAACAACAAAATTCCTGGGACCGCAAGTTTATAAAACATTAACAAGTCCGTTTTAGCATCAGGAAACATATTGCCAACAGAAACGGTCTTAATTAGGAAATTTACCGGTAAGCAAACAACTGCCCTACCCATCAATCAAATAATTGCTCTGTAGACATTGTCAAAAACAAAAAACAGATCTCTTCAGAATGATTTTCACAACAATAACAGAATCAATATTTAAAGCTTAATGCCCATCTATGTGTCTCAAACAAATACTAAAATATGGTTTTAAAATATAAAACTAGTGTAGAGTACCAAAGATAAAGGAAATTAGCACCAAGAGCAAAAGTACCGTACTTTTATTTTTCCTTACTGTTTATCCTAAAATTAATTTTTCTGGCACACAGCATTGAATATCATTATCACTTTCGTAAAACATGAATGATACCTCAAATTTAAATAAACTATAGTAGTGCATCAAGTAATATGGCATAACTGAAATGTTTAACATTCACATACCAGGAATCAGCACAAGACACATGTATGGACATGGGTAACATGTTTCACATTTGTTATTGTGTCATGTCAATTGTTTTGAAAACCAGATAACAAACTATCTTGACATATCAAGCATGTGGACATTAGTAAGTTGGCTGAATGTGTTAAGCAATGATGCCACAGTGTTTTTTTCTGCTTGAATGGCATTCCTGAACCTTTTCTTCAATATTTTATATTTTAAAAATTGAAATTAATTTAAGAAATGGTAAGGATTTCCAAGTTTTAACCGACTCACATCAGTGTGCAATAATCTGCGTTTTAATTAGAGATTATACCACAGTGGTCTATAATAACAGTGGTATATAAATAAGATATACAAAACAAATCAGACATAAAGATGCTTTCCAGCACTTCTTGTCTAAAAAAGCACTGTGAGGCCATAGACTCAAGAGAGATCGATGGTGTAAAAAGCAGCTCACCAGCAGTTACAAGAATTCAACTTCTCATGACATGCAGATTTGCAACTTTTTCAGGCTTTCTGAACAGTTTGGTATATCTGAAAGAGGTGCACAGCCTTTTCCTGCTGAGGGCCAAACTCAACATACTCAGATTACTTGATGGCTGAAATCTCAAAACTTCTATAATCTATAATACATTTTATATAAATATGCAACTTAAACAAAATTAACTATAATGAATGTTTTAATTAACTACTGCTTGGCACAAAGATTAGCAGTAGCCCAATTAATATGGAAATCCCCGTCAGTTGATATATAATTTCTATAATAAAATTATTGCTATTGGACCAGTTTTCTGTGTTCTTTTAATTTTCTCGGAGGGCCGCGGAGAGAACAGGTTGGCGGGCCGGTGCCTGCGGGTTGTGCACCCCTGGTACATGAGAAACGACTCCAAAGTGAACGAGAATGATTCATTTTCTTCAGGCTGGCCAACCTACATTGCAATTTGTGCCATCCTCTTTTTCATTCCAACAGTTTCCTTGAAGGATAATACCTAAATCTTATACATGCCTTGTTGAGAAATGATTCTGTTCAGAGTCTTCCACACAAAAGCAACTTCTATCTACTGAAGAAGTTCAGTAAAACAGTTAAAATCTTCATCAGTCAGAACTGGAAAATCGGTTCCAACTCCGCTGAACACGTTCTTCTGCTCGTCTGACGTCACCAGCATCCTGAAAATGTCGTCGCTGAGAACGTCACGAAAGGCAGCGTCGTCAGGAAGATTGGAGGACAGGCCCACAATGTCCAAGTCATCGGTCGCAAAGTCTGGGTTTGCAGCAGAAGATGTGATGTTGTTGTTGTTGTTTTGAGGCTGCATGCTATTCTCAAAGACAGCTGCACTTGGAGAGTTAATATAAGAACTGGCCGCATGATTCAAAGAGCAATTTACGGATGTAGATCCAGACATTGCGTTACTTGGAGAAGTTACGAGCAATTCCAAGGCTGATGATGACGTCAACGATGATGATAATTCGGTTTCAAGGAAATCTGAAGATGCTTTATAAAATCTAGAATCTTTGCCCCGTGAAGGTGATGGCACCATTCGTCTTCGGCCAAAAGCAGTACGCGGAACACTGACTGGAACATCGGGAAATGCGTACGAATTCACCGCAGAGGTGGGAACGAATGGCTGACAAAAGCTCGTTTTGATTTGCGAAACCGGCATTTCATATTTAATTTTGGGTATTTTCGGAGTGACAGAAGCAGGGAAGCCAGTGTAATTCCATTGTCCAGAATGATCAGCCAGACCGGTAAATTGACGAGGTTGCAAATGATGAGATCTTGTTAGCGAAGCTTGTCCTAGAAAGAAAAAGCATGATTTCAATTAGAGAAACTTTTGTCTTCCATCATTGTCTTCATGCAAAAGACATCCAATTATTAGGGCTGTACCAGATTTTGACTCCCACTCTAACAAATCCGGAATTCGGCCATTTTCACAAATCTGGCCCCGGCCACATTCTGCCAGATCTAATCAGATTTTACAGATCTTAAAATTTTGAGTCCGGCACAGGTCTATTATTTACTAACTAACTAACCCTTTCTTTCTAAAAGTTAAAAATATCAAGGTCCACTATTAGGAATACACAAATTCTTGATTGGAAGACAAGCCTGTTTGGACACAAATTCAACTGTCAAATCCAAAAAATTGGGATTGGACATTGGATACTGCACAAAATTACATGTTAAGGTAGACTTCAAAATCAAAAAATTTCATGGCAGTTAAAGCAATGTCCTAGCTATCACAATGAGCTTGGTTTCAAAGTTTCAATTCTTTAAGCCATACATTTCCGTTGAATCCAAAAAATTCAAATCCATTGAACCAAACTGATAGAATTACAATGACTGACAGCATTGTAGATTACAACATACCTGAAGGCATATCAAATGGTGGCGTGAAATATGATGAATATGTTTGAGTCAATCTCTTTCTCTTAGCGTTGATGCCAAATGGATCTGCAAGTAAACATTTTCACAAACATTTTTTCACCAGTGAAAATCCTCGAAATAAATAATCGTCTAATCTGAGACCTAACCAGATAACCTTTGCATCATATTTATGAAAAAGACTGACGCTTCACTCAGTTACATATATTTACACTATCATTTGGCACAATAAATTTCAAGCCACCTCCCGGGAATGAAAATTGTGATTAAGCGCACGTGATTTAACCCTCACATCACAAGAGGGATGGTTGCCAACTTGCTACCAATGTTCCCAGTAATGTGGGTGCATGGGCGCGCACCCAAAACGGCAAGACAGGTGTCCAAAAAAATTTATATTGTCAAAAAAATTTGCAGAAACTTTTATTTTCTAATTAAAAATTAATAAATATTTAAATATTCAATATTTGACTTAAGTCACAAGTGCTGCACTATATGAATATATATTCTCAGTGACCCCATTTAAGAGACGACTTCTGGTTCATCGCATGGTTTATTTTGTTCACAGGCTTAATTATATTAGCACACGTGAGTTTGTTCCTTTACGCGAAACAAAATTTCCCAAAAGTTAGTCAACTGGGAAATTGTTGCCCAAGAGAAATTTCATGTGTACACGAACCCTCAAGAATTAGAGGGAACATTGCTTTAAATTTAGAATCCAATGGTCTAAAACAATATTTAATTTTCAGAGACTGGGCCGATTCAGAAACTACCCCCTAACAAAAGTTGTTGCCAAAAAATGAAAAAATATAGTGGCCTGAGGACTAATGTCAAATGCACTTAACTGGGTCCGAGGGTTGATATGTTGTGCATCTAACAGGGTTTTACCGAATTCAATAATATTAAGTGCACCTGGATTTTCTGGATAATAAGTGAAGGTTTTTGCCTCTCCAACTGCATTGTCTGATGGCCGCATAAGATACAGGCAAACATCAACCGGTCTTTTGATGTCAGCCTCACAGTATGGCGGAGTTTTAAAGACAACCACATACTGTAGAAAAAAACAAAGATTGTAAGCAGTAATTATTAATGTGATACATGGCAGTGATAAAAACATTTCATTATTTCATCATTCTGCTGTGAGTCACTTGAAAAATATATCCAAGATTAAACATAAAGGTCATTCCATAATCAGATCTAGGCTTTGATGTTGCCGCTGCTCCCGTTTCAGGCAAGCTGCAACATGAGTGGCCTATGCGATCAATCTATGGTAATTTGCCATTCCTTTCCAGCTTCATACTTCTACTCATCTGAGCTTGGCAGTGAAAGACCGAGTTGACTTCTGGTACAATGACCTGATACCAGAACAAACAGTCAATAATCCAAGAGCCTTGCAACACTGAACACTGCTTGACTTTAGTGCTCTAATGGCAATCAGTATCGCAAATCGTGTATCAGTACTGTAGGTTGCTAGAACTTTAATACAAGCAAACATTATCAAATGGATGCAAGCTCAAACACTGGATGAAATTAAAGAAACTATGACTTAAATTCTTTTGAAAAGGCTCGCATCGAAACAGAAGAGCTGAACACTCAATTCGTTAACCTAAATGCAATTCTATTATATGAATATCTTACTTGTTTATGAACATCTGTGCTGGAGAAACTTCCCTCCTTTTCCCAGGACTCACCATTTTCCAAACGATGAGAAAATATGACCTTTATATCCTCTAAAACAATGAATTCCAATGTTTTGAAGCTCAGACACAATAGTTTTTAATGCTGAGTGCCACGAAGACCATACATCTAATGATATGAAATGCAAGATCAACTCAAATTACCAACAAAATTATTTTTTGAAAGTCATCTTGAAATCATTTCATAACACTCCTCAATCTATGAATTAATTTTTTTTCAATCAATTAAATAACTTTATTTGTCAACATCTTGTTTAATACAAGAAAAAGAGGGGAAAAGCTTAACTAGACAACTTGACATGGTGTTAAAAAAATTATATATAAGCCATGAATGTCCAAAAACTTGTTTATCTTTCTTGTTTATTGTTTTATTTATTTATTTTTTCATTAATATTTATCGTTGAGAAAAGGGTTGGCCTAAGGATCCCGTAATATTAGCCAATCTCAGTTTTTAATTAGATGACATATAAAAGATGGAAACTAGGTGATATGTAGTAATCAAGTAAGAAGTGAATGAGTTAATTAAGTGAATTAACAACAGAAGATACATATATTCATATTTATTGATTTAGAGAGTAATTTATTGCATATAATATATTTAATATATTTAGTAAGCTCAATTATAAGTTAGTATATATATATTATATAATTATATTGGGATAAATTAATTAAAGGCAGCTAAGTTCAACAGTTGTAATTTTTAAACACCTTTCTTAACTTTGCTGCAGAGTAGGAAAACCTCATCTCCTCCTCGAACCGACCCTGAGATTCGACTTAGACGAACAATTGAGAGCTCTGAACAAACCTCTGACAAAAACAAACACAATAAAACCATAACAAACTTCAACACAAATTCAATAAACTATCAAATCATCTGAGCGATTATGCAAACTATTAATCAAATCACTCAACGTGCAGTCACTTTACTATCAAAATAAATGAACAATCATTAAGATTTTGATTTACTAGAGCTGAATCGTAAATGATTTCACAATGACATCGGTTAGTGAAAGATTATAAGGACCTCAGTTCAGTTCCTTTACTAAACAATCACCCAAAAGGTTCATATCATATCTCAATACAGATAATTAGACTATCAGTCACGATAAATAAATTCAAAATTCATGTTAGTCATCATTTTACACTGAAAAATGATATTTGACACACTTTTATCCATAATTGGATTTGACACCACTGGATTCAGAGCAACCATTGTTCCATTAATGTTGGCATAAACTTGAAAACAAAGACATATTGTTGTCAGATCAACGCTGTCGTAATTTGTTGGATGACCGGCTAAAAAAAGAGACAGACAAAAACTGTCAACAGAATTTAAATCAATTCACCTAAGTCTATACACAGCCTTTGCTCAAAATTTAACAAAACTTTATAAAACTGATAAGCCTTTGCCTAATAACCAAATCTTTAATTAGGAAACAAAAAAATTGCTATCCATCCGTGCCAAAAAGAAAAACTCTACACCCAAAATCGGACCCCTCCCCAACATTTTGTTCAAATTTTGATCAAAGGTCAATAGCAAAACGTCTTCAGTAAAACCCAAATGTGAGTGATAGAGCAAAAAAAATAATGTGCATCAATACATCAGTACTGATATTGAGCAGCAAAAACTTGCATTTCTAAACTGTCATTGAAATTTGAACAAAATGACCAAAAACTTATTTGGCTAAATCTCATGTAAACCATTAAAATCCAAAAATAATGTTGAAATGAATATTTAAATTCACTGAATAACTAAAAATTGGATAACTGCTAAACACACTGATCATGATGGCAACAAAAGCAACTAATAGGAACAATTAGAGTAACATTTCAAAGGCTAACAGCCATAGACTGATTTCAACTGTTGCTAACATTTAAATTGATTGGCTAGCAGTGAAAAATAATTTTTGAGAAAGTGATTTTTGACCAAGTGATCGGCCATCGGGAATCACAGCCCATACTTTGAGAGACACTCTTTCAGATCCTAGTTACAAAGGCCTTTTCTCTCAAGAAAAATTCGAAGAAAGAATTTGATTTTGTGAAGAGATTGATTTCTCACTGTTGAAAGGGTCAATGTTCATCGATCGTCTTTCTTCGAGATTTCTACCAATGTCTTTACGAGTACAGCACTGAACTCCTATGTTGGCAAAACTGTTGAAACAAACGTCACTATGTAGTCTTTAGCATCACAAATAAAAAAAACAGTGCAATATTCATGGAATGTACAACGCAATATACAAGTGTATAAGGCAAACATGTAACATGAATTTGAATCTGGCCACAGTCATGGAATGATGACAGCATGAAACTCATCTCAGGGGTCCATCAGTCACAGTTACAGCATTCTGCTCAAGTTAATCAATTATTAAACTGTGGTTGAGTTATGATCAAGTCCATTAAACAAACATATGTAGCACAACAATTTACTAAAACAGTAATAAACTCGAGGTGTAGGGGCCCAAAAAGTCTATTTGGACTCAAGGGGCCGTGAAAGTGTCCAATGCCACTACATAGCCAGTACATCCCACATGTAGGTGTAGTTTAAGAAAAACAAGACACGTTCATAGAGCTCTATATATGCATAAAAATATGTCAAACTTACATATTTTTAAACAGTAAACTCATTTTCTCATAGCAGGATTTCTGTGGTAAATATTTTAAAAATTCACTTATGAAATAATATGGCATTGTCACATAAATGCATGAATTGTGCAATGTTACTTACGGAATTGGTTCACTGGAACTATTAATCTGGACCCTGCAGATGCCATTGAAGCAGTTCGTTCCAACCAAATGATGTGGATGAGGCCTGGCTGGTCTATCCGTTGTCACACATGACACCACAGCCACAGCTATACCAGAGTAGTTGTGAATCTGCAAAGGGATAATTGTGGTAGATAAAGCAAGGTGACTGGCACAAAAGTGCAGCGTAACAGCGCTCAAATTTGAAACCAATTTATAGCAACTTGTACTGATCGCTGCACCGATACAAAAATGGCAAACACTGTAAACATGATACGATTCCAGTCAACCAACGGAAGCTGAAGTTTGCCAATCATTATTATTATTATTATTATTATTATTATTATTATTATTATTATTATTACTATTATTACATGTTTGTTAACGCATATTAAGTCATTCACTAGGTGAAGAATCATAAGTGTGGGGTGAGTCACGTGTCCTAAACAGTGTAGGCCAAACTGCAGAGTACAGTTTTCAGTCATCGTTTAAAAGCAACTATAGAAACAGTTAAGTCCAAAGTGACAGTTTTCGGAAGCTGTTCCAAACAGACAGAGCAGCATTGGCGAAGGAACGGTTGGTGAGAGAAAGGTGAGTGTGCTGCTGTAGCAGATTCTGAACTGCTCTCTGATCTCAGATCAATTCTGAGAAGATGGAAAGCTGCCTGCAACCATTAGTCACCCATCCATGTTCTAACCAAGACCAATATTGCTTAATGCCAATATCAGTGGACCCTCACTCCAACAAGTTATCAGCCAAATTTGTTAAAAATTAAAGTTTAATCCAGATTTTACTGCAGAATTTTATTGAGCATGAATTTAGCAAGAAATAATGCAAGCAACAAGCACTCAAAACATCAAGTCGAGTATTAAAATGAAAAAGGACACTTCATTTGTTCAGAGTATGCCTTAGAATGATGGAGTAGCACTTTCAATTTTTGCAGCAGCCTTTCCCTTGCTACCTTTCCTTCCACTACATAAGCACCTGATGTACTCAATTACAGCTGAGTCAGCTAGGTGAGCACTCGGGCAGAAATGTCAAAAACGTTTCTGCCACGACTAAGGTAGGTCTGAACCCCATCTCTCGCGACTGGGTCAAACTGGCTGTATTAGCCTGTTACTTTTCTTGCAGACTTAAGATATGAAATATTGTGGTATCAAGTGCATTTGTTCAAATTAACTATAAGTAAGTACAGTGCTGTAAGTACTGTACTATAAGTACAGTGGTTCTCACACAGGGCAGTCCCTACTGAACCACTTTAAACCTTGTTATATTATTATTATTATAACTAACTAGTTACTTCTCGAGTAACTGTAACAACAGTGTAGTTACTTTCTTTGAAAAATAACTTGCATCTATAATTAGTTACCTTTTTACAAAGTAACTTGTAACTGTAACTAGATTTTTAAAAAGTAACTTACCCAACACTGAATACTGGTACATACCAAATTACACTACTAGAGTTAAAATTAAAAGAAAATATCAAAATGATGTCATCACTAACACTATGTCCTTTTAATATGGCATCTTTGTCCTTACTTTAATCGAGGGAAATGTACGATGTTCGTTTGTGCTGTGTTCGCCTTGAATGCTGCCTGCCGTTCGACCTTCACTGATATATCGAAATCTCAGACCTTTTCCCATCGGCTGTTCCGTTATCTCGACATAAACGTTTCTCAGTGAATCCATGTTGGCCATGAGAGCAACCTGTAATTCTTGCGCAATTTTAAAATCTGAAAAAATGCAAGTTGGAAACAATTTTAGTCAAATTGTCTAATCTTATGATTTAACGAATACCAAACAGAAAATCACTCAGGAACAGAATTCAATATAGTAAATTGATGAGTCAGTCAATTTATATTTTAAAAATTAATAGGAAACATTAGGCATTCAGTAAAGAAAACTTATAAAAAAAAATACTCACTGCTTTCAAACAATTCTGAACTTTTATCTTTGGTTAGAAAGAAATACTTATAATACTTACTCAAACTTCTTCTTCAGTAGTCTAAATATTTGTAATCCACAATCATTAATGCTTAAATATAACGCCAGGCCAAGTGACATTCGTTATGCAATGATATCAAACTAGTCAACGAATTTCATTCAAAGTCACAAACATAATACAGCACAACCAATGACGGCACATCGATAATTAAAGCCTGTATCAGCGTAGGACTACTGGCCCGTTTAAACTTCCGTCTAATTTCCAACGGTTTCAAACGAACAGGTTGCTCAATGCAAACAAAACACACTAGAGTTGAAACTTACCAAATGCAACGCCGAAATCCAGGAACTCAGCAGTTCTTAAATTCTCTCAAGCACTGATCACCAATTACATCAACTAATACTTGATTCCTGTATTTGAGATTTTAAATTAAAATGCCTCACGAAGTCGGACTAGAGTCGGTCTTATCAGATAAACACAGAGGAACTGTTACTAAGCCAGGCAACGGCAAATTTTCCCGGGACGCTTGCCAGTTGGGCGCAGCCGAAGGGGACAGAAATAGACACAGGTGAATTCCATACAGAAAACCACTCTCAGTCATAAACAATCCCTCATCTGTTTCCGGCTTTAATTGCCGAACAGCATTAATATAGACCAGCAATTAAATGTTCACACACACACACACACACACACACACACACACACACACACACACACACACACACACACACACACACACACACACACACACACACACATATATATATATATATATATATATCTGATTTCGGTTCTGCATTTAGTGTAACATTATTTCATCATTTTTTATTTACATTTTTTGCTGTATTGTAGAAATTTGTGTTTTAGTTGGCAAATCTTGACGTATGTTAAATTTTCAATATATATACTTTATATATATATATATATATTTATAAAAATATATATATATATATATATAAGTGTGTGTGTGTGTGTGCGTGCATGCGTGTGTGTGTGTGTGTGTATGGACGTGCGTGTACGTGTATGTATGTACGTGCATGCAGACCTACGAATCTACGATGTGTCACCGTGTGTGCCTAAGTGCGTGCGTACGTACGTGTTTGCACGCGTCTGTGTGTGTGTGCTTGTGTGTGCCTGCATGCGTGCTTCGATCTCTGCTTTGTGAATGTCAGTAGGTAATGCTGTAACGAAATGAAATATTGAGGCTATTTTAAAACATTAGCAAATGACAGATGAGTCAAACAAATTTCCAAAAGTATGCACACCAAAAGTCAAACAATCTGTGACTTACAACTCAATTGTATTCAAGACAATAATGCAACAGAATTTCTAGAAAACACTTTACGATGTCGGAACGTCAATATTACACATGCATTTGACCAACCGAAAAGTGCATGAATTTATAATAACATATAAAATATAAATCTACAAAAAGTTACTTAATATAAAAAAACACATTTAACAAAATTCTACTGCAAATGGATCTTCAAACTGCAAATCATAGACTGCGAAATAATTGACAATCTTTCATCTCAATGACCTCATCATCTGACTTCATGTCTAAGGATTTTTAAACTGCATTTGTCAATTAATATCGCTGTGAACCAGTTATTCAAATTCGATTAGCTGCACAATGAGAAATAATAATAATAATAATAATAATAATAATAATAATAATAATAATAATAGTAGTAGTAGTAGTAGTAGTAGTAGTAGTAGTAGTAGTAGTAGTAGTAGTAGTAGTAGTAGTAGTAGTAGTAGAGGTGGTGGTGGTGGTGGTGGTGGTGGTAGTAGTAGTAGTAGTAGTAGTAGTAGTAGTAGTAGTAGTAGTAGTAGTAGTAGTAGTAGTAGTAGTAGTAGTAGTTGTTGCTGTTGTTGTTGTTGTTGTTGTTGTAACAAGGTTTAAAGTGGTTCAGTAGGGTCTGCCCTGTGTGACAAGTTGACAACCACTGTATATAAGCCAGGCCTAGACAATATTAAAAAAGTGAAACCGAAAGATGCCCGAGGACAGGCCTAATAGGCCCCTAGATTTCTAAACATGTTTAATACAACAGCTAGCATATAATCAGAAACTACTGCATAACGATCAGGGTTTAATCTAGGCCGTTTGCGGGGGAGGAATTGCCCTTTTCCCCTGGAAATTTCAAATCCCCCGGAAAATTTGGCATACTACATCAATTAACAGCAGCCCCCTAGCAGAATTCCCCCCTGCTTTGTCAGTTCCCCCGGCTTTGTCAGTTCCCCCGGCTTTGTCAGTTCCCCCGGCTTTGTCAGTTCCCCCGGAGTCCAGGCAGTATTTAATCTAGACTCCTGGACTACGGGGGGAACTGACAAAGCCGGGGAGAAACTGACAAAGCCGGGGGAAGCTGACAAAGCCGGGGGAATTCTGATAGGGGGCTGTTGCTAGTTGATGTAGTATGCTAAATTTCCGGGGAATTTGAAATTTCCGGGAAAGGGCAATTTCCCCCCGGAAACGGCCTAGATTAAACCCCGAGTCCAGGAGTCTGGATTAAACACGGATAACGATAGATATTAGATCAGGGGTCTCCAAATGGTTCCTGCTTTAATTGACCAACACCTTGTTGTTGTTCTTCAACATGACTTTCCAACCGATTTTCATCATCCTTCTAAGAAACCACACTTCGGTTGCCGCGAGTTTTTCCCATGATTTTGGACACTGTCCAAGTCTCGCAGCCATATAACAATATTGGCCACACGTATAAGATTTCAGCACAGTTAGGCCTATTCTTGTTGGCATCGTTAGGTTATGTGTTGGTTTTTCAGAATATTCATAAGCCCGCTAAATGCTGACTTGTCAATTCTTCGTCACATCTTCCATCGCTCGTGATTTGTACTCCTAGGTATTTTAACTGCTTCACCTGTTGAATTTCGTGTTGTTGAACATAGGCCCCTATACTTTGCAGATAGGAGATCATAGGACCTAGGATTTTCTTTCGTTTTTGAAATTACCATTGACTGTTTTTTGTGATTTGTTTTTAATCTTGGTTTTCCTGCCTCTTCTACCACTTTGTCAATCAGTCTTTGAAGTTTGTATCTATAATAACGGTACAATAGTAAAAACAACATTTTTATTTAAAATAGGCCTAACTCTGTGTTAGCGCGATGTTTTGGCTTATTCATCAAATTCATCACTGGAGAGGGGTAACCGGTATGTGACAGGGGGTGTTAGTGGGGAGCAGTGTTTAATCTAGACTTCTAATCTTAAAACTTAAAAAAAAACTTCTATAGCGCCACTTTCATAATGCACAGGAGCATCAACCGATGGCACACCAAATCCAAATCACTAAAGATCCAAGTCAAATCCAGGGTATCCGGCCGGACAAACGGGTGACAGTCTATGGTGGATAAGCCCGGTCAAAAGATGGGTTTTTAATCTTGCTCTAAAATTTGTAAAGAATTTGCAATGCGAACATGCTGAGGTAATGAGTTCCAGAGTTTTGGGGCGGCCACTGAGAAAGCACGAGAACCAAGAACTGTCCGAGTATGGGAGATGGAGAGAACTATTGCAGACGAGGATCTGGTCGAGTATTTGTTTGCTTGTACAGAAAGTTTTGAAAGAAGGTAACTGGGTTCCTTATAATAAAGTGTTTTGTATACCTGAAGGCAGATTTTAAAGTCTATCCTTTCTTTAATTGGAAGCCAGTGAAGACCCCTTACGGACTGGGGTTATGTGCTCACGCTTTGGGGTTTTTGAAACTACCCGAGCCAATGAATTTTGAACTCGTTGGAGTTTAGCCAGGTTTGATTTAGAAATGCCAAAAAGAAGGGAGTTGCAATAATCAAGACGACTGGACACTAAGGCATTTGCCAAAAGCATTAATGCAGGTTTATTCAGAAATTTCCTAATACGATACAAATCACGAAGGTGGTAGTGAGCTACTTTACAAATGCTATTTATGTGAGTTGAGAAAGAAAGTGTGGAATCAAAAATTACTCCTAGATCTCTGACTTCTGGCCTCCGGGGGGGAACTGAAAAAGCCGGGGGAAAACTGACAAAGCCGGGGGGAATTCTGCTAGGGGCCGCTGTTAGTCCATGTAGTATTCCAAAATTTCCGGGGAGGAATTTGAAATTTCCGGGGGGAAAAGGGCAATTCCCCCCGGAAACGGCCTAGATTAAACACTGGTGGGGAGGAGAAGTCAGTCAGTGACGGTGACGGTGACGATGATGACGACGACGATGATGATGCTGATGATGGTGGTGGTGGTGCTGGTGGTGGTGATGAATCTGTCAATCTGATGATGATGAATCTGATGATGATGAATCTGATGAATCTGATGAATCTGATGATGAATCTGATGATGATGATGATGATGATGATGATGATGACGATGATGTACCCAACTATACGCCACACAAACCTACCCTCTTCTTCTCCCTCTTTTTACAATTCCCAACCTTCTCCAAATTAAGTACCCCTCTCCGCTCACTCTTCTATCTCCTTCCTGACAACCCTCTCTTTCCCCTCCCCAACTACGCCACACAAACAGGGCGCGATTTGCGAGGGGGAAGGGGAGAATCTCCCCACTGCCAAACTGCATCCCCCCTACTGCTACATCCCCCACCACTACATCCCCCACCGCTACATTTCCCAACAACTACATCCCCCCAAGTTCGACATATTCTCCCCCACTGCTCCAGGTCACAAATCGCACCCTGCACACAAACATACCCTCTCCTTTTCCCTCCCTTTCTCATTCCAACCGTTTTCCGCCGCTCTTCTCTTCCTCCTTTCCTCCCTCTCCTTTCCCTGCCTACTCCTCTCTTTATTACTCTATCTCCATCAAGTCACTCTCTCCCGGACCGCGATTGATAGTGGAAGATTGTCACAGAAATCTGACAACGGCAGACATAATTTCAGAAAACAGACGAAGCTTTTAGCTGAATTTAAAACATTCGACACGACACGGTCAAAACTAGCCTACCTAGCCTAGCCTTCCCGTCATGCTTAACGGGGAAACCAGCTAGCCAAAATATGAATGCACAATATTCCCCGAATACACATATGTTGAGTTTCATACAATCCTAGGGGCCGTCCATAAAGTACGTCAGGCAGGTTTTCTGGTTAATATATTCGAGTTTATCGTTCAATTTCTTTCTATCAAGTATATTTAAGATTTTCTTTACACTGATGTGTGACGTAACGCTGGTCCTTGACCCTTCTGTGTCACAAACTGTCACGCTTTCTTAGACCCCTCCCATCCTTAAATGTGAGATGATGCCAAATGATTTAAATGTTTCAAGTTGCACGCGTTCATCTATGATGATTGCACTTGCCTTTGGCAGAGGCAACATGCAGTCCGATATTGCATCTAGCAGTGCGACAACAGATTTCAGAGAAGAGAATTACTGGATTAAAACATGGTGAAGCATTGGTGTTATATTGTGCATTGACTAATTAATCCTTTTAAATAATAGGAAGGAGGAGAGGTAGGAGAAGACAAAGAAGAAGAAGGAGGAGGAAAAGAAGAAGAAGAAAGAGAAGAATGAAGAAGGAGGATAGATAAATGTTTTACAGCAGTGATGTAATATATATATAAGCAAATTAACAGATCGATCGTGTAAGCATTGTGACATACTGTACAGGGTGCGATTTGTGACCTGGAACAGTGGGGGATATGTCGAGCATGGGGGATGTAGTTGTTGGGGAAATGTAGCAGTGGGAAGATGTAGTTGTGGGGGATGTAGCAGTAGGAGGATGCAGTTGTGCAGTGGGGATTCCCTCTTCCCCCTACAAATCGCGCCCTGGTGACATAATGCATATTAATTTAAGTGCTTTGACTATTGACCATCTCCGTTACATATAATCAGGGCGCGAATTGTAGAGGGAAAAGGTGACTCTCCCACTGCCCAACTGCATCCCCCTACTGTTACATCCTCCCACCACTACACCCCCACTGCTACACTTCTCCAACAACTACATCCCTCAAGCTCGACATCCCCCCACTGCTCTAGGTCACAAATCGCATCCTGCATGTAATTGACGCAAAAGTCTTGAAAGAGATGTATCATATTCAAGAATGTTTTATGGATGGTCTACTAGTAAACTAGAGCTTAATTTTCAAGGTAATTATAGGCTACTAATTCGCCCTTAATTTCAAGTATGCTTTTCTATCCGATCTAGTCTGTCCTCAAAACGAAGTAGGCCTAGGCCTACCGTAAGCATAGGCAAAACCCTAAAACACAAAAAATCAACTATAATGTATTTGGGCATGGGATTACACCTGGAGTGTACACTGTACAATTCACCCACTGTATCATTGGCTTAAAAGCCTTAAATGCAGTGGCGCCGTGGCGGTTCCAAGAATTCAGGTGGGGGATTCAATGAATTCTAGGCAGTTGGTGGGGGGATGCAATGAAATCCCGAAAAGGTTGACGAGCAATCAGAAAAAGTCGTTGGCGGTGTTTTATTTTTTCTTTGGCCAGTAAATAATGACGCAATGAACCGTGCCGGAAAAGGCTGACAGACAAAAAGGTGATCAGCTCCGTTTTGTACACAGAAATAGCGGCTCTGACCCGGTAAACTCTAAAACACTGACAAGCAAAAACAAGAAAAGCTCGGTGGGGATGCATCTGCAATCTTCCACAACGTGGAACCGCCTCTACTTAAATGGTAATTCGCACTAGGGATGTGAGCTCGGACAATTTCCGGAAATTTCCTTCGGAATTATTCCGGAAATTTCCGGAAAAATAGCGGTACTTTTTCGGAATAATTCCGGAAAAGTTGATTATTATTATTATTTATTATTTTTATTATTACTACTGTTTATTAATATTATTTATTAATATTTATTACTATTACTACTATCTATTAGTATTTTTCATTATCATTATAACTATTTGTTGCTATTCATTTGTTGGGCATTTGTTAACAACAAAGTTAAAATTGTAGAGTCACTAGCGGCAAAAGTAATGCTTTTATTCATTCTTTCTCGTAATGTCACCGAATTTTATTGAAATGTGCCAAAAAATATAATAAAACTTCGTATTCTTAGCTGTGGGACCTGTGGTAATTACTTTTGTCCACTGCTGTATGTTAACCTCTAAAAGTAAAAGTAAAGTAAAATCTCGTGGATTTTTATAGCGCCTTGAAAAACAGCACAACAGTAGCTGTTTATTCTTAGGCGCTCAGCCTCTCTTAAAATAGCTATGGGGAAGGTATGTGATCAGCCAGGCAATAGTCAACATCCAAAGGGCAGTGAAGCTAGGTCGTTACAGCTATGGAGGATATGATTTTAGAAAAGGAATGATTTAAGCTTAGACCTGAAGACTTGAGGAGATAATGCAGGAATTATAGGAAATGAGGATTCAGATTTTATTGTTTGAAAGTGCCCAAGTTTGCGGAGGGAAGCTGGGATCGAGTTCTAAAGTTCAGGTGAGGCGTATGAGAAGGCACGGTTGCAAATTTTCAGGGATGACTGATTGAGTGAGCGTGACAGAGGGAGGTAAGATGATGAACGTGTGGGTCGAGGAGGCTGAGGAGTTAATAGTGATCTATAAGGTAGACAGGTTTTGATGACTGAAGTGAGCTATATGTAAGTGTTGTTATCTTATATTGGATACGTTCAGTTATTTTAAGCCAATGTAATGATTTTAGTGTTGGTGAAATATGGGAGAATTTAGGTGACTTAGTAACAGCACGAGCAAGTGCATTTTGTATTGATTGCAATTTGTTGATAGAGGCTTTGGGTAGATTATAGTAGAGAGAGTTACAATAATCTAATTTGGAGTGGACTATTGAGGTGGCAATTGTGGAGGCAGTTTTAGTATCTAGGCAAGGGCGCAGGCGGCGAAGGAAACGAATATGAACATAGCAGGCTTTTGATAGTTGGGAGATTCGTGATTCGAAGTTTAGAAAAGAATCAAATTTGAATCCTAGATTTCTAGAAGTTGGAACAGGGATTATTGTGGTGTCAGGAGCCAAAACTAGTTTAGGATTGTCAATTTTTTGAGTTGTTGGGGTAGTCCAACTAAAAGAAACTCTGTCTAGCTTAGATGCGTTAAGAGCGAGGAGATTAGATGACAAAACTCTAACAATATGTATGCTAGAATGTTTTCGGCACTTTTCCGGAAATTTCTGGACATTTCCGGAATAATTCCGGGCATTCTATTTTCCCGGAAAAGTTGCAACCCTAATTCGCACACTAATACTATCCTCAAAGCACTGTGGCTGTGCTATGCAAATACGCAGATTTCGCAATGCTTCAACCTGCTTCCTGTCGAGAGTTCTTTCCGGTTTGTTAGCTAAAGAAGTAAGAATATGAGTTGAATTTCTTTGAATTTAATCTTTCAATCTGAAAAAATTCACTACAAGAATAAAGACCATTAGTGTTTCGTTTGCCCCTTATTCTCTTTCAAAGCCGTAGGGGGTCTTATTTTGAACTGCTTGTTTGCACTCCAGTTGGAACTGATGACTGTTGGCGTTAAAAATCACCTCTTCCAACCCGTTCCCTTATAACTTATATACTTATATTAGCACGTGTGTATTTAGCCAGGAACTTCACCGATTTATCAGTTTTTATGATTAACGAAGGGTTAGAATACATAACGCTGGGTTCTTTATAATAGATAATCGACCAAATACCGAAATAAACCAGTAGAGGCACCAACAGTAAATTTGTGTTTGAGCATTGCATACTGCAGTTTGCATTTCTTGAATTTTGACTATATTTAAAATTGTTTAAATAATGCACGCTAACATCTGTTTTTTTCTAACCTATGCAATAATGTTTAAAGTGGTTCAGTAGGGTCTGGCCTGTGTGAAACCCACTGTCTAGTGTCTCACATATCCCTTCATTCCTATTATGGTCTTGCTTTGTACTCTTGCAGTCCTCTATTAGGTTTGTTTGTCATCTTTGCATCTACATGTACAAAACTGGTAGTATATAATTCATCATTGCCTCGTTCAGTTACTGGCATTTGAACTGCAAATAGTGGACCAATCGTGTTTTTAGAAGAGGCCCATATTCTGTGTGGCTTGTTAGAAGATAATGGCACACATATTTAATTGAATCTGTTGTCGGTTATTTCAGGTACAAGATGAAGACGATAAAGCTGACACAGATTGTCAAAATCCCAGACGGAGGTATGTTGTATTTAGCCGTTTCTAGATGTTTTGCCTTTTCACCTTCACAGCTTGTAAAAGTGAAAACAACAAGAGGGGACTTGTTTGACGCTGAATGAAATATTTATTTCACTTTGATATTGTTGGGCTGATACACAGAGCACTATTTCTGGAGAATGTTGAGTATTGTGTGTAAATTAGCTTTTAAGCAAATGATACAGTGGGTGTATTACCCACCCCTGATGCATACCCTGATACCTTATTTAGTTTTATTTATTATCACTGTTTCAAATGGCATCAGCATTGTTTTAATTGATATGCATTCATTCATATTTTGTCACTGTAGTTAATGTTAGTTCATTTGTGTTAATTTGCATGATTGGAACAAATGCGATTTTGTGTTTGGCCTGTTTTGCTGGTTATCCACACTCACGTTTCTGACCATCTGCTGTTCGATATATTCCCTAAGTCATAGATAACTCGCAGCTTAGAGCACTCAATAGCAACAGCTGCTTCAGCAAATCAAATTGCTTCTTTCCTCCTGATTAGTTTGGAAAAATATGCATGTTTTCTATTTCCATCTGGCTGAAGGTACAGGCAAATTTTCACCATAAGAATTTCATGTAAATGTGACATTTCAGCACACATAGTGACTGCTATATATTTATTTTGCATTTCTAATTTGCCTCTTAGTACCCATAGGACTGGGGTCTCTTTGACAATGATTTTCTGCTGTTTCTAATTAGTGACTTATTCATTTTCAAATTTAAGTTATTTATAGGGTTGATATTGTTGTTTAGTTACTGTCACAGTAAAATCACGTAAAGTTATGGTGAAGGGACCACGTGGAATTCTACGGCGTAATTTCGGTCACATGGCCATCGACATCAAGATGATCAAGTCCAATGAGCTGATGGTGGAGAAGTGGTTTGGCATTCGAAAGGAATTGGCCGCAGTTAAGACTGTCTGTTCGCATGTGGAGAACATGATCAAGGGTGTTACAAAGGTAGGATGGTCAGTGACATATAAAATCTAATAGCTTTCGTACAACTAGTCTTTTTGTAGTAATTACTTATTTATATGCATATGTTGATGCTAAGACACTTGTGTAACCAATTACTCTTGATATTTCTTTCAAACCTAGTGTCTTTCAAGCTTAGTCAATTGGAATACTTGTGGATGCATTTTTTGCAGGGATTCCAATACAAGATGAGGTCTGTGTATGCTCACTTTCCCATTAATGTTGCCATTTCTGAGAGCAACACACTCGTGGACATTCGCAACTTCTTGGGTGAAAAGTTCAACCGTCAAGTTCGCATGCTGCCAGGAGTCACATGCATTGCCTCAAAAGACATGAAAGATGAATTCGTTCTCGAAGGAAATGACATCGAGCTGGTTTCCCGTTCTGGTGAAGAATTTTGTTTTATTTTCAATTTGGGTATTTTGTGTAAGACATGTTTTACAAAGTCATTTAGGTTTTAATCTAATTTTTCATTTAGTACAGTGGAACCCCGTTTGGTGAGAGGTCGTTCAAGTGCGGAAACCCCATTCTTTGGAATGCATTACCTGGCCACGTGACTAGAGAGTCCAATCTTGATTCGTTCGCAAGGAAACTTTGAACTTATTTCTTCGAAACCTTGTATTAGTGTAAAGCGCTCTAGCCTTTGACTCTTTGTTCATGTTTTTGCGCTATATAAATTGACTTTTTAACCTAACCCGTTGTATCAAACCTTGAGAGACCGTGATAAATACTTCAATATATCGTTTTGATATATAATCCAGGTCATATGAAGCCAAAATTTCATTTTGGGAAACATGCATGTTCTGCTATTATACCGTCTAAAATATCGATTTTGTGTCAAAATATTGAGATCTACATTAGCAAGTGTTAAAAATAATGAGGTCTATGACTACATAAACTAATAAAATTAAAAACTGTAAACCAATACTTTAAATTATGAGACTCTCTAAAATCCCAATGTTTTTGTTTATCGGTGGCAATTAACAAGGTCATGCTGGCCAACCAAGGAGACTGAATGACCTTGTGGACAAAGTAGGTTACAGTACTCCAATTACAGTTTCCAAGTCTCCAAGAGCGTAAGTCTAGAGATGGAGAGAGCAAAACCCCCCACCAGTTTTGACTATGCGATGGTCTGCTTATTTAGCCATAGGTGTAAACTCTGGTGGAAAAGTGGGGGATCCACCTCAATGCCTTTCCTCTTCCCTAGCCTACCCTCTCAAAGTGGGAAGGGAGCCCAACCCTATTGCCCTGATAGTTGTTTACGCCTATGTGTCCAGCGGTTAGAAGAATACCCCTCGAGGGGCTAATGATGCAGTTCTCAGTGGTCCTGGCTGCAAAGTTTAGGGCAGAGGAGACAAAGATTATACAATGATTTCCTGGGACCATTGACCAAAGTCTAATATTTTCAGTAGATTACCATTACATTGAAGATCAAGGGACTGCAATAATATGTGTACTTTGTTATATCCGAATGGGACTGAAAACAGCTTCGATATATCTGAGATTTCGAAATAAGCGAGTTCTATAAATAAGGGTCTCTTTTGTATTTATTAACATTGTGTTGGGTTGAACCGGTGCTTAGACATTGATATAAGTGGGATTTTGATATAAGCGAGTTTTATATAATGGGATTTGACTAATACTCTATGAAAATTTGAAGACATGTTTTGCTCAGCAGATCATCTGATTGCCACTCATCTTAGCATCAGAAGTTATTTAAAATTATTAGATAAAGTTTCGTGGCTAAAAGTCGATGCACACTTTTATAGCAATCATTGTGATTGATTTTTATTGTTCAGTTGTCCACTCATTGTGGGCTGTGAACATTTATCTTGCCACGGTTTAATCTAAGCCGTTTCCGGGGGTAAAATTGCCCTTCCCCGGAAATTTTGGCATATTGCGCTAACAGCAGTCCCCTAGCTGACTTTCTCCCCGGCTTTGTAGCAGAGTCTAGATCAAACACCGTGTCTTGCGAATGATATATGCAGTGGAGTAGTGCTTGGATTCTCGCTGTGTAATTGGAGGGTAGTGTGTTCTATTCTGACCCTAGTCTCTGCGTAGCAACTTTAGGCAAGTTGTTTACCCCAAGGAACACAATGGGAAACCATGTCACTTATCTCGTCCATGAGTAGTGGCGGCCATGTTGCCATCTTCAAGGCTTGCAATGATTTGACAGTTCTTACTGTGGTTTTATATTGAAGTTTTTGTCTTTTAGCGGCTCTTATACAGCAGTCAACGACTGTAAAGAAAAAAGATATCCGTAAATTCCTTGACGGCATCTACGTCAGCGAGAAAGGAAGCATTGTGAAGGAATAAAGTTCATGTGTTTCATAACTCATGTCGGAAAGATGAAGACAGTAAAAGCTCTAATAAATGTGAATGTTGCTAAAATTTCAAAACCATGGAATTTTGTTTTTGTGGATATACAATTTGTTTTGTCTGTCATGTTTCCTTTTTCATAGTTGTACATATTTGGTACATATGGTAGACCACAATGCATGCATTTAAACATTTATCTAATGATCTAATCAATATTCTGTTTATTTTTCTACTGACCATTTGAAATTTGTTAAAGTGTCTCAGACTTGAGAATTGGTTGTGATGGGTGAGAAAATTTAACCAGGATTCTTGTCATTTTCACTGCTAGCATGGCAGCAAAAACTAGCAATACCAGTACAGCTGTACTTTAGTTAAATACAAAACCATTCCACTTCACTGTTGTGTTTTTGTGTTAATATGCATGATGCCACAATTGTCAAATTCTTCATTTCCACATGTGATTCAGAGCCCTAACTACACTAGGTGGGGACCAGTGTTGCGCGGTAACGAAGTAAAAGTAACGCGTTACAATACTTAAGTACAATTCTGAGTGCTGTGAGTTTAAGTACACAACTTACCCAGTACTTTTTACTTGTAATGTTTTTATTCAAATATTAGTACTTTTAGCCGTTACATTATGTATTTGTTACAAGTAAAATTTTCATTGCCAAATTTGATACATTTACTGGAGTATCTGTTTAATTCTTCACAACTTCCCGTGTTTAGTCGTATAGGGTTGACAATGACCAACAAACGTTACGCATGACTGACAGATTGTTTGAAAACTTGATCTTTCTTAGACCTACATGCAATCACAGAGCCGCAGTTAAGTCGGCGTCCGGGCAAGGTATAAATTCTCGCCCCTAAATTCCGGTGATGGCCTTTTTGCTTCGAGTTTTCACGGCAACGTACAACATACAAATTTTTAACCTGTGACAGTCTGAAAACCGGTGATGACGTTTTTTTACTTATCAACATTATTTTCACGCCGGAGGAAAGTGGTATGAAAAATTAAGGACTTAAGCGTGCAAATTGCGCCTTCGAGGACGGCGCCTGGGACAGCTTGTCCCTGCCCCCTAGCTACGGCTTTGTGAAACCAGCACTTATACTAATGCAGTTAATGGTGTAAATGTGTACGTGTTGACTGCTGAGGCTTCTGCGTGTTGCTTAAAAGTAGTAATAAAAATGTGATTTAGCATAATAATGTGGAGTTGTTGATGATTCCGTCTGTGGTACTTTTTACTTTTACTTAAAAAGTAACTTTTTGAGTTTTTTACTTTTACTTGAGTAACTATTTCTATAGGTACTTTTTACTTTTACTTAAGTAAAAAAATGACATAGTACTTGTACTTTTACTTGAGTACTCAAACTCAGTACTTCATACAACTCTGGTGGGGACAGAGGGAAAGCAGCCCCGCGTGCCGTACAGTAAAACCTCTTTAGCCCGCCACTATTGGTCAAGGGTGAAAGTTTGGCGAGGGGCGAGTTTGGCGGCTTAACGAATACAATGCTCACTACTGAAACTACAGTAGGCTTGCCCCCACGGGGGCGGGGATGAGAATTTTGGGTGCCCCGCGGATACCAGTAGGGATGGGTCAGCTCATGAACAGACAAGTTGCTATATATTCACGTATAGACGGCAGGTCGGCCACGAGAAATTGTAAACTTAAAGGAAAAGGCTCTAAGCTAGTAGGCTGCGTCGGTGTTTCGTATTGTTGATAATGCAGACCAGAGTACCTGCTGCTGGCGTAATACAGCAGCATATAGGCCTACGCCCTACAGGTGAAAAGTTCTGTAAAACCGATCCATTGTCTGCTGCCACGGGGACGGCTGGGTTGGAGACAAAAGCCACGGGAGCGGGATTGGCCATCGCAGGGTGGGGCGAGAGTGGCGGGAGCACGGTGTTTTTTAACATGTTAACTACGGGGGCCGCGGCCCCCCCCCCAGTAGTTTTCCTGGCCCCCGCAGTAATTATGGCGGCCCTCCTTTCATAAAAAGGCCCCCCTAGAGGTTATTCCTAGTTTTTTCTCTCTTGGGCGTTGGGCAGTCTTTTAAAACATTGTTTCCCAAACTGTGGGTAATCAACCCAAAAGTGGGTCACGAAGCTTTGGCAGTGTGGTTGCCCGATTGGGCCGATTCCCTCGGATTTTTAACGGATACATAGCATTTGACCCCGGTTGGGCTATAGCTGGCGGCCGAGGGAGGGAGGTCAACTGTCGCGGGTCGGGGTCAGATTCTTGCCCCCTCCCCCAGTGCAGAACTCTACCACAATCCCTTCACCAGTCATTAACTGACAGGTTAATAGCTGATTATCAACACCGATGTATTCATCGGGGGAGGGGGAAGGAGAGGGCCATTAATTGTGTAAACAGTCGGTCGGGAGCTTGGCCTATAAACGGTCAAATAGATAAGTAAAGTTTCTATGGCAAGCAAAAGAGGTTATAATACATAGGCATGGAATTTTGAAAGTTGTGGCGAGGGCGAGGGGCGAGTTTGGCGACTAAATGAGTTATTTTACATGAGTGGAAATCCGTTCTTGACCCATCAATGGCGAGAGGGGAGTTTGGCGACCTAAAGAGGGGCGAGCTAAAGAGGTTTTACTGTATTTGGGGGGGCTGCACCAGAATCTATGCCTTGAGTTTATTCACGGCGGGAGTTATACACTTAAATTAAAAACGCCCGCCAAAGACATTGCCTGTATGTATGACAAGCAAGAAAGGTCACCACAGCTAACACTTGATTGACTCCTCAAGGTGGTGAATGGTCTCGACTAAGCAAAAGGTCAAATGCAGTACAAGTGTAACTACAGTATTTCAATTAGGCCCTACACTACAGTTTGCACGGTTACATGAGTATGTGTTTGATGGTGTTTTACGTAGTTCAGACATGACCAGATCAGTGTTTAATATAGGGGCTGCTGTCACAGTAGTTGATGTAGTATGCCAAAATTTCCGGGGAATTTGAAATTTCCGGGGAAGGGCAATTTTTCTCCCTGGAAACGGCCTAGACCAGATTAAACTGACAATCTTTCTGAAATCATCGTGCACAAGAAGGCTTAGCAGTGGATTACTTTTTGTTTATTTGATTAAAATTCGTTTGATTGATTATTTTGATTAGTCAAAAAGAAAATGTCTTCATATAGGCCTAGCTGTAGCCTGTGGCAGTATTGCTGTATTGGCTAATTTCTATTGCACATCAGCTAACGGCAAAAACATTCTGGATCTTCAAAAATACTTTCCGGATCTCATGCCAGACGTCCCGGATCGGAGGTCCGGCAAGATACGGCTCAACTTAACCTCTGAAGCTTAAAGTCTGAACACTATTTCTAGCCTGTCTTTTCAGTCGACAGACTTCTATAGCGCCACTATAATTGCCTACGGCATCTGCCGACGGCGCACCAAATCCAATTAGTTGGATGAAGGTCAAACCGGAAAGGTCAGTCTGATCAGAGTTTAAGGCCAAATCCAGAGAAACAAGTTTAAACTACTAGTGTCATTTACTGCAAACACGAGGTACGAGGTACAACACATGAGAGTCTAGCTGAATATCGAGAGGGCTGTCCATTAATTATATATGTCAACAATTTTTGGGCAATTTTTGACCCCCTTGTCAACAACTGTCAACTTTCAGTTAATCCCCCATAATTACGTCAAGAACTTTTGACCCCCAAGATCAATGACAGGTCCCAATAACAAGGTTAATATTTTTGCGATGATGACCATTTTCCCTTTTTTGCTCGTCGAGTGTCAAAATGTGATGGTTATGACCTTTTTGCCAGGCTTTTTCCATTATAATAAGTAGTATTCCATGAAATTTCCTAGTTTTTGATTATTTGTAAAAAGTGAAATTGTTGACGTCAACTTCTCTTGACCCCCTCCCTTGTCAACAACTGTCAAACTTTTTCAAACCCCTCCCCCTAAATTGTTGACGTAATTAATGGACAGGCCCTAGTTGAGTGACTAGTGGATCATAAAGGTAATTACGTTAGTGTGTGATACATGATTCAGAGTCAGTGACACTATACAAAATTTCTAAAAGTACATTTTATGTGAAAATCTGTGGAGAGTATGCAGATACGACACGATTGCTTAGTCCATATTAAAGCGCTATAAAACGCTTCTCAACTTGGTTTCGGAAATATTGATGTTGATTAGGAGAAAATTCTTGTTTTTTTGCGAATTTGAAGAAAATAATTGAAAAATGGATTCTAAGATTGCGAGAAAGACGTGGGAAATGTCGAATAGTATTGAAAATATCGGGAACGCAGATGAAATCTATCGATACGACGAGAAACAGCAAAAGGACATATTAGCAGCGAAGCCATGGGAGAAGGAGTGAGACTCAACATGCATCTAATAATAATAATAATAATAATAATAATAATAATAATAATAATAATAATAATAATAATAATAATAATAATAATAATAATGATAATAATAATAATAATAATAATAATAATAATAATACAATTGCTTCTCAGGCTTTTTTCCGTTGTAATAAATAGTATTCCATGAAATTTCTATATTTTTATAATTTTGTTAAAAAATGAAACTGTTGACGTCAACTTCTCTTGAACCTCCCTACCCCTGGCAACAACTGTCAAACTATTTCAAACCCTCTCCCCTATTTTGTTGACGTAATTAATGGACAGCCCCTTCCCGTTCTTTTAATTAATGCGCTTTAGGAATTAATCCGGTTGAATCTTTTCTGTTTCGTTGTGGATAGAGTCACGGATGCCGTGACTCTATCCATGTAGCTAGAGTCCCGTGAGTGCACTAATAGGCCGATTTTTAGTCTCGCGAGATTTCACGGACGTGGAGTGCCTTAATTGTGCTGTGACAATGGCAATGACTTGCGAGAACAAGTCCAAGGCACTAACCCATGAGGCCAAGACATTAGACCTCAAGACCAAGGTCAAGGCTTCAAAAACCCTGCCGCGAGGCAAAGACCAAGACCAACTCACTGGCTATCACGACTGCGCTAGGCAAGACCAAGACGTGCTCACTTAAAGTATTAGCCAATGGGAGCACTCACGTGACTCTAACCCTGTGGATAAAGTCACGGAAGCCGTGACTATATCTATGCTGATAAAGTCACGACACTTTTCACGTGCTCACTTACAAGGTTTTAGCCAATGGGAGCACTCACGTGACTCTAACCCTGTGGATAAAGTCACGGCTTCCGTGACTCTATCCAGGACCTTTATGTTTTTGGTAGTGTTTGGCAGCACTTGACCGTATGACTACATTGACTACTTTTTGTACTTAAAAAATAATAACACCTAACATTTTAACATTAAATTATACCATATCCTTATGAAATGGTAAAGAAACACTACAATGAATCTGTTTTTATTCTTGGTCAGGACCTAAACTCTACAACATTAGGAACTACTTGTCAATTCACCTCTGATTAGATTATCCACCTCACTGTTTAAAGAATTTATTTTGTTGCTTAAAATTCAGATGTTCATTGTCTCTCGACTTATGAATCTATAAATAAAGCTACAACAGATAGTTTGAAATTTAAACTTTATTTTTAAAGATCACAACAGCTTGTGATCGTTACGTGCAGCTTTTAGTGTTACATTCTGCTGTATGTTTAGGCAGTTGTTGTTGTTGTTGTTGTTGTTGTTGTCATATGATGAAATTAGATGACAGACTGTGCTAAAGTTTTGGGGAGCACTGTAGAAATTTTGTTTACTATGGTTTCATGAAGAAATACAGTAGAAAATATGCCATTTAGATAAGAAATGCTAAGTAACAGATGGCTGAGGTTTTAAAGGGCTACATGGATTTGTTTAAGACTATATTAATTATAAACAGTTCTTTAGTATAAGCTTGTTTCGCATTCTCACAATCATTTAAAGAAGAAGGTTGAAGTTGATTAAATGACCAAAGTAGATGATCATCTGAATTGTAAAATACAACTGAGAAATAAAATTTGTTATATATATTTGTCCAAAATCTATTGATTTTTATTTTATGCATTATACTTATTTAAAAATTTAATTGCTGTACTATGAAAGTTTAACCTGTTTCATTGAATACCATTGCTTATGTCTGTGTTGTTATTATTTCAGTCCTCACTATTTCAGCGCCATAAAAATTTCAGCCTTGGCGTTGCTGAAGATGGTGATGCATGCTAGATCTGGAGGCAATTTGGAGGTAATGGGGTTGCTTCTGGGGAAAGTGGATGGCAATAATATGATTGTCACTGACAGCTTTGCGCTCCCTGTCGAAGGAACTGAAACGCGAGTCAATGCGCAGGCACAGGCATATGAGTACATGGCAGCATACATAGAAGCAGCTAAGCAGGTGAAGCATCTCTGGCTTTTAATCCACTTTATTGATTGATTTTAATTATTGATTTCTCTGTTTAGATAGGCATTTATTCAGATCTGGAGCAAATTATTTGTAAATATCATTCTCTTATTAGGCCATGCAATTTTGGGGTCCACAATCCATTTTGGTTGTCATGTTTTGTACCGTTGTAGAGAATAGTTTCGACTCCCAACCCTCCAGGTATCGTGTAATGTTAACACTTTGTAGGATTGCAGGGTCCATCATAAATTTTAAATGAGTAGGTATTATTAAGACAGTTCTGTGAAAATACAAGCAAGTCAATTAATTTATCTGCATGACAACTCAAAACAAGGTTCTGGAAAGGAGAATCAAATGTATAAGAGGAAGGACCAGAAGATGACTTGTGAATGAATGACTTGGAGTGGAAAGGATGAAAAACTACAGAAAGATCCAAGCATCAGCCGAAAATTTAGGAGGAGCTGTAATATAATGAATGAAACAACAAATCTATGAATGAATTAAAACACTCATTGATTATGTACTATAGTTTTGAAATTTAGAATTTAAATATTGTCCAAGAATTTGACATCAGGTTTAAGGTTATTAAGACCACTGGTTTTGAAGGACCGGTTAACCGTTCAAAAAAGACCGGTTAACCGGTTAATTGCTCGTTAGCATCAGTCTGGTGTTGTGCCAACATCAAATCACTTTGATGGCACGGCGCCTATGCCGGCGTCCTGCGCGGCTACAACAAAGCATTTTGATGTTTTCAATTTGAAATTACAGTTAACCAGTAAAAGTTAAAAGGACCTGTCCTTGCTCTTAGGACCGGTTAACTGGTTAACTAACCTTAATCAGGTTTTGTTATTCTGATGCATTCTGACATTTGTGCACATTTTTGTACATTCAGACATGATCACTCCAATGTGTCTGATGTATGTTAAGTTGATTTACTAATGACTGTAGTATGAGTTAGATTTGGTTAGATTAACACTAACCAAATGATTGTCTATAATTTCTTAGAGTCTCAGCATGCTATTAATCTTAACGATCTTGCAGATTTGTTTGCTATCTCCTTTGTCTCAACTGACCAGATTCTTCCTACTAAAATCATGCTCTAATGTAATGTAATATTTCTATTTAAAGGGTCTATTATGAGAATTATTACCATAAATTGAACTGTAGAGTTGTTTGTTGAAGATCAAAACAGATATGAATTTTTAAACCACAAGAACCGAATATACTCGGTTCCAATTGCATTTAGTTACAAAGTATATGGCTGTTTAAGGGTTAATCTGCTGGTCATTGGCATTGTGTATTTTATATTAGGTAAAACGTTTGGAGAACGCTATTGGATGGTACCACAGTCATCCGGGATATGGATGCTGGTTGTCTGGCATTGATGTTGGCACCCAGATGCTGAATCAGCAGTTTCAGGAACCCTTTGTCGCTATTGTTGTAAGAAAAAAAATTGCATACAAGTTTTTCTTCAGAATGGGTTTAGGCTTTATGAACATTCTGCAGGCATATGATGATGATGACTAAGATGATGTCAAAGACAACTGTGGTTAAGACTGATTAATGATTTATTTGAGTAGCTACTCAAAATCTTAATGAAATCGGTTCTAGGAATTTGACATTGAAAGTAGTAATCTTTATTGTGCTGAAATTGATTTTGTCTTTGCCAGAAAAAACTAATACTTGGATTTTTAATTTCCTTACATGTTGCAATTATAATGAATTTGGGGGCTGACCATTAATTACATCAACAATTTATGGGGGTTTGAAAAAGTTTGACAGTTGTTGACAGGGTGGTCAAGAGAAGTTGACATCAACAATTTCACTTTTACAAAATCAAAAAATATGAAATTTCATGGAATACTACTTATTACAATGGAAAAAGCCTGGCAAAAAGGTCATCACCACCACATTTTGACACTTGATGAGCTAAAAAGGGAAAAAATGGTCATCACCGCAAAAAATAATAACCTTGTTATTGGGACCTGTCATTGTTCTGGAGGGGGGAGGTCAAACGTTTTTGACATAATTATAGGGGTAACTGAATGTTGACAGTTGTTGACAAGGGGGGGTTCAAATTAATTGCCCAAAATTGTTGTTATCAATAATTGGGTTTTTGGTGAACAGCCCATAAATGACTGTAATGACACTTAACTTAATGTATCTTGAAAATTATGTTATTTATTTGATGAAACATTTTGCTTTAATGATTAATTATTATAAAATGCGATTTAACCATTTTAACAAATGGTTAGAACGTTTTTGGTGAAGATGTTGTGTTCAATACCATGCCTGTACACGATTTTTTGTTACGCTAAATAAATGGCCATCAATGCCTAGCCATGCTCTGCGCCACGTAAAATGGCATATTATAATGACACTTAATGTATCTTGAAAATTACTTGTTATTTATTTAGCAGTGAAACATTTAGCTGTCCTTTAATGATAATAATTATAATAATAAATATGTATTGCACGAACAATTGTTACCAATAGCAACATTTTCGTCCACCAAACAAAGTGTATTGTTTGTGTTTTACTAATTTGATGCCATTTCTTGTAATGTATTTGCTAGATTGATCCAATCCGTACAATTTCTGCCGGCAAAGTGAATCTTGGGGCTTTCAGAACATATCCAAAGGTTTATAAATGTTATTGTTCTCTGCCTTTCCATTTTGTGTCTCTGTTAATATTGATTTCCCACTGTAAACTCAGTGACTTATGTTTCTGTTATTGTTATATGAATATCATAATTCTCTGATAAATCATCCTTCCAGTGTAATACCTTGCTCTATTGCTGTTTGTCGTTGCAGGGCTACAAGCCTCCTGACGAAGGACCTTCTGAGTATCAGTCTATTCCGTTAAACAAGATCGAAGACTTTGGGGTTCATTGTAAACAGTAGGTTAACATGTCATTCACTTTGACTGAATAGCCACAATTATGAAGCAACCGCATGAATGGAGCAAAATTCCATAATGGATTTGGCGTTGTGCGACCGGTTCTCGTCTGAACACCGAAGTTAAGCAACGTCGGGCGCGGTTAGTACTTGGATGGGTGACCATCCTGGGATCTAATCATGGTGCCGGTGGTCAACCAAGCCGTTCATCGCTTAGGCATCGATAAATTGGTAGCAGAGCTAAGCTGCGAAGGTAAAACTCGGATCTGGAGAAAGCAAGGGCAACCTACTCTAGATTAATGGCGTAAGCCACCTTTGTCACTGCTTGCCTAGATCAGCACCGAAAACCATACGCTCGTTGGAGTACAGGACTACCTTTCCTTTTTGTAAGATATAAAAAAATATAAAGTCTTTGATGCGTGGATGGATTGTTGGATGGATGAAAGGAGCTACCATGCAAGTCTCTCCTGCACTCAAATGGAAGGAAATAGATGTAGTGGTGGTGTTGGTGTTGGTGGTGGTGGTGATGGTGATGACCACCACATAACTGATATAGCAGCTGCATATTCATATTGGTCTAAGGAGTTGAGGTTTATGTTGTTGGGAGAACATAATGAAGCAGATTACCAGGATTTCATAGCACTTTGATCGATGTAGCTTTATGTGGTCTAGCAGTTAGCATACGTTTACTGTAATGTTCTTTAGTTTATCTTATTAAAAATTGAATCTCTTATTTACCTGTGTTGAATATATTCCTAAAAGCCATGGACATTAGAAGAGCAACAGAAACAAGTAAAGGCTAAAGTTTAATGTTGATTTCTTTAAACTAAAGTCAATTTTTTAAAAGTTTGCTTAAATCCTTTTCTATTTTATTCTTTGCCAGTGTGAAAATGAAAATGTTTGACTAAATTTTTTGAGAACCCAGATAGCAACTGATTGCGTAATAGATGTGTTTTTAGATTGTGACATTTGATATTCTTTATAAATGATTACTTTGAGTTCTTTGTGTTCTGCAGATACTATCCACTTGAGGTTTCATATTTCAAGTCATCATTAGACAGGAAACTGTTGGAGATGCTTTGGAATAAATACTGGGTTAACACGCTGAGTTCATCCAGTTTGTTGACTGTAAGTCAGTTGATGTCAAAATGTTTCTCTTGAAAAATTTGCTGGCAGCTTTGTTCTTGAAGTCAGATTTATTAACTCACTCTTAATTTTAGCATTTAGTGCACACTTCACATATTTTCTTGGAACCAAACTCTTGTGAGGACTTGAATTATTTTCTTTTGTAGTTGCTATTGGTAGATAGACTGAATGTTTCCGCTAACAATCTTGTCATGCTGTTTCTTTCTATTCTATTGTTACGTAATAATAACAGATTACATGGGCTTACAGTGAACAGTTTTGTAACATTGTAAATTTGCTGTTACTGTGCATACAGAACGCTGACTACACAACAGCACAGATCTTTGACCTAACTGACAAACTGGAGCAGTCAGAGGCTTATCTTGGCCGAAGCACCATGATGCTAGGAATGGACTCTCATGAAAAAAATGAAGACAAGCTGACAAAGGCAACACGAGACAGGTCTGTGTGCAGGAAAAGTGCGAATAATGAAGTGCAATGCCAGCATTTTGATCTCATCTTTAAATTACTGAGATATTTGCAAAATGGTCTGAATTTCAAGAGTAATCAATCAATGCAATAATGAGTCTTTCAGCAATAAAACATCCAAATATTTCATTTGATAGCATGCAGAAGCAATTTTTAATTTTGATTATATAGACAATTGACCTAATCCTTAGATGTCTGGGAGGGCAGTGGATCACAAAAATTAGACCCAAAATTACCAATCTTCTCTGGTGCCACTATCATAATGCCTAGAGCATCAACCAATGGCGCGCCAAATCCAATCCAAATTAGAACCAGGTCAAGCCTGAAAGGTTGGTCAGATCAACATGGGATCAGTGACAGTTCCAAGAAATCTTGTTGGGGGGATGCTATGAATTTCTAGGAAGTTGGTGGGGGATGCAGTGAATTTCTAGGAAGATGACGGCTTGTAGGGGGCCCAGACATGGTTAAACCCTGCTATAAATCCCGAAAAAGGCTGAGCAGCAAAAAAGGTCATTAGCAGTGTTTTGCCCAGTAAACCCTACTGAAAAAGGTTGACAAGCAAAAAAAGGTCAGTGGGGTTTGAATCCCCAACATGGAACCGTCCCTGCAGGCAATCAATCTAAGTGGATAGGCCAAGACAAAGACAAACATACCTATATATATTATCTCATAATGTAAAAATGTATAATAAAACACACACATTTTCTATGAATCTCTATTAATTAACGCACCCTTAGTTTCTGTGCCGTGAAAGAATTTATCTATTATTTTAATTTTTTGTAAAAATTTTGCCGGATGAGCAAGTTAAAAATGGCGTCATATATAGAACCTCAATGTACAATAATATGCACATTTTTTATAAATTTCGATACAACTGCCAGAAATTAACGCGTCTTTCATTGAATCTCTCTGCGACCTTTAATTAACCTGGATAATCACAACGTTTTGTATTTCATTGCATGTGTTGAGATTCTGTAACTATAAGTATAGTAACAAATTTGGAAGATTTGCCCAGTTTGAAATGGATAAATTTTTGGCAAGATCTGAGAAAATGCAAGGTGAAAAACAGTGGAATCTGTCGTTTATATCATTATAAAACAGTTCCTTAATAAAGAACACTCAATTTAATAAATTGTTGGTTGGTTTTGTAATTTTATGAAGAATCATTTTTCTGTTTAGCTATCAATGGCAGATAATCACAATAATTGTCTTTCAAAATCCTTAAAATTGGAAGATAATCACAGTTTTCTACAGTAAGCCAAATTTTTTTTTGAAAATTGATTGTGCAAACAAAGTTTTTCTGCAAACAAAGTTTTTGTCCACCACCAACCATGTAGGTAAAAACTCATATAACATGCGTGTTATATGCATAAAAACATGGATAAATTAAAATTATGTATGTTATGTACATAAAATTGGATATACATAAAATTTATTTCTATGTATAATGCGCACTCACACCTTGTACCAATTTTTTAAGGTAAAAAAATGCGTCTTAAACACGAGATAATACGTATACAACTATACATCTTTATACTGTACTTGCTAACTGGGATGTATATCAAGATTGGATCAACAAAAATGTGTGTTGGTCCCTCTATTTCAGCAAATGCTCTGAGAAACCTAAGCAGTAAATGTTTTTTCTAATGGAGTTTCTGTCATAATTTTTTAATCATCCCATTACATTTTGGGGGCAGGAAGATGGCAGAAGTGACACTATAGACAGGCATGCTGCAGGAGCCCTAAGGTTGACTCAGCCTTCATTCGCTAGAGGGCGGTGGTAACCGAGTAGCGGCTGTGGCTGTGAAAGTAAAATGCGGGTCTAGAGAAAGCAATGGCAAACTACTCTAGATTAATGGCTTTAGTCACCTGCGTCGCTGCTTACCTGACACCAGAGAACAGCGCCGGACCCGAAGCTCGAAATCGAGTATGGGTGAACCTTTACCTTTTACCTTTACAATTAAATTATAATTTTGTTCCTGTTATATTTTCTGTTCAGCTGCAAAAATACAATAGAAGCTATACATGGTCTGATGTCTCAAGTTATCAAGGATAAGCTCTTCAACCAGACAGGGCCAAAGACAACTTAGATGACATAGTTTTTTTATTTGACACTGTTCTCACTTAAAGTAACTTCATTTGAACACAAGAACTTTAGAAATGTCTTTAATGTCAACCTGTTGTTCAGAAGTTGTACTGAACAATTCTTAGCATAAGTATGTGTGTGATTTTAAATATTAATATCTTACTGACTTATGGAAACATAGCTTATAATGATATGATAACTGCCGTGTTAACCGGGTTTTCAAGTAACAGAGTACAGTGGAGTACTCAGCCCTTGTCGTGAGGATGGCTGAATATGAGAGTGACTGGGTATGGGATGGTTGTGATCAGTACTGTAAGAGAACATGAAATCTTTATTAGGGCAGAAAAATATATATATATATATATATATATATATATATATATATATATATATATATATATATATATATATATATATATTCTACTGTATATATACTGTACTCCGGATTAACCATTAGACTAGGCAGTAACCTACGGCCCTAAAATTTAATGGGCCCCAACCCGCATCTTAAATAATTTATTTTGTTAGCCAGCATATGTTTTATTGGAATTTGAAAGTTCACTGCGGTCTGCCTACTTGTTGTAGGGTCTACTGCTTAACATATTCAGCGCCTGCCAAATTTTTATGGTTGGGCCTGAGAACACTTAGGGAAAATGGGAAATTTCATATTTTCCACAATGTGTGTTTTTATAAAGTAAAATAACCAAAAACACAATATAACATGACTTAACACATAAGACCTTTCATGTGTATTGTAAATACTGTAGTAGCCTAAATTTGTCAAATTCTGAAAAGTTTTCATCCTATTTTTGATTACTTGTACAAAATGAAATTGTTGATGTCAGCTTCTCTTGACCCTCCTACCCTGTCAACAACTGTCGAACTTTTTCACACCCACTTCCCCCTATTTGTTGACGTAATTAATGGACAGCCCCATACTGTACATACATCTGAAGAGAAATTAAAATATCATTGCATATCTCAGGTTTCTTATGTGCGATGAAGTGTCGTCACTGTTGTGTTTACCCCATGCCCGTCACAAACTCTTAGATTGGTAGGTACTGGGTGGCTAAATGTTGCCGCCTAAATTTAATAGTTTTATAAAAGGCATTTATGACGGGCATTATGTCAGATTTAAAAAGTTATTTGTACTTCACACGAACGTCAGAGATAGACTCCCTGCTCTCGTTTCCAAAAAGTTCGAAACTCTACAAACTTTAATATTCTTTTCAAGGTTTTATTCTAATCTTACGAATTCTTTAAATATTGGTGAGCAGAAATTGCTTCAAATACTCGTTGCAGTAAAAAATACTTTATGTGCATCGGCCGGGAATTGAACCCGGGCCGCCCGCGTGGCAGGCGAGCATTCTACCACTGAACCACCGATGCTCCGCACGTACGCATTCGCCAATGGTAGAGATGAAAAGAGAAGGGGGAAAATCAATAATGTTTGGCGAAAAGGGCTGACAAAAGAAAAATTTCCCCCAATTTTACTACACTTTTACCAAAAAGGTTGACAAGAAAAGAAAATCATCCGTACGTTTCCATGGGCGTCATTTGGGGGGGGAGAAGGGGGGCTGAAATGAAATGAACAAAATAATTTATAATGTATGAATGTGCAAAATATCGCAAAAATTTTCAAAAATTTGCCAAAAATATATATAAATTTGCCAAAATTGGTCCCAAAATTGCAAAAAATTTGCCAAAAAGTTGCCTAAAATTTGCAAAAATGCCTAAAATTTGCACAAATTGCCTAAAGTTTGTAAAAATTTGGCAAAAAATTATCCCGCCCCCCAAGAAAAGTGTGAAATGGCGCTACTGTACGTTTCCCTCCGTAGTTTTAATAGACTTTTAGCCCCAAAAGTTTCACAAGCGGAAAATCCGTGTTTGCGTCATTAATAGACCTACGTAGCCACAGAAGTATGACAAAGACATTTCATAGGCCCTACTAACAGTAAGACTATAGCAGTTACGCCCCTAAATGAATCTGGGATCGAGTTGAAAAGACATTGTCTCCTTATTCATTGTACGGAGTTAATAGAGCAGGGACTGTTGCAGATCACAGGGGCGTAGATCACGGGGTGGAAGGGGATTGCGAGAAACGGCCCCACCAAATAATTAGTGAAGGGTGTATCATTTATTGCCCCAATGTTTTGTGCTTCTCTAACGTTCTAAAAAACCTGACAAGCAAAAAGGTCACCACTAGAGTTTTAACATATTTAGGCCTATGAGTGGGTATGCTTTTAAAATTATTATTCTATCCCCAATAGGCCTGAATGGCAGGAATGCGCCCCTGTATACATCATGATCACTGAATGCGAATCTGAAACGTTGACTCAACTCATAAGCTATCGCCAACGAAGATTCGAGGACATTTTCTGTTACCAAGAATAATTAGGCATCTGCATAGAGTCCTCAGTCTTGGGAAACCAAACGGAGCTATAAGCCCTACGTTCAGTGGCGTCATTTCACACTTTTTTGAGGGCAAGAAAAATTTTTGCAAATTTTTCACAAATTTTAGGCATTTTTGGCAATTTTTTGCAAATTTTGAGCAATTTTGGCAAATTTTAGGGCCAATGTTGGAAAATTTGCAATTTTTTGATATTTTTGGCAATTTTTTGCACATTAATACATTATAAATTAATATTTTCATTTCCTTGGGAGCCACGCCCCCCCCCCCCAGCCCCCCAATGACGCCTCTGCCTACGTTCAGAGAAAATTGTGACTTATCAACGAATTTGCCACGACCATGACTGCCAATAAGGCTACAAATGTTCTAGATGTCCCAGTATTTTGTTGCTCAGCGTTGTCATCGCATAAGTTAGTTACAGATCGGTGCACATTTAATTTTCAGCAATTTCATCTTGATCTTAGGCAGGGCCGCCGATAGGGGGGCAGGCAATTGCACAGGGGCCCGGAATTTCTATCGGCGGGCCTGATCTTAGGCAATTTTCAAGAATCAGAAGTGCGCTTTCATTATAATAGCTCAAAGATTGCCTTTATAATTCGCAAAGCAACATTTTTAGTTTCAATGATTCCACTGTAAATCAATCAACTTAAAAAGATCCGACATATGTAGGCCTACACGGTAGAACCAGTGCTTTTTTCTGCCGGAACGGCGTTCAGGAACCTTTTTCTCCCGAATGTTATTAATTTTTAATTTATATTAATTAAATTATAATAACTTAATTATTTTTATAGCTTTTCCAGGCTGTGAATTATTTTAATTATTTCTATAGCTTGTCCAGGCTGTGACTGACTATAACTTATGATCTGTATGATCTGTTAACTTATATTACAGAATTTATAGTTATTACTTATATTATTAATATTTTATTATAATTAATATAGGCCTAATATTATATATATATATATATATATATATATATATATATATATATATATATATATATATATATATATATATATATATATTAAATGCGCTATAATGATTTCGTCTGAGTTTAATGATACTTAAGTTTAATCATTCATACATGAAGATGTGTTCCGGCACCTTTTTCTAGAAAAAACTGCCTAGATTAAAAATTCATTATTGGCTTTCGATGGAACGGCCTTTTTGGTCGTCAAATCATTTTCACACGACTGGGCTGCTATATCTGCACGACCGTGCAGATATAGTATGTGTGAATTAGAGATGTGCGGGCGCGCCTATATTCCTCGGAAAATTTGAATCTAAAAGATGACGCCTGTTTTTACCCGACCCGTACCCGTTCCTCTGGTGCAAAAACCTGTACCCTACCGCTAACCGACTTTGTTGAATGTGAGTTTGTGTTTGTGTGTATTGGACATTCTCTTGGGAAGCTCATTCGCTTATTTCGCTCAAGGACGATGTACATTTCTTCCTCCTGCTTATATTTGTTAGGATAGACTTCAGGGTGGGCAACAGTGAAATCCGGATCACCACGCATGCAGCTATAATAACTATTCATTATCCTGCTACCCTGCAGCCAACCAGTTTCGTTCGCATTGTTAGAATTTGCATCTTTGCCCGTCAATAATGACGGACGAGCTTGGCTTTTCATATCCGTTAGATACGAATGGGCTTGTTTGTTTTTTAAAAGATATCATCTTCTGTAATGATTGGTCATTAAAGCTCCAGGATTTAAACAACAAAACTGTCTGTCCATCTTTGCTATTCAGTCAAAGAGTCCTTAAAATCAGTCAAATGAAGGACGCCGTTATAGATTTATTACTGATGATGTCAGTAATCAAATCTGTGATCCGTATGTTGGTTTCAGTAGGGTTAAAATGATGCTGTCTGACATGCTGAACGTAATATAATGCAAGTTATATTAATACACTTTACTCGGCCTGTTTTATTTTGCAGTATTACTGCAGAATTGCTAATGATAACATGAAAATGTAGCAGTGGTAAAATGAAATTTTCTGTGCTTTGTAAAAGTGATAAATTTTCCGGACGACAATTTTTATACTTGTTTTTTAGCGATGTACCCAAATTTTCTGAGTTTACCAGTGATAAATTTTTCTTAAAACAGTCCCTGCTATAGTATGACTTGTTTTCACAAATCAATTGGTATTATGCTTTTGTCTTATACCTTTCACATCCCCTGTCGATATGTATGGTGGATACCGTTTTGCTCGGAGAATGCTGGAATCAAAAGATAATTTCTTTTTCAAGCGTTACTCGCCGTTCCTCTGGTTTCAAAAACCTGGCATGCTGAACAGTCCGTGTGTGTATACTGCTGGAAAAGCGTGTGTGTGTATTCCACATTCTCTTGGGAAGCTCATTCGCTTATTTCGCTCAAAGACGACCCCAATTTCTTCCTCCTGTAAAATATTTGTTGGATAATTAATAAAGACGCGGTGGACAACCATTCTTTGATCGCCACGCATGCAGCTATAATGAAATTCTATCCTGCTACCCTGCAGCCAACCAGTTCGTTCGCATTGTTATAATTTGCATCTTTGCCCGTCAACCATGACGGACGAGCTTGGCTTTTCATATCCGTTAGATACGTGAAGGCTTCACTGTTTTGTAAAAGATCTAGCATCTTCTGTAATGATTGGTCGTTGAAATATCCAGGATTTCTTGGCTCTCGACTGTCTGTCCATCTTTGCTATTCAGTCGTAAGCGCTTAAAATCAGTCAAATGAATTGTGCGTTAGGCTACTATCCTAGCGCTTCAGTAATCAAACTGGTGATCCGTATGTTGTTTCATGGTAGGGTTATCAAAAGATAAACGTCTGACATGCCGAAAGGTAATATAATGCAAGTTAAAGCTTAACACTATAGTACAGGGCCTGTTTTAACGTGCAGTGATACACAGAATGTGCAGTGATAACATGAAAATGTGCAGTGGTAAAATGCAATTTTCTGTGCTTTGTGCAGTGATAAATTTTCCGGACGACAATTTTTTGCTTGTTTTTTGCTCGGATGTCCACAAATTTTCTGAGTTTAGTGCAGTGATAAATTTTTCTTAAAACAGTCCCTGCTATAGTATGACTTGTTTAAGTTGTTTTCACAAATCAATTGGTATTATGCTTTTGTCTTCGCGCTTTCTCTACCTGTCGATATGTATGGTGGCTACCGTTTTGCTCAGCAACGCTGGCAAATCAATCAAAATCTAATTTCGTTTCAAGCGTCAGCTAGCCTCCATCCAGACGGGTTTCCCAACTGGCATGCTGAACAGTCCGTCAAGTATACTGCTGGAAAAGCGCAAAACGGCGTCGTGCTACTTTATGGCGTTTATCGACAAAGATGGCATCTGGACTTTAGATTTGAAATTCCCAGCAATTGTGTCGGCGGTCTAAAATCATGTTTGCAGCAATAGCAATAAACGACGCATTCGTATCAAAGACGATTCTTTGACGCGAGCGTTTCTTTTGGTAACAAACACACGATTTATCGTCGCACAGATTGTTAATGACAAATTTTAGTCGAGTCTATGTTGTGTGCAGTTCTGTAGGCAAATTTTTTAGAAGGAGGGCTTTGGTTTTGATCAGTATTGTTAACCAACTTTTGAAAAATCATGACAAGAAAAAGGACATTCTTATCTTTCCTCTTGAGACCTTTTTCCTTTGCAGATTGCTGACAAGCTCTTGAAAAAGTCGTCACCTTACATTTGATACTATGTTGATTTTGAAATTAGTTTGGGTCGTTAGCCGGGGATTTGACCCCAAAACCGCGTCAATCCATCATGATTCAGACACAACCTTTTTGTCGGCAGCCAAGGGGGTTTACTTGACCCACCACACAGTATAACTCACGCCATTTGTGAAATCGTGCTTATTTTCTGTGTGCGCGCCATGGTGTGTGCGCGCGCGCGTCCATGTCTGGTCATTCTCTCTCAACTGGGATTGCCACCGGCTGCGGCAGAGTTACCCTGCGCTTTAAGATGAATGTGCGCAAATATTTAAGCTGATTAGAACCTGCGATATCAGGTGCCCCAGTGCCACCGAACGGAAACGAAATTCACCGATGTTTTAAATTAATTAGTACCGATAGATACCGCAAAACAGCCGAAAGCAAGGCCCCCTAGCGGCCAACATTTGAAACACACACATTGTTACGCCATCTATCGGCGTCTGGTAATAAGCGACCAACGGCGTCGTCTGACTTTATGCGTTTCTCGACAGAAGATGGCGTCTGGACTGCGGGAAATTCCCAGCAATTGTGTCGGCGGTCTCATCATCATCAGCAGCAGCAGCAGCAGCAGACGACGACATTCTTCGGGCGCGTCCAGACGCCGCCGTTTCGTGTGGTAACATGACAGCGATTGTCGTCTGGATTATTGCGACATTTGAGTCGATTCGATGCAGTGCAGGTAAGTTCTGTCGGCAAATTTCATTCAGAACCTATTAGGTATAGTGGTTCTCAACAGTATTGTTAACGAGACTTTTTAAAAGGTCTCGAGAGCAAGACCAAGACTTCAAACCTTTGGTATCGAGACCAAGAGCAAGGCTTTAATTGGTTGACGAACAGCTCTTGAAAGACTCGATAGCATTTGATACTGTTGTTGATTTTGAAAATAAATTAGTAGTTAGTCGCAGATATGGACATTTTTTAAAACCCAACACAATCCATCATGATTCAGACCCAACCCAACCCACGAAAGCAATAGGTTTACTTGACCCATCACACAGTATAACTCATTAACATTTCTGAAATCATGGCTTATTTTCTAACCCAACCCAACCCAGTGGTAATATGCAAACACATTTTCCATGTCTGGTCATTCGTATTTTGGATTTAACCAAGGGGCAGGAGCGCAAATGCCAGGGGCCCGGCGGTCTGGAGGCAGGGTTATTTCTAGGATTGTGAATTGGGGGGTAAGGGGTTCGGGAAAATCTGGAGTGTCGGAGTTTGGAAGTCTACCGAAACTGGGATTGCAGGTTAAGACTGACAGCGTTGGTTGTTTGTCACTCCTTCTCTGCAGCGAGTCGGCAATCGGGAATTTTACGAAGGAAATCAAAATGAATGTCACGTATTCGCAGCGCCTGCGGTGCCGACCTTGAATACCAAAGAATAATCGAAAAAGAAACTCGACGCATGCCAGCCGCATTCTGTAGCTGCTGACGCCTCTGACAAGGCGGAGCGGGCTTACTTGCCTACATGCCCACATACTTACTTATTTCCTTACTTATTCTATTTTCGCAGTTTGACGCGAGGTTTTGATTTTCTAAATTTAATCCGCTTTTAATGTTACGATGCGTAATCTTTCAACTAATTTGTCCCGTTTAGGAGCGAAGGTAATCGTATCATCATCATCATCATCATCATCATCATCATCACCATCATCATCATCATCGTCATCACCACCACCACCACCATCACTTTTCTTTGGTCATTCGCACAGCTCGATCATACGCGTATGACAAAATAAAATACTATACATTAAAATACGTGCGTAGGAGTAAAAAGTAAAATACGCGTATGATACGCGTATTTTATAAGTCTGCTCGGTTACTTATAATCTGCTTACTTGGCCTACAATATCAATTGCGACGTCACGCCACGTCACTGAAACTGATCCCAAAATTCACTGTTAACAGACTGCGGTAATTGACGCAATTTCATGGCTATGTAGGCCTAAGGTATTTTTGCTCACGTATGATAGCGCGTATGATAAAGAGTCATACGTTAAAATACGTGCGTATGACAATGACACAAAAAATATACTACGTATGATACGTATGATCGAGCTTTGGTCGTTCGCATCGCAGATTGGGTGTTACAGTGTAAGTCCAGTCCATTCAAAAATATCAACGATCCATCTTCTCTCTCCGAACTTATTCTTTTCCGCACAACATCCGATCGTCCCATCACCACGGTCTTCATTAGTCTTTCATCTTTCATTCTGCAAATGTGTTCGAATATTGATGTTTTTCTGTCTTTGATCTTGTCCACAGCAGTCTTTGTTATCTACGAGTCATTAATTCGCTTTGTCGGCGTAATTGTTTACGAAGAGCGAGGCGCATAGGCCTATCAGTTTTCTCTACAATCGTTTTCAGGTTTGCACGCGATAAGGTTATGTGCAGGGCGCGATTTGCGGGAGGGGAAGGGGGAATCCCCCCACTGCCCAACTGCATCCCTCCTACTGCTACATCCCCCACCACTACATCCCCCACTGCTACAGTTTCCCCGTTAGTCTCATTTTATACGTACTGTACACTGTGTCCGGATAAAAGGGTGCCGACTCTGTATTTTCACTAATTTTAAGAAAACGAGGCCGTTTTCTATGCAAAATTTGCAGTTTGAAACGGGTATAAATTGGTCTCATATCAGATGCAAACATCATCTGAAAACGATTATAATGAATATTCAAAATGTGCACCAGAAGAATTGACACGTGATTTCAGACGTCGTCGCCTCTGATGAATTGCTAAATGCAATGGTTAAATTTGTGATCGAGCTTTGCCCACTCACCATGCAGTCACCAATCTCTGCTTCAGTTCTTTCATAATTATTGGAAATGCGTGATCGGTAGTAGACCGTTTCCTGTATAGAATACCCCACACTGGGGTCAACCGGGTGGTCAACCGGGTTCAAATCTGATGAGCTTGATGGCTGCAGTTCGGGCGGTATGAGGGCAGGAGTCTCCTCCATCTGCAGCGATTCAACGGCACGTGTTACGTCAAAAATAATCAAAGGGTGGATACTTAAGGGTGCGTTATTATAAACAATGATTTCGAATTCTGTCCCACATAAACCATCCAAATGTTTAGATAAATTGGCTAAGTTTTCTTAAGGTTAGAATGAAAATTTTAGAATTGGCCCCTTTTTATTCGGACGCGGTGTACATTCATTGTTTGCAGTCGGCTTGTACAACTTCTAGGAAAGGTATTCTTGCTCTTTATATTAACCCACGGCTTTCAGGTTATCATGTTTGTCTATACTAGTTTCTGGCGTTGCAAAGTATCGCCGGTATATTAAAGTGCCTATGACCATTGTCTGGACTGGATTGTTGCAAGATTAAAGAACCAAAATTACTATATCAGCCTTCATAAGGACCTGACATAAGGACATTTTATTGTTAGCTTCGAGGTACAGACGGGCAGAATGTTTTTGGAAGCAGGGTCATCGTCTAAGCAAACGATACCCAACGGGAATATCTCTGGCGCTGGGGGCTATTTGGACCGCCGCCTCGATCATCATCATCATCATCACCATCGCTGAAATTGCTGAGGACGACTTCTGGCTAATTCCGTACAAAAACACCGACAGCCCTAGTTGAATGTCCGGCTAATGTGATGTGCCGCCGATTTCAATATTTATTGCATTTCCTTATAATAATAATAATAAACCATGTGTTGGCGGCGGCGGCGGCGGCCAAAAGGCCACAAATTATGAAGATTATGGCGGATCATTCGACGCATCGAGCCACGGCCTCCTTTGTTCCGTCGATGGAACCGAGGCTAATCATTACACTAACGCGTTCGTTGAGAAATATTTTGAAAGTGGCATCCGGTATAATCACATTTTCGAGACTCCAGAGGCGCATTGCTTCTTTAAATATTAACGGGGAAGCTAATTTCGATGTATGTTCCGAAACAGACCATCGGGCATTTGATCGATGGACCATTGGACATGGTATGTGGTAGACGCCGAACGGTTTGACAATATTCCAACTGCGTGCGCGCAGAGATGATGTGTTCCGTATATAGGGACCTGGATTTTTCGACGACAGTAACAAGAGAATTTTGTCGCTGACAGATTGTTAGCCACTGACGTGATCGGAATCGTCGAGTTATCGAGTTTCGGGCATTTGCAATCCTTCGAAGAATTCAGTGTTAAAACAGTAAACTGTAGGCCTACCTTATGTTGCGAGACACCAATGTGACTGCTGTCGATAAGGATGGATTCGTACAATATGCCTTATTTTCCAGAGACATAATTATTTGTCAAAACTATTCTTAAATTAATGCCGACGAATTCATTGTTTTTCTTCGAAAATAGGCATGTTCAACAAGATTAATATCGAATAGAAGCAACTATTTGATGAATGTAACAGCATTATATTAGGCTATACCATGAACGCCCACAGAAATGTTTCCAGGAGGGGTAAAGCACATTTTAACACAATGGTCACGTTTAATACCTTAGCAAGGTTTTCAATTATTTCACTGCGAAATATTGGTATTTGCATTTTCTAGGGGGAGGGAAAATGACCCATCTTGCCCTAATGTGCGGGCGCCCATTGGCTATACAAAGGTCTTCACAGGCCTCATCTATTGAATACTTAGAGTCGATATATTTTTTACAATAGTTACTCGCTTACGTTGCTCGTTTGATGCATCGGAAATTTGAACAATAATTATAGGCATTCTTTTCGTGAAAGAAATGTTAGGGAGCAAAGATGGGAAGGCAAAGCGTCTGTTTTAATAATAAAGACCAAGAAATAACTCCATATTCTCTTTGTCATCGCTTCTTCTGGTTGATTCCAAGTGTTCTGTTATTCGAAGATGAAGACAGATGTCTGAATAAGTTTACAGCGCTAAATCTTAAGGAACTTGTAAACATTTCCATTGTTTCTGTCGGTTAACTACTAACTACCTCTTTCAATGGACCGTTTAAGCATTGTTGTACCATCCTGAATATCACTAATGAGGCTATCCGCTATCGTACTAAAGATAAGCCGAGCATAACAGCTTTTATTTAATTATAAAAAAAACTATTAGTTTAGCTGATATTGACCATTTTTCTTATAACATGTCATCCTTATTTCTTTATTCTTAACAATTTGATTTGAACTCTCCCTTAGATTATAACGAGTCAACTTAATTCGTTTACAAAGAACAAATTAGCAGGCCGACTCGAGCTATGGTGCAGCTCTAGTACTAGGCTATAATCACGGAAGTCGCCATAGGCTCATTGATTCAATGATCATTGATTCAATGCCTAACATCTATCTTTCTGCTGAAATTGTGCACGCTTCAGAATTCTGGCAGCGGCGGGCGGTTCCACGTTGGGGGATGACTGGGGATGCATCGCCCACCGAACTTTTTTTGCTTGTCGGCGTTTCAGCCGCTATACATGTCCGCTGGTGGGTATTTGCATAGAAAACAGAGCTGATTGCCTTTTTTGCTTGTCTTCCTTTTCATTTCACCCCCCCCCACCAACGTCCTATAATTTCATTGCATACCCACCAACTTCCTAAAAAATTCCATGCATCCCCCTATCAAGAATTCTTGGAACCGCCACTGGGCAGCGATTTCTGTTCGCACGCTCTCAAGCGACACAATCTGCTGATTTTACGGCCATTTTCCTCCGATAATTAATTTTCATCGCTCCATTATCTTACTCCTCCGAGTCGATCTTGTATACAGATTCTCTTCGGCCAATCTCTTGTTCTCTTTTTCTAAACGTGTATGTGTCCTCATCCGTCCTTCTGTGTGTCTGCGTGATTGTGAATCTGTGTGTATGTCGATCTGTGTGTGTCCTTGTGCCTGTCCCTGTGCCTCTTTTCTCTTTTCTCTAAGGATTTCGGCGTTGTTTATTGACGTAACTGCATCCTATACTGTAAGCCGTTTAGGCAACTAACCCGTTGAAACCGTTAATTACCAGAGGAAATCGGTAATACGGCGATCGACCGTCAAATTGCGTATACACTGCGCATGCGCGGCCGCTCGCCAAGGACGGAAATGACGTAAACCAGACAACGGAGTTCTTAAGCGTGTATATGTCCTCATCCGTCCTTCTGTGTGTCTGCGTGATTGTGAATCTGTGTGTATGTCGATCTCTGTGTGTGTCCTTGTGCCTGTCTGTGTCTGTTTGTCTGTCTGCGTGTGTTGCTGCAGCGTCTATTGTCTGAGACATGGTGTCTCCATAAACATCGACAGTAGTCGTTAGCAGTGACTGTTTGAGCGTCTTGTGGTTAGTTTCGACGCTTTTGCATTGCAAAGAAAATCTCTGTCTGTCTGTCTGTCTGTCTCCGTCTTTCTCTTTCTTTTCGCCAAATGAATCTATTGTACAATCACAAGTGAACCTAAATAATGCAGCGAACTGAGAGACAGACAGACAAGCTGACAGACACACAAATACACAGACAGACAAACATACATACATAAAGTGAAGCAAACGGGCAAACAGACGACGAAAGAAATTTGAAAATGTGCGAAGAAAGACAGTGATTTAAAAAACAGAGAGAGGTGTTTAAAAGAAATCCAGGCAAGTGACATTTAAATTCCGCGATATTTAAAGATTTTAAAAATAGGTCTTTAATATCATCTTTTATGCAATGACAGCTTCTAACCAGATATTTGTTTTGCTGAAAAGATTCTAACGCAACGATAATTGAAAACCAACACTTATTGCGATTTATTGTGAGAATTTTACAAAATAATCGACAAAGTAGAAAAGATACAGGCTTGATTACTCCGTGACCTGGGCACGAAGAGGTTCCTATGGGGTTCCACGAGGCACCGGTACCCCATTCGGGCGTTTAAAGATTGTGGAATTCGCACAAATCTCATTAGTGATAAAGATTTGCGTGTATGCTCTGGTTGCGCCCCTATTCTGAAACCCTGTCTACGCCACTCTGACGATTGCGTAGCCATGAATAGGCTTATTGTTTCCTCGTCTCAAACGTCGAAACATATATATACAGAAGCGCCGTCTATTTCGTTTATTACGGGCAGAGCAAGCACGCGTCCCGTGCAGTTTTCCGCTTTCTGCATGCTCGTAACGAATTTTCATGCAACGCGTGGGTCAGAATCGCAACAGAAGAGGAATTCAATTGTCGTGGAACAGTCGGAGCACGCCAGAAGAGCGCGGTTCGAATCACAGACAGATTCATTGAATATGGATGGAATTCGTCAACTGTGTGCCAGTGTATCTGCATTACCTTATCATTGCATATAAATCAATGACCATCAAAGAAACGACCTTGCTAGGCCTATCGCATTGCTTGCAATGTTATTGCGCCAACCATTTTTGCAACCGAACTGCAATGGCTGTTGCCTGTTGGCGTGAAATAAATGTGATGTGAACGGTAACATTGTTTTCTGTGCGGTGAGTAATTGGAGAATTGAGCAAAGGGATGGCGGTGCATTTATCAACCATTAATGCCAGATAATAATAATTTTTAATTTTAATTTATCGTCCAGAGCAAAGCTCGACCATACGTATCATACGTAGCATATTTTTCGTAGCATACGCACGTATTTTAACGCACGACTCTTTATCATACGCGCTATCATACGTGAGCAAAAAACCTTAGGTCTACATAGCCACGAGATTGCGTCAATTACCGCAGTCTGTTAACCATTTATCTACGCAAAGAAATTAAAAGGGAACAACTGTTAGCGAAGTGAATTTTGGGATCAGTTACAGTGACGTGGCGTGACGTCGCAATTGATATTGCTCGCTAAGTAAGCAGATTATAAGTAACCGAGCAGTCTTATAAAATACGCGTATCATACGCGTATTTTATTATTTTATTCATACGTACGTATTTTAACGTATTTTATTTTGTCATACGCGTATGATCGAGCTTTGGTCCAGAGACTAAGCGATCCTTGTTGGTCTAATTCACCAAAGGATAATGGGGATATGTGTATCAATAACTTTTCTCAAGGTGTATTTACATGTAGGCAGAAAATATAGTAAATTGTCTTGCAATTTGTGCAGCGATTTAGTTGCCTTGAAAAACTTAGAGATTTGCATAAAATCTTCGAGAGACACAGGGGATCATTCATATATTATGTACGCATTGAGGGAAGGGGTTTATTGGATGCAGGGGATTTTTTGGTGCGGATGCGCACGGGAGGGGTCCCAACTGAATGCTTACGTAAGCACGACCCTCTGTACCTGCATGCTTTCGAAATCGCTAAAGAAATTCACGACCTTTTACTTATTTACAATATTGAGGTTCATCGACTTCAAAACTCGTCTGGCTTCGCCCTCGCAGTGATTTGATTCTGCACCTATGTTTCCGAATGCCTCCGACTCGTTTGTTTCTAGTCCGTTTTGCGTCTAAGTGTTTGATCGGATTTATCACATTATTTTGTAGACGGTGGAGAGACGCACATTCAGAGAATCAGAGCTCTCTTTGCCTCTCGCCTCTCGGGTCCATCTGCCTCGTCCAGATTAAATTGTGTCAGTTTAGGGGATCAGTGTGCCACCGAATTCCAGTGGCGCCACCTGACGACATTACTTGAACTCACTCCTCAGATGACGAACGGTTTCTTTGATGAGCGTGCTTTTTTCGTTTGATCGAAAACAGCGGATATGTATTGCTGCATGGGCGCTTGAAATAAGATAGTCTGGTTTCAATTTTCAGATTTCACCCTACCCCGGCCAGACTCAAAATTAATCTGTATCTGTATATGAATTCATTAGTCTTGAGACTTCAACGCGTATCGATTCTGTCCAGCTAACGACCAACCACAGAATTCTATTCTTCTGACTCGAATAATAATTATTGTTGTAGACAAAATCACTCTATATTCCGGCGACTGTTAACTTCTCCCTTGAATGTTGTTTCGTCTGGAAACGGCCTTTGTGAGATCTTCTCGATTTTGCTAGCAGTGGCGTCATTTCACACTTTTCTTGGGAGGGGGCGAGAATTTTTTTTTCAATTTTTCAATTTTTTCAAATTTTTTTATTTTTTTGCAATTTTTCGACCTGACGAGTTTGAGTTTGCAAAAAAAGTTGACGACTTTTTTTGCTTGTCAGTCCTTTTTACGATTAGCTATTCTTCAGTTTGCTCGACATCAAGCGCATAACACAAACATGCCCCCCAATCCAAATGACGTCCCTGTTTTTTGCACATTAATACATTAGAAATTAATATTTTCATTTCCTTGGGGGGCCACGGCCCCCAGCCCCCCAAATGACGCCTCTGTTTGCTAGGATCTGTCATCATAAATTTAATAATGTCGATTCTCAATAATGCGAATGTGCTGCCGAAATAGACGTTTCACAAGATTCTTCGATAATTATCTGCGACATTGCTACGAGCGATGCCAACGAAATCTTGCTAGTATTGGCGTAGCCAGAGTTGAAGAATATGGACATCACCAAGGCAGACACATCGCGTTCCAGATTCCGAATTAGTCCGACTAAGCGATTTGAAGAAGTGTCGCAGAAGATCTTAGTAAAACTGCAGAGCTAAACCGCGAGCTCTGGTGCGTTCACTAGTGACTTTGAGTGCCAAGCAGTTGACATACGACTAAATAAGGCCTATATTATTCCATCGACAACCACCCATCCTTCCTCCGATGAAAATTACTCACTGCGGTTTTGCACAAATCTAACGATTGGTCGACTCCAACAGAGGGATCAACATGTGATTCCCTCGTGGCTACGCAATTGTTTTGTAGTAACTGATAGTAAGATATCGTTGACTAAAAAGGACCAAACGTCTTAATTAAGGGCCCCCAACACATTTAAATTCTCTGTTTAGTAAAATTACGCATCCAATTGGCATTTGCGATTCGACAGTCGGAGTTATCCCGCAACACTAATGCACAGCAATGTTCATAATTCCTGGCTTAAGTTGTCCGAGTTTCAATTGTGCTACAAATACAGTACATGACCGAGACACCCGCAAATTCCCCAAATGCGAGGTTGGCGGTCACAGAGAGCCTATCAATAGGATGACCATTTTTATTTACAGTTACTTCCCCTACATCCTCCGTCCTCGAAGGCCCGAATATGTATTCTGCGGGGGGAGCACAGGTTAGTCCTGACCATGTCAGTGGCGATTTACGTTTTTAAGCTCAGGTACAATTTCTTCGAAAATCTCTGACAAGCAAAACAAAAGGTTATCTCCCTTCCAAATCGTGCTGCAAATCGTGATGAGACAAGCGAAAAAAAGGTTTTCTCGAAAATCGGTGGCAAAACAAAATGTTATTTTCATGATGGGACAAGCGGGTTATCTCGAAAATCCCCAGCCCCCGCCTTAATATGGCCCTGGTAATAGTGGCGATAAGTGTCGATAACCTTTTTTCTTTTTTCGGGACACGTTGCGTGACAAATGGCTGCATTTCGGAAAATAAAGTTGTTTAATTAAACAAATAAATCATTTAAAAACTCATTATGAAATATTGTTAATAGAAAAGGTGGGTTCCCTAAATTGGTATTCTTTTGGTGGGCCCGGTACAAACGTATCGTTTGTTCAGTGGAAAATCCGCCATTGGACCATGTACAAATTGTAGCCATGAACATTAAGTGTCTCCAAACGATAGTTTGGAGACAATCAATGTTCATTAAAGCTGCGAGGGTCCGAGGAGCAAGGTAAAAGATGTGAATTGGCCGAAACAGTCTCGAAGTCTCGTTTTGATTGTCCTAAACGTTAGCAACCTGTATTTTGAAGTAGAACATCGATTTCAGAATGGCGTCTGCGTTGAGATGCCTGCAAGAGTTAATCCTCATTCATTGAAGCAATCGGGCACTTCTATGAAGGGGAAACAACTGACAAACGGATGACATTAAAGCACTGATCCGGGTCCACAATAGAGTGTCTATTGACTTCGAAGCAGCGATTTCGAGATAAAAGGACTTTTGACAGGTCTCTAATACACTGTCCACTTAAAACGAACTTGGTTATACAATATGCAGTACAACATTGGCAGGTACCCATGAAACCTTTTCATGCATATATTTTTATCGGAAACATCGGATATAGCACTGTATATAGGCCTACACTACGTTTCATTAAGGGGCAGGATATGTGACAGACTACCAGTCAACGCGGTTAAGCGACTTTGTCACGTTTATGGAAATGTATAAGAAATTTAAGTTAATAAAGGTATGTTACGTTGCGTTCGTAAAATTCTTAGCAGCAAGAAATTTCAAGAACTGTCTTTATAATTAAATATTTCGTTTGAGCAAATAGAGTATAATCTTTAAACATATGATCTGATTGCTTTCACTTGAATTGCACAGAAACGCCGTCGTCTCCGAAGCTTTCTGATATAAAATTTCTCGTATCAGTTCTTAAACGGAACATTTATCAGTGTGAACGTATCGACTCTAAAAATCACCGTCACCATAGTGACATTTAATACAGAAAAAATTGCAGGCAAAATGATCATAAGTCATAATCTCTCGTCACTCTCGTCTCGTCGTTTTTTGCTTGTCAGACTGTTTTCGGAGAATTGAGGGCGGCACTTTTTCTCGCCCCGGGCGGCACTTTGCCTCGCTACGCCACTGTCTGGGGTGGCATGCCCTATTGAATGCCTGCCCAGTGGCCCCCTGCTGGGGCCTATACTTACTACTATATACCTATCAAAAAATGGTTGGCCCCCGTGTTTAGAAGTTGCCACCCCAACAACCCCCCACTTGCCAAATCTCGGAGCCGCCACTGGACACATGAGAAGACATCTTCGTGTCTCACCAACCGAAACTCCACGCAAGACAAAGGACATCCATGTATCACAGTTCTCCAATCACCATGTAACAGAAAACACACACACACAGACACACGCACGCACATACATATTGCAGGTATACACCGTCTGTTTGTTGTCGACCACTATTCACCCTTAAGCCTCCACCTTTTCCAATAGACTCTTCTGAAAGTCTCTTCGTATATTAATTGCTTTCTTTAAAAAAATCAATGGAATTACTTTCTGAGGCATTCTGTTCCGAATAGTAGGTCAAGAGCGGCCATCAGTCTTTCAGTTACATTCGCAACAGGGCAGCATCGCCATCTGGCGAACAATGTCGGAAATACGGTTTTTGATTGTAATTTCTTGGAAATGCTACGGTAGAAGCTTTGATTAAGCTCTGATTTTGTTCAGGCGAAATTACTAAGACCAAATCTTTAAACATTACATCCTATTTGCTCAAACGAAACGTGTAATGCTGAAGACAGTTCTTGATATTTCCTGCTGCTAAGTATTTGACGATCGCAACATAACATACCTTTATTAAGCACGATACCTACTTAATAAATAGGACAAAGTTGACAGTCTAACGTTGTCAGTAAAAAGCGTTGTACTGTTCTAAATTCTATTATATTATGTTCTTGGTCTTTAGAGCAAAATGCCTTGGAATGTGCTTTAGTTTCGCCGTTTCCTTTAAGTTTAAAAGGTAATCTTAATATTGTATTCGATTTTCGGTGGCTACTGTTCCGGTCGACAACGACAGTTGAACATGCTGACTGTGGCGGTTTCACCATGTTGATGACTGGGGATGCATCCACACCGGTTTTTTGCTTGCCAGCGTGTTTTTCATGAGCTTTTAAACTCTTTAAATTCGGTGAACTTAATACCGCGGATGACCTTTTTTGTTTGTCAACTTATTTTCCGGTAAGTTTATAAGACATCTACTGAAAAATACTGCGAATGACGTTTTTTGCTTGTCAGCCTTTTCCGGCAAGGTTTATCAATATTTAGTGAGCAAAAACACTAACAATGACCTTTTCCTCTCTTTTCTTTTCTTCTTCACTTTGCACCCTCCCCCACCAACTTGCTATACATTTTTTCTTCCCCCCCCCCACAAAGAATTCCTGGGATCGCCACTGCATGCCGAGCGAATGGGACAACCCGGAACAAGACAATTCGGCTATACACGACGATTCGCCGACATACTTGAATATCTTTTATTCAGGGCTTTTTTGTAAAAAGAATATTTTCCGGAACGCAATAGAATATTTTCCGGAACGCAATAGAATATTTTCCGGAACGCAATAGAATATTTTCCGGAACGCAATAGTCAGAAGTCAATTGTCAACATGACGTAGTGGCCAAACAGTTACTATAATGATTATAATCAATAAAACATTAAATTCATACCAAAAAATTTAGAACCGTATCAGTTCTAAATTTTCTATTTATGAATTTAATGTTGCAAAAAATACCAGTCTTCAGATTTTCCGGAACGCCGTTCCGCCTCGTTTCGGCACAAAAAGCCCTGCTTTCATTAAGGCCAAATCTTCGAGACTGTTTAGCAGAGTTTTATCAAACATTAATAGTTTCTGAAATCGTTGAATTATCTGCATAATTTAGAAAATATATAGACTTTAGTATAGGCCTACTGATATAGTGATTAGTGTACCGGTAAAATTTGGACCATTGAGAGAGCTGACTTAATTAGTAATTGAAATCTTTAGGCGGTCCGTTTTATTCCAGCGTCTGAAAATCCTTCTTTCTTATAAACAACGTAATGTAAATCATTCCGAGCATTTTGATCCGAGTCGTAAATGTGATTCTATTCCATTTCAAAAGCGACAGGTAAGACAATTAATTTATTCGATTGAGACGCATTTAGAAAATTTCCACAAGCTTAAGAAAGGTCTGTTCCATGAATTTAAAAAATCTATTAAATTTTTAAAAATTCAGAGCCAATCTTTATTATGATGCATTTTTTAAATTCATTTATTTAAATTCTGTCAAATTTGATACCAACATTGAAATTCATGTTTAGTTAGATTTTTATTTAACGTTGTCAAAAAATAAACGAATAGATCGTAGTTTCAATAGTATTCACAAGGTGGCGGGATTATATTTTTTATTTCGTTGTTGGTGCTTGTATGCGTACTTTGATGCGACTTTTTCTGTTCGTGATGTTTATTCAGGCGGTGGCGGCGCTGGTAACGAGTATTGTCCGGGGTTCATCGACAGGCACGGCCAATGGAACAACGGGTTCGAATGTCCGAAATGGGGCGATCCCGGTCAGACGTATTGCTGTGGAACGGAAATGCTCCGCTTCTGCTGTCCCGTTTTCCCTTCCTCCTCTCTTCCGGACGCCAGGAATACTCAACCAACGGAATCCGCGAATCTACACCATCAGTAGGGGCAGTGGAAAATTTTAAATTTTAAATATTTAAAATTCTTGAAAACTGTGAAGATTTGTGAATGTTAAAAAATGAGCTGAATTTTATTGTAAAATTCGGTTCCACATTGTAAAGGAATTTTAAATTTTTAAAAGAAAATTATCTAAGTAACTAAAACAAAGTCAAATAAATGATAAATGCAGTGCAATGTCACTCTTTAGGTTTGATAGTGAGATTTTTGTCTTTTTACCTACATATATATACCCCTTCATTTGAATGTTATAATGCTAATCTCTTATCAATGTTAACATTCTCCTGTTTTTGTAAAACATTACATAGACAATTATAGAAGTTCCTCTTGATCCTTGACCATATGCTTAATAGTGATTACGTTATACTGTGACATTCTAGATTAACCAACTATCGGGATCCCAGGATCCCTTAGGTTAATCTTGTTTGTTTCCTTATGCTCATGGTAATGTCAATTGTCTTTATTTACTGTAAACATGTTATGTCCTTTTTATTTTTTTTCCACCTTAATTAAGTAATTATATATATATGTTTATAATCGGATTGATGATTACTGTATGCTTTTGGAAATAAATAAACTCATTCATTCATTCATTCATAGTAAAAGGTAGGCAATGTTAGGAAACGTTAAACAGTTATGTCATATTGGTGCTAAACTAGTAAAGTAGTCAACCAAACGTTACTGCATTTTAAATAAAATTACAATTCATGAACATACATAATTACAATTCGTGAATTCTAAAACTGGACTCACTGAATATTCGACCATTGCCAGTAAGCAGTTCGGAACTGCAGCATTTATTACAAACTATATATTTTAAGAGCATTTCAAAATTATGGCATTGAAAAGACTTCAAAATCTTGTGAGGTAGCTTCAGATGAGGTGAGATTGATCATTGAGAGATAGAACAGATACGAACAGCGAAAAATAAAATATCAACGCGCAAAAACGATCCGGAGTCCAGTTGCGTCTGCAGGATCATAAAACGCAGTATAGCATAATCAGTGGTCGATTTTCAAGAAAACAGTGCGTTCGGAAGGACACTAACAATCTGACTAATTTTTGGAATGACCTAGTTTTTGCAGATAGCTTTTACAATCGATTAATATAGTTTGGTTATTAGAGCTGGTATGTATAAAAATGCATTCGGCCTACATCGTATATAATTCATCTTGTTTTAGTGTCAGGCGCTAATCGAACAAACATTGACATTATATCCACGATGTACTCAACGCACGTCTAATTCTGCTGCTGCTGCTGCTGCTTTTCTGATGTAGTGTCTTCCTGTGGTTGTTTGTTGTCGGGACGGTTGTTCTCCTGACTGCAACCGTTGTCATAATGTGCTTCTATTGTCGATGCTGCTTCATTTATCGTAGACGAAAGCTTCGACGCGGTGAGAACTCATCAGCTGCGTTTTATCAATAAATTGTCAACGGGGAATTGGGATTCTATTCTCGACTGCTCATGTCATGTGCATTACTAAGATGGCTCTATAGAAGTCCTTTGACTACCTAGTTACGTAGCTGCCTGGTTAGTTAATGAGGTTAATTAATTAACTATCGCCTTGTTTACAGAAATGTTTGCAGCAAGAATTGTGAAATTTAGGTTTGAGGTCCTTGCCTTAATATAATCCAGAAATTTTCAGGTCATAAAAATTTGAACTTTGATCTCAGCGCTTCAATAAAAGTGGACAGGAGTCTATGGTTACACAGCATAGGCTGTAGCTCTATTATTTATTAGCCATGATAATCATGGGTGTCCGGAGGAGGTGCAAGGGGTGCAATTGCACCCCTGGAAAAATTGTGGAGTTATGAAAAAAGTAAAATTACTTGTTTCTTTCTCACAAGACCTTGTTTTGCACCCTCTGGAAAAATTTCTGCGGACGCCCATGATGATAATTAATCAATCTTCTTACGAATAATAATCATAAGTTTAGGAAATACTTATTACCATTTTAACTCGTTTTTTCGTGAATGCTCAATCGGTAACCAGACAACCGAAGAAAATAAGTAAGTAAAATTTCAGAAATTTAAATTGCGCTTTAGAAGTATAGTCAGGCCCGCCGAGAAAATTCCGGGTCCCTGTGCAGAAGGGAAGTCACGGACCTCTGACAAGTGTGAAAAACTACTGATGACCTCTTTTGCTTGTTAGTCTTTTTCAGGATGTTAATACGTCACCGGCCCGAGGCCCTACAGTTCGCCGGGCCCCTGTGCATTTGTCCCCTGCCCCTCTCTGCAGCCACATGGGCCCCTTTGAGCTCCATGGGCCCCGGAACAATATACCGGCTGCACCCCCTCGCCTCAGGCCTGGAAGAAATGCCGCCATCGTTGCTTATTCTCAGGCGCTTAATCTGAATGTTAAACATCCATGGCCAAAAGGTGGGATTCAATCAGAGACAGAATCAATCAATTCAATCAATGTGAAGCGAAGATAACGTAAATCTGAGCGGTAGAAAGTGATCGGAAATCTTACATCAGATGATGCATTTCCAAAATCGGTCTCATGATTCCGACGAAACTTCAGTGGCCATCTGGCGAATGAACCTTCAGATCCGTTTTCACATAAGTCACATTAACTGAAATGCGTGTGAACCGTGAAAATTAATTAAGCAGTTTGAAACGTTAATTTTCAAACGCTGCGTCGTTCTACAGTATTCAGTCGTCGATTTAGAATGAACTCATTCATTATCACGGCGCAGAATTTCATCTTGCTTTCAGACTTCAATGCCGATTCCAATGCAGTGGGCTATTTGAATCGGCGACACACAACAGGATTCGACTTCGACCTTAATTTGGCGTCGAGAGGAAATCTGGAACAAGGTCAGGTCATTGGAAATTGAATAAATAATTAGATATTTATCACTGCTCTCATTTTTATTTTAAGCATGCTAGTCAAACATCATCGCATCATCGAGCTATTATGTCAAATTGTAAGCTCTTGTTCTGACTTTTAAATCTTTCGGACAACTGCCTTTTAAATGCCTCAAAATTAGACCTGTGCGCCGCCGCCGCCGACGTTTTGCATGACGCCGCCGCCGCCGCGCCGCCGGTGATACAGGATCGGCGCGCCGCCGTCGAGAGGATACCGGCGTGACGTCTGCGTCCCTATGGTGAAATTATGTCTCTCATGTAACCAGATTAGACCACCACTGTTGTAATACCTGGATAAAAATGTCTTCACCATATACAGTATGCAACACTAGCTAACTCAAAACACACGTTGCTTATTTACTTCGCTTCATTCGTCTATCGAATGACGTCCTGCATTGTTCACATTCTGCAAAATGGCTAAAGAAAAGCGTTTTCGATGAAAATTACGTGGAAGACCAAAAAAGATGCTAAAATTAGCTGTGCACAGTTAATTACACGATCAGTGAACCAATGCATCGTAACTGAGAGCGTTTTTTGTTTAAATCCTCTTAGTTTAGTTTAAATAGTCTTAGTCTGATGTCGACGGTGCTTTGTTTTCTAAGTTGGCACATAAACTTTTTAAAAGTTTTCATTTATGGTCAATTTCGGATATCTAATGAAGCAATGTTATCTGATAAGAAATTTAACATTTTAGTTTTATACACTTCTTAAATTGTATAATTTTATTTTTAATGTGTCCCTACCCCCATAACCAAAAAATTCCTGGCGACGTCTCTGGTCCTACATGTATAATCTCAGTCTATCTCACCTATGTCATCCTACCTGATTGCATCAAACATCTATCTCATCTTATTTTATCTTTCCTTGAGTGTCTGGATATACATTCCACGGGATCTAACACAGCGTTATCGTCAACGGTCAGACCATAGAGCTGTGAATCGTCCTGATCACGTGACTGTACGCGCCGACATCCGCTTCGTTTTGTAGAGTTCATCGCCCTTCGACCGCCTCTCTACCCGGAGTACGATCCCCCGGCATACGACGACATCGAGGACGACGACAACAACAGAGACCAGCGGAACAGTTCGAAGCAGCCGCAGAGACCGGTGAAGAGTCTCATTCGAAACGAAGCGAATGAAGAAGCCGCGTCGTCGATGATACGCCGGACGCGTCTACTAGAGACGCCGAGGAAGAAGAATGATTCTGCTGCCTGAGAGGAGACGGTCTTCTTCTAAGACGCTCTAATGTCGCCGAGTTAGAGTCGAGTTGCCATAGCAACGCGACGACCAATGGCGACGTCTTCTCAGGTCTTTCGTCCGCTTCTACTGTGAATATTCGCAGTTGCCATGGCAACGTTTGCTCGCGCAGCGCTCACTATCAACCCGTTTCCATGACACCGGACACAGTCGAAGCAACACAAGATTTCAGCCAGTTCAGCCTTAGCATTAGATGAGACTACCTATTGACGTGTATGTGCTCGTGTGTTCCTGCAGGTGTGCTTGCATGTATGTTTGTGTGAGTTAGTGTGTGTGTGTGTGTGTGTGTGTGTGTGTGTGTGTGTTAGTACGTGATTTCAGGTATGTAGGCTTATGTGTGTGCTAGTGTGTTAGTGTGTGTAAATATTTGTTTGTGTGTGTATATGTGTGTGTTTTGTTTGTGTATTTTGTGTGTGTGTATGTGTTAGTGTGTGTGTGTGCTCTATCGTCTGTAGGAAAGCTGAATAATATTGTCGCCGCCTTCGAATTTTCACGACATGGACAGAATAACGGAATAATTTTTTTCCAGCCTTTCCCTCTCCGCCTTTCCTTCCATCTGGTAGACACCCTGTGCAGTGTTCACTCATTCATCGCCAAGTCGAGTGATGAGTGAGCTCCCGAGGCCGAGACAACTCATATGCAACTATATTTCATATGCTGACAATGCCAGTGGCGGCTCCAGGAATTGACATGTGGAGGCCGTTGAGATGACAATCTCTAATCATAGGGACCAACTGTTTTTCCTAGACCCAAGGGCGTCGGCAGAAATTTTTCCAGGGGGGATGCAAAACAGGGTCTTGTGACGAAAAAATTAAAAAAATTTCCAGGGGGTGCAAAACATGGTCTTGTGACGAAAAAATGAAAAATTTGTCCAGGGGTGCAAAACAAGGTTTTGTGACGAAAGAAACAAGTAATTTTACTTTTTTCATACCTCCACATTTTTTCCAGGGGTGCGATTGCGCCCCCTTGCACCTCCCTCCGGACGCCCATGCCTAGACCTGATGGACTAGTCTGGTCTTAAGAAACGAGCTGTACACTGAGATGTGGAGCCACTAGGGACTTCTTCTTCAGGTGCTCTGTCCAAAGACAGGTTCCATACTCCAGCGTCGCCACTCCTCTCTGTCTTGAGCTTTTATCTTCAGGGTTGAATACTTGTTTTTTCCATAGTGTCGAACATCCACTCCAGCATCAATGTCCTTGGTCGCCCTTTCTGTGCTTTCCCATTCATCTTTCCTTCTAGTACTTCTCTTAGTAGGCATGATTCTTTTCTAAGAACACGGTCTATCCACCTCTTTTGTCTTGAACGAACAGAGACTAGACATTCAATATGTGACACGAACCCCCTCCCCCGGGGGCCCTACATGTGGAGTCGGCTCCACATGTACTTTTAGATTACCAATTCTAGCGCTATAGAAGGTACCGATCGATCAGTGGCGTCAATCCCGTGAGGGTCCCTTGGGTCCGGACCCTCACGAAAATGTGGTTGCGAGAGTCCATAAGGCATTGGATGATTGGACCCAGGGCCGGATTAAGGTCCGAGTGGGCCTGGGGCTGAGAAGTAAAAAAGGTCGTGGCTTCCATAATTTGAAAATTGCCCCTTGTAAAATTTCCTGCCGCTTTCACTGAAAATCCTGAAAATCTCTGACAAGCAAATAAAAGGTCACCGCTTGAAAAACGGGGGCCTACTTTTAATGGTGGGCCTGGGGCTTCAGCCCCCTCAGCCCCCGCCTTAATATGGCCCTGATTGTACCCTCACAAAAATCAGAATAAATGATAAATCTACATTGTACTATTTTATTATTATTTTATTTTATTTACTAAATTGCTGTATTGAGTAAATAATAGGACATAATCAGCAAATGGTATTTTAGAACACTAATAAGTAATAAGAATTGTGCTAAAAGAGTACATGGTGCACTCCATCAGCATAGTACAAGCTGGTACAACAACAGGTGGACCTTCACAACTGTTACTGAAGATTGACGCCACTCAGAGCCGTAGCTAGGGGAGGGGGCGAGCCGCCCCGGGCGCCGTCCTGTGGGGCGCATTTTGCACACAATTAAAAAATTTTAAATTTTGTGATGTACCACTTTCCGCGTGAAAATAGAGACAAGTATAAAAAATTTATCACTGTTTTTGAGGCCGTTAGAGGCTATAAAATTTAATTTAAGGGTGCAAAATTCACACCTTGCCTCGGGCGCCGAATACTCTAGCTACGGCTCTTACGCCACTGCGATCGACGGTACTATGAATAGATTCTCAAGATAAGCTTATATTCCAGCGAGAGTATGAACAAGAATGTCAAACAGTCGATGAATCATGCTAAGGACGAAGATTCTACAGCAGGAACTGCTAGTAATCAACAAATTTGAATGTGCACAATGGAGCGAAAGACTTGCCAAAATTTATTGTCACATACATACTCTAATCCGATTATCCGACTATTCACTTACCTTCAGTTACCTATTTAATTAATTGTAGAATGGGAGAGCGAGGTCGACCTAGTAACAGCCTTCCCAACCGATTGCTGTTTGTGCATTTATCTTATCATCATCGTTGTCATCGTCATTATCATCATCATGGCGGCCGTTGTCTGTAGATAGCCAGCTTCAACACGTAGCCGCTAAAACTGTCAAAACTAAGTCGGTGAATGAAAGAAGCGACGCTAACTTTTCGCAGATTTAACTTTTAGCAGAGTCCCTCCCCTTCCCCCTTCCCCTCCCCCAATCCGTGTTCTCCGTCAACTTTCGATTCTGTTATCAGCGAATTTCAACCCCCGATGTCTCAAGATGTCACCGTTGAGTATTGAGATTCGAGACTCGGTACTCATTCTCATCTCACAATTGACGATCTAGAGGTGTAAAAGTACAAGTAGGCCTATAGTTGATTTATTTAGAGTATCCTAACTGACTTTACATAGACCCACCGTACTCTTCCTTACGGATTATCCAACGAGTAAGATAACGATGTCACTTTTGATTCTAGTTACCCCTCTCAGGTAACTTACTCCCCCAGACTGAATCGTATCTGCGCTTACCTCTCTCTCTCTCTCTCTCTCTCTCTCTCTCTCTCTCTCCGTCTCTGTCTCTCTGCGTCTCTCTCTGTCTCTCTGCGTCTCTCTCTGTCTCTCTCTGTCTCTGTCTCTCTATCTCTCTCTGTCTATCTCTGTCTATCTCTGTCTCTCTCGGTCTCTATCTCCTCATTATTTTCTTGTTCAAATGTTGTCGCTGACGCGTTTTTTCGCTGATGTTTTAACTTGAGCTTTGTAGCAAAGTAAGTCATTACAACGAATTTGTCATAAATGTTTGTAAGAATTCCGAAAAAAATTCACGTTGAGTTTGAGACCAATTTAAATTTCAAATGGACATCAGATTACTAGCGTTTGAAAGTGAGATTAATAATAATAAAATCGATAATAATGTTACTATTGCTGCTGCTGCTGCTACAACCAGGGGCGTAGCGACGGGGTATATCGGTATATAGGCCTATACCCCCAAAATAAGGCTATCTTAAAATTTTTAATGTGTTTTTTAAGATTTTAAAGTTTTTAAAGATTTATACCACCAAATCACATTATAATCCCAAATCAAAATCCTGGCTACGCCCCTGGCTACTACTACTACTACTACTACTACTACTACTACTACTACTACTACTACTACTACTACTACTACTACTACTACTACTACTACTACTACTACTACTACTACTACTACTACTACTACTACTACTCAGGGCTTTTTTGTAAAAAATATTTTCCGGAGCGCAACAGTCGGAAGTCATTTGTCAACATGACGTAGTAACATAGCTATATATACATATATATATAATGATTATAATCAATACAATACAACAATGTACATTTTTCTATTTAATAATTTAATTTTGCAAAAAAGTCTTCGGATTTTCCGGAACGCGGTCCGGATTTTCCGGGGCGCCGCTCCGCCTCGCTCCGGCACAAAAAAGCCCTGCTACTAGCCTACTACTACTACTACTACTTCTAGCCTACTACTACTACTACTACTACTACTACTACTACTACTACTACTACTACTACTACTACTACTACTACTACTACTACTACTACTACTAATATTATTATTATTATTATTATTATTATTATTATTATTATTATTATTATTATTATTATTATTATTATCATATCATTATTATCATCATTATTATTATTAATTAATAATAATAATAATTATAATAATAATAATAATAATAATAATAATAATTATAATAATAATAATAATCATCAGTAGTAATAGTAATCATCATAATCACGGAGGATGGAACTATTAATAGGCCTATCGGTGATCTTTGTAGGCTTTTGATAATTATAATATTCTATTGTTGAAATAAGTTCCTATAAGTAACATTGTATTTTACAAAATGCCGATGGGTCTTGCATTTTGGGCCTATATTGGAAACTACTTGATTCGCCAGTCTTTACAGTAGGCCCTACTATATTAATATCTTGCTTATAAAATCTCAGCATCGCTTAGTCTACGACGATCTGCCAAACTTGTCTCAGGTTCATTTTTTAAATTCAGGATTAGTATTTTGCAGCAGTTGGACTTAATTAAGAAATAAAAATCTTTGGCGTTACTAAGACTACAATGATGTCGCTGTTGCTGTCGGTTCCTAGAATGGGCGGGGTTATATCTAGCTCCGCCTTCACGGTAGGCAGCATCCAATAGGAGAGCGAGTAGCTTTGTGAGTTGACCTATCAAGGAAATGCCCAGCGCTGTCGTCAGCGCAGAGACAGCGATTAGCGGCGCTGACTGTGAATGCAAGTTTACATGTTCAGCGCTGAATCGGGTCTCTCAGCTTAAGTTTTCGCAGATTAAAAATTCTGTCGTTTAACGCCACTAACTCCGATGAAGAAATTCAAACTGTAATCCTAGGATATCTGCTTTGCAATAAATCACTACCGAAGAAAAACAACAAGATACTCAACAGGAGAGACCAATACAGAAAGGTAAGATTTTCAAAGGCTTTTCACTTAGGCCTATGGTTGGCTCACAGTTACATGATCTAATAATATTATTAGTCTGTCGCGTATGGTTTCAATTAATTCCCAATGCAAGTGGAGATTTTCAATTAAGCGCCGAGTAGAGCACAGTCAGCACACCGCACGGTACAGCGACCGACGGTAGTTGATAAAAAGCCGTGGCGAGGGGTCACACGGGTTACTCCCCCACCCAAGCCCTGCCCCCTTTCTAAAAACAATTTTGTGGCAGCGTGCAATGTAATTATCGTCCAACTATTAACGGAATTGACGTAAAATTGGATAGACAGACAGATAGGCAGGCAGACAAAGTTTACAAACAGACAAACAGACAGGCGGATTGACAGAGAGAGATAGAGAGAGAGACGGTCGAACAGACTGACAGACAGACAGACGGACAGACAGACAGGAAGATGGACTTCGAACTACTGAGAATATTAGAGTATTATTTAAAATCTTATAGCAAATGTGTCGGTTATAGACAGTGGCGTAACCAGGATTCCGGAATAGGGGGTACATCGTCGTTTAAGGCTTTAAAAGCTTTTGAGCAAAAACCCGTCGTCGTGTGAAGATCCTGCAGCGTTTGAACTTTTTCGTTCATTCTCATACTACCCCTCCCTCTCCCCAACTACTCGACGTGCTTTCCTGTGGCTACACCAATGGGTAATGGGTATAGAGCAGTATTTCTATGAATTTACCTCATAACACATGTTCAAGGAAGAGATGGCCATGGGGGTTGGATTAACCCATGGGTTGGGTTGAGTCGGACTTTACCATACAGTTTATGGTGGGTTGAGTTAGAAATTAGGTTATAGTTTAAGAAATTGCAATGTATTGCGGTGGGTTGGGCTGGGTCATAATCTGACCGCAGCACACAGCAATTGCAACACTGCTCTGCTTCGTATCTGGCTCGAACAGAAAACCTGTCGTCTGATTGATGCTCTTCTCTGTCTCTCCTGTGTCTGTATGTCTATTTCTGTCTCTCCCTCTTCCTCTCTCTCTCTCTATATATATATATATATATATATATATATATATATATATATATATTATATGCCTTGCAATGTAATTATCTTGATTCAAATGGCAGACAGACAGACAGACAGACGGGCGGGCAGACGGATAGAAAGATACACTCAGAACAACTGCGAATATTAGAGAACATGTTCTATTGTAATTTACATCTTATCTATCTTAAAATCGTTATCTGTTGTCTGTTAAAGCGTTCTGATTTTGACTATTGGTAGACGGTTTAGACCGTTTAACGTCGCGATGCGTTGGTGGGCGAGCATTGACTATTGGTAGACCGGTTTATACGTCGCGATGCGTTGGTGGACGATGTTCGAAGACGACGTTGCTATTGGTAGCAATTGTTCGTAGAACCGGTTTAGTCGAGTCATTGCAGCGTCAGAGGGCTGGGCGTGCGACGACGTTGCTATTGGTAACAATTGTCCGCAGCCTGAGGTAGTTGCGCAATTTAACGTACAGTTTTACGTACACAAAAATACGTGTACAGCGTCACAAAACAGTTGCGTGATTTTAACGTATAGGCCTAATATTACGTGGCGCAGAGCTTGGGTAGGTGGCGATCATTGAAATGTTGTTCAGAATGAATTCAATGATTGGGTATATATAGGTATTGGATTAGTATTATCCTGAGAGCAGAAGCGAGAGAGAGCAAACGAGCATCTTTCTAGTAATATTTGAGAGCAAACGATCGGAGATATATATATATATATATAGTATCATATATATATCATCATCAATAAAATTAAATGGTAGCAAATATTTACGTTTTATTGTAGAATTCGTAGGCTTATAAATCCACCATACCAGACATTCTTAATTTCTTATAGGTAGCGATTATGTCTCAAAACATATTTTATTTGTCCTGCAGCTGCATGGACGGATGAAATTATTAGATACGGGGAACAATTTCAGATAATTAAATTACAATATCAGAGTCTGGGGAAAGAAGTGTACGACGTAAAATTACATTCCTCTATATATCGCATAAATATGCGCTATATAAGAATAAATATAGATGTATATTAGCCTTTATACAATGAGGAAGAGAGACAATTGTTTGTATATACTATTTATATATATATATATATATAGTGTATAGTGTATATACAGTATGTGGGTGTATGATATATTATTTATTGGTCAGCGGTTAATATTACATTTTGAAATTCAGTAGGTGCCTTGATTCAGTTTGTTCAATGTAAGCTTTTCGCACATTACATCAGATAGCCTGTTCCTTCTTGGCATCTCAATTAAGGCTGCTAACAGCTTTATGATGATGTGGTATAACTGTCGAGGTGCTTCAACAACAGAGTATCAGGGTTTAACCTAGGCCGTTTCCGGAGGGTGGAATTACCCTTTTCCCCGAAAATTTCAAATTCCCTCCAGGAAATTTTGGCATACTACATCAACTATTATAACAGCAGCCCCTAGCTGACTTTTCCCCCGGCTTTGTCAGTTTCCCCCGGCTTTGTCAGTTTCCCCCGGAGTCCAGGAGTCTAGATTAAACACTGCAGAGTACGATAGGACTAGACATGAGCATAGACGACTTATGAAAGTAAGACTAGATTAGATAATTACCTAGAGGAAATGGTCCAGAATGACATGACTAAAAGTAAATTTACTAAGTAGTAGGCCCTACTGATAAAACCACCTAACCGGAGCTGTTTTTATCAAGTATGACAGAAAATGATTTTGAAAATGATTTTGAGGTATACAAAATCATCAAATCACAAAAATTATGATTTGAAATCAAAATCAAAATCATGTATTTTCATGTGATTTAAAATCGTGATTTTAAATCATTTGATTTTAAGTCCTCCCAACATTGAGTAGTAGTAGTAGTAGTAGTAGTAGTAGTAGTAGTAGTAGTAGTAGTAGTGGTAGTAGTAGTAGTAGTAGTAGTAGTAGTAGTAGTAGTAGTAGTAGTAGTAGTAGTAGTAGTAGTAGTAGTAGTAGTAGTAATAATAATAATATAATATTACAAGGTTTAAAGTGGTTCAGTAGGGACTGCCTGTGTGAGAACCACTGTAGTAGTAGTAGTAGTAGTAGTAGTAGTAGTAGTAGTAGTAGTAGTAGTAGTTGTTGTTGTTGTTGTAGTGTTGCTGCTGCTGCTGTTATAAATAATAACTAGGGTTTTAAGTATTTTCTTTTCTCCTGTGTTTGAAACCCACAATTGACTAATATGTCTGCTGTAAACGACTGTTGTCGATTAAACTGATTCTAATATGCTAGGCGCTGTGTTTGTATATTAGCGTTGCCGTATCAGCGAATTAGTGAATCAATCAACAGCAGATTCAACGCCTAATCAGCCCGTTCAACTTGTTAACGAGAGCGAATATTTCCTGCGACCGACGGCGAATATATCTGTTAGAAACCCTTAGGGCCATTAGCCACCAGTCGGTTGTTAAACCGACCCGACGGCTGCAGGACCCGTGGGGTCACTCGTTTTCTGCGTGGAGGTCCTCCGTTGGTCCATCGTAGAATAACTTTGGCGTAAACAGACCGTTAAGTAGCCTATAATATAGCGTTTGCTCCGAACTACACTGCAGCAAATTGCGCGCAATGTTTACGATTTTGTTGTCAACTTAGTAATTTTTCCTGCTCTCCTACTAGTATTAACGAGGGTTTGATGACGACTTTGACATGTCGATTTACGATTTAGCCATGCACTGAATCTGAATTCGAAATTCAACGTCTGGTCTCCACTGCTCCACTCCAGTGTTTATTCTAGCCATCTTGACATTGGCGGGGGATTTTGAAATGTTTGGGGGGGGGCAAGGTCTGAGTCTCCACACTTTTGGAGGAGAAATTTCCATCCCGCCAGCCAACATATACAATTTTTGTTGGGGGGGGGGAATTTTAAAACTTTGGGGGAATTCCCCCCCAGAGAAGGCCTAGAATAAACACTGGCTCCGCTCCGTATACAGACGTAAATTGTATGAGTTGAATCAACCGATTCAGCATTGATGATAATCATCGGCAGGTTGAGACGATTATCTGCCGTAAAAGTTCAGAGACAACTGCGCTGTGTCAGAGTCTGTGATTCCTAGATCGCTAAATATTAATGTGCAACATTTTTGAATCGTCTACTGTATTGTTTTTGTAAATTTTATTATTTCACTATTTTTTATTATTTTCTATTTTACTATTCTGTTCATTGGCGTAAACTTGGAAGAAAAGTGGGGACCAAACCATTATACCTTTCCCTTACTATAGCATAGTCTCTCAAAAAGTGGGCGCTTGAACATAGCGGCCTATTAGAAACTTACGCCTATTTTATGCATGGTCTTATTATATCCTATATTCTATGCCTGTTAATCAGAGCCGTAGCTAGAGTATTCGGCGCCCGGGGCAAGGTATCAATATTTCTCCCCTAACAGTCTAAAAACTGATGATGACCTGTTTTGCTTATCACCCTCTTCACGACGTTGCAGGAGTAAAGTAGTGAAAGTAGCGCAGAAAGCGGGTGACGACCTTTTTTGTTTGTCACAGTGGCAATATTTTCGACGACGGGCGTTTAACTTGTTAAAACTCCCGTCGTGAATAAAATCAACCATGGTTCCTGGCGCCCACCCCCTTCAGAACGGCGCCCGGGACAGCTTGCCCCCTAGCTACGGCTCTATTGTAAATGTTGAATTGAGTATTTATTCATCGACCATAATACGGTACCACGGATAAAGTTTGTAAATTCTAGAATTGAATATAGGCACAAATATTGCAAGTATTTGTTCAGCAGATTTTAGAAATTGGTCCACGAATTTTGCAAAAATCAGCTTTGAAACTGATGAGGGCTGGACACAGTGGAGGTGTCCTGGAGCTGGTTTAGAATGAAGATTTCATATTTTAAATAAGAGTTTTGTCATATATGTAGAGGGCGGGAAGTTAGCAGAGGGGTAACAACGTTGAACGATAGAGCAGAAGGCCGCGGATTCGATACCTGCAGGAGCCCTAAGGTCGACTCAGCCTTACTTACTAGAGGGCGATGGTAAAAAGGAGGAGCAGCGTTAAACTGCGAGGTAAAACATGGATCTGGGGAAAGTAATGCATGGCAGTCTACGCCATATTATTGGCTTATACAACCTACGTCACTGGTTACCTAAACAGGAGATAAGAGCGGACTCGAGTAGCCTACGGGACATACTTTTACCATATATGCTACCACTTATGCGAAGAAAGCTACTCTAAATGCTTCCTTAAGAATTCATATTAATTATTGAAATAAATGTCACAATTGAATTTACTTGTCAGTCATGTACCAGACGCAAGAGTTGTCAAACACTTTGAGTGACAATGCGTTCAACAACATTCAGCGTCACCATGGTTACGACGTCGACTCCGTCGTCTTCTCGGTCGTTCCATACGATACGGTTGCCATAGCAACGAACCACGGCCCTCGAGAACAACGTTCGCAGATACCAGTACCAGTTCAGACGGCTTCAAGATTCACGTATTCGACTTTTCCAGCTGGAGAGGTCGTTTCCACTGCTGAACGTTATCATATGCCAGCAGCAGCAGCAGCAGCAGCAGCAGCAGCAACTGTCAGTGGGATATCGGGAATTCAGTATTCGGCCGTCAACCACGACTGCTGTCAGTTAGAGTACATTGAACTGTTTACGTTCTGCTTAGCAATCGAAGTCTTCTATAGCGCCTTTCTGGTTTGATTTCTTTTAGCAATTTCTAATTGCGAAGTGCGATGTTAGTCCAGAAAGGCGTAGCGAGGGTATTCGGCGCTCGGGGGCAAAGTGTACTGCTGGCGCCCCCAACTGCTGACGAGCAAAAAGGTCATTACAAGCGTTTTCTCGGCGTCCCTCCTCTCCCTTTACTCCTGACGAGCAAAAAAATATATGTTGTGGATGCGCCTCTGGATGTAGGTCAATGCTGGTGAAATCAATAATACAGTCTACACGATGGATCCTGGACATTGTTGACCCATTGGTCACAGTTGCAGCCATTGGCGCAACCAGAGGGACACGGGGGGTGCGTCCCTCTATTCTGACTAGGACCGATTGTTGGATATGCGCAAAACCGTAGAAAAATTTGGGGAGGGTAGGTAGTATGACGGAAGATAATGCGTGAAAGTTCAAAGTGCTTGATACGATTACCATTTTTGTTGGTTAAGACCTTTTCACCAGAAAATGTCGATGTGCCACCTCCTTATTTCAGAATCCTGGCCACGCCACTGGTTGCAGCATTCATGCTCAAGCCGATTAACTATAAAGCTGCCTTCCATTTTATTAGACAAAGCAATATTTTATGACAAGTTACTAATATACGAGGCTTTGGGCCCTCCGAGTTTATTTGCACTCAAGTGACCATATAGAAATTTCTTACGCCACTATATAGGTATGCAAATAGATTGTTTTCGAGACAGACATTTGATTCCGTAAAACCTTTCTTAACTTTGAATATAAGCTCTTACATGCGTGCCTGTATTTTTAAAAGGCATATTTGTGCATGTTCTTAGGTTTGTTTAACTCAAACGACATGCCATTCGGAAGACAAAATCTAAATTCTTTCGATCATCAATCGTGGTTCCCGATAAATTCTATCGAGTTTCTCAGACAAAATTCCATTATTGCCAGCGCTGGTAATGTGAAAAGCCACCCTCGTAATTACGCAGAAGATGAACGGGCTTCTGGTTTTCGGCAGCCATCAGACCTTCCAACTAACACTCACTGCACTCAGCAAATCGTCGAATCCACAGAAAGGGCGGTTTTCTATGACTATAGTTGCGGTGGATTTCACTCTTTCGCTGGACAAAAAGTGCAGCCAGAGAACGAGAAAATGCAGGTCAAACAGGAGTCGCCTTTCGGAGGTACTGCCTTCAATAACGGCGCTGAGGATGAAGCGGTTTCTGGACCAGTCTTTCCATCGGATCGAAGGTTTTGTATTGCGAACGAGCGCTTTCCACGATTTCCGACTGCTACGATGACGAGAAACTATCCGCTGCAGAATCTAGAAAATTCTTTCCAGTTAAGAGAGGAAGAAAAGGAGAAGAAAGTGGAAACTACTTTGGTCGCCGGGAACTTCCAGAGAAAAGCCGCTCCTGAAAGAGTCAAACCCAACTGCGAAAATAAAAGTAAGCTTTTCATTGATATTCATATTTGGCGGTATATCAATACAATCAAAGAATTTAACTGTTAATTAATGAATAACATAGATTTAAATTATAAATTTAACCCTTTAACTGTGTATTTAACTGTAACTCAATGCAAAATGGACGGATATATCCGGGATATCCAGTTAAGGGGTTAAATAAGTGTTTCAAGGGCTTCTTTGGAGATCAAGGGATTTCAGCGCGTTGGAAAGAGTGTTTTAAAGTTGAAGTGAGCCTGATCATAATGCGTTGCTACTTCACAGCCGTTTGGTGCAGGGCATTGGCGTAGCCGCTGGGAAGCATATGCAGCCCCCTCCCTATTCGAACTGGGACCCGTCGTTAGATTTGTGCAAAATCCCGTTGAGTATTTGGGAGGGAGTAGTTAGGATGAAACTGAACAAAATAAAATGTTGATATAATCCCCCCGCATATTCTGGGACGCTGGATAGTAGCCACGCTATTGTGATCCCAGCCAAAATTAATACAGAAAAATCCAAACATAAATTAGACATCGCTAGTTTTACATATCATCCAAATTTGCCTAAGCAGAATATAATAATAATAATAATAATAATAATAATAATAATAATAATAATAATAATAATAAGGTTTAATAATATGAGAATAGCAAAATGTTTTATGTGAATTTTTTATTTGAAATGTTTCAGATTTTTTGGCGCTTAATTTTCAAGCTTTGCAAAAAGTCAACAAAACAGTCAAATCTAATTGTAAATCATCGCAATGTTTTGTTGACGAACCTGGCTAAGCAAAATACATTTAGATATAATTTTAAAACACATTTCACAATTGCTATCGGAAAAATTTCTAATTGCCTAAGAAATAAGGCAATAGGCAACTTCCTCTTTCGTACGAGCGTCAATACAGGATTCATCATTTTTTGGCCAGAGGAAGGATTTTTGAAAAACGGTGTGAAATAAAATTTTTGACAAAAAACTTTGCAAAGTCAGACCAGTTGGTCTGATTGCTGCAAGAATTTTTTATTGTGGGTTTGAGAAAAATCCGACTGTAGTGTTGTCGATGTTTGGCATGTCTATGCACAGACATTGGGACCTGGCCATTTATCACAAGCTATGCACAACCCGGTAGAGATAGCATGTGCATTGTACATGCTATCTCTACCGGGTTTTCTCTTTCTGGGATCAATCTTGTCTGAAAGTACCTCTTTTAAGTGATCCAGACCAGTAAGATTGTTGCTTTTAGGTTACCGACAGTGTTGCAATTGTGCCGTTACAACGACCCCGCTGTGGAGAAAGGACAGGTGTGGACAGTACCTGTGCAACGCCTGTGGTCTGTACTTCAAAGTCAACGGACACAGCCGTCCGCTGATTAGGACAAAGCGACGTATGGTCAGTGAAAATATCAGACGAATTATACAAATTAAAAATAATAGCAATAACAACAACAATAACAACAACAGCAGCAACAGCAACGACAACAACAACAATACTACTACTACTACTTATATTACTACTACTACTACTACTACTACTACTACTACTACTACTACTACTACTACTACTACTACTAATAATAATAATAATAATAATAATAATGAATAGGACAAGGCGACGTACGGTCAGTGAAAATATCAGACGAACAATAAAAAAATAATAACAATAACAATAACAACAACAACAACAACAACAACAACAATAATAATAATAATAATAATAATAATAATAATAATAATAATAATAACAATAATGTGATTTAAAATGGTTTAGACTGTATAAGGCTAAGTTAGCCTGTGTGAAAACCACTGTAGTAACTCTCTAGGTTTGTAATAAACATTAAAATCGTTATCAATGTCTGTTGCCAAGCGTTCTGATTGGTTGGCTGTGTGAGCGTTCTGATTGGTTGCGTTCAGCGTTCTGATTGTTTGGCTGTGTGAGCGTTCTGATTGGTTGGCTAATAAGCGTTCTGATTGGTTACCTTCAAGCGTTCTGATTGGTTGGCTGAGTGAGCGTTCTGATTGGTCATTCTGGAATTGGAATTGGATTGGTCAGTAGCAGAGCGAAGCGAAGCGAAGCGAAGCGACGCGAAGCGAGAAGCGACGCGAAGCGACGCGAAGCGACGCGAAGCTCGCCTCATGCGAGCGAAGCTCGCGCGAGCGAAGCGAGCCTTCGAGTTCTAGTAAACTTTTAAATGACAATCCTGTCAAAGTCTAATCTGAAGCTGATATCAGTGCAAAATGCTCCAGTCTTTGATATAATAACAGTAATAATAATAATAATAATAATAATAATAATAATAATAGTAGTAGTAGTAGTAGTAGTAGTAGTAGTAGTAGTAGTAGTAGTAGTAGTAGTAGTAGTAGTAGTAGTATAGTAGTAGTAGTAGCAGTGCCCTGGGTCGGACAGTGGGTCCGGCGATCTGTGAGGGCCCTGAAAAAAGAAGAAAAAAGGTCACTGCCACTTTTTGACACGGGTAGTAAAAAAAAGGCAAAAAGGTAATCACAAAAATTTTAAACTTCAAAACTTTTTAAGAGCCCCTCATTTCTCTGTCCCGGAGCCCGGAATTTCTCTAGGAGGGCCTGAGTAGCAGCAGCAGCAGCAGCAGCAGTAGCAATAAAATTTTGTCAAAATTCGAATATGCGAAAGTTTTCAAGCCTTCGAAAAATTTTCAAGCGATTCCAACCCAAAATAAGACTCATGATTGATCCATTGACCACGTTACTCCTAAAAACGTTTGCTCCATTGATAACTGACTTTCGAACAGCGAGCTTTGATTTCTGCGTTCTCTGACAATATTTAGTTAAGTGGTTATATTGTTTTCAGTCTGTTTCACATCGTGCCAACACATCGTGTACGAACTGTGGAACCAGTCTCACAACTCTCTGGCGTCGAAACCAAACTGGAGATACCGTCTGCAACGCGTGCGGTCTATACTTCAAGCTACACAAAGTAAGAGGATAATAACATTGCGTTCGATAAGAATTCTCAGTCATTTAACGAAATTGCGTCGTTAGAAAATAAATAGTCCAAGCTTCAAAAATAGCAATCAAACAATTGATAATCACAGAGATTTCTCAAGGATCGAGTCGATTGTAAAGATTTTCTAAGGAAGATGGCAGAGTGTGTTACGCTTGAACCCGTTCTTTCAAGCAAGCCCCGTTTCACACAGGCCTCCTAAGTCACTTTAAATCACGCTATTATTATTATTATTATTATTATTATTATTATTATTATTATTATTATTATTATTATTATTATTATTATTATTATTATTATTATTATTATTATTATTATTATTATTGTTCATTATTATTATTATGTTCATCTGACGTGCGTGAGGTGAGCTCACTGTGGATGTCACACGTTCAAAGAGACAAACACGGAAGGATAAATCCTTTGCAAAGCAAATTATACCACTAGACTTAAAATTGGTGGACAATTTGAGGCTTCTCTTCCAATATTTAAAAACGTTTCTGGCTAAGTTTTCGGAAAATTTTCAGTAAGTAATCATTTAGCCATTTCATAAATTCAAACAAACTTGAAGAATGTAGGTCTATGCGGATTTCAGTCCCCGCAACCAGATGGCCATGAAGCAGCAATGCATTATGATTGGGCTTACCGGAAGTGGACACCAACCGTTATCGGTGACGTCATCGATGACATAGAATCAATAAGTATTATCTCATTGTTTCTGCTTCGATTCAATGACCACATACTGTACACCGTGTCTACTAAAAACAATCCAATGCATTTATCAGTACGGCCTCAATAATGCTGAATCGATTTTTAAAATTTTTGCCGCTTTTGAATTAGGATCAGGGGCGGTTCCACGCTGGGGATAACTGGGGATGCAGCCCCCTACCGACCCTCCAAAATGCGTTGTGGCGTTAGATGAATTTCTGAGGAAAAAATTTGGTATTTATTTTTGGTAGTACTTTAGTCTAATAGTATACTTACTGACTAACAGTACAGTTCTGTCGAAGCGCCATCTTTCGTATGCAATCGTCGATAATTAATAAGCATAAATCGACAAGTCGTTGTGGAGTTGTTGTTTGAGGATTTAGCTATATCATTTACCAGTGGCGGTTCCAGGATTTCTTGGTGGGGGATGAATGAATTGATAGAAAGTTGGTGGGGATGAAAATAGAAGGAAAAATTCACTAAACTTTGCCGGAAAAGGCTGGAAAATGTGAATTTTATTCCTCATTTTACTACATTTCTACCGAAAAATAGGTTGACAAGCACAAAAGGTCATCCTGGTTAGTTTTACTAGACTTTTGCTTGAAAAATAGATTTCACAAGCAAAAAAGTAAGTCCGAAAGTCCGGTGGGGGATGCATCCCCACTCATCCCCCACGTGGAACCGCCACTGTCATTTACAGTTATAGACAATGCCATCGACAAATTCGCTTCCAGCAAAAGAAAACTTGATTTTGCACTATGACTTTGTACATTGTACAACCAGACAAAACTGGCTTTCACACGTTGTCACTTCTGAACATTATATTTTTAAAATCAAATCAACAGATTTCTTCTAAACCATTTACATATACATAATTCCTTTGACAATTGGCGGGATCTCCCTAGAAATTCACTGCATTCCCCCACCAAGAGTTCTTGGAACCGCCACTGATCAGGATACAATTGCCTAAGTCAATCTGAGCTTTGTTTTAAATAAATCAACTTGCATAATGCATCAGCAGCATATTAGCCTACTTCGAGAGCCAGTTCCGCGGGTTTTTTGGTTTGAAATCGTACGGCATTTTCACAGCTGCAATCTGTTTTCAATCCCCCCGCTCAGTGTGAGTCTGTGTGCCAGTCGGTCTGTTTGTCCGTTCGCCTGCACTCAGTACGACGTCACCGTTACACAGGGGCGTAGATCACTGGGGAACGGTCCCCGCCCAATAATTAGTGGGGTAGTATAGTCTGACAAGCAAAGAAGGTCATCACTAGAGTTTAAACTTATTATTTGTGGGTGGGTATGCTTTTTAAAAGAGTATTCTTCCTCCAAATGCTGACGACAGGAATACTTCCCTGCCGTTACAGCGTTTCAATTACGATCGCAGCCGTAGCCTTTTTATTCCTATTAATATCTTCTATCCATACTCCGATTTGCAATTCAAGTTTCTAATAATTGTCGGCGACAGATGTCGCAATCATCCGTAACCTCTGTCACGGACGATTGCGTCGTCACGGTCGAGTGGCGAAGCGCTTTTCTTCTGCCGCCATTCAGTGCAAAGTCCTCGAAATATAAAAAGTAAACCTAAGACGCCGTATTTGTGAAGCTCGCTGCGCCATTGAATTGTGCGAAGAAGAGGACCAGAATAAGGGAACAATGCTCGTGACTTCTGAATCGCTCTCGTGCTGCAATAAAAAAACAAAGCGCTATATAAAAGTCTGAATCTGAACGATGCAAAGATGCTCGAAAAGGATTTCTAGGGATTTTGAAGGTGCCATCTGTGCACTATTTCACTTCAGCGAGTTTTCAAGACCTGTCTAATATATTGTCTTCGTAAAATCTTGTTTAATGAGCATCTCTCTCTCTCTTCTCTCTCTCTCCCCCCTCTCTCTCTCTGTCTCTGTCTCTCTCTCTCTGTCTCTCTCTCTCTCTCTCTCTCTCTCTCTCTCTCTCTCTCTCTCTCTCTCTCTCTCTCTGGCCACGTCAGTGGTGTAGCCAGGGGCTTAAGCCCCTCTTGGTTGGCCGACCAAAAATGTTTCTATTGCATATTATTATTCTATGGACGGAGGGCAGTGGCGTAGCGAGGGGGCAGAGGGGGCGAAGCACCCCAGGCAGCACTTGCCCTAGGGGCGGCATTTTCGAGATTTCCTAATTTTTTCATAATTATTAGCCTTTATTAGGGTTGTTTGCTTGTCAGACTTTTTAGAGACTTGATTGGTAAGGTTTTTCCAGGAAATTTTGAAAATTTTCCGCCGCGAAAGGGCGGCACTTTTTATTTTCGCCCCAGGCGGCACTTTTTGGCGCCCCTCCGCCACTGGCGGAGGGGCGCCAAAATCGGGGTTAATGTAAGAAAAAAGACACAAAAAGCAATAAGTTATAACCACATAACTAACTTAAAACCACAGGGAAACTATGGAAATAAGAAGTTGGAAATAATATGTGACGACTTTTTTGTTTTTTTGCTTGTCAGGAATTTTCTGAAGTTGGAATGGTCGTTCGTAGCCCTCCCATTCGGAAAATCCTGGCAACGCCACTGGGTCACGTGGCTTATATTTTAGTGCTCTCGTAGTGCGGCCTGCACTAATGTTTCGTGGGTGTAGCCAGAACGGACTATAGAATCTCAGAATCATGTTTCGTTGGTACTAATTTGCATCACAGGCCATCACTCAGATTATGGCTGTTGTATGAAGCCGAATATTAATAATTAATAATCATTATTAATTGAGAAGAAACCAGAGCGTGAAATGATTTCACACTCTCATTTCTTCCCACCCAGAATATTTGTTTCTTCAGCGATGACATGGCCATCGATGGAGAACCTACGCCAAGAAATATATAATCGCTAACAGAAAACAGAAAAATAAAGCAAAATTATACATTTCTACCACCAGAAACTGCTTGTCTTAGATTACTTTCCTCCTAGGTACTGACCTCTGAGCAATAAAATTAAGCAAAAATATTTATTCGCAGTGGATTGTTTGCGCCCTGAATGTTCGGGGCAATTATTTTATCTTAATCTGTTTTACCAAAATTTTTATTTAAGAGAAACACTACTAGGCCTACTACTACTAGTAGTAGTAGTAGTAGCAGTAGTACTCGTGACATTAGGCCATTATTATTATTATTATTACTATTATTATTATTATTATTATTGTTATTATTATTATTACTAGTAGTAGTAGTAGTAGTAGTAGTAGTAGTAGTAGTAGTAGTAGTAGTAGTAGTAGCAGTAGTAGTAGTAGTAGTAGTAGTAGCCTAGTAGTAGTAGTTTGCAGTAGTAGTTTGTAGTGATTGAATGCAACAGCACGTGATAATTATCAAGCAGCTGTGATCGTTTATGAGGAGGATGATTAATAATAATAATAATAATAATAATAATAATAATAATAATAATAATAATAATAATAATAATAATAATAATAATAATAAACGTGATTTAAGTGGTCTAGGAAGCTAAGTTAGCTTGTGTGAAAACCGATGACTCTCAACAATTATTTGGATCCATTTACTATTTAACTGCTTGCTAATTGACACCATTTTGTTTGTTTTGTTGGTGAAAATGTCACAGATTGATCGTCCTCCGGCGATGAAAAGAGACTCAATTCAGTCGCGCAACAGACACCCCAACTGCCATGCCCCGAACGGGCACCACCACCAGCAGCAGCAGCAGCAGAAGCAGCAGAAGCAACACAGGTGTGCCGTCTATCCGCCAAGTGTCGATGGCGAAACACGTTACAGTGCGATGAACGCGGTCTTTCGATATTCGACCGTTGGAGATTCTGTCTTCTGCGCTCCGTTCACGGACACTGCGGAAGACGTGAACAACGGCGCCCCAGCTTTTCTTGCGGATGGCAACGGTCTCCAAACCACGCTTTCGTCATGTTTCTACGAAAGCTGTTATTTCAAATGAACCACGTAAACCTTTCTGAGGTTCGTCTGTAACCAGCAAAAGCCGTAAACCACTGACACGCAAAGATTAATTAAATAGTTACCATGTAAGCGTATAGCCGTATACAATAGTTAACTGGATCTTTTTACCTATTTTTACCTAGTTACAGCTCAAGTTGAGATCAACTGCATAATAATAATAATAATAATAATAATAATAATAATAATAATAATAATAATAATAATAATAATATAATAATAATAATAATAATAATAATAATAATAATAATAATAATGTGATTTTAAGTGGTTTAGGAGGCTAAGTAAGCCTGTGTGAAAACCACTGATGTAACCATCCGCATTCAATAATCTAGTTTTCCGAGATAGCCTTTGAATCCGTTTACTGTTTCAACTGTCACCCTCACCTCGTCCAAACTGTTCCATTTGTCCACAACTAAAAAACTTGTCCACGCTAAAAATTTTTCTTTCTTGGACCAACCCTCTGCTTAAGCAATTTGCAATTGTGGCCTCTTGTTTAGTGGCGTAGGCTCGAACTTAGCGACCTCCGACGTTTTGGCAGAAAATGGGGCAATCAAAGTTAATTTTATCAACAATAGTAAACCTATACGGCAATCCATTAATAAAGGCGGTCAGAATGTCCTCTTAAATTTTTCACGTAGTCATTATTATAATTATCAGGGACACGCTGGGGGGTCCGCGGTTCCGGACTCACCAAGCCTCGGGCAGGGGCACCCGAGCAAAAAGTGCAAATCCGTAAAGAAATTTTGTTTGGGGGAGAGGTAGTCTGAATCGGATCCTTGCTGTGTTCAGACCCACTGATTAAATTATTAGACCCACCCAGGACAGCCGAGAGGGGGAGAAGGAGGGGCAAATGCACAGGGGCCCGGCGGTCTGAAGGGGGCTCGGGCCGATGATGAATATGCATAATTAACAATAATACCAATAATAACACTAAAGAAAGGGGCCCGGCGAGTAAAAGGGGGCCCGGACCTGAGGACATCAAAAGCATCAAAAGGAACAGTGTGAACAGGGCTCATTTGAGGAGGGGTAGGCGGGTCTTTCCCCCAAGGAAAATGAAGAAATAATGTATTAAGTAAATAAATAAATGCGAAATGTGTACAAAAAATGGGCAAAATTGTCCAAAATTTTATAAAATTGGTCCAAAATTTGATAAAAAAATTATCTTGCCCCATTGGCGTCGCGTAATGGAAGCCGGGGATGCCCGTGCATTCCCCTCAAAATTATGGTGTCTAAAAAAATTCAAAAATTTCGTTTATTAGTTGCGTTTGCGTTAAGTTTTACCACACTCCATTCCATACATGCATTGGAAATGTCTCTTTTATTATATCTACAGTAGGCTTATCCTATATGTCTATGTTTATGTCTACAGTCTATGCCATTTATGTTTACGTGGGCGCTGGAATAACTTACTTTACAATTTTCGTTCAATTACCCCCGGCGTCAGGAGTGGGCATCCCCTAACAAAATTGTTGCGCGACGCCACTGCTTGCCTCCAAGAAAAGTGTGAAATGACGCTACTGAATGTGAAAAAGAGCGACAAGAAAAAAGGTCATCACTAATTTGGGTTAATTTAATTTGGGTTAAACCAATGACAAGCAAAAAAGGGTCGTCAGCAATTTTTAAAATTTTTTCGGGACCCGCCGACCATTCTGCACAGGGGCCCGGAATTTCTCTCGGCGGGCCTGGGCCCACCCATCCACCCAAAAAACCCAGCGTCGCCCCTGATAACTATAATCATTATAATAAGTTATAATCATTCATTTTAACGTCATAAAATTCTTAAGCCTGTCGAAAATGCAAAGCACTTTAGCGGTGTTGGCACATCTTATAACATTTTTCCATTTCACACTGGCCACCTGGCGAACGTTGTCAGAACATCGCTTATGACAGTGGTCCATGATGAAAGTTACATGTAGTGCAACTAACTAACGAAACTCTATTTTAGAAGAAACTGTAGTTTGCTGCATAATTTAATGTATTCTATTGCACTGCACGCGTTGATTTTTACAAAAATAAACATTGTACTGATGATAACCCGTACACACGTCATTCGCTAAGCTCAATGCCTGTGATATTGCAGATATGATTATGGCCGGAGAAAAATGATCTTTTAAGCGAATCTTTAGCTGTCTCACTGCACCCAGCATCACCTGGTTAGACAGCGATGCAAAGCTAACAGAAGTCTAACAACACAATTTATTATCAACGTTCGCGAGTTGAGGTTAATCTTGGTCAGAATATGATATAGCGTAAAAATTATATCACCGAGTACTACCAACTAGAGATGCGCGGGTACAGCAAAATGCCTACCCTGCCCATACCCGTGCAAAAACTTCCTTACCCTACCCGTACCCGTACACCTAGCGTTCCGTACCCGACCCGTACCCGTAAAAGTGTACCATACCCTACCCGTACCCGTGGATACGGGTACGGGTACAAGGACCAGTACCCGTATACCCGTATCCGTTCCTAGAGACTATAGAGAGGCAACGACATTAATGTATTAATGAAAGCAAAGCACATTTTAAAACATGTCATGTGTTGACAAGAATGTTTTAAGAGCCACATTTTTAGTTTAGGACAGATCTAGGACTTAGGAATCAGTGTAATCCACTTGGCAAATAGTAGGCCCGCGTTCTTTCTGGGGGCACTGGACTACTGATTGGCAACATTGTGTAACACAGTAGTCAGCTATCCTTAAGCCTACATGAATGTCGGACAAGGACTAGAAGACTTGATGGGCCTGTTTAAATTATTTAGTAGATATAGTTTAGCCATGAGAAGGTATTGGAGCTGAAGTTAAACAACAAAACGATTTACCAAAGGAACATTATCACTGCAGGACGCCATCACAATGATTTTACGTTTGATTATGTTTGCTACTTTGCTGATGACGTCAGATGACGTTAGATGATGTCATTGTATTTCCTTTATGTTTCCAGTAAGTAAATTGAATGCAGTGACATATAGGCCTAACTGTCTGACAAACTGAACGCAATATGCAAGTTACACTAATACACTTAACTCAATAATATTTTTTCTGTTACTGCATTGCTAATTTGCTATATTAGTGGGAAATGAAAATATCATGTTTTACGGGTAAAAACGGGTACACACTACACCCGTACCCGTATCGCTATATCCGTACCCGACCCGTACCCGTAAAATGTGTACCCTACCCTACCCGTACCCGCGGTTACGAGTACGGGTAGGGTATACCCGCAGGTACGGGTATACCCTCACATCTCCACATCTTGATAATACCAACCACAGGCACATGCGATTAAAACAAATAATAATAATAATAATAATAATAATAATAATAATAATAATAATAATAATAATAATAATAATAATAATAATAATAATAAATGCATTTTAAGTGAATTAGTAGGATGATTGCAATTATTGTATACTGTCATTGTCTCTCGACTATGCTACACGAGCATATCACGTGATTTATGAAGTCTGTCCATCAATAAGGACACCCTAGGCCTACCGTCGCCTGGCAGCTTGATAAAAATGGCTATCACAATGTACAGTAAACCAGCCAGCCAGTCATATTCATAGACTTTGTACCGTGAAAATAGATTAACTCCTGGCCAGACAGCATACAGTATAACAACTTATTAACAAGCAGCGTTTAGCTACAAGCGGCCAGTGCTTCGAAGATCATCGAGGAAAACGACTTATCAAAACGCTGTTCTCCAGTTGGATGAATTTTGTGTTTGTAGCGGCTTGATAAGTATGCAAAAATGTTCACTATTATTGTAAGTTTAATTTTTAAAAAGCTTCCACCAATCTGCTAACTACGTGCATTTAAAAATCGATCAGTGGCATAATTTTACAATGACCTGACTGATGCGGTAAGTCATTTTAGCAAGTTTCAGACACACCAATATCTGGCATTGACTTTTAAGATATCATGACGCCACCATTTTGGTGCATTACATCGTTACTGATTTCTTAGTAAGTCAATTACTTGTATAAGTTAATAACGAACCAGCGTGGTTTTTGCGCTATGGTGAGTAGGCCTATGTTGAATTGTTATGTCCGATTACAGCGTATTGCCGTGCGCAGGATGTCTGACTACAAGCTGACCTATTTCAATGGCCTCGGCCTTGGAGAGCTCATTCGGTTGATTTTCGTAAAGGCCGAAGTCTCGTTTGAAGATGTTCGAATTGATTACGAAAAGGAATGGGCGACGGTGAAGCCAAGCAAGTAGACAAAACACGCTTTTAAAAAAGTTACTTTCACCGGCAAAGCATAAATCCAGATATCGTCATTTTATGTCAGATCAAATGAAAATTCTATCAACAATACCTTATTTGTTGAGGGCTATGAAGTTCATTATCACTTTTTGCTGGCCGTCGATGAATGAATGTTCACTCAAATTCTATGCAGTTTTTAAATACATAGCAGAATTTTAACCCCTTAACTGGGCGCGACGGCTCAGAGCCGTCCAGTTTACATTGAGTTACAGATTTATTCCCCAGTTAAGGGGTTAAAAGCGCTTCGAATAGGGAAAATATTGCAACATTTATATTGGAAAATTCCTGGGCAGTTGTATTATAATCCACGATGGCATTATATTCGTTGTTTCTAGCACCTTTACTCATCGCTGTTACATATTTTGCAGCCGTAACTTATGGAGTTCTTCCTACCCTGGAGACCGAAGGACAGACTTTCTTCCAAAGTATTGCCATTGCCAGATATCTTGCCAGAAAATTCGGTGAGTTTCGCGGACCAAGGCATTGTCTTTAGAACTTGCAAAGCCAGATCTCTTTCTAAGGCTGGCGAAATTTTGTGATGGGGATAAATTAGTATTTCTATTTAGATATTGAACAACAGTGGTGACAGCGGGCAGCCTGTCTTACCACCTCCCAATCTTTCCTGGTTCTGTCATATCTCCTTTAATTCTTATTTTCACGTATTGTCCCATATAGAGGTTTCCGATTAGCCTTCTTTCTCGCCAATCTACTCCAAGTCTCCTGAGTGCCCCATTGGTTCAACCCAATCCACTCTATCGAAAGCCTTCTCATAATCCACAAAGCATATGTAGGCTAGACATCCTTGCCATGTTAAATACTTATTTCACTTAACACTCCTAGACACCCTATAGCCTCTCGAGCCTCTCTCCGCTCTAATACTTTAATTTCGAACGGCAAGGTTCCTCCTGGAATCATCAACACATTTGCGATTCATCAAAGCATCGTGCAAGGAGCATGATTTACTTTGCCTCAATCATTATATGCGCAAGGATATTACTGGACTGACGCTTGCTCTTTGCAATTTGTCATTTTCACGGGCGTGCATGAAATGTCTGATGTCTTTAAAAACAGAGGTTTTAACTAATAATTTTTAGTACAACCTGAGCGATGCTTTATCTAGGTTTGGCGGGTAAAACAGAATTGGAAAATTTGAAAGCGGACATTATCGTTGACACATTCGAAGACGCATGGAAGCCAATATCTGCGTTTTTTCGCCTCGAAGACGGCGACAAGAGAAAAGTAAAACAACAAAATAATTTCATATTTATGCTTTTTTTAAACGGATTTTTCTATTTCAATATTAATTTTTTAATCTCTCCTTTCGATATTTTCGAATACAAGCACAGGTGGCCGAACTATTCCATATTTGTGAAGCTTTGAAAGACTCATTTTTGTCATATTTATTTAAAGTGGTTATTTTTGCTGTATAGGCCTATGTCTCTATTGCTTAGTCTGAATAAACCGCAAAGGGATGAACTGGACAATGAATTAAAATACTTTGCGAGGTATTTTAATTTAGGAAGTAGGGTTCCTGTCGCCGCGGGTTCTGAGCATTTATGGTAAAGCGATTCTTCGTAAAATCTAGTACCGACGTTATGTCCGTACCCAGCGTTGTAATCTTCGTCCCCATGGCCACCATAGCCATAGCAACCGTATCCGTCCGAGTCTTCATTATTTGGAAATTAAACTGGAGGATAAATTAATAAAGGTTTGCTGCTCTTAGTGCGTTACGGTTGCGAAGGTCTTAGCAACGAGAAATATTTCAAGGCCGACTCATATCGCGATATACGTCATACTTGAGAAAGAAGCTTATACTATTTCTAAAGTTGATCGCACACTTTCACTAAAACTCAATGAGACCTGGTAATTTATCTTAAGAACCTTTTTCCTAAAAGGCTCACCAGATGACAAGAATTTAGTAGTCTATTGAAAGACTAAGAACATCCATAGAACAATAGGTATCTATATAAGACGTTGATTTTATCAGCTCGTGAGTTATGTCGCATGAAACCATTTAAAGCTTTGGGCGAGAGGTTGCATGTCTACATAATTGTTGTTCTCTTTTGCAGGGGTGAACTAAAAAGCACTTACCTTAATGAGACTTTGCCAAGGTTTCTTGGCACTTTGGAAAAACTCCTCAAGTCAAACAAGAATGGAGACGAATACTTTGTGGGAGACAGCGTGAGCTTGAAAATATAAGTTTCCAGCAACTCCTCTGAAGTTCTCAGTTCTCACTGCCTGTTTTTTGTCCACCTGTTTGTCTGTCAGTAAACCTATCTGTCAGTAGGTCTATCTCCGTTTGTACATTCCCTCCTCTTTCACCTCTTCAGCTCCGGCGGTTTTTATGCACAGATGGCTCAACAACTTAGTCAATAATATCACTTTTGCAAAGATAAAGAAAGCTGACCTGTTTTCGCTTCTCTAAATGCCCTTCTCGGGGTTTAAGCTACAATAGTTTTTAATGTAGAGATGAGCATTTTAAAAATCAGAAGATCTGCAAGTCTTCAGCTGTAATGTTTCCCATTCGTTATGTGCTACGAACTACGTGATCGCCTAACTATCTGTGATGAGACTTTTAAGGTTCACCGGAACCCTCTGAATTCTGCCTATTCTCTTTTCCATCTTATTTTAGTCTGCTTCCAATAAATGACTTTGAAACGAAGAAAATATCAGTTTCTGCTTATTCAGAGAAATACTTGTTTCTCTTTTATCCAGGCAACACAAGGGTTTAATGCCTGAAGTGGCAAGACTCATTGGTTCACATTGTGGTAGTCTAAAATTCTAATCGACTGCATTGTAAATGTTATTTCAGTTGACTTGGGCCGACTTGTACATCGTTGCTTTCGTTCCGCGCTTTGAACGACTCTTCAAAATAAAGGTTCCATTTGAGAATTATCCGAAGCTGAAGGATCTCTACGAGAGAGTCAGCAGCCAACCGAAGATTGCCGATTGGATTGCCAAGCGCACGGATTCCTGGTTCTAGTTTCTTGCGACAGAGTCACAAAATGATGAATATACGAAGACTTTTATTGCAATTAATCTGCTTTTGTATCATTTATATTCCGGCATTTCCAAGTCGTTGCATGCTCTCGAACTCTGATTTATCTGTTTAAAACTGTTAAGAGTACGCATGCTGGCCGCCACAACTTCTGGTAAAGTTTTACGCTCGCCTGGGCTGGTGATGGGCTGGGGGTTGGAGCCTACCGCCCCAAAGGTGGCTTTGCTCCCACGCAGGGCTGCGCCCGGAACGGAGCCTACGGGAAGAAGAGGTGGAAGGAGAGTGGGGAGGAGAGGAGAGGAGAGGGGTAGGAAAGAAAAGGTCATCGAAGCCTGCGGCTTCGGGGAAAGAGGAGGGGTCGAAGCCTGCGGCGTGTGTTATGCTAACCATTGTCAAGCAGTGTTTTATAGAGGCCTGTTAGGAGGGATATTTCTTCCCCCCCCCAAAAAAAAAACCCTCAAAATCCCTCCCCAATCCCAGCACTTACACAAATTTTGCATTGAACTGTGTCTTTTCCCCTCCAACCAAGTCGATTTTCCCCCGAAGGCCTCAATTTCTCCCCCCCAAAGGCCTGGAGTCTGGATAAACACTGAATTTGTCAAGATATCTAAATAGTAAGGATATCATTTCTATATTCGATACCAAAGACTCTATCAGTCAATCTAATGATAATTAGCCTATGTCTCTATGACACAGACGCCGAAAAAAGATTTCTAGAATAGACAGTATAGACTTGGTACGATTTGCGCACGTTCCTCATTTTGTCGAGGACCAGATGACAGACATTGACGGGGCGTATCAGGTCGTACTTTGGAAACCCCGGCAAGTCTAGACACATTGTGAAGTTTTTTAATGTGCTTGTGTCCTACTGCATCGTTCTATAGTTTTTACGCTGCAGGATATTCAAATCAAGCTAATCTCGATTCGTGAACTTTGATTTAAAAATTGTGATGTTAGACTTTTGTTATTTGAGAATCGCTCTGACTGCTTAACCACAGTACATGTATATATGTAGCTACTTGCAATGAGGCAGCTAAAGATTCGCTTAAAACTTAAAAGATCTTTTCCATGTAGCCAGATTACGCTTGCCATATCATCAGTGGCGGCTTCAGGATTTGGCAAGTGGGGGATGACAACTTCAAAGCATGGGGCAACCATTTGTTGATAGGTACAGACTGTACAGTATGTAGTAGTAAGTATAGGGCTCCAACAGGGGGGCCACTAGGGGGCTGGCATTCAATAGGGGACACGCCCCAGGCTCCCATGTGGAGCCGCCACTGCATGTCACATGCATCGAGCAAAGAGCCAGTTTCAGCGGTGAATATCGACGCAATACAATAATAATTATAATGATAATAATTAAAATGGGTTTTAAATGAATTAGTAGGATCACTCTCTAGTTCTATAATGCAACGCGAGTCATATCACGTGACCTTTGCAGTCCCTTAACAAAGATACTTTAACTTCGCTCACAGTTCTGATATGGATGGTCTGGTAGGCATTGGCGCATTTTTGTGGGCCGGTGGGGGGATGCATCCCCAGTCATCCCCAACGTGGAACCGACCCCTGATGGTAGGGTGGCAACCTAATAAAAAGTGGCGCAGCCAGCTCTTGCAAAGTGGGGTTGTTAACTGGATGCACTATGCAACTGAACACCAGCGTGGGCCGCAGCCGACCCACCACCACCCCTTCTTCAACCAAAAGTCAACGGATTTACATATATTGGTTTGGTCATATTTTTGGAAATGGGGTTGTTTGAACAAACCCAAACAACCCAGTAAAAACGATTGACTCTGTTAAGTATTCCAGTCGAGTTCATAAACTTTGTACCGTACAAATAGATTAGGCGTCTAAATCCAGGCCAGACTGGCTGTTAATGTATTTTCGGCAGCATATACTCTAACAGTCGGTGTTTAGTTACAAGCGAGTCTGGTTCTTCGAAGATAATCGAGGCTGGAGAATTACGAGCCACTGACTCTGCAGTTGGATGAAATTTGAGCTTGAAGCGGTTACATAAGTATGTTAAACTACTCATTGCTATTGTAACGAACAGACGTACAGAGACTGCATAGGTCACATAGATTGGGTGGGTGAAAGGAGAGGAGGAGGAGGGTAGGTGAGAAAAGGGATGAGGAAGGGTGGACATGGAAAAGTGACGTGGAAGGTGAGAGAGTCTATGTGTGGCGCAGTAGGAAGGAGGGAAGGGAGTGCTTATTAGTTGGTAAGGAGAGTGGGAAATGAGAGGGGAGAGATACGGGAAAAGAACGAAAAAGGAGTGGACTATGGAGGAGAGTGGAGGGAAGGAAAGGACGTAGGAGAACGAGAATTAATAAAATGAGGAGACAAATACACGCATACAAAGTTAGAAAATTACAAAGACTACAAGACATAGAGAGCAACGTCAGCAAAGCATTTTGAACGACATGTATATCACTCATTAAGCTCCGCCCATTGTGAAATCACGATGCCTAGCAACGATTATAAAATTCCAGCAGCGGATCGTCAAACGAGAACAGGGTTACGTTACTAGCACAGTAACAAACATTAAGAAACTATATCTATAATGATGAGTGCGGGTATATTGTTGTTTCTGATTACAACATACTGGCTGTGTACATACCTGTATATTGCCTTGCGCAGAATGACTGACTACAAACTGACCTATTTCAATGGCCTTGGCCTTGGAGAGCTAATTCGGTTAATTTTGGTAGAGGCCGAAGTCTCGTTCGAAGATGTTCGAATTGATTATGAAAAGGAATGGGCGACTGTAAAACCAAGCAAGTAGACAAAACACGCTTTTAAAAAAGTTACTTTCACCGGCAAAGCATAAATTAATCCAGATGTCGTCATTTATGTCAGATCAATTGAAAAATTCTATCAACATTTCCTTATTTGTCAAGGGCTATCAGTTCATTATCAATTTTTGCTGGCCGTCGATGAATGCATGTTCACTCAAATTCTAAGCAGTTTTTAAATACATAGCAGAATTTTAAAAGCGCTTCGAATAGGGAAAATATTGCAACATTTATATTGGAAAATTCCTGCGCAGTTGTAATCCACGATGGCATTGTATTCGTTGTTTCTAGCACCTTTACTCATCGCTGTTACGTATTTTGTAGCCGTAACTTATGGAGTTCTTCCTACCCTGGAGACCGAAGGAATGACTTTCTTCCAAAGTATTGCCATTGCCAGATATCTTGCCAGGAAATTCGGTGAGTTGCCTAGAACAAGACATTGACTTTTCTAGAATTTCGATGTCAGATCTCTTACTGAGTTAAGCCAATTATTTTTGTGATGGAAATAAATCAGAATTTCTATTGAGTATCCAAACGCCTGACCGAGCCATGGCAGATTTGATAGGCTAACGGTTGTGCAAATATTTAGAAATTACCAATATTGTTCTAAATGAACGGATGCTTAAGTTTTAGTAAGTAAGACGAACTTTTTATAGCGCCGCCAGAAAGCTTGGCGCGGTGCACCAGCTTATTCACGAGCGCTCAATCTGGGTGAAATCGATAGTCCGTAATCCGCAGTCCGTGGTGGTCAAGGTTGTAGATCCAGGTATAGGATTCGCTTAGGCCTATATAATATAGGCCTATAAGCGACTGCCTATATATTATATAAGCCTATGTAAGACTTCTGAAGTCGGGTTTCTTCAGTACGGCTGGTTAATTAATGAATATAATGATAATAAAATTAACCCGAATGCGTCTAAAGGCACGCATAACTCGCCATTGACAATTTGACCATTTCATTATGCTTTTTGGGATTGTTTTAGTAGCCTATGTTTATACTTGCATTTCGAAGAGCAAGAATCCTTTCGGAAGTATCAGCACAATAATATTAAGATTCAGCTATAAGCATCGCGCAACGGGCACTGTGACTTTGTCTGAATCACTGTGTGTGTGTGTGTGTGTGTGTGTGTGTGTGTGTGTGTGTGTGTGTGTGTGTGTGTGTGTGTGTGTGTGTGTGAAGGTAGTGCCGAACTGATTCTTGTTCTTTGCATTTTGTCATTTCACGGGCGTGCACACTAAATATCTGATGACTTTTTACAAAGTTTTAAAATAAAAATTTTCAACGACTTAAACGATGTTCTATATAGGTTTGGCGGGTAAAACAGAATTGGACAGTTTGAAAGTGGACATTGTCATCGACACATTCGAAGATGCATACAAGCCCGTAAACACGTATTATCGCCTTGAAGACGGTGACTAAAAGAAGAGTAAAATAACGAATTCATTTCATATATTTTCTTTCTGAAAGGAAACAATTCGATCTCACTTACACCCCCATTCGTGTTTATGAGCTAGCGGCAGAACTAGCAATATCGAAGTTCTAGAGCGCATGCCCCTGATATTTTAATTGACGACATAAATTTCACACCTTTCTCATGCTTTACGACACTTTTCAAAAACACAACTCTAAGACTTAGGCCTACCTCACATTTATTTACAATGGTTAACTTTAAGATTTAGAATGCTTTGGAATCTCAACTGATGCTGTCAAATATAGGACTATTTCAACGCAAAAGGAATGCATGGTATGATTCAGTGGGTCCCCAATTAGGTTAATCGAAGCGTGGCGTATAGCGTGCCAATGGCTATAGCATGGCTTTAGCCATGGGCGGCACACATGAAGGCGCGGCAAATTTTCGGAGCGACGACCTTTTTTTGCTTGTCATGTGATTTTCAGTGAAGTGTGAAGGCGGGAAATTGTTTAGAAGGGCGGCAAAATTTAAATATAATTTTTAAAGACATTTCAGCTTTTGTGTGTCTTATATAATTATGTTAAGTCAAAGAGAAATGCATGCATAAAGCAACTGTCAAACGGTTAACAAATTATAGCTCATGCATGAGCTGAGTAGCATAAAACAATTTACAGGTGTGAATGAGAGATTGTCATGTCTAAGCTCTTATTGTTTTTGCAGGAGGAACTTAAAAACGCTTACGTCCATGAACCTTTGCCAAGGTTTCTTGACACTTTGGAAAAACTCCTTAAGTCAAACAAGAATGGAGACGAATACTTTGTGGGAGACAGTGTGAGTTTCAAAATATCAGTTTCAGGAACTCCTCTTTACCTGTTTGTTAGCCTGTTTGTTTGCATGTTTGTTTGTCAGCCTGTCAATTTGTAGGCCTATAAGCCTTACTTCTTTCTTTTGCTCAATTCAGGCGGTCTTAATGAAAAGATAGTTCGGTAATACGGATACTAATTTCGTTTGTAAGGAGTTCAAAAATGAATTGAAGCCGACCGATTTTCACTTTTCAGGTCTTTGTCAGAGGTTTGCAAGAATATTCTGTGCAGTGAGGAGCAAATAAAATGTGAAAAAATGCAAGTCGTCAGTCGTACTGTGGCGAGATTCCTATAATGATCAGCTAATAAGATTAATGATTAATCAAAATTAAAAGTTGAGATCTCAATTAAGCAATAACCACCTAATAACTGCATAAAACGTCAGGAGAGTCTAAATATTAAGTATTCGATAGGTGGCGCTAGTCATTAGTGAGCAAGGAAGGAGTTAGTAAAGTGAGTTTAGCACACCTTTCTTTAGCAGACTTACTTAAATCACTTAAATAGTGGTCCCCGCAACATAGCGGGCCGTGATTCACGTTGTGATGTTCTAATATTATTATACGAATGAATCGACTACATTGTAAATGTTATTTCAGTTGACTTGGGCCGATTTGCATATCGTTGACTTCGTCCCACGCGTTGAACGACTCCTTAAAATAAAGGTTCCACTTGAGAATTATCCGAAGCTGAAGGCTCTCTACGAGAGAGTCAGCAGCCAACCGAAGATTGCCGATTGGATTGCGAGGCGTACGGATTCCTTGTGGTAGCTTCTTCCGATAGCGTCACGAAACGATGGATCTACGAAGACTTTTATTGCAATTAATCTGCTTTTATATCATTAGCTTCTAACTATAAGGGCTATTCAGATGAAAGTAGACCTGTCTATACAAACCAGAGACAATGATGGATGTTCTAAATTGATTAATTTCTCAACTGAATATGTTATTTAAGGTAATTTGGAAAAAAGGTTAAAGGTGCTATATTGCCAACCGCTTTTGTTATCAACTATCGCTTCTCAGAGACATTGCCTCAAATCAAGGAGTTGGGAGGGATGCAGAGATAGCATTTTGGCCTATAGCCATTTCCTCCATTCGCTCCAGCCGGGCCGAGCGTTTGCAAAAATTCCCTGTCTGAGATTGTCCACCTGGAAGGCTTATTTACCTGTATGTAATCACTAATCAGCCTAATCTCTATAGCGTAGTGGTTCTCAAAATGGGGTCCGCGGTCCCATAGAGGACCGCCAAGCGGTTTCAGGAGGACCGTAAAGGAATTACTTTCTCAAGATATCTCACCAACACTAAACACTGATGGCTCTAAGAGTACTGATTCCAGTTGAATTTAAATTTGATGACTAAGATTTGCAATTTTATGATTAAATAATTGATTGACAAAACAAGTAGCCAATGTGTTAATTACTGTTAATTTAAAATTCAAATTTTATAAGGTCCGCGAGACTCGCGAGTCATCGCCATGGGCGGTTCCACATTGGGGATGACTGGGAATGCATATGCTTACCCCCACTGAGCCTTTTTTGCTTGTCAGCTTTTTCAGGGTTTAACCGGGTCCGAGGCGCTATAGGCCTACTTCCTTTCAAAAGGGACCTGATGACCTTCTTTGCTTGTCGGCCTTTTTCTCACAGGTTTATTTACATCACGTACTGGGCAAAACACTACTAATGACCTTTTTCTTGTCAGCCAACTTCCTGGAAATTCATTGCATCCCCAACCAAGAATTCTTGGAACCACATCTGGTCATCACAAGCATTTCTAAGGGGTAAATGCGCAAGAAAGTATAAAATTTGAGAACCGCTGCTATGGCGCCTATGTAGCCTATGTAGGAAATTTCATGGAATACTACTTACTACAATGGAAAACAGCATGGCAAAAAAGGTCATCACCACCACATTTTGACACTCGATGAGCAAAACAGGGGAAAAATGGTCATCACCACAAAAATAATAACCTTGTTATTGGGACCTGTCATTGATCTTGGGGATGGGGGTGGGTGTAATGACCGACTTCAGGAGTCTGCCAGCCGTTAGAGCTGACCAGCGGTCGAGTGGCCGACCGCCACCACTTGAGGGCGCTACCGCCCGTAGTAGCTGTAGCAGCTGCGTGGGCTAGCAGCTGCAGCCAGCAGCCGTAGCTGACAGAGTAGGCTAGGCAGCCGAATAGTTAAGACAGTAGTCTGAAGACAGTCAAAGACATGACACTGATTTTGCAGTCGTTCGATGTTTGATTAAAGTTACATTAAATCATTAAAACTCAAGACGATATATTAACATACTAGCGACCGTCCGTTAGTACATTGGCGACGAGGATCCGAACTTACGTGACCGAATACTCGGCTTCTGATTCAAAGGAACACTGCACTTTCAACCGACGCCGCGCTGAGTCATCGTTCAGCACGCGCAGACAAAGGGACCTGACTACAGCGTTCTCTCGGAACAAGACAGACGCGGTCCGCCATCTTGGACGCCATCTTTTCGCGATCGAGACCTGTGAGAGCTTTTCGTTGTCGATCATGGTCATCACAACGGCACCCCTTTCGTCGTCATCGTCTTCATCGATTAGACGGGGACCTTTGGGCCGCTCCTACGTAGCGGTGCCTCGTCCGCCGGTCTTCGTTCAGACTACTCGGCTTGAGAAGATCGCCGACCGGTCTCGCCAGCGCTTGGGCTGGACGCAAAGCCACAGACCATCGAGACAGCAGAACTCTGGTCCGTCGGGCTTCCCAGCAGCGCCTCGGCTAGAGACGGACGCTCTCGCCGACGAATACAGACAACACTCAGCCGCGAAGCCAGCCTATCGACCGCCAAGGCCACCGACGCCCGGTCCTTCAGGGGCTTCCGCCAAGCTGTGCGCCAACTGCGGGCGCCGCGGGCATGCTACCAGAGACGGTTGCTGCCCTGCCAGAGACCAGGCGTGTACCGCCTGTTTCAAGGTCGGCCATTTTGCACTGGTCTGCCGATCGTCAGCGCTGATTTCCGGTTACGAAGACCGACGACGTCACCAGCGATCGCAGCACCGTCGCCGACACGACACGCGTTCTGTCGGTACCGATCTGTCCGATGACGTCGACAGCATCATCATCGCGTCCGTGTACGACCATGAGGATCTGTCTGCCATCTCCTTCAGCAGTGTAGATTGGTACTGGGCGCCACCGGAAGTGGACTCCGACGTCACTTCTGCTGAGCCGGCCCTGCTTTCAGCTGCATCAGCGACACAGTCTCCCTCGATGTCAGCGTCATTAACGTTGACCTCCGAGCAACCATCCGCCTCGGGCAAGGTCACCGTCGGAATTCGACCTTGGGTCGCGCCAGTAGCCGCGACAGCCGGGCACGCTTCCGCCGCGGCGACTGCCTACTGCCGGCCAAGAGATACGTCATCAGCGACGAGCGTTGCGTCAACGTCGTCGGCTGCGTCATCGGTGCCGTCCGTTGCCTTAGCGACGCCAGATGTGTTTTCAGCGACGCCTGAGTTGTCCTCAAAGCCGTCCGCTGTGGTTCCTGTGATTCCCGCTGTACCTCAAGCGACGTTCACTACGTTATCCGCTGCGTCGACCGTCACTTCCGGTCCGCCAGCGCCGACATTCTCCGCCGTGCCTGTGACGAGGATTTCCACCGCGCCGGCCACGATCACTTCCGCAGGGCAAGTGTCGATCGCTTCCATTGCGCCTGCGACGAGCATCTCCGCTGGGTCCGAGTCAGTAGCCGCCACCGCGGGGCGCTCAGCCGCCGCGGAAATCGCCTACTTCCGCCCATGGGAGGCGTCACCGCCGACGCCAGCCGTGCCATCAGCGCTGCCTGATGTGTCATCAGTGACGTCCGAGGCCTTATCGTCGACGTCTGCAGCCTCTTCAGAGACGGCTGCTATGTTTCGTGTGATTTCCGCTGCACCCCCAGCGACGTTCACGTCCGTTTCCGCTGTGGCACCGTCGATCACTTCCGGTCTGCCAGCGTCGAACTTGTCCGCTATGCCACCGTCGATCACTTCCGGTCGGCCAGCGTCGACTATTTCCGGTACGTCAGCATCGAGTACCTCCGCTGAGCCTACCGCGACTTCCGCTACGAAGCCACCTACGTTCACTTCCATTTCCGCTGTGGCACCGACCCCAGCGACGTTCACTTCCGCTGTGACTTCCGTATTTTCTGCTCCGTCACTAGCGACGTCTGATGCATTTGTGCTTCCTGTGACAGCCGTCACAGCGACTGAAGAGTTCTATGGTCACCGCGCCCCAGCTGCCGGTGGACTTCCGCTCTGCCCGAGAGCACTTCCGCCTGTCTCGGAGGTGGAAGCGTTGCTGCTCGTACCGTCGTCCGCCGACTCGAGGCAGCCTTCGCGCTCTTTCAAGACAGCGCCATATTCTCCGACGCTTTCCCGCCAGTTCGTCGATGCTTCCGAATTGCTGCGCCGGACGTCGAACGAAGACACCATCTGGCGTTGCTTCAGAACTTTCTTCCCGGGGGGAGGGGGAGATGTAATGACCGACTTCAGGAGTCTGCCAGCCGTTAGAGCTGACCAGCGGTCGAGTGGCCGACCGCCACCACTTGAGGGCGCTACCGCCCGTAGTAGCTGTAGCAGCTGCGTGGGCTAGCAGCTGCAGCCAGCAGCCGTAGCTGACAGAGTAGGCTAGGCAGCCGAATAGTTAAGACAGTAGTCTGAAGACAGTCAAAGACATGACACTGATTTTGCAGTCGTTCGATGTTTGATTAAAGTTACATTAAATCATTAAAACTCAAGACGATATATTAACATACTAGCGACCCCCCGTTAGTACAGTGGGCGGGTGGGGTCAAAAGTATTTGACGTAATTATGGGAGGGTTAAGTGAAAGTTGACAGTTGTTGACAAGGGGGAGGGGGTCAAAAATTGCCCAAAATTGTTGACATAATTAATGGACAGCCCCAAATCAAATTCCTGGCTACACCCCTGGGTAGGATATCATAACGTTTAAGGCAGTGGTTCTCAGACCCTCTTTGCCTCGCTGACCACTTTTGAAGATAAAAACATTTCTTGTGGACAATTTGAAGATCAAAAGATCAAAAATTTCTCGCGGATCACCTGAAAATTGAGAAAAATCATGACAAGCAAAAAAGGTCGTCACCTTACTTAATTGCGCTGCCTGCTCTATGGAAAAATAAGCCTATATAGGCCTACAGAAGGCCTATGTCTAATTTTTATTTTAAAAAATTTCCAGAATTTTCCGCGGACCACTAGGTTAGACCCCACTCGCGGATCACTTTTGGTCCGCGAACCAGAGGCTGAGAACCACTGGTCTAAGGAGACCTTAGTATATATATATGATGCATATATGAAGGAAATCATTTTTCAAACATTTTTGACATACCCCTATACAGTATGCTGAATAAAAAATGACAGGAAGTTCAGTGAAGTAATGTTGAGAATGACGTGGTTCCACCAAAAAAGCGTTTCGCGTAGAAAAGTCTACAAGAGTCCACCCACCCCTAATGAGACAGAGTCACAGAGAAGTGACAATATTGTGATGGAGTGCTATATTGAAGCATAGATAGCAAATGATTGGAATGTTGGTAGGTTTGTATGTGAAGTTTACTATGTTTGCTTCTATGTTTATGTGAGCAAATAGGAATTCACGTTATAGAAGGCGTGATGTGACGACGGGCGTCATTGGTCGCAAGAGCCGTTGCTGAAGGCAGTTACGTTTTGAAAGTGCGTCTTTTTCGAAGAAGAGAGTTCGACGGTGGCCGAAGAAGAAGGCGGACGTTCGATCGCAGCGATTCGTGCCTGTTCTTCGTTGTTTTAGTTTAAATTGCTTTTATTTAAATCTGAACCGAGATTTCAGTTCGCTTAATATTCGTGAATTAGTATATCGAATTGGTTTTCGTGCAAGGGCACATTTGTTTCATTTTCATTGATTTTGTGTGGAAGCTGTTATCAGCTGTTATTTATATTAGTAACTAGTTGCTAAGATAGTTGCTGTCGCTGGACGTTTTAAAACATTGATTAGAGTTATATAGCACTGCCTATTGATAGCCGCTATGGCGGAAGAGTTGAATGTTTAATTAAGATTAAAGCGAGATTTTATAAGAAGAATAGTTTTGTCAGTTAAAATGTGCGAGTTAGTGCCAAAGTAGTTTCCCCTAGACAAGTAAGTAAGTAAACGAGTCCTTTTTAGGTGGCCGCTCGTCACATGTGGTAGGCTCAGGTCCGGTAGAGTTGAATCTAGTTGTAAGTTGTCGCACAAGGGTAAGCGGGCGACGCTGCTCCACTCCGTGTAGTAAGAAAAAGCAGAATTTTAGGCTCTTTTATTTAATTAATTGAGGAGGCCTAGTGAATTTTAATAGTGAAATAGGGTTTGAGCTTTGTCTCCCCGTTCATTGTAAGTAGTATCAGTAGTTTAAATTGATTATTACTGTTTTTGTGTTGAATATTGCTGTGTGTTTTGATTAGTTGTTTTGCATTGAATTTGTTTTTTCTGCATAACTTTAAGTATGGAAAACCCAGCATTTCCTGATGCATTGTCAGTTGAAGACATTTTATCTATGAATGTAGAAGACTTAAGGAAAATTTGCTTTCAAAAGGGGTCGAAATGAGGGTAACAAGGACCAATTGAGGGCAAAGCTGATTAAATTATGTGTGACAGGATTGGGTGAAGACAGACAGACAGATATTGAGAGTGTTGGCAGGAATTCTCAAAATTCCAACCACAATCCAATAGAATCTGAGGCCATTGTCCTTAAGAAATTAGAGGTACAGTTAGAGATGCGTAAGTTAGAACTTGATGCCCAAAAAGCTCAACTTGATGCCCAGACCAAAAAGCTCAACTTGATGCCCAGCTTCAGCAAGCTCAACTTGATGCCCAGACCCAAACTCAAATTCAACAAGCTCAAATTCAACAAGCTCAAATTCAGTCCAATGAGAAGATTGAGTTGCATAAGTTGACCTTGCAAAGTGAGTCAGTAAGTAGTGATAGGACTAGTGCAGGTAGTCCTGATAAAGCTAGTGAAAATGCTGGAAAGCACTCCTAGGTTTAATGAGAGTACAGATATTGACTCCTACTTGACTCTGTTCGAACGAACAATGCTGAACTTCAGATTGAGAAAAATAAATGGCCTGCTATGCTTCAAACTCAGATAAGTGGTAAGATCTTAAAAGTCTTTGTAGAACTGACTGCTGAGCAGGTCCAAGACTATGACTTTATCAAAGAAGCCATCCTAAATATGTTTCAATTGGTTCCCGAAGCATATAGATTAAAGTTCAGGCAGCTCAACAAGGACCAATCTGAAACGTATACACATTTTGCAACTAGGTTAAATTGGCCTTTTCAGAGATTTTTGCTTGGTCATAAGGCTCAAGATGACCCAGAAAAAATCAAAGAATTGTTTAAAATGGAACAATTTTTGAACAAGGTGAATGATAATGTGCTGAAAACTTGGCTTATGGACAAACAAGCCAATTCACTTGTTGAATTAGCTAGATTTGCTGATCAGTTTGTTGCTATTCACAGAAATTATTCAAATAGCAGTGACACATACAACAGACACAAGTTTGCTCCAAATGCATACAGACATGAGCACAATGCAACCCAAACAAATAGATACAATACTGGTAGAGAAAATGCCAACAGTTGCACTAATTGGAGATATCAATTAAATCAAAATGTCACTTCTAAGACATTGCCAGATGAAAATAATGCCAATTTGAGAAATTTTCCACATTCCAATACACAGGGGAGGAACTCAAATTTCAGGAGTGGTAAAAATGGGCTGCCCTCAACCCAGAAATGTGCATTCTGCCATAGGAATGGACATGGTTTAGACCAATGTTTTTGCTTTAAAACGACAGAGAAATGAAAAGGCAAATTTTGAGCCAGGCTCAAATTTTGCTGGTCCAAACGTAAACTTTGTGCAACAAGTTACACATAGTTTGGACACACAGTACCAACCAGTTTCAGACCCTATTGTTCCCAAGCTACAATTGTAAATGCAGACAAACAAACAAGACAAATTATTTCTTTTTCGTGACACAGGTTCATCACAGACTCTAATCAGTAAAGAACGAATAAATCCTGATGAATACAAAGATACAGGCGAATGTCGTTTGATTAAAGGTATAACTGGGGATGTTATCCAAATTCCTTTGGTGTTGGTGAATCTTGATTGTGTTTTCATCGTGGAGAAGTGTTGTGTGGTCTCATCGATCAATTGCCCCATTCGATTGATGTTTTGATTGGAGCTGATGTGGATTGTCGAGTTGATGAGGAACTCATGGATTCATGTGTGGTGACTCGGGCTAAAATCAAATCATTAATTGATCTTGAGAAAGATTCATTAGATAAGAAAGCAGAGGTCACATATAATCCAGATGATTATTATAATTTTGATTTTAATTTAGAGAGTCTGTTTGAGGAAGACTTATTGGGGTCTACTGTAAATTCACAGTGTGTTGATGCTGATGATGTAGCTCCAAGTACTGTTGATGAGGAGGTTGTTTTTGATGAGTCGTGTGACTCCTGTGGTGTCCAGGACCCACATGGTTTTTCTGATGATGTTGTTGTTGGTGGGGGTTCCATGAGGTTGAATCGTCCAGTTGTTTCACAGGTTTTTCCTAATGATGTTGTTGATGGTGGTTCAGGGAGGTTGAACCATCCAAATAGTTTTTCGGATGATGGTGTGGTTGGTGGTTCAGGGATGTTGAATCGGCCAAGTGGTTTATTGAATCGGCCAAGTGGTATGTTGAATCGGCCAAGTGGTATGTTGAATCGGCCAAGTGGTTTATTGAATCGGCCAAGTGGTATGTTGAATCGGCCAAGTGGTATGTTGAATCGGCCAAGTGGTTTATTGAATCGGCCAAGTGGTTTGTTGAATCGTCCAAGTGGGTCATGTGATGAATTTATTGGGAAAGAGTTGTCTTTGTCCCATGATGACCTAGTTAGGTTGCAACAGACTGATGAGAGTCTGAAGATGTTATTTGAGGAAGTTGTCCTGTTTGATACTCCAGGGCATAAAATCTCATACTGTGTTTATGATGGTCTTTTGGTACAAAAATTTGTGGAATCTGAGTGTCCACAGGAGGCGGATGTAGGTCGTTTGCAGATCGTTGCCCCATTGCAAATCTGTAGGCGTCTTTTAGAATTGTCACATGACATTCCGGCGTCCGGACAACTAGAAATACACAAAATCAAACAAAAAATCATTAAACATTTTTATTGGCAATCAATTAACAAAGATGTTAAGGAATATGCGCACATGCGATATATCCCAGAAACTCAATGCAAGTAAATACGGTAGCATTGAACAATCCCAAAGCTTACCAAGAATAACTTATGTGTTTGACCGTATTGCCAAAGACGTCGTAGAATCAGTTCCAGAGTACAGCAAGTCAAGCAACAGGTGGTTGTTGACAAAAATGGACTTGTGTGCTCATTACCCAGATGCAATTCCCATTCCCGTGCATACAGGACAGATAGTATGTAGGATGTTTACAGATGTTCCTGTTCGGTGTTGTTTGCCCAAGGAGTTCATTACAGTCCCAGGTAGTGATGTCATGTCAGAAATCAGGCAGAACTACGTTGACTTCATCCCAGTGAAGAAAAAGCAAATGCTGTTGTGGCATGTAAATCTTTCGAAGTTTCATGTTGGTAGAAAGAAAATGTTTCACAATGAAAGTGAACAAGAATTTGTTAAAACTGTTGCATGCACAGTTACAAACCCACTTGAAACTGCCAATGCAATAGAAACAACAGAGAACGTCCAGTGTTCTTTTGAAGAACTGGTACTGGACAAAAGCAAAACATTTGGGGTCAGGTCTAACAGAGGAATTGAAATCTCTGATTATGCAACATGAACAGATGTTCAACAATAAACCTATACAGACTGATCTTATCGCATATGAGATCTTGCTTAAACAATATGCTCAACCCGCATATGTTTCACCACATAGACTAAGTCCTGACAACACAAAAGTTGTAAATGGGGAAAATACCCAATTGTCAGTTGATTGGATGACTAAACATAGCATCTCAGTGGAAGCTGATGGAAAGTCAGTTGTCTATAATTTTGAGGATTATGGTCGCAAGGATCCAGTATTGTTGGGTCAAGACCCTTTGAAGCGCATAATTAGGGAAATGCCAAAGACATTCTCATGTGTGAGATATGTAAGTCCCTTGAGACCCGATAGGAAGCCTATATATTTTTCAGTACAATGCAGTAGTTTTGCTGAGTTTCTTAGGTTAGGCTTAATACAGCATCTAATGATTATGAGTTTTGCTCATAAACTGAGTTACTCTTTTACTTTATTGATACTTAAGTATGTATGGATGTCCTATAGAGTTAAGTTGACCATCAGAATAGGTAGGATAAGTAACTAGTTTAGGCGTTGTAAGTAAGTGTTGGAAGTAAAAATAGAATGTAAGTGTTACTGTAGCTTAAGCTAAGTTAGGATAGTTTTGTGATATAACCACTTAGATAGCATAATTTTGCAGTTGTTCTCGGTGGTTGGTTCTTGTTTATTCCTTTGTAATATTAATTCCATTTTGGATAAGTTGAAATTGGTGTAAGCCAAAGTTTGCTTCGCAATTTCCGTTTGATGCCGTCACAGCCACTGCATCTGAGTTGACGTGGTGATCCACCACGTAGGCTCGAGTGCTAGGGGTGTGATGGAGTGCTATATTGAAGCATAGATAGCAAATGATTGGAATGTTGGTAGGTTTGTATGTGAAGTTTACTATGTTTGCTTCTATGTTTATGTGAGCAAATAGGAATTCACGTTATAGAAGGCGTGATGTGACGACGGGCGTCATTGGTCGCAAGAGCCGTTGCTGAAGGCAGTTACGTTTTGAAAGTGCGTCTTTTTCGAAGAAGAGAGTTCGACGGTGGCCGAAGAAGAAGGCGGACGTTCGATCGCAGCGATTCGTGCCTGTTCTTCGTTGTTTTAGTTTAAATTGCTTTTATTTAAATCTGAACCGAGATTTCAGTTCGCTTAATATTCGTGAATTAGTATATCGAATTGGTTTTCGTGCAAGGGCACATTTGTTTCATTTTCATTGATTTTGTGTGGAAGCTGTTATCAGCTGTTATTTATATTAGTAACTAGTTGCTAAGATAGTTGCTGTCGCTGGACGTTTTAAAACATTGATTAGAGTTATATAGCACTGCCTATTGATAGCCGCTATGGCGGAAGAGTTGAATGTTTAATTAAGATTAAAGCGAGATTTTATAAGAAGAATAGTTTTGTCAGTTAAAATGTGCGAGTTAGTGCCAAAGTAGTTTCCCCTAGACAAGTAAGTAAGTAAACGAGTCCTTTTTAGGTGGCCGCTCGTCACAATATGAATGAAATAGAAATAATATTACTGGCTTCTGAAATTGTGGTTATTAATAATCCAATGCTGCACATAGATCTGGATCTTTAATGAATTGATTTGGTGTGCCATCGGCTGATGCTTCTGTGCAGCAAGTGGCGCTATAGAAGTTTAAGATTAGATTAGATCAAACAATGGGATTAGATTAGACTCAAATCTTCTTGCCTAAGATTATAGCGGTAGCACTATTCTTAGCGTCGTTCCGGATATCATTCCTCCAAGCGTTCCGGCGAAGCCTCATAATTTGACTTTTCGAAAGGTACGTGAAATCAAGTTTAATTATATTAATTTAATTTAATTATTGTAATGGGTATACTATTGTAGCGAATTTTATGGGCACCTCATGTAATGTAAATAGTTTCGAATCGTTCACTAGAGGCGCTTATGTCAGAAGAGAATTATAAGTAAAACATTAGTGTACTTAAATAAGTAATATTCCCAGAGTAAATAAAGATTAATGAATATCAGTAAAAGAAGGGTAATTATTCTAAATAGAGACATAAGGTTATTTAATAGATAGCACAAATAATGTAGGTTTCCCAGTAAGGTTAAGATATGACTTAAGCACACCACGGTTAAGGAAGGTCCAAGGGGGTTAAGTAAGGCCTTAGTTGATTAGGAGAAAAGGGACAGAGTGAGCACACGTAAAAGTGAGCACACATAAGAGTGAGTTCTAGAGAGCAGTGGTGGATAGTCATCAGGGTAAGCCTTGATTGGACTATGAAGTAGAATAAGCGATTCCTTTATACGGGATAGCTGATTTACTGCAAAAGCAGGACCCAAGGGGCAGGGTTGTGCCCCATCCAAAGATAAATCTCCGCGGCGCGTTCCATGTTGAGTATGGAGGATAGACACTTTAGGAGGGTGTAAGAAAGGAACGAGCAGCACTAGAAAGGGTGCACTGACACTAGAAAGGAGATACAGGAAGGGTGCACTGATACTAGAAAGGAGATACAGGAAGGGTGCTAGCAGTATAGATAAGGGTGTGAGGAGTTAACTAATTCAGAAGACCTAGCCAAAAAGCTAGGGACCCAAAACGTGCCAAGGATACCCCTGATAGTGTTTGGACGTGGCATCCTGGAGAAAGGTCCAATAAGCACTATTATTATTATAAAACCGGTAGGCTGGTTAAGAGTAGAACTTTGGCAAGAACAGGCCAGTCGCCGGATTGTAACAGATGGAATCCCAGCATTAGGGGTTTCGTTACATAACTGGCACCAGAGAAGTGGGGTTTGGCGCTGGATTAGCACAGAGAAGGAATTGAGCCACTGATAAGCCACAAGAGTAGGCACTGGCAAGAGTGGGTGTGTGCTACCTTGTATAACGGCTATAAGACTCACTGGTACGATACATAGTTGAGACCAGAGATAGCAGTGTAAGCACTGTAGAAGCTCATTAAGGGTCCACTTTACGGAAGTGTGTTGCACTCTGACAGCTCAGCTCTCAGGAGGAACTTAGAGCAATACATGGCTGAAGCTATGCATTCAGAACCTGATGAAATGATAGGAATGGCCGATAATGGTCCTGAGTTGGTGTTCAGTTTGTCAAAGGAACAAAAACACCGAAGAAGAGCTATTGATCATGGTCCCGGTGAAGACAACGTTTGTAAGTTTGGACGAGCACAGAGATTGGAAATGGGTGCTCGGAGCAAGGAAAAGAGTACGGGTAGATATGGAGGATTGGATATTGGAGTCAAAACTCATAAGGGCCACGGAATTACAGGAGGCATGGACCATGAAGCATCCATATTTCAAAAACAGAATACGAATGTTCAACAAGAGATGGAGGATTTTGATCTCACCAACTTGTTTGAATCGGAATTAACATGTGCTGGAGCTCGACCAAAAACTAGAACAGAAGGACATCTAAGTTACTGGCTAAAAAGGGCCTCAAAAGTAAGAGACGAACAGTTGGCTAAAGAGAAGCATGGAGGCTCAGAGTCAGGGCATCACACTAGATGTGCCTGTTGTGAAAAGCAGAAGTCCCCGATGAAACCAAACAAGTTTGATGGATTGATACCATTAGAAACATTTCTTAGACAGTTTGAGGTTTGTGCAGAATACAATGGTTGGACAGAAAGGGAGAAGGGTGCATTTTTTACAGTGTTCCTTAGAAAAGGACCAGCTCAACTTCTATGGGATTTTGGAGCTAAGAAAGAAGTCGCATATGGTGAATTGGTGGAAAGGCTACAACAGAGATATGGGTTAGAGGCCCAACAGGAAACCTTTCGCACCCAATTACGATGTCGGAAGCAGAGAGAGAAGGAGAGTTTTGGGGATCTTCTCCATGATATAAGAAAATTGGTCACATTAGCATTCCCAGGACCAAACAACGACACTACGGAGATCTTAGCAAGAGATGCATTCTTGGAAGCATTGTCCGACAGAGAGTTATCTTTAAAGGTCAGAGAAAGGGAGCCACGTTCTCTTGACGAAGCCTACAGAATTACCTTAAGATTGGATAGCTATAGACAAGCCACAGAGGATGAATATATGGACCATCAGAGACAGGGCAGGAACTATAGACAAGTACGAAGTATCAATGAAGAGGACGTAGTAGAAAGGATTATGAGTCAAATGAAGGGTTTATTTGAAGAACAGAGAATAAAACAAGAAAAGTGGCAAGCCGACTTAGAGAGGAAATTGTTGAAGAGTACAACACGCATACTCGACGAGACAGAAGAAAGGATACCATCTACTAGCAGCAATACAGCAACTAGACCCAAGACATGGAAACGAAACATTACATCACGGAGAACTGAAGAAAGAATGTCTGCGTCTGAAGACAACGATGAAACGGAACCGAAGACAGTGAGGACCAACAAAAGACATTTCACTCTAATACAGAAAGAAGAGGTAAAGTGAGATGTTTTAAATGTCAACGGTTAGGACACTTAGCGAAACATTGTCGGAGTGATAGAAGAACGGAATCTCCTAGAGAGTCGGTAAGTCATAATGTGCTGACAACCGCAGGAGAGAGAAATAAGAAGAGATCAGTGTATATAACTGGTGTGATAGAAGGACGTGAGTGTCAGTTTTTAGTTGATACGGGATCAGAAGTGAATTTGATACCTGAAAGCATGACTAAAGACATGGTCCTAGAACACACGACCGAGAAGTTGTTAGCAGCCAATGGAAGCGAAATTGGGCTGATTGGTGAAGTGAATGGAGATGTAAGATTTAGTTGGGGTTGCAGACAGCAAGTGACATTTTTAGTGTCTAAAGACGTAAAGGAGATCATGCTTGGAATAGAATTTCTAGTTGATAACGATTGTGAAGTGAATTTCATTACTAGGGAAGTACGCATAGGACGCAGGAAAGTTTCATCGACAATCCAGAGTCGTACATCACAATGTAGACGCATGTGTTTGAAGATACAAAACCTGGAGTGAGAATAAGGGAATTAGAAAGGACAAAGCAAAGGCTAAGTCCGGGGTGCATGCGGCACAGGTTGTTTTGGAACAGCCAGAGGGAGTTCAAGTAAGAAGGTCGAACTTGAACGAGACATCTACAGGCTTATATCGGAACGACGGACTTGGTGAAGAACAACCGGTCACGATGGACCAGGAGTCTCGGAGAAATGAAGACACAAAGAGGCGTACAGACGAATACGACTTGGAGATACAGCAGAAAGAATTTCGAAGGAAAGATGAAGTACGGGTGTTCACACCCAGAAGACGGAGAAATCGTTACCCGGAATGGCAGAAGTTCCACGAAAGACCCTTCATTGGTTTGAATCAGAATGGACTTCTCGATCATCGAGTACAAAAGAAATCGACAGGAAGAACATTCGTCTACGTCGAACAGGGACCACCGATTGAAGAAGCGGAAGAAGAAGTGAATGTCAACGACCAAGAAAGGAACATCATCGCCGAAGAACTTGAAGAGACGTTCACGGAAGTTCCAGAGGAGCCGCGTGGAAACAACGTTCCCGGAATTCCACGCCTACGACCAAGAGGAAATATAAGAAGACCTGCAAGATACGACAGTTGAAAGAACATTCGTCATTGTAAAAAGTTATTGCTGATGTTAAAATATTATTACGAATGTTCTTGTATGTAATTATGTTATGATGACTGTATAATTGTATTGTATACGAATGTTAATGTTGTACATAATGTTTCATTGATTGCTTGTATAAAGACTGATAATTATGTGCATAATGTGTTAGATAAGTACACAGATTTGTTACCCCACACTCGGGATGGGTCCATAAGAATGAATGGGGACCATTCATAGGTAAAGTCCGGGGTAATGTAGCGAATTTTATGGGCACCTCATGTAATGTAAATAGTTTCGAATCGTTCACTAGAGGCGCTTATGTCAGAAGAGAATTATAAGTAAAACATTAGTGTACTTAAATAAGTAATATTCCCAGAGTAAATAAAGATTAATGAATATCAGTAAAAGAAGGGTAATTATTCTAAATAGAGACATAAGGTTATTTAATAGATAGCACAAATAATGTAGGTTTCCCAGTAAGGTTAAGATATGACTTAAGCACACCACGGTTAAGGAAGGTCCAAGGGGGTTAAGTAAGGCCTTAGTTGATTAGGAGAAAAGGGACAGAGTGAGCACACGTAAAAGTGAGCACACATAAGAGTGAGTTCTAGAGAGCAGTGGTGGATAGTCATCAGGGTAAGCCTTGATTGGACTATGAAGTAGAATAAGCGATTCCTTTATACGGGATAGCTGATTTACTGCAAAAGCAGGACCCAAGGGGCAGGGTTGTGCCCCATCCAAAGATAAATCTCGCGGCGCGTTCCATGTTGAGTATGGAGGATAGACACTTTAGGAGGGTGTAAGAAAGGAACGAGCAGCACTAGAAAGGGTGCACTGACACTAGAAAGGAGATACAGGAAGGGTGCACTGATACTAGAAAGGAGATACAGGAAGGGTGCTAGCAGTATAGATAAGGGTGTGAGGAGTTAACTAATTCAGAAGACCTAGCCAAAAAGCTAGGGACCCAAAACGTGCCAAGGATACCCCGATAGTGTTTGGACGTGGCATCCTGGAGAAAGGTCCAATAAGCACTATTATTATTATAAAACCGGTAGGCTGGTTAAGAGTAGAACTTTGGCAAGAACAGGCCAGTCGCCGGATTGTAACAGATGGAATCCCAGCATTAGGGGTTTCGTTACACTATTATTACATTACATTGGCTTAAAATAACAGAACGTATCCAATATAAGATAATAACACTTACATATAGCTCACTTCAGTCATCAAAACCTATTAACCCCTCAGCCTCCTCGGCCCACACGTTCGTCATCTCATCTCACTCTATCACGCCCGCTGAATCAGTCATCCCTGAAAATTTGCAACCGTGCCTTCTCATACGCTGCACCTGAACTTTAGAACTCGATTCCAGCTTCCCTCCGCACACTCGAACACTTCCAAACAATAAAATCTTAGTCCTCATTTCCTATAATTCCCGCATTATCTCCTCAAGTCTTCAGGTCTAAGCTTAAATCCTTAATTTTTCTTAAATCATTTCCTCCATAGCTGTAACAACCTAGCCTCACTGCCCTTCGGATGTTGACTATTGCCTGGCTGATCTCATGCCTTTCCTATGGCTATTTTAAGAGAGGCTGAGTGCCTAAGAATAAGCAGCTACTGTGGTGCTGCCCTCCAGGGCGCTATATAAATCCACAAGATTTTACTTTAACTTATTATTAAAACGAGGATATAAAATCTAGATTTAAAATGAGTTTAATTAGAAAACTTAGTTAACCTTAGCATCATTCATTGAGACTCACCCAGTGGCGGTTCCACCATGTTGATGACTGGGCATGCATCTCCCCACCGGAGTTTTTTTGCTTGTCAGCATATTTATCGTAAGCTTTTTTAAAATTTTAAATTTTTACATTCAGTGAACTTAATACCGCAGATGCGCGATGACCGTTATGCTTGTCAACCCATTTTTGCGGTAAATTTGTAAATTTACAAAAAAAATCTTCTAAAAAATACTGCAGATGATGTTTTTTCGCTTGCCAGCCTTTTCCAGCAAGGTTTATTAGCAGTTTATGGACAAAGCACTAAGAAGAATTACCTTTTTCTCTCATTTCTTTTTTTACACTGCATTCCCCACCAACTTTCTATAAATTTGTTTCATCCCCACCAAGAATTTCTGGAACCACCACTGCTGTCACCCGTTTGTCCAGCCGGATAGCCTGGATTTGACCAGGATTTTGAATAATTGTGATTTGGTATGCCATCGGCTGATGCTCCTGTGCATTATGAAGTGGCGCTATAGAAGTGTAAGATTAGATGAGATTTGACATGGATACAGTGAACACTGCTGAGACTTGGTGAGTCATTTAATGAATATCCAAAATCAGTTTTTATCCAGGGCCGTTAGGGGGAGATCCTCCAAAACCTAAAAATCCCCCTCGAAAAAATGTAGACACTTACACAAACGTTTGCATTGAACTATGTCTCTTCCCTTCCAGCCAAGTCAATTTCTTCTTCCCCCTCCCCCCTCAAAAGCCTGCAGTTTGTCACAGGGGAAGGAATAGCATGATGTATTTTATGGATGGCCCCATATCATGTCTGTCATATCGTATGCATTGCGCTTATTAGTGACTGATGAATGCTAGGGTTATCTCAGTACAATGTAAAGTTCTATTTTTAAAAAAATTAATACAAGCAGTAAAAAGAAAAATTTAATGTGCTACACACACCAATATTTGATGGATTTTCATTGTACTTATTTGCATTTGGACAGTCAATACTTGTACATGTTAATTACAAACTTGTGTGATTTTATTGTTGTGGTGAGTGTGGGTAACTGTTGTTTCTGATGTATTGTTCTGTGCAGAATGTCTGACTACAAGTTGACTTATTTTGATGGCCTTGGCCTTGCAGAGCTCATTCGGCTGATTTTCGTACAAGCGGAAGTCTCCTTCAAGGATGTTCGTATTGATGATAAGGATTGGGATACAATAAAACCAAGCAAGTAGACAAGACACATGCTTTTAACCAGTTACTTTCACCTTCAATGCACAACTCCCAATATCTTCCTTTACGTCAGATCATATGAAAATGCTGTCAGCATTCCTTTATTTGTCAAGGGCTATCAGTGCACTGACAATTTCTATTGGTCGTTGGTGAATGGAATGAATGTTCACCAGAATTTTATGCAGTTTCTAAATACATAGCAGAATTTTAAAAGCAAAATAACTTGTTTTTTTCTTCGAATAGGAAAAGTATTGCAACATCCATATTGGATAATTCAGCAGCAGTTGCATCAATTTGCATATGATCCATGGTAACCCCATATATCTTGTTTTTGGCATGTTATTTATCACTGTTACATATTTTTAGCTGTTACTTATGGGGTTCTTCCTACCCTGGAGACCGAAGGACAGACTTTCTTCCAAAGCATTGCCATTGCCAGATATCTTGCTCGCAAATTTGGTAAGTTGCATAGATCACGGCACTGTCATTCGATTAAGACTTCTAAAGTCGGGTCTCTTTCTTGGGATGGATAATTTTTGTGATGGGAATAGATCAGAATTTCTATTGGATACCCAAGCCATTGGCCAGACCAGACTTTATCTGATTTGTAAACCATTCTACAAATATTTAAAAATTGTGCAAATTGTCGTAAATGAACAAATACTTATAAGACTTCTGAGGTCAGGTCTATTCAGTAAAGTTGGCTATAATGGGAATATGTCAGAATATGTCCAAATGTGCACTGCACAAATCTCGTCACGGATGGTGCTTAGTGCTTTGCGGTATCGCCTTTGCGTGCTGATACTTTAATTTTGAACAACAAAAATCCCTTTGGAAGCATCAACACCATTTGTCATCATCATCATTTTCACTTGCTGCCTGCATGATGGCAATGGTTAGATTCAACACTTTTATGGTTCTGAAAAGCAACAGACAAAGGGCATGATTACTTTGTCTCAATCATTATATGTGTGCGGATATTACCAAACCGATTCTTGCTTATTGCATTTTATCATTTTCATGTGTGTACAACTGTGCATGAAATGTCTGATGCATTTTTAAAACGGGTTTTAAGTACCGGGTAATAATTTTTAATACAACCTGAATGATGCTTTATCTAGGTTTGGCAGGAAAAACAGAATTGGAAAATTTGAAAGTGGACATTGTCATCGACACTTTCGAAGATGCATACAAACCTATTAGTGCGTACTATCGCTTCGAAGACGGTGACAAAAGAAAAGTAAAATAGCCAAATAATTTCATGTATATATATTTTTTCTAAAAAGGATGTTTTCATCTCATTTATCCCCCACCATTTTTTGAATAAATGCACTGGCAGCAGAACTGTCCCTCTCGAAACTCTTGGCCGTATATACCTGAATACCGGTATATAGTTATAATGATTACGGTATTTTGTCGATATATAAATAGAATGCCTATTGTTCGTTAGTCCGGAAACCTCACCTAACGCATGTTAATACAGGACTATTTCTACACGAAAGGCATATATGGCATGGTTCAGTGGTTCTGCCGTTAGGTTAATCAAAGCTGATGTAGACCCTTAGCTTAATCAAGTTGCTTGAGCTGTCGCATCAAAATTATTTAGAGCTTTGGGTGAGAGATTGTCATGTCTACATAATTGTTGTTCGCTTTTGCAGGAGGAACTAAAAAATACTTATGCTAATGAGACTTTGCCAAGGTTTCTTGGCACATTGGAAAAGCTCCTCAAGTCAAACAAGAATGGAGACGAATACTTTGTGGGAGACAGTGTGAGTTTGAAAATATAAGTTTCCAGCAACTCCTCTGATGTCCTCACCACCTGTTTGTTTCTCCTTCTGTTTGTCATTCAGTCTGTCTGTCAGTCTGTCTGTTTGCACATCTTTCTTTCACTTGTTCAGCTCAGACGGTTTTTATGTTAAGATGGCTCAACAACTTAGTCGATAATTTCACTTTTGCAAAGATAAAAGGTAAAGCCAACTGATTATCACTTGTCTAGGCTTTTCCCAGAGTTTAGCAAGATCTTTTCAATGCTGTGACGAGCATTAAAATATGAGATAACGTGGAAGTTATCAGTGCTATTGTCTTTCTTTCGTTATTACTATGTGATTGCCTGTTTATGAAAACTTTTGGGTTTATCTGCACCCACTGAATTCTGACTATGCTCATTTCCTCTGTTCTAGTCTGTCCCTAATAAAACACTTTGAAACTGGGAAAAACATGGCCAAGGATTTATGCTGTTTTAAAAGAAAAGAATTTTTTGATGTTTCATTGAGACAGCGAAAAGATGATATGTCTGAAGTGGCAGAACTCATCGTTGTGCTATGATAATCCAAAATTTCAGTCGACTATAGGCCTATATATTGTAAATGCTATTTCAGTTGACTTGGGCAGATTTGCATATCATTGATTTCGTTCCGCGTGTTGAGAGACTCGTCAAAATAAAGGTTCCACTTGAGAATTATCCGAAGCTGAAGAACCTCTACGAGAGAGTCAGCAACCAACCAAAGATTGCCAATTGGATTGCCCTGCGCACAGATTCCTGGTTCTAACTTCTTCCAACAGAGTCTCATAATGAAACAATGGACTGACGAAGATTTTTATTGCAATTAATCTGCTTTTTATGTCTTCTATAATCTGCTTTTTATGTCTTCTATATTGAGGCAATTGACAGTCTTTGCATGCTCTTGTTGTTTTAGAATGCATTTTTTAACTTCTTAGTTTATAAGTACACTATAACGGTTATTTAGTTTAAAATTTATGTAGAGACATTGTTGCATGTTCAAGGTGGTTGAGTTTTTGAGCTGAATAAGTTGTACGATAATTTTGTAAAAGTCGTTTTATTGCTTACGGCCTTGTGATCGACTATCGATACCCAGAGACATGACATTGAAATCAAGAACTTGGGAGGGATGAAAAAATCATTTAACCTCTTCATCTATTTGCTGTGCAGACTACAAGTGGGGCCCCTAGAAAGTTTAAAATCTGGGGATGACCTTTTCTATGTTAACGTTTTCTATGTTAAACTTTTGGGTTTACCTGCACCCACTGAATTCTGACTATGCTCATTTCCTCTGTTCTAGTCTGTCCCTAATAAAACACTTTGAAACGGGAAAAACATAGCCAAGGATTTATGCTGTTTTAAAGAAAAGAATTTTTTCATGTTTCATTGAGACAGCGAAAAGATGATATGCCTGAAGTGGCAGAACTCATCGTTGTGCTATGATACTCCAAAATTTCAGTCGGCTAAAGGCCTATATATTGTAAATGCTATTGCAGTTGACTTGGGCAGATGTACATGTACATGATGTACTGTACAAGATAACATGGAACCTATGTTCTCACCTGAAATCCTTTTAGGTATCCATTCCATTCACATCCATTTGTTTTAAGCAACGAAAGCAAAGCCAAAACTTGCGATTGGCACAGTTTCTTCAGATCCTCTTGCAAAATTTCTACATCATCAATATAGTCCATTTTTCTATGCATATAAGGATCATATATACGCTTCTAATTGTATGTGTGTGTGTGTGTGTGTGTGAATGTATGTATAATTAGAATTGTATATATAGGCTTGTCAGGGTTTATTGAGAGGAAAAAATACAAGGATATGACCTTTTTTGCTTGTCAAGACTTTGGAGGACGAAAATGGGGGGTTGGCCCGTTGTTACGTCATATTTTAGGGGGTCTGATGTTTTGTTACGTCGCGTCAGTGTTGGAGTTGTGAAATTTGAGCTGGGGGGGTCGAGGTTTTCATTTGTCTGAAATTCACTGAATAACAGAAGCTGCATGTACCCGATATGCAATTGCTGGGAACAGTAGCGTCATTTCGCACTTTTCTTGGGGGGGGTGAGATAATTTTTTGGTAATTTTTGGGTAAATTTGGGCAAATTTTCAACTTTTTACATTTTTTGGCAAATTTTTGGCATTTTTTGCAATATTTTGCACATTAATACATTATAAATTAATTTTTCATTTCCTTGGGGGGCACGGCTTCAGCCCCCAATGACGCCCCTGGTTGGGAATGTGTCTGGATGTCATTATACACTGAACCATTTTGAACGTGGTGCGTATTAAAAATGTCAATAAGTGGTAAGGTTAGCAAATCTTTAAAGTCTTAAAAACTACAGCCTACTGCTGGAAGTCAATTTATTATGTGAAAATGTTTGATCTGTGCATTATGTTTTCTGTCTTCTGTCTTCTTTGGTGGGCCAGTCGCTTTATCCAATGCTCCTCGTCTGCCTGATTTTAACCAACTAATGACATATTTCTCTGCGTTCCAGAATGTAATAGGGGGACCATGGATCCCAATCATTAATAAGTCATTGACAGATGACACCAACAGCCTGTTTCTTTCACTGGTGTGATAGAGATCTAACTGAATCCTCTCTAGCAGTCAGCAGATGAAAGTGGCAGAACTTTCAAAACAGATATGAGAAGAATGAGATGATTCAAATTTCTTCCTAGTGTAATGCCGTCAGTCTTATTGCACATTGCATACTGTGCAACAGTTTCTGCTGCATCAGTGCAACTTATACCAAACTGCTTACACAAACTTGCAACTTGCCTCTCCCCTAAAGAGCTGTATCCAATGGGTTTGCTGGCCATGTAGACTTATTCAAACAGGCAGCAGCTTCAATTAATTCTGAAGATGGAAAACGCTGACACAGATTGTCACACATTGACTGAAGAAACTGACCTTTACGTTTCTCAAAGCTAGCAGCATCTGTAGCTTTTATCTCAATTTTAACACCTTTGTAGTGCTGGTCTTTCTGAAAATGTTCCAAAAATTTACTCATTGTTGTAACAATGCGTTTTTTGTCACCATAAACACTGCCTTCCTCATTTTCAACATCTTGACCTGCTTCACAATATTTTACCTCTTTCAATCCCTGAAGCTTATTTATGGTGTCATCGATATGACTAGCAGCAGTCAATATAGTGGCTTCCTGGCTCTGCAGATACAACGACAGCTGTTTAAGGCATCTGTTTAAGGCATCGCAAAGCATCCTTCAGCAAGCAGGTCTCACTTACAAAAAGCCAAGATTTCATTTTTTAGCAGTCCCTGGTATTTGCTCCTTTCTTTTGATGTTCGGCCATCACCCTCTGCACCCTCTGCAGATGAACACTTTGTGAAGTGGGCAACTAAAGCGGCAAAGTTGTGTAATATTGCCTTAACTGTTACAAATGATGAAAAGACCCAATGAACATCAAACACTTTCTGAACTTTCAACAGCCCAACAGCAATTTCGCTTCATCTTGCAGCTCTCGCTGATTTTTGGGAGACATGCTATACACTTTGTACAGTTCATCTACAAACACTTTAAAGTGCCAGATGGCATTAAGATCGTCAATTGAGTTATTCACAGCCAACTCTAATCTGTGAGCCATACATGCATAGTAAGTAAGTAAGTAAGTCGAAACTGAGAGAATTGTTAAAATTTTAATCAAGTTCGGGAATTATTATAATTAATTCTGAATTTCAGAAGCAGCAAATGTTGGGCCAATAGCTGGGGGGGGGTTGGAGTCGACCCCCCCAAACATAATTTTAAGAAAGAGCTGGGGGGGTTGGAAAGTTAGCTGGGGGTTCAACCCCCAAACCTCTGGCAACTCCAACCCTGCGTCGCGTTACGTAGGGGAGAAGATCAAAAGTGCCAAAATCGCGTTACGTAATTTATGGACGACCCCTATTGGTAATTAAACTGTGGATGTAGCTGATGGCTCTAAGAGTTCTGATTCCATTTCAGTTTAAATTTGACGATCAGAATGTGCAATTATATGATGAAGTAATTGATAGACAAAACAATTGAGTAGCTTATATTTATATGTTGATTGAAGTTATTTCAAATTTTATAAGGTCCGCGAATCATCACGAAAATTTCTAAGGGACTCCAGGCCTTGGGGAGGGGAATTGAGGCTTTCGCGGGGGGATCGACTTGGTTGGAGGGGAAAAGACACAGTTCAATGCAAAATTTGTGTAAGTGCTGAGATTTTGAGGGGAATTTTGAAGTGGTTTTTTTTGGGGGGAGGGGGGATTTCCCCTCCTAACAGGCCTGTATAAAACACTGATTGATGAGGATACTAGTAAATTGGTCTTAGGACACAAAGACTTGTAGTTACAACAGAATCAATAGAAACATCATTTGAAAGTAGCCTAAAACAGTATCATCAATTAAGTTAGTTAAATGGTTATAGCAGGAATCGCGATTAACAAGTGAAATACAGAAGCAGCAGTTAATGGCAAACCAATGTTTATATCAAATCGACAAAAATGGGATACTAAAACAGACAAGCACAAGAAGAGAAACGAGAGATCTTTGCACAGTGCTTGCATTATCACCGATTAATGTATAATCTGATTCTGATGAAGGCAATGTTCAAAAATTATTATGAATGAACCTGCAGATGATGGAGGAAATGTGCCGCTGTACTGTATGCTCACCATAGCAATATTAATAGGTTCTTTGAAAAGCGATCAGTATTAATGTGCTGCAAGTTTCTCTTTTATAGTCTAATTATCTCAAAGAATTTAATAATGGTAGGTCTATAATATATAGTCTAGCGGTCTAGCCTAATAATTAACTATAGACTATTATAGTAAAATACAGTGTACGGTATTAAGGCACTGGGATATTTTTCGTTGAAGGTGAACCAATTAAGCATCTTTGTGAAATCTTGTTGAGAGCATTTCTTGTTGCGTTTGATATTTGCATGAAAAGCCAAGGAACCTAGAAAACCAATTAGCACAGGTTAAACTTTATTGTAAGCTATTAGAAAACGTAGGCCTATATAATTTCAAATCAACTTCTTGAGAGTGAGCAGGATTGTTGCGTCATCTTTGTTGAAAACATACCTCATGAAGTTGCAAGCTAAAGCAGGCCCGTCGAGAAAAGTTCCGGACCCCTAGGCAGAGCAGCCACGGGCCCCTAACAAGTTTGAAAGTTTGTATTTCTTTGGAAAGTTTGTCCTCAAAAAGGTTCAAAGGTTTTCAAAAAATAAACAGGTCAAGTGTGAAAAAGTGGCGCTTTGCTTGTCAGACTTTTGTAAAAAAATGAGAGATTTTTTGTCAGACTTTTCAGGGCGCCGCCTTCGACGCCCCCAACCGCTTTCAGCGTGTTCATAATTATAAATAGTATTGCATGATAAAACGTTTTGCGGACCCGTTCGGGCCCCCTAGAGATCGCCGGGCCCCTGGGCATTTGTACCCCTGACCCCCTCTCGACTGGCCTGCACCACAGTTCAGATATTAGGAAGTCCATTAAATAAACACTGACGCACAGAAATTTCCAAAAGGCTATTCGAAACGCAGCATTGTTAGCAGTGTTTTATACAGGCCTGTTAGGAGGGGAGATTCCCCCCTAAAAACAACTCAAAATTCCCCCACAAAAAAATCCCAGCACTTACACAAATTTTGCATTGAACTGTGTATTTTCCCCTCCAACCAAATCGATTTACCCCTCCCCCTTCCGAAAGCCTCAATTTCCCCCCAAAGGCCTGCAGTCTGGATAAAACACCGATTGTTAGTATGGAGATTGTTATGATGCGGATTTACGGTCAGCGATTGTGAAATCTTGCGAGAAACGGTCGCGGCATATTCTTGATCATTTTCCGAAAATATGAGTTGCAGAAATTTCACATGACGCTGTGACTCTTGGAAAGAAGCCCTGCTATGTCACAATTTGCTGGTCTGACCCCTGTGTCGCAATGTACGCCTAATAGGTCGCCTGAACTATTTTGGTCACCTCTTTTTCAACGTTCAATATCTATTATATCTGATATTTTAGAATTTTTATGTTAGTACTTCATTGTTTTCGCGTCTCTTTGGAAGATAATTTGCAAAATATGGTCCTCTGATGTGCCTTGCTCTATGCTAAAGTGAGGGATAAGTTTAAAGACGCTGATGGTAATTAAGAAAACATTTGAAAAGAGAATATTCAGGGTCCTGTATCCACCCCTGACATGTCTTCGGTAAATTGTCTGTTTTTATTCTGAAAATCAGAAGCATTGGAAGCAGTAAAATTTCACCTCCGGGTGCATAGGTCCCTAGCTATTGAGGATAAAGCAAATAGGTTCTTATTGAATTTCAATCCAGGACTTACTGGTAGCAAAAGAGGGACGGCATGCATTGTGTATATAACCCCAGAATTGGTTTAAGTGACTGTCAATTGTAAATATTAAATCTCAAATCACGATAACAGAGATTATAATAGACTAGCTAGCTCAAAAATGACGGGGCTGAAAAAGGAAGGGACAAAGGACTATAGAAGGGAAGAGGCAGAATAGGGATATTATATATTCATGTGGCTTAGTAGGAGTAGGAAGAAGGGGAGGGGAGAGTGAGAGGAATGGGGAAGGAAGATAGCTGGGATTGAGACAGAGGAAAGAGAGGATAGGAGAGGAAAGAGACGCAGAATGGAGGGATTGGAAAAAATGCAGCGCAAACACACACACAATTAAGAATCTCTGTAGACTAGCCTATAATTATTCGCTATAAGATATATAAGTAACGTTTAAAAAGACATACTTCCAGTAGCGCCATTTTGGCTGCTCTCGCGTGTCTGTACGTGCTTCGGAATATCGCCGTTCTTGGCGGTTTTACCGACGTCTTGTGCTTATTTCTTTGCGCTAATCGCGTGGATTGTCGCCTGGCCGTCGTTTTCGAAGCGGTCGGCGATCGTCTTTGCATTTCTCTGCGCCGAACGAATCGGATTTATGTCGCCCGTGTCGGTGTGGTTGACCCGGCATTTTATCTAAGCCACCAGCCCGTCGACAGAGTCTACAGGCTATAAAGGACAAATACTGTTCCGGGTCGCGCGCAGAATTCCATCTTCAGTCGGTTCCCGTCAAGTTTGGCGATGGATTACTGTCTCGCAGATTTTTTATTGTTATTTTTTTTGATGACCGCCCTCAAGGATTCGCCGCCTGATTTTCGCCATGCGGTCCTTCAACATCCTTTCTGCGTTTTCGCTGACTCTTCGACGGAACGTCTTCAGACCGCCTTCTGAAGGGCTCACTGCTCGATTTCGACACGACAGCGACCTCTTTTGTGCCATCTGAGCGGACTCTCCCTCAAGACCAACATCTTCCGTTCCATGTTGATTTGTCAGCGTTGTCGACAGCGCCTTTGACTTTGGCCTTCGCCATGCTACGGCGCTATAGAAGTTGTCCAGTACCATAGCCATAACTTCATAGGCCAGCTTAGGCCCGTCGGCGAACCGAAGGGCTATCGCCTTCAGTTTACATGACAACGGCTGACTGACGGCCTTTGCCAGCCTTTCCTCGCCGCCTTTCCTTCCACTGAGTTAATACCCGATGTACTCATACACAACTGAGTCGACCGCGGGCGTTTAGGGCAGAAACAACCGAAAAGTTTTTGCCGCTGCCGGGTCTTGAACCGCGGACCTCAGATTGGCAGACCAGTGAACTAACCACTTCTCCGTGCACCGCGTAACCTACCCATATAGGCAACGTCCAGCCAATCAATTGTGAGACGACTCAGACGAGGTCTTCAAGCTCCTCCTATTACTTAGTTTGTCGTTGCTTAGCGATTATGAAATGGCAGCAGCGCCTCGTCCAATAAAGACGACGACGTTAACGGACACACAGTCACACACACACACACACACACACACACACACACACACACACACACACACACACACACACACACATATATATATATGTATGCATATACATATACATATACATTATAATGTGACAGTTAGGACTTCCTGATAGCAGCTCAATTATCGAGATAATTACAGATTTTGTCCGAAATATATAACATATCCTGAACTGCCTAGAGCCAATTAGGCCCTACTACAGCCGATATTGATGAACAAGCGCCTGAACTAAACATTACCAACACAGAGATTACAGCTGAGGAAGTTACCAAAGCCATATCCAAGCTGAAAAACAGAAAGGCCCCGGGACCTGATGACGTTCCAGCAGAGTTGATCAAACATGGAGGAACAGACAGACCTTTTCCTTGTCCTTAAGGACCGATTTCTAGATGATGACAACCGGATGGCCCGCCACTAATATCGGGAAGCTAAACATCACAGGCAAAGATATTGAGACCGTGGAGGGATTCTGCTATCTGGGATGCCAAGTCAACAGAGATGGAAACTGTGATGGAAAGATAAAGATCAGAATCGTTAACCCGTTCATGGTGCATTCTCAAAACTGGCAAGCATCTGGACGAGTACCAGGATCAGCGTACGTACTAAACTCAGATTATATATGAGGCAGTCGTCTCTCCACGCTCCTATACCAAGCGGAATTGTGGTCTCTGTCCAAAGCAAACCTAAAGCGGCTCGAGGGCGCCCACCACAAATGGCAGCGAAAGATCCTGAATGTACACTGGAAGGATATGATAATTATTAACAATGCTGAAATAACAATAGTGTTGGCTTTAATCGCGATTAACGCGTTAAACTGTTACTGTTGTTGAGGAAAATGCGATTAATCGCGATTAATTATTTAATTGCACATTTAGTCGTGATTAAATAAATTATTCGCTGAACAGCATCACTAATTAAAGTGCATTTAAACTAGCAAGATAAAAGAATATCGGAAACTTTAGTATTAGGTCTACTTGCTCTGCAGATTGTTGCGGTCACTCAATCTGCCATAGATTGCCATACTTTGCTAGGTGTATTGCACAACGAGACCCATTTTTCCTGACCACAATGCTGCGATCGCTTTGTATCTCTCGCATGCGCTGTCCAGATAGGCCGCGTATTGTCACTCTCACTTTGCCAGGTTCGTCATACACGAATGATGCGCTTCCGTCAACAGCCCCGTTAACGCTCCATGGAGGTCCGTACATAGACACACTGCTGCCGGCATGTCCCTGTGCTTTAGGGTCACCTGCATTAACAATAATGGTCAATTCATTAGATTAATATACGTTATACGGAAGTCAAACCACTTTCAACTTGAGTCATTTTATTTAAGCATCTCATATTGTGAAGAAATTATAAAATGGTAAGTGATAAGTTAATAATTAATTAAAAGTAAGGCTGGTGTCCAATACTAATAATAACTTAATAATAAATAGCTAAAAAGTCTGTTGAGTATAAATACTAATTATACAGTAGGAGGCGCTTTCCATTAAAAAGATAAAATACTCCTTGTAGTGATAAAATGTATTTTAGCAAACTTTTTATAGCAGGATCCAGCCGTCATAAATATAGGTCTTGAGTAAGGAAGGGCCCGGTAAGCTGTCAGCGTGTGTGTCCAGGGTAAGGCGCGTGTAGTATTTTAATAGAAGTAGGGCAACCTTCGGGGCCGCCGTATAAATGAGGTATAGGAGAGCATCCCGAGATAGGGAAGCGCCTTGAGAGCAAGGGCATCTAAAGATAAGTAGAGCACCCTAAGAGAGGAGAGCACCTTGAGCGAGGAGAGCACTCTGAGAGAGAGGAGAGCACCTTGGTACAGTAGCAATCTAAGGTTAGTCAGGTAGGCCATAAAGAAGACTTCTATAATCCACCTTAGCCATGCAAAATATGTCATCAAGCTGGCAAATTCAATTGTGAAAAGAAATTCGCGGATTTCGCTAAGCCTTTACAAAATCATGAAGCAAGATCTGACAGTTGTGGAAACGTGTGCAATAGAGATGTGCGGGTATACCCGTACCCGCGGGTATACCCTACCCGTACCCGTACCCGCGGGTACGGGTAGGATACGGGTACACATTTTACGGGTACGGGTCGGGTATGGGCATAGCGCTACGGGTACGGGTATAGCGCTACGGGTACGGGTATACCCGTTTTTACCCGAAAAACATGATATTTTCATTTCTCACTACTACAGCAAATTAGCAAAGCAGTATTAGAAAAAATATTATTGAGTAAAGTGTATTAGTGTAACTTGTATATCGCGTTCAGTTTGTCAGACAGTATATATGCCACTGCATGCATTTTATTTACTGAAAGCATAAAGGAAATATAGATGACGCAATCTGACATCATCAGTAAAGTAATGTATAATAATAAATCTATGATTGTAATGGCGTCCTGCGAAAAAGTTCCTCTTCTAAATCGTTTTGTTGTTTAACTTCAGTTCTAATGCCTGCTCATAGCTAAACTATATCTACTAAATGTTTTAAACAAGCTCATAGAGTCTTCTAGAAGTTCTAATCCATGCCCGACATTCATGTAGGCTTAGGCTAGCTGACTAGCTGTATTGCAACTTGCAAGCGCACATTTAAAGACTGAAATTTGAAATGTGCCTCATTAAGAAAAGTTCTTGTGAAAATATGACATGCTTAAAAATGCACTCTGCTTTCATTACTATTACTATTACTATTCCATTGTTGCCTCTCGGATATACTGGTACGGGTAAGGTAGGGTACACATTTTACGGGTACGGGTCGGGTACGGGTATAGCGCTACGGGTAGGGTAAGGAAGTTTTTCTACGGGTACGGTAGGCATTTTGCTGTACCCGCACATCTCTAGTGTGTAACAAACGGCAGCTCTGAGTCAAAGATTACTGCAAAATTCTGCGGCTGCCATATCCTCATATACGGCGCCCTCTACCGAGACGAATTGTGAAACTTGTCAATCAGAACTATGGCTATTCCGCGGATTAAGAGATAATCATTAAATATTATATCAATAATACAGGCAGAGACGTCATTTCACTGTTTTTCAGGGGCATGACATTTTCGATCTTACAAGTTTGCGAAAAAGTTGACAACTTTTTTAGCCTGTCAGTCATTTTGTGCGTTTAATTACTTCACATTACATCCTCCTTTAGGGGTTGATTTGATGACCTTTTTGCTTTTTAGTCTTTTTACCTATTTAGCCAGCCAATTGACATTTAAAAACTAAATAACACAAATATTGGCGGGAAAATGTTTTCCATAAAAATCAGGGGAGGACAACGGCTCCCTTCCCCCCCCCCCCCAAATGACGTCTCTGCTATTTACCTTGCCCAATCTCACAGCTTCCTACATTCAAACCAATTATGCTATATTAACCATGAATGTCTATTTCATGACTCTACTACAGTGATCTACATGAAAATGTATGTATATATTCATTGGATAAACATTTTGCTGTTTTACCACTGAGCATTAGTACTAGGTGTCTAGGTTCCAGTATTTATGCTTTTCAACTGATAAGTTTTTATTAGATTAAATTTTGTGATAAAATAAAAGTATTTTTCTCTCACAAAGAAAAACTTTCCGGACATTAGTTTTAACACACTGGTATTGTTTGGTTGGCACAATAAGAGGAAACGATTTTCCGGAATACTCCATCAAAACTTCCAAGTCTTCATCTGTGTCGTTGGCAATGTGCGTCATGTGCCGTTGGCCCGCCATTCCTGTTTTCTCTAAATAAGATCATACTTGACAATTTCAATAGCCAGATATAGCTGTAGATCCAGTAAGCATTCAAATACATGTTACATGTTTCTCACTGATGATGATGCCGATGATGATGATGATGATGCAGCGATAATACAAATAGGCTAATGAATAATAATACTGCTACTACAAACTAGATCTGAGGTCAAATAATAATAATTAATAGATAAGAAATTGCTAAAATTATAGAGAGTAAGTGATAAAGATATTCTGTAGATGGCGCTAATAGTTAAAGAGATAGGAGCTTGCAAATAGATGAGAATTAGCACACCTTAAACCCTGTGTAGCCAGCCGGCGGCTCGGGCCTAGTCACTCTGGAAGAGATAGTACTGAGTGGAAGAGACCCGGTTCGCCACAATGATGATGATGATGATGATGAATCGATGATGATGATGATGATGATGGATCTTACAGCACCAGTTCTAATTTGTAATGCTAAAAGATCGGTACTATTATACACTGTGAGCCAATAAAATTAAACCCCTTTAACTGTAACAATGATTTTGTCAATTTTAGATCAATCTTGATAAAATTGGGTGGCAATGCACATACAGTATAGCTGAGTGAATCCCAGCACAGTGTATTGATATTTTCCATTTTGATTTATGCTTATTTCGATCTGTCATTCTCACGGAAATATCCATACTCCAGAGTGTTATCTATAATATTAAGATCCTTGTTCTGTATGTCTCTCTGTTACCTTCAAGCGTTCTCATTGGTTGACGAAGAAGCGTTTGACGAAGCGTACGTTTAGCACGGTTTAGTCGAGTCATTGCAGTGTCAGAGGGGTGGGTGTGCGACGACGTTGCTATTGGTAACAATTGTTCGTAGCTTGAGGAAGTTGCGCAATTTTAACGTACATTTTAACGTACACAAAAAATATGTGTACAGCGTCACAAATGGTCACAGTTGCGTGATTTTAACATACATAGGCCTAATTATTACGTGGCGCAGAGCTTGGCTACGTGGCGTATGTACAGCACATCATTGAAATGTTGTTCAGCATGAATTCAATGATTGGGTATTAGGTATAGGTATTGGATTAGTATTATCCTGCACTTTCTAGTAGCCTACGCGTTTAAAAGTTTTAAAATAATTTCTATTTTTATGGCCAGTTAAAGGTGAGCCAAATTAGTACGATTCCTCATCTAGCGGGGATGGATGGCCTAAGCAGAGGTCTACAGATTTGTTAATCTGAATGTATTTGCAGATGTATTCTCCAGAATCTTAAAAACGAGCACAAGAAACTATTATAAAGCTAGAAAATTGCCGTAAAGAAATTACAGGCAAATTTTCACTTTCATTTATTTTTGAACAATGTTAGGCCTACCTCAGGGTCTCCGTCGCTGTTTGCATTGTAAAATTAGCACAGGCTTGATTGACAGCAGCTGTATCGCAGTTGGCAAAGAGAGAAACGCCCGGGGAAGAAGGGAGTTATAAAGGAGAGTTAAGGGGGAAAGAGGGAAGGGGAAGAGCGGGGTTGGAATGGGAAGGAAGAGGGAGGGAGGGAGGATGAGGGATGGATAGATGGAAGGTGGGTTGGAGGATGAGGGAGGGATAGATGGAGAGTGAGCTGGGGTGGTTGGGGAGGAAGAGCCCATCTCCCGGGAGAGGAGAGAGTGGGATGAAACCGACACTGGAAATTATATACATCGAAAACTTCAAACTGTATCACACATCTCATATTAGCCGTGAGAATCGCAGGACGAAAAAAGCAGAAACCAACGGAAATATCAAAACACTTTTATGATTCTACAAAAGCGTAAATGGCAATGGATATTACGCTTTTGCTGGACTATTTCACACGGACCACGCCGCCAATGTCAACCTGGAAACTCCAAAATCTAAGTACTATATTCAAAATGCTGATACAACTTATGATCTTGGTTGTTGGGCTACTCGTTAAGCTAACATAAAACTACAATTATCCCATAAAACTACAATTATCCCTTGAAATTATAAAATACGAATTCAATTCTTTCTGTGCTTGAGCCGCTAAACAGGTCGGCGATGCATGATTTTACCGGGATGTCGTCGCCGTGCAGTCTTTGCAACCGTTTTCTCACTCGTCGGGACTGTACAAGCAGACGCCGTACATTGTCCTTTCTGCTGTGCACAGACACTCGACGTGACACTGTTTCTTATAAAAATTTCATCAATTACTAGCGAGGAGCCTTCGCATCCAGGTGTCGTGCATTGTCCATTAACCAGTAAACAGAAACCGCATATAACGCAAATTGATACCAGAGGAATGTAAGCCATGTACGACTGGAAACTCAGACGACAGTTTTAGGTTCGAGTGATATATTCAAAGTAACTGTTGTCTAACACGGAGGAAGTTTCAATCACCAAACTGCAGGCACTGTTAATTGTTACTTCCTCGTTGTGCAGTGAAGAAAGACACAGGGTAAAGAGTGCAGAGTTAACGACGCCGCTGCAAAATTCAATCAGACTGCATGTCGGATGTACAGTTTCGTCGCGAGAATGACATATCGAAAAACGCAAAAACCAAAATGAAGATATCAGTGCACTTTTATGATTCTGAAAAAGCATAAATGGCAAAGGACATTATGATTTTATTGTGTGTGTATGTACGTGTACATAAAAGCCTGCATGTACATACACAGTTTTGGTATTCACCGTCCACTGTCGTGATTATCTTTGCAAGTTTTAGAATTTCAATGATTCGGTGGAGCCGCGCACTGTCTTTCATTCACATTTCATTCTATGGAACCTCTGCTTGACGTTGTCCAAATGCATGTCCGGAATATGAGTGTCTCGTCAAAAAGAACTCCAAGGAGGCGCAGTTCTGTACTCGGAGTGACATCAACATCACCAATCGGAAGCGTATTCCGGCATATGAGATGCCTCCTCCGAGGAGTGCTTAACCAGAGGAGTTCGGTCTTCCCCGGGTTCAGCGAGAGTCGATTTTCATCAGTCCACCTCTGGACTGAGGAGATGCAGTCCGTAATACGGGACCGCAAACAATCAACCTCGGACGGAGGGCAGGAGGCGTAAACCTGAACGTCATCAGCGTAGGCATGATAGGCAAGACCACACGTTTCGATGATACGACCAATGTCCGCCACATAGAGTATAAACGGGTATTATTGACGTCTAACTATAATAATAACCATAACGGTAGTTGTAATGCGTCTAAAACACACAGTAAACAAATGCTGTCTACAGTGTATGTATAGGCATACGCAAAAAGAGATACGCAGTACATTGCGCATAGAAACAGCATTTGTTTAAACGGCAGTTTCTAAAAAACTTATCATAATGACAGCAATTATAAATTATGCGACTGTCAGGACTTCCTGAAAACAGCTCAAATGTCAGGAGAATTATAAATTACTTTTCCCGAAAAGACTGTAACCGCATTGGTTCGGAGGAGGACAATTAGGTCCCGCCGATTAAGTCCCCGACAAATAGGTCCGGCATTTAGGCCCCGGGACATTTTTTCCCGGGTCAAACGGGTACTGGACGTCTAGTTCCCACGCAATAGAGGTAGAGAAGGGTATTTATTTATTTATGAATTTATTTCTGTCCTGATAGGCTATAGTTTACGCTTACAGACCCTGTGTATGAGTTATTCTATGACATCGGGGTACGGAATACAACTCATGTTGATTGTAGTAATCCGCATCATGCGGGCAACACGAAACACGTAAGAATTGAATTTCAATCCTGGACTTCCTGATTACAAACATCTGACTCTTAGTACTTGCGTCCATAGACATTGCCAAATTTAAATGGCAAACAGGTAATTGTATATTATCTAATCACAGTCATAAAAGTTTGCGGCTGTAAGGGCATTGGCGTAGCGGGGGTGTCCGGTGCCCTGAGGCGAAATGTACGAATGGAGCCCTGAACTTCCGAAAAATCATGGCAAACAAAAAGTCAGCACATATTTCGCTCAGTTAAGTTACATAGTCCATCCGTGTTCATGTAGCTTAACTAAACGAAATAGGTATTGACTTTATTTCTGCTTGCCAGAGTTTTTTGGAAGTTGAAATAAAATCTTAATATATCCATCCGTTGTAAAGACTATCTTTAAAAATTGTGCGGATCGATTTGGCGCCGCTGCTCCCCCGCACCTCGGCGCCCGGGGGCAGTTGCCCCACCCCTTAGTCGCTATAATTTAAAATCTGTGAGGTCAAGATAAACCAATTCTCAAATTTTCAAACGGCTGCAAACCAAAATTTCTACCAGGTATAGCCTTGGTGAGTGGTGCTGCTTTGGAAAATGATCTGATGTTAGAGAAAGCATGAAGACTGGCTATCATAAGCTCATTGCTTTCTACAGTTTTCTGTTGCTTAAGGTGATGGTCTATACAAAGATTCAGACAAAGTCATGACCACTTTAGTGTTCAAGTTTCTTTCTCAGATGTTGAAGCCAAACTCAGCTTTCACTCTCTAGGGGGTGGTAAGTGAGGATCAGCTGAAGCTGCAAAGGTAAAACGTGGGTCTAGGTGCACAACTGGTAATCAACTCTAGATTAATTCAATTTAATTGCATAAGTCACTTGCGTAGTTGCTTGCCACACTAACCGCGGAGATCAGAGTCGGACCCAGTGTTTTTTCTAGACCTTCTTTGGGGTGAATTTTCTTCCTCCCAAGTTTAAAATTCCCCCCATTTTTTTGACATTTTGGCAAGTAGTATGACCTCTTCAATGTCTTCCGCCAATGTTAAACTCCCCCAATGTCTAGGTGGCTAGAATAAACACTGGTCGGACCCAACGCTCTAATCCAGTATGGAAGTCTTCTATCTTAGGGGCTTTCCATTAATTACCCCCAACAAAATAGAGGAGGTTTTTTTAAAGAGCTTGACAGTTGTCAACGGGGGAGAGTCAAGAGAAGTTGACGTTAGCAATTTCACTTTTACAAATAATCAAACAAATTTAATGGAATACTATTTATTACAACGAAGAAAAGCTTGACAAGCAAAAATCATTCATTTTGACACTTGATGAGCAAGAAAATGTGGCAAAAGGTCATCACCGCAAAAAACAATAAAGTTCTAAACTTTTTAAAGGGACCCGTCCCTGATCTTAGGGGATCAAAAGTTGTTGACATAATTATAGGGGGTCACTGAGAGTTGACTGTTGTCTACATGGGGCAGGGAGTCAAAAATTGCCCAAAAATTGTTGACATAATTAATGGACAGCCCCTTAATAAGTACTTATGAAATGAATTATGTAACAGGCAATGAAAGCTATAACTATTTAGCGATATAAGAGATAGGTCAGTGGTTCTCAACCCGTGGTCCGCGGACCAAAAGTGGTCCTCGAGAGCGGGTCTAGTGGTCCGCCGCAAATTCTGAAAAACGTTAATAAAAATTAGGCATATACATTTTCCATGTCAGTGGTGCCCGGACCCCCAAAATTTTTTAGAGCAAGCAGCACAATTAAGTAAGATTACGACCTTTTTTGCTTGTCGAGACACTGGCGAGGGACGAAGGTCACACGCGATGACCTTTTTTGCTTGTCATGATTTTTTCTAAATGTTTAGGTTGTCCGCTAGTAATTTTTTATCTTCAAAAGTGGTCCGCGAAGCAAAGGGGTCTGAGAACCACTGAGATAGGTCATTAAATATGATACTTATATTGTCAGTTGTATAAACCTGATTTAATGTCACGACTTACTAAATTCAAACAATTACGTTACATTAACCACGACTTCATGACTCGATTTGCTTAGTAATGCACATGAAAATAAATGCAGATATGCCATATGCATAAGATAGACATTTCTCTGGTTTCCCACTGAACATTTTTATTTGACTTCTTGTTCCAATATTTAACTAAGTTCGATAACAGTTTCGTATAATATTAATCAGCTGCATGCATAGCTGTGTGCTTATTAAACTATCATGCACCAAAATTACCAGTTCTACATGTATGAGATAAACTTCCCTCTCACATCTTTATCATTACACTGGGCTATATACACATAGGTATAATTTAATGTGGGCTAATAATAAATTAGTATCACTGACTATTAGCAATTCCTGTAAATATTGATTAGATTTAATTTGGTGCTAAAATAAATGCATTTTTCTCATAAAGCCAAAAGAGTTCCGGAATTCAGTTTCTAAGCACACGTAACTATGAACTTTAACAGTAGTAGGAATCGACCCTCGTGAATACTTGAAAACCGCATCCAAATCTGTATCTGTGCATCCGTAGTCTGTAGCAAACTTTGTTTTAAGCGATTACGTGACGCATCGTATGTTAATGTCGCAATGACGTCAAATTCGGGCTACCTGTTTGTTACCGTTTTTCTTCGTCATATGTTAGAGCAATGTTAATTACCTTAGATTTTTCGAATTCTCGAGTAAATCTTCTCAACTTTCGTATTTTTATTTCCTTCGTAGCTTAAATATTAAGAAAGTTCCATCGCTTCAAAATCGAGCTGGATTTATTGGCACATCCTGTATTTACATATTTATAGGCCTATTCGGTTAATATATAAAATGATTGCCCCGCATAGAGATTGTTAAATTAATATAAAAACACTGCTATTCATTTTTACTTTGTGAAATTTAAAAATCGCAGTTGGGTTTTGAATACATTTGGGTTTGGAATAATTTTTAACAATAACACGATAAATCACACAATGTTTTCTTCTCGGCTATTAAATAATCTATATTAAGATCAACTATATTATATTCTAGTCTAACAATTTAATTATGATTTCTATTATAGTTATTATTAATATAGTCTAATGCAGTAGTGCTACTGGGATATTTATCGTTATAGCTGAAGCAAGTATCTGTGAAATCTTGCTGAGGACATTCCTTGTTGCGACTGATGATTTCATCAAAAGCCAATGGACCTACAAAAGCAAATGATCATAAGTTAAAGTCTATTGTAGGCTATCAGAAGACTTATATCAATCAGATCAGCTCCTTAGGTAGGCCTATTTAAGACTTACGCCAGATTTAATTAAGCCAGACTTTGACGTTATTCTTATCAGAAACATATCTCATGAAGCTGCAAATCTAACATCGCAGCTCAGAAATTATTAAGGCGATAAATAAATGTCGACGCACAGAAATTACCGGAAGGTCAATTCAAAATGTAGCATTGCTAGTCTGGAGATTGTTATAATACGAATTTGCGGTCAGCAATTGTAAACATTTCGAAAAACAGGCGGATCAGATTCTCAAAATTTTTCAGAAATAGCTGACGGATATATCTGATCTTCCAAAAAATCCACAAGACTATCTCCTTTCTCAGAGACTGATATATTAACGCAGAAATGACCCAAATTCTGTTCGAAATGCGGCATTGATGCGGTTGTACGATCAGTTACTGCAAACGCATCAGAAAGAGCTGACGGGCAAGTATGAGCTGAAAAATTTCACACGACGCTCTCCTTTCTCAGCGACTTTTTAAAAGAAGCCCACCCGTGCCATAATTTGCTGGTTTGACCGTGTGTCGTAATGCAGACCTAACCGACCGCCAAAACTATATAACCACCTCCTTTTCATAGTTCAATACCTATAATATCTGAAATTGCAGAATAAATTCTGTGTCTTAATTTCGAAAAATGAAAAAGAAGGAAGCATTTTTCTCAAAATGGTGGGTTTAAATGTTAATACGTCATTGTTTTCGCGTCTCGTTGAAAGTTAGTTTGCAAAAACTGTTCCTCTTAGGTGCCCTTCAATTCTTAAGTTATGGATAGCCTAGATTTAAAGACGTTGATTGTAACTAATTCGAGAAGGGAAATTTGTGGTGTGGTAGCTACCCCTGATATGTCTTCGGAAAATGGACGCAGCTTAATAACTCCGTAGTAAAGTCATCGAAAAATATGTCCAAATGTGTGAAGTGGACCCCTAAAGATCCCTAAAAGCCCTTGAAAAAATTTAATCAGGTCTCTAAAAAAAACTGAGGGAAACCGCGGGGTGTACACCAGCATCCTCTCGGTGCGATGGTTGAAGAGGCCCTCTATTAAGAGTGTCATGTTATATTGTTTTGCATCTAAAATAGCAAGATAAAAGAATAGTGGAAACTTTAATATTACTTGTTCTGCAGATTGTCGCGGTCACTCAATCTGCCATATTTTGCCATACTTTGCGTGGTATATCACGTAATAGGACCCGCTTTTCTGGACCACAATGCTTCGATCGCTTTGTATCTCACGCATGCACTGTCCAGATGGGCCGCGTATTGTCACTCTCACATGGTCAGGTTCAGCATAAATGAATGATACGTTTCCGTCAACAGTCCCGTTGGCGTTCCACTGAGGTCCGTACTTAGATAATCCGGCGCCGGCATTTCCCTGTGCATTAACGTTACCTGTATTAAAACAATAATGGTGAATTTATTAAATTACCATAAGCTATGCAGAAGTCAACCACTATATCGACTTGAGTAATTTCATTTTTTTACCGAGTCCGGTCCATTTTGTTATGTTATCTAGCCAAGCTGCTCGTGGTCTTCCACGTGTTCCTCCGCCAGATAATGTTCCTTGAATTAGTTATTTTTCTCTAGGCAAGAGCCTTGTTTCCTTATGATGTGTCCCACATACAGGGGCGTCTACACCATATAAGCCTTGGAGCAAATGCTCCAACGAAAAAAGAGGGGGGGAAGGAATTTTTTGATTTATGGGGGGGAAATGGAAATTTTTTGAAAGAACTTTCGAGGGAAAATTACGCCGTTGTGGTTCATAATCTGCCGATTACAAATTATCATCTCTATGACGTTGAAGTTGATGTATGATAAGATATGACGTCGTCATAGACTCATAGTCATCATACGTTGAACATTGCAGTGACTCCAAATAGCCTATTTGTGGTGCGTAGTGGACAGAGACAGCTCAGACAGAAGTAGCCTAAATAGCATTAGGCCATTAGCATGTATTGTACTTTTTCTCTGTTTGTTGGCGAAAATCTCACATAATTGCAAGTTGTAATACGTTTCGTCAACATTTTTTTCCACCATCATCCCATCATCATGGACTGATATTAAGAAAATAAGCAAAAAAATTACATGGTCTAAGATAAAAATCATGATGTATCAGGTGCTCAATTGTGAATTGTGTGCCAAAACTCCACTAAAACTCACCTACGAGCATCTGCAACTTCAAAATTTTTCCGGGGGTTATACCATCGGACCCCCGTGGCGGGAGGGCCTTAAGCCGCCCCTTCCGCAATCACCCCGAGCGCCTTCGGCGCCTGCGGGGGCGCTTCGCGCCCCCCGCCTCCGCGGTCCCAGAACGCCTATGTCAGGTTTGGGGGGGAACTTGCTCCAATGAAAAAAGGGGGGATAGACGCCCCTGCCCACATAACATAATTTGCCCTTTGTAACGTCGTTCAAGAGACTTCCTGTCACACCTGCCTGCTCTAGTACTCACTCACTTGTTCTTTTTGCTGTCCATGAAACTCTCAAAATTTGTCATAATCTTTTCATTTCAAGAGCTTCAATTCTTCGCCCATCTTCGTTATTCGGTGTCCAGCTTTCTGAGCAGTATGTCACAACCGGCCAAACCAATGCTTTCCACAATCTGATTTTTGTGCAAAGCATTGGTTTGGCCTGTTGTAACATACTGCTCAGAAAGCTGGGCAAAGAATTGAAGCCTTTGAAGTCTTACAAGTGATATAGGCTATAGCTTAATTGCCACTGTCTATTAGAGAGTGACACGTGGACAACATTTTATCCCCATCCCCACCCCGCACCAAAACATTTCTCCCCTACTTACTTGTACTTGTACTCGGAGGCCAGGTACTTGTACTTGTACTTGTACTCGGAGTTTTAGGAATGCAAGTACTTGTACTTGTACTCGGAGGCCAGGTACTTGTACTTGTACTTGTACTTGAAGCATTGTGTACTTGCTACATCTCTGGCTATATGTACTTCAATGGTACCAGTAATGCTGTTCCTTTAGGCTAATGACAAGCACATCCTCACAGATGGCCAAGTACCTGGAACTCAACGATATTTATGATGAAGCCACTGATACCATCGTATTTTGGAACAGTGAGGTTAATAGAAAGGAGTTCAGCAGGCTGTATAATGCAGCCATTAGAGACCTTAGTGTGCCTGCTTCTGGCGCACCAATTAAACGCGTATTTAGCCAAGCTGGCTTGATCGCGAGACCGCATGGGGTTAATATGACCGATGCAAGACTATCATCTCTATTTTTTTAGTGCAACTGTGATGATATTTAGATGCTAATATAGTGTCAATTTTATTCGTGGCCGGACAAACTGTCTGAGGACAAAATGTCACGGACAAAATGTCATGTAGAAAATGTCTTGGGGACAAAATGTCAGCGGAAAAAATATCAATGTCAAAAATGTTGTACTAGTACTTGGAGGCCAGGTACTTGTACTTGTACTTGTACTCGGAGGCCAGGTACTTGTACTTGTACTTGTACTCGGAGGCCAGGTACTTGTACTTGTACTTGTACTCGGAGGCCAGGTACTTGTACTTGTACTTGTACTCGGAGTTTTTGGAATGCAAGTACTTGTACTTGTACTTGTACTCGGAGGCCAGGTACTTGTACTTGTACTTGTACTTGAAGCATTGTGTACTTGCTACATCTCTGCCCATACCAGCTTAACGAATAACCTACTGGGTTACTACAGTAATTACTCTCCATGCAGAAAAACAAGAACACCTGCACAAAGTCAGTAATAATAATAATAATAATAATAATAATAATAATAATAATAATAATAATAATAATAATAATAATAATAATAATAATATTATTATTATTATTATTATATTATTAAAATAATTAATAATTAATAATAATAATAATAATAATAATTTTTATTATTATTATTATTATTATTATTATTATTATTATTATTATCATCATCATCATCACCATCATCATATTTATAATACCGATACCGTCACCGCGGTATTACCGTGGTAAATGTCCCCGTTCCCGCGGTATTACCGCGTGACAAAAATCCGTTACCGCGGTAATACCGCACTTTTTAGCCAAATTGTTTCCACTACCGCGGTAATTACCGCGGTTATCGCGGATTTCCCGCGGTAGCCGTTACCGTGTCACTCTCTACTGTCTATTAACAAGCAATCTTTGAAAATTTTTGATTAAATTCAATTTGGCGATAAAACAATGATATCTTTCTCTTACCGCTAAAATTCATCCGGAAATCAGTGTCAATACACTGGTATTGACCGGCCGGCACAATAAGAGGCATCGATTTGCCGGAATACTCCACAAACACCTCCAAGTCTTCATCAGTGCCGTTGGCAATGTGCGTCTTGTCCTGTTGAGCTCCCATTTCTGTTTTATCTAAATAAGATCGAACTTTACAATATTAATAGCTAGATAACTGCAGATCCTGTTGGCATTCAAATGCACGTATGCCAATGCTGCTGCTGCTGACGACGACGACGACGATGATGATGATGATGATGATGATGATGATGATGACGACGACGATGACGATGATGAATGATGATAAGCTTGCAGCGTCGAGGCACAGTGTTTATTCTAGGCCTTCTTAGGGGGGAATTTCCCCCTCAAAGTTTGAAAATTCCCCCCAAATTTTTTTTGATGTTGGCTGGGGGAATGGAAATTTCCCCCCAAACGTGTGGAAACTCAAACCTTGTCCCCCCAAACATTTCAAAATCCCCCTCAATGTCAAGGGGGCTTGAATAAACACTGGTCGAGGCATGTCGTAAAGCCGCTGAAGTGAGTCGCGCAGCTCCGAAACGTTTTGGAAACCCTGGCCTATAGTACTTCTTAAAAATAATCTTACGGCACAATAATGCAAGGAAAGCGTATTCCGACCATTTTGCTCTGAAACTCCAATATAACAATAAGGAAACTCAGTCTCGAGCCTGTAGAGCCGAACGGTTGAGCGATTTTGTCATACTTGTAGAATTTTCAAGACGCGCAATAAAGGTATGTTCCGGGGAAAAGTTTAAAGAAGATAATTTTAAAGAATTTTAAATATTTCTTTCTTTCCTTTCATCTTATTTGGCAAAATATGAATAATTCTGTCTAATATATTTGCCATATTATCATTCGAATTGAATAAGAACTTCTGTTTTGTCATTTATTCAAAACTCAGAAGATTCTTTTCAACTAACGTTCACCAGGTGGCCTAATGCATTTGTTTTATGTTGCATGCTATGATTATGGTCGCGACACGTTACAAAACCGCTAAAATGGGCCGCTGTTCCAAAATGTTTGGTAAACCCTGGTTTATGAGACACGGGCCATTGAAAATGTTAGCTCCCATTGCTAATTGCCTCATTTTAATCATGCAGATGAAAGAGTCAACAAAGTTAATATGGGGAAAGCCTGCATTTTGGCAAGCCTCTAAAGACGTAGTTGTTGAGCACCTCGATTTTATTAACAGTTTGCTTCCATCTGTTAGTCCAGCAGAGTGATGTACGATGGAACGTCACAAGTTCATTTAAGTGTCATAGATAATTAAAACCTATACCGTCCTTTAACAAGCATCCGGAACCACACTAATAAGTCATTGCCATTGAAGATTCTTGCAAGACCAGAGTTGTTATATGAGATAATTATCTGCAGGTTTGTAGTATTCCTGTTTTTATTCCGCACAGCATTGGGACAAATCCAAACCAATTCAAAATGTTGTTTCATACTGTTCTTATTCTGAGAAAGTGTAGGCCCTATATCAAATATCGTCAACAACCAATTTGTAATAGCAATTTGAGCAATTATGAGTGGATGTTACCTTTACTAAAATGGCTGACGTTTCTGTGAAGACTTTAAGACTGTTTCTGTGTCGAGTCACCCCTGGGATGAGCCGGACGGAGGTCTGTTTTTATTAGAAAACTAGATACATCGACAAGAGACATTCACAGGCTCATTCACAGGCTCACGACTGATACGTGCGAAGAGATTGTGGTTTTTAAAACTGAATTTCCACGTATGACTTCCTGGTATCAAAAACAAATTTCCTGTGCATAACCACAACTATTCTCTTTGGGTCTACAATAAAAACAAACAGCCCGCAATCGCATTAGGTCTATACAATGCCAAGGCATGTCACATATTAAAATCTATGTATGAATCAAAACTGGGAGAACTTATCTAGATACGCTTCGCCATTCGACCCAAGTTACCTTTGAATGCATTAACGCACGCTAGTAACACTCTTCAATCTTGGGCGTACTTTCGTGGCATGAACCTTTGTTCAGAGATGGATGATTTGCCATGGACCCCTCACAAAATAATCGGGCTTCAAAATATCGCGGAAATTGAAAGCAAGGCATGTCACATATTAAACTATGTATAAATTAAAACTGAGAGAACTTGTCTAAATGTGCTTCACCATTGTACTTAGTCAACAAGTCAAAGTCTTTCTCGAGCCTCACGGGCTTATAGGGCGGCGCTGATCTCCGTTGCTATAACCCTTAGCCAGGCGTGCAATGCCGCGGACACGGGGCTAATACATCGCTTACCTGTTTGACTTATCGCAGCATTTTACCACTGCTCCTCATTTTTACCACTGCCATCTATCGAGTAAGGCTGAGTCGACCTTAGGGCTTCTACGGGTCTCGAACCCGTGACCTTATACTATATCGTCCAAAGTTTTTACCACTCTGCTAACTTCCCGCCCCCGCACTTAAGTTATTTTTAAACGCATTGTCACTAGTAGGTGATAGTGTCTTCTCGTCTAATTCTCGTCTAATTCGTGATCCACTTTTTTTCGCTTAACGATGGTCAACGGCATTTTTCAGTTGGATAAGATGTATAAGAGCTCATATAAACGCTTGTCGAAGTCAGAAAGTCTAGAATTTTGTCTAAAAATGTAGACAACAACTCTCTAACGTTGGATGATTTGTCGTGGACCCGTTACAGAATATCGGGCGTCAAAATATCGCGAAAATTGAATGTATAGCCTTCTACTACTCTAAAGACGCAAAATAGACCTTTTTCGTCTATTTTCAGATCGTAGGTCTACATCTTGTGTCGAACCGAGCCTTACGTACTTTCCCATGATGGCTGACGCCCGACCATTACACAGGATTAGGTCTCTCAATTAAGGTGCATGGGTGGTCGACTTAGCTGTTGGGCTAAGATTTCACTATCAGATTGCTGATTTCTTCTCTTTATCTCTCTATTGAACTGTACCTCTTTCGTAGATTTCTATAATGGCAATGTTTAACAATTCCCGGGTACTAGCCGTGCTATCTAAGGTATTCTTTCATGTACTACCTTCTTGACTTCTGGGTACTACCTCCACTTTATCCCAGGTACTACCTCTACTTCTAATATTTCAGGTGCTACCTCGTCTTCTTTTATCTCAGGCACTACCTCTACCTCTCCTATCCCAGGTACTACCTCACTATCTTGGCCGACTCAGGTACTACCTCACGGTGGGCAATTCATCAGGTACTACCTAGGGATCTACCGGACCTTCTACCGGGCTCTTTCTCTCTCCTACCGCGTCGCAATTTATCTTTAGTGGGGCATACCCGCCCCTTGGGAACCGCTTTCGCGGTGGATTTAACACTTCCCTAGCGGAAATGTAGTACCTGCTCCAGTTAAGGACAGTACTGGCTGTTCCGAGGACACGTCTCTGTACCGTAGGAGACCGCGCATTTCATGTGGCTGCCGCTAGGGCCTGGAACGGCCTACCTCCATTCGTTCAACTTTCCTCTTCGCTTAACATTTAAAAAAAGAGGCTAAAAACTTGGTTGTTTCGCACAAGTTATGAACTTTAACTCTGTAATGTGTTCACGCAGCCCACCTGTGGACGAGTCACCACAATAATCTGAACGTTACTTACTTACTTACTTACTTACTTACATCCACCTATTTGGTACTCCGAGTTTTACCTCCGTCTACCGGCCCTTTACCCGTTTATGGGACCTCTATTTATAGGGCTCCCACACTACCTTTAAGAAGGTGTGCTCAACTTCAACTAATTGCCGGTCACTATCTATCTTAACCATTAGCGCCACCTAACAGCTACTGGAGGAACTACTTATAAATGACTAATACTTTATCTATTCTTTATTATTGGACCTGAAGCTCGTCTATCTTAGCTATTATGCAATTTCGTCAAAATAGAAGCCCTGAAAACCCCTAAACTCCAGAAGACGAATCCCTCGATGCTGTGATCACGATATTTTGAAGCGCGATATTTTGTGTGCGATATTATTGACGTCTACCTATACTATAATTCAGGGATGGGCAAAGTGCGGCCCGCGGGCCACATGTGGCCCTCGAAGCCCTTTTGTGCGGCCCCGACATCGAGAGATACTACATTAATGTGCGGCCCTCTAAAGCATGAGAAACATTTGACAAAACACCTTAATGGAAAATTTGGCATTAAAATTGGATTTACACTTTGGCAATTGATCATTACTACAAATAATGCTTTTAATATTTACTAACTTTTTTCGGCTTGACAGTCTTGACTTATGCATTATGGTAAAGTCGTTTTGGAAACTACTTAAAAATTCAATTCTAAATGCCGAAAAAATGTGTGCGGCCCTCGGCTTTAATTGCAGACACTTTTGTGGCCCTCAGATAAAAATTTGTGCCCATCACTGCTATAATTAATCACAACCGTAGTTGTAGTGCACATAAAGTCACACTTTAAACAAATGCTGTCTATGTAGGCCTACGCAAAAAGAGATAGGCCTACGAAGTACATTGCGTACATGAACAGCATTTGTTTAAACGGCAGTTTCGAAATAACAAATCATAATGACAGCAATTACGCTGTATAAATACAATAATGTGACTGTCAGGACTTCCTGATAGCAGCTCATATTTCAGGAGAACTATTGATTACTACGACAAGTTACATGGGTTAATTATCTTCAGATCCTATGCTAGCCACATCATTATAATGATATCTACTCACATTCAGCACAACAGTTTACGCTTACAGACCTCGTGTGTGAGTTATTCTATGACATCGGGGTACGAATTACAACTCATGTTGATTATAGCAATCCGCATCATGCGGGCAACACGAGACACGTAAGAATTGAATTTCAATCCAGGACTTCCTGATTACAAACATCTGACTCTTAGTACTTGCGTCCATAGACATTGCCAGATTCAAATGGCAATCAAATAATTGTATATGAATTGTCTAATCACAATAAAATAAAATTGCGGCTGTAATGGCATTGGCGTAGCGGGGGTGTCCGGTGCCCTAGGGCAAAATGTACAAATGGCGCCCTCAACTTCCCAAATATCCTGAAAAGCAAAAAGTCAACACTTATTTTACTACATGGACCATCCGTGTCCATGTAGCTTAACTAAACGAAATAGGTGATCTTTTTCTCCTTGACAGGGTTTTTGCGAAGTTGATGCAAATTCTCAATTTATTCAACGGGTGGAAAGACTATCTTTAAAAATTGTGGGGATTGATTTGGCGCCCACCCACTCACCCCCTCGGCGCCATGGGGCGGTTAGCCGGTTACTACAGTCACCTCGTCGCTATAATTTAAAATCTGTGAGGTCAGACTAATGCCAATCCTAAAATTTTCAAACGGCTACAAACCAAAAATTCTACCAGTTGTAGTACTGGTGTGTGGTGTCGCTTTGGGAAATGGAATGACGTTAAAGAAAGAAGGCGGACTGGCTATTATGATCTCATTGCTTTCTGCAGTTTCCTCTGCTGTTGCCTATGGTGATGGTCTATACAAAGATTCAGACAAAGTCATGACAACATTACACTAATTTTGGTGCCTTCGAGTTTCTTTCTCAGATGTTGAAGTCAGACAATACCGTGATACTGTAGAAGAGTCAAAAAACAGTAAACTGATCTTTGTGAACACGATCGATTGAAGCAGCCTTTCCAACAGTATCAGTTGATCTTCTGTGCTTGAAAAATGCTCTGACAAAATCAAAAGTTTCATGAATCATCCAGATTTGTGGCACGCTCCAATACAATCAAAGTCACTCCGTCAACCAGACGTGTTGGGACGCTATACGCTAGTCTTAGGGTCTAAAGACATGTATGGTTTCCGGTATCCTATAGCAGACAAGCTTGTCTTGTGTCATTTCACGATACTGGATAACTCGTCAAACACCAGCTGGTGAATTTTTCTGTCCAAGACTCTGGCATTTCTCGCCCACAGTCAAGAGAGCACAACGAAGGATCAATATTCTAGTATTGAATATTGTGGATGTTTCTATAGGTGCTACTCTTCGCCATTAGAGAGATTTCGGCCTAAAGTGCTAAACTATTTGAGTGGTGCTGGATACAGATTCTGAACACTAGATAAATATAGCGGACTGTATGATGCATCTTTTAGACAGTCACCCTTCCCCAAACCCTGTGGGCGTACATGGCCGCCCACAGAAATTTTTCCAGAAGGGGCAACAAAACACAATGGTCACGGTTTCGCCACAGAAATTTTTCCAGAAGATGCAAAACACATTTGAGCAAAATGGCCACTGTTAATATTTTAGTAAGGTTTTCAAATTCCAATGTGAAATATTGGTATTTACATTTTCCAGGGGGCAAGTGCCCCCTCTGCCCTAATGTGCGGGCGCCCATGTGGTCGGATGCGATCAACGCTATAAACGTTCGTGATCATGATTCGTGCATATTAGAGATTAACTGTTTATGAATATAATTCTCTTTCTGTTTTACTCGACTCATTTCCATTTTAGCTGCCTTGGCCCTAATCCAGACCGAAGCCCATTTCAAATTCCAATTTAAAAGCTTGCGTTGAGATATAGCAATTTGCGCGACTGGTAGGAATGTGATAAGTTATGAGAAGAATTGCTAGGGTGTGGTTGCTGCCATCCCTCCGCTTTTCCCACAGTCCTCTAAGACTAAGACCTGATTAAATATTGTCAGACGCTTTCAGTTATCTGTAGCAGGATCATTTTCACATTTTGATATATTTTGCGGTCCTTTTTGCTACATGTCACAACCGTTTTACCGAAAGTGAGAGAGATGAATATCCCATACATTTTTGATCATATAAAAAGGATTTTCTGGAACCGAGAGAGGTTGGAATACCGCACAGCTGTAATTAGGCTTAGGATTGTTTAATGAGTATAATAGATGTGCTGCCTTTGATTTTCCGGTGGTGGGAGATAATAAATAATGTTGAGCTATTTCTGCGCGTTTCGTTGTTGTATTTTCTAGATGAAGGAAATGATGTAAGGCTTTCTAAGCCATAAACCCATCTAAATCAGTGGTTTCGAAAGTGGGGAGCGCGCCCCACTAGGCAGCAATTTGAAAATTTTAATTTTTAAGCGGACAATTCGGGAAAGAGATGGTAATAGTGAATTATTGATAGTGTTACTAATGTTCTAGGGCATTTTATTTATGCAAACATTATGTTATGTTATTTATTTATTTATTTATTTATTTATTTATTTATTTATTTATTTAAGCATTTAGTCCAGGAGCGTAGCGTGGGGTTGGGTTCGGCCCTAGTTACACTAGTTTAAAAATTTTTTTGTTGTTGACGATTTTCATTAATAGGCTTCCCTTGAATACGAAAATAAAATATATATTATAATATAAATCCTATTATTGTAAGGCAGTCCATTTCAAATTCTTTTAGTTTTCGTTCAGTCTCAGTTGTGAGCATCTACGTCTCTGAGTTGTAGATTAGGACGTTGGTACCAGTGCCTTGTATAAATCCGGGTCCCAGAATAGGGGCAACAAAGTTTGCTGATTCATTGTTAAATGTACCTAGAGTCCTAGAACCAACACTGAAATGATTGTAAGAGAGCTTTTTCTATTTCTGGGCCCAGAATCTGGAACTCTCTCTCTCTGGTTGTCAGATCTTCCAATTCATTGAGTATTTTCAGGCCCAGACTTATAACATACCTCTTTCAATTAGCTTTTTCTCCATAGTCGGTCTTGCTCTTTCCCTCTCACTGATCTCTTGTATGAACCGGTCTTATGCGGATGGATACTTATGCGGATGGAAGTACCTTCGATTGATACCCTTGGGTATTAGAGCTGGTGCTATAGGCCCCTACATGTAAAAGTGCATAATTATTATTATTTACTTTAATTTCTACAGGCCAACTTAGTTCCAACCAGCAGGTTTGGGGAAGCGCTGTCGGAAGGATTACAACCGCGCCCTAACAACGCCACTCAATTTATCACCTGCCTACCAGTGGCACTAATTTCTCAGTGGTCAGTCGATTCAACAATGCAACATTTTAAAAAATGGCTTTGGCTGGAACTCAAAATAAGCTTTGTCCGGATTAGGCAAAAGGTAGCTAAGATGGAAATGTAAGGACCAACGGGCCGAGTAAAACAAACATGGAATAAGAAACTGTTAATTTCTCATAATTATATAAACAAGTTCATTATCACGAACGCCAATAGTGTAAGCCAACAGGCCTAAACCAATAACATTTGAGTTTCGTTTCTCTTTCTCTTCCCTCTTTTCCTTAGAAAACTCACAAGGCGTCGTGGCCATAGAGCAGTGCTTCCCAACCTGTGTGCCGCGGCACACAGTTGTGCCGCAGCAACGGTAGAAGTGTGCTGTGACAAAATGCTGGAAAATAGTAAAATAATAACGGCGCTGTATTAACTGTTAATTATAAATTGAATTATATCTCTTCAGTGAATTTAAGCATGAAATAGTGATACAGATTGCAAAGAAAATATGTACTTACGAAGAACGGTAGTCAATATTATACTGTATTCTATACTAGAGTAAAATAAATAGCATCATTTAAAACTGAAATGTGTGCATTTCGGCTGCAGTGTGCCGTTGACTGTATGTTTCTTCGATAGTGTGCCGTGGTTGGAAAAAGGTTAGGAAGCACTGCCATGGAGGGTCCGGCCCCTAATCGGGTCTACTGTAAATCGGACGTAAGATCCGTTCAAGTCGAAACTTCCATCAGGGGTTGTGGAGGAGTAGGAGTTGGTGGTGGGGGTTGATTGACTATAAGATGTATCATACAGTCTGCAATACTGCTCCGAAATTCAGAATTTGTGTCCAGTATTACGCAAAAATACTTTAGCAGTTGGGACCGAAATCCATACCCCGATTGGGGAGCTCACGAATAGTGACGGTTCTACTTTGGAACAGGGGCTGTAGTCCTCCCCCAATTTTAGCTTTAGCCCCAATTAAGATATCAGTTATCAAGATATCAGTTATACAGTGTAGTCCAATCTGTAGTCCAGTTAAATTACACCAGCTGATGACTGTGACTCTTATTAAGCTGTTAAACTGGTAACTTTTTTGTTTGTCATTCATTTTGAGGAGCTAAATAACTTTTGCTCATCAGACTCTTTTCTTTCATGAGTTATGGCGCCTCTGGTTCCGCGGTCACACAACATATCAGTGGTTTTCACACAGGCTTACTTAGCCTCCTAAACCACTTAAAATCACATTATTATTATATCCTCCAGTTTTATTTGATTAGAGCCGCCTCTGCTCGCGAGTCTCCCAGCATCGTACGGAGTCCGATGAATACATGAAGTTACCCACGACATATCGATGGTTACAAAGATCAAACTATGAAAAACTCTTTTTTGCGTAGTATTAACTTGTAACTGTAACTAGATACAAATAAAAAGCAACTTACCCAACACTGGGAGTGAGATAGGAAGGGGCGGGGTATTAAAGGAAGAGTGGATGAGGGAGATAGAGATATGAGAGGAATGAGTTGAACAAAGAAAAGGGAGTGGAGCTGCGGAGGAGGAGGGAGGGCGGAGAAATAGAAGGGGGAAAGGATAGAGAAGGGAAAGGACAGAAAGGGGAGAGTATATATTCATGTGGCGTAGTATAGGAGTAGGAAGGAGGGGAGGGAAAGAGTGAGAGGAATGGAGAAGGAAGACTGGAATTGAGACAAAGGAATGAGAGGGAGGGAGAGGAAAGAGACGCAGAATGGGGGATTGAAAGAAACGCTTGGCAAACACACACAACACACACACAATTAAGGCGGTTTTCCAGCCTTTCCCTCGCCGCCTTTCCTTCTACCGTCTTAAAGCGCCCGAAGTACTCATACACAGCTGAGTCGACTGCGGGCGCTTAGGGCCAGTGTTTATTCTAAGCCTTCTCTGGGGGGAATTCCCCCCAAAGTTACAAAATCCTCCTCAAATTTTTTTATGTTGCATTGTTGCATGGGGAGATAGAAATTTTCCCCCAAAGAGTGACGACGGAGGGCTTTTATTTTTTGAAGAAGGAAAAAATGTAAGGATGACAACTTCTCTACTTGCCAGGGCATTTCAGGAGGGTGGATGACCTTTTTTGCTTGTCAAGATTTTAGAGACTCAAACCTTGTCCCCCCTCCCAAACCCCAAACTTCCAAAATCCACCCCATTTTCAAGGTAGCTAGAATAAACACTGGCTTAGGGCTGCCGCGGCTGGGACTTGAACCGCGGACCTCAAGATTGGCAGACCAGTGCGCTAACCACTGCTCCACCGAGTACCCATATAGGCAACGTCCAGTCGAACAGTTGCGAAAAGAATTAACACAGTCGTCCGCAGAACACTGAACCTGCAAACGAAGCAGAAGTTCCAAAAGCTCTACTCGATCTAGAGGAAGAACAGAAAGACAGAGCCAAACGTTCCAAAAGTATCATTGTTGGTGGTCTAAAAGAAGTTGATGGTGAACACGATTCCGATGTTTTCGTTGAGTTTTGCGAACGCCATCTAGAGATTAAACCGCACCCTAATCGAGCTGCGCGCAAACGTGTATCCAAAACGGCCAACGGATAACCAGGCAAACGATAGCTTCTCTTACAAATACAATAAGACCGACTATAACTCAATAAAAGTCCACTTAGCAACCATAAACTGATATCATGAATTCTCATTTAGCTTCACAGTAGAGGGCTATTGGTCTATTTTCTCAGACCATCTCAATAAAGCTATTTCGCTAGGCTATATACAGTAGGTTACGTAGGCCTACCCCAAAAGAGAGGCACAACCTCACTCCTACCTAACCGCCGTTCCTACTCTAAACATCATCATCATCAATAACATCATCATCATCATCATCATCATCAACAACAACAACAGCAGCAGAGACGTCATTTCACTGTTTTTCAGGGGGCAAGACACTTCCGACCTGACAAGTTTGCGAAAAAGTTGACGACCTTTTTTGCTTGTCAGTCATTTTTGTACGATTAGTTACTTCAGGTTACTCAACATCAAGCACTTCTTCTTTAGAGGCCGCTGACCTTTTTATTGCTTTTCAGTGTATTTTTACCTATTTAGCCTGCCAATTGGCAAATAAAAACTAAATAACGCAAACATTGGCGGACAATTTTTTTCCTAAAAATCAGGGGGGGCAAATCCCCCTCGCCCCTCAAATGACGTCCCTGAACAACAGTGACTCATAAGAGCGGATAGTTATTGATTGCCATCCGCAATCTCGGTTCTCTATGAACCCCAATTTTGACAACGTCTAATCATCTAATGCAGGAGAACATGAAAATCGAGGTTGATTTATATGTCCAGTTGTCCACCTGATCGATTTGAAAATTTATAAATTTCTATGTTGGTTTTGGGTTATATAGCTCGTCATTCACACAAGTAAATATAGGATGACATGAAAACTGCAAACTACTCTGAACCGATATCAATTCCATACTGTACGTTTGCACAATAAATAAGCAGAGGAAGGAAAACCCGAAGTTGAGATAAAGTGAGCAGCAGTCAGCAGCGTTAGAATTAATTTTAGTAGTAGTAGTAGTAGTAGTAGACTTCTTTAGCGCCATTGTAGTAGTACATCTGCACCAGTCGATGGTCGCTTCAGTGAATAATCGTAGTCGTGAATCATTGTCCGTGGTGAATCGAGGTTGTAATCCAAAGGTCAGTCCGTACTTCCAGATTCCAGGTTAAGGCGGATATGCAGTCAGGAATAGATGTGTTTTAAGTCTAGACCTGAAGGTAGTAAGACAATCAGTTTGACGGACCTGTACCGGCAAAGAATTCCAAAGTCTGGGTCCGGCGACAGAAAAAGCACGTTTTCCAGTAGTAGTCCTGCTATTTTTAGACAATCGACAACGTTAAATATATTTTCTTCATCACGCATGAAATTTCGCAGTTGATAAAAGCATGTAATCAGATTTGTCCAGATACACGTTGATCATAAAACTCTGATTGAAGTCACGAATGAATTACAAAACATATGATTCAACATTTTACAAATATAGGCCTAATGGTTCAATTAATAAATATATTTGCCTATTATAAGTATTCGAGGTTCAAATCTAATTACGAAAGCAAAGCCGTATACAATTGGAGTACAAAGTATTAAATACCATTGGTGAGTCAAGAATATGAATGCAATAAGTATGTTGCTTTTATCCTATGTCAATATAAAAGTCTTAAGTAAGCCTGTTTGTAAGTAAGCATGTTTATGTATGATAGTTGATAGATATTATTGATAATGATACTAATAAATTGGTCTTAGGGTAGAAAGACTATAATCAGTTTTTCTTCTAGTTGCAGCAAAAATCCATAGAAAAATCAAGTATTAGTAATTCTGTATGATCAGTCAATCAGTCAATCAATTAATCAATCAACCAGTCAAGTGAATCAATCCAATCGAGTAAATTAAATTGATCGTTTAGTTAGTACTGCATAGTAATTAAGAAAAAGCGCGGGAATAACAGCCACAGCAGACCAATAGGTAGGCCGATATCAAATCAGGTACAAAACTTTGCGATACTAAAAGTGACAAGCCGGAGAAAAGAAAGATCTGTGTACAATGCTTTCTTTGCACTGACTAGTGTGTAATTTTAGAAAGGCGATGTTTAAAAATCGCTATAAATGAACCTGTCAAAAATATTATGATTATCGTAAAATAAAACATTTGTGCATAAATTGTGTCTTTGGGTAATCACTTGCAATTTAATAGGTTCTTTGAAATGCGATAAAATTTATATACTGTATGTTGACTTCTTTATTATAGTCTAATAAAATATAATCTAAAATAATATAAAATATATAATATTCTCGTCTAATAATTATGATTTCTATTATAGTCATTAATATAATAGAATGCACTATAGTAAAGCACTGGGATATTTTTCGTCATAGTTGTGAAATCTTGTTGATGACATTCCTTGTTGCGATTGATGATTGCATCAAAAGCCAAGGGACCTACAAAAGCAAATTATCATAAGTCAAAGTGTATTGTAGAATGTAGGCTATCAGAAGACTTATATCAATCAGATCAGCTTCTTAGGTATTTAAGACTTAAGCCAGATTTAAGTCAGATTTTGAAGTTATTCTTATGAGAAATGTATCTCATAAAGTTGCAAATTTAACATAGCAGCTCAGAAATTATTAAGGCCATAAATAAAAGTTGACGCTCAGAAATGACCGGAAAGCCAATTTAAAATGTAGCATTGTTAGTCTGGAGATTGTTATAATGAGGATTTACGGTCAGCAATTGTAAAAAATTCTAAAAACAAGCGGATCATATTCTCCCTCGAAAATTTTCCGAAAGAATTGACAGGCATTTTTGATCTTCACAAAATTTACCAGACGATCTCCTTTTTTAGATACTCATAATTTGTGGGTCTGACTCTAAGTTAGAATGTTGACCTATCAGGCCGCTTGATTTATTTAATTAATCTTCATTTTTTTTCTCATCACATACACCCACACCCACCAACACACAACACACACACACACATATATATATATCATAATAATTTTTTCTCGAATTCAGTTACTAGCATCAATTCATAAGAGACCAATAGGGCTATTGCAAAAGCACTATATATATATATAATTATATATAGTAGCTTTAACAATTAATTGTTTACTGGTCCATCAAAAAAATCCATGGTAGTTATTAAATCAGTTAAATGAATGTATTATTACTTAACCAACTCCTTTTCAGAGCCAAATGCCTTTGATATCTGAAATTAGCGATTTTGTGGCTTAATTTCAAGCAACCTTCCGGTGGGCGCCGTCATGGCCGCCCTGCGCACGTTTGTGTGCGCTTCGGATTTCGTCGCCGTTTTGGTTTTATCCGATGTTCTACGAGCGGACTTTTGCATCGACTCGTCGGGTCTTCGAGGGTCTTCTGCAGTTCTTCGCTTTTTAACGTCGTTCTGAACGTTTCGAATTGGTCGTCGTTCGTATAAAGCTCGCCAAGGTCAGCCGCTAATGGCTGCCGCGTGGTACAGCGCGACCGAGAAGGGATGGTTACCGGACTTCGTTGAGTCAATCTTCGTCGGATTTGCTGATATCGGCGACGAAACATTTCTCTCGGAAGACCGCTCTTGGATTTCGCCGACGGGGAATACTTCTGACTGGCTGGGGCGTCCGTCTTCGGGCCCGCCCATCGCCGTCGGTCTCCTTGCGGGAAATTCTTCTACCAATTTCGCGGACCAACAACATCTTCTTCCGTTCTGCGCTGACAGTGTCGTGGTGGTTGCAGTTCTCCAGTGAAAGACCGCTTCTTACGACTGCACCGGACTTCTCGGTCGCGAGTTTTGTTTTTCTTCATCCGAGCGGACTTCAACATCGCCATCTTCTGTCCACCACTGACATATGTTAGCGTTGTCAAAGCGCTTTTGATTTTGGTACTTAACCATGTTACAGCGCTATAAAAATTGTCTTAGTAACAATGAAAATTAATCAGTTTACTCAAATGTTTGGCCAATACTGTATGTTAGCTCATTATTATTTTCGAGTCCATGAAAGATAGTTTGCAAAAAAACTGTTCCTTTTAGGGTCAACGCTGTCAAAGTTACGGATACGTTTAAAGACGCTGACTGTAATTATGAAAACAATCGCAGATGGAAAATTGAGAGTGTTAGATCCACCTCTTATACCCAGTGGTTATTGTAGCCACCTACCATTGGGGGAATTTAAAATTTTGGGGAACAGACATTGGGGAGGTCATACTACTTGCCAAAATGTCAAAAGTTGGGGGAATTGCAAACTTCGGGGTAAATTCCCCCAGAGAAGGCCTAGAATAAACACTGTCTTATATCTTTGGCAAAATTGATGCAATTTAATGATCCCGTAGGGAAGATATCGAAGAATATGTCAAATGTGTAAATGCACTCCTAAAGATCCTTAACGCCTTTAAAAATACCTAATCAGGTTTCTGGAAAATTTGGGAAAATCTGAGGAATTGTAAACCAGCCTCCTAGCGGTTCCAAAGTCGAAAAAATATTGACACACGGAAATACCGAAAAGGCTATTCGAAATGCGGCACTATTAGTCAGACGATTGTTACAAGGCTGATTTAAGGTGAGCGATTGTGAAAAATTGGAAAAGGAGGCGGATCCGATTCTCGAAAATGCCTCGGATGAGAGAACAGACAATTCCGATCTGCAAAGTAAGTCCAAATGAAGTGGTCCTATCAGAGACTCCTGAAAAAAGACCAACTTGACGCAATCTGACTCTAAGCTAGAATGTAAGGATAATGGAGCCGCCCGAACTATTGAACCACTCCGTTCTCAAAGTTGAATGTCCATGATACAGTATATGAAATTTCGGAATTTTATTTCGATTTTGAGAAATGAAAAATAATATATAATTTTTCTCAAATGGTGAGCCCATATGTTAGCGCGTCACTGTTTTTGGGTCTCTTTGAACGATGGTCAGCAAAAACTGTTCCTCTTAGGTGCCCTGATATCCTAAAGTTAGGGATAGGTTTGAAGACGCCGGTTGCAATTAAAAAACACTCTAAATGGAAAACTTCAGGGTGTTGAGTCCACCAATAATACCTTCGGCAAAATGGGAGTAGCCTATTAGCCCCGGATCAAAATCATCGAAAATATTTGTCAAATTGAGTGTAGATGAACACCTATAGATCCTAAAAGCCCCAATAAATAATATCTAATCAGGTCTCTGAAAATTTTGGAAAAAACAGAGGGGTGTAAACCAGCCTTCTAGTGGTGCGTGGATTGAAGAGGCTCTCCAAGAGTGCTATGTTACATTAGTTTGCATTAAAACAGCAATACAAAAGAATATAAACTGGAAACTTTATTATTACTTGTTCTCCGCATTGCCGCGGTCAATCTCCCATATATTTCCATACGTTGATTGGTATAGCACATAATCAGACCCTCTTTGCTTGATCAGAAGGCTGTAATCGCTCCGTAGCCATCGTTCCTCCCAAAGTCCAGATGGGGTGCATACTTTCACAAGCACTTTGCCAGGATAGTCTGCAGGTGTAACTGATCCGCCTACTCCAGAGTTCCCTGCACTAACGCCAACTGAATTAACAATATTGATGCATTTCAAAAATAACCGTACATTATGATTAGGTCAATCAAATTTTGACATAGGCCTAAGTATGTTTAGCTTAATTAAATCTACGTTGTTCAAATGGATTAATCGGCAGCTATCGGCTACCAGCTTTCGATTTCGTTCCTTCGACGCCGGCTCCTGCTTTAACGTTTGTTGCATTCACACCGATGATGAATTTACTAAATTACCATACGCAATGCATAAGTCAACCACTATCGACGTATTTTTATTTAAATATACCGATATGTTAGTGGCATGGTCAAGATTTTCCAAAGGGGTTAAGACGACCAGCCATTCCCGACTTCAAAAATCCTGACAAACAAAAAGAGGTCGTCACCTATTATTTTGCTTGGTTAAGGTAGTTATAATATATCTATATGAGTGCGCGGACAGCCCCTATACAACTATATTCATTACCTTGAACCCAATTTAGGCGCCTTTCCACCCACAAATAATAATATGCAAAAAATTCTTTTAGTCGACCAGCAAAGGGGGTTTTAACCCCCAAAACCCCTCTTGGCTACGCCACTGATATACTTGAATAAGATTGAAACTATCAGCATTTAGTGAGATGACTATACCTAGCCTACTTGTCACTGGCCTTGACATTCTTGAACTACCTACTGCATACTGCAAGGTATGGAATTAAGCAGTTTTCACCTCAAGTCTTATCTAAAATCACATCTTCTATCTCTTCTATCATAGCGTCTCATCATCGTCAACAGTAAGCGGCACAGATATGTATGCACATGAACGCGGAAAGATTGATATTGGTAAATATGAACTATTCCTATCTGATAGCAATACAGTCGCTAATTAATGGATAAATTTCTCTAATGGTGGGAGAGAAAGATGACAGCAGAAATATTGGAGATAAGGTCTTGAACCTTTTCAGCGCATGTGAACGCTAAACCGAAACAATGTACGATCAAGAATAAATGTGCTCTTGACGTTTTATGACCTAAACTGAACAAGGCTGCTACTCTGATACCATTTCGCCTCGCCTTTAGAAATTTGTAGAATTCAGTACTAAATAGTTTACGCATTACAAAGACCCAGTGACATGCGCTTTACTTTAGGCGATACTGGCTTGATCAAACATAATATGCACTCAAATAAATCAGACTATCTTAGCAGCCTGCAGTATTACTTGTCTAGTGTAGTAAGTGTACTGCAGTGCTATTACACCCTAAATGTTAATATTCACTCATACCGCTCGCGCTCAAATACTTCACTTTACTTAGGGTTCATTTATATACAGACCAGGGATATTTTACACCCCCAATTTGAGGTCGGCACCCCCCCCAAATTTGCTATCGTTAAGCTGGTATGCATAGAAAATGCTCCCAACTTTTTTCCCGGATGACTTTTATTTTGCTTACCAGACTTTTTGGAGACTTGACAACGTTTTTGTTTTGTTTTTTTTGCTTGTCAGACTTGTTGGAGACTTGATAACGTTTTTTGCTTCTCAGCCTTTTTCGGCAGAGACCCCCAAATTCCGACACCCCCAAATTTTCCCGACGCCCCCCTCAAATTCACAATCTTAGAAATAACCCTGATACAGGCCCGTCTTTTTTCCAGTGTGAGGCATCTGGCACCTGACGGCCTGAGGGACCCCGGCAGGGGTGAAAAACGTTGTTTTTTTGTGATGCTCTAAAAAGTTGACGAGAAAAAAGGTCATCACGTCTATTGGTGCTTGGTCTTTCAATTAATTTATCCTCCAGCAGTATGATAAGCAAAAAGAGGTAAAACTGGTCAGAACATGAAAAGCTGGAGCTCGCGGGGCCCTTAAATGCGCGGGGCCCCGGCACAGTGCCCATTTTCCAACACCTAAAGACGGGCCTGTTTATATAGTACATACGCAAAAAGGTATATTTTCAACCGCCTTCCCCCTGTTGCAGCCCGTACATTTTTGGGACCGCCTATGCGTACGTACAAATTAACTTTTCTACCCACCCACCTCTCCCCCTGTTGAAAATTAAATTTTTCCATAGTCACGAAGCATATGTTTTACTTTTAAATGTAGAGATTTTAGAGCTTTTAAAAGCGTGTTTTCTAACGTTGATATTTTGGCCTACAATAGAACATTCAAATTTTACACAATTATCGCTTTTAAATAGTAGGCCTATTTCAAAATCGACCAGGATTGGAATTGAAGGCCAGTGTTCCATTATAGTTTACCCTATATAAGTTGGTGTTTGTGCGTACATACACATTCAGTCGAGACCCCTCCCCGTACGTATCCGTACGCAAAATCTCTTGAATCCGTGACCCCTCCCCTTAGTGCATACGTACTATATGGATGAGCCCTTACGATACTCAACCACTATGCACTGTGGTAGATGCAAAAACGTCAAAGTCAAAGTCATTTCAGAGCTCCTAGGCTCATACGACGGCGCTGATCTCAGTTTCAAAGGCCCTTAACCAGGTGTGCAATACCAGGGAGATGGGGCCATTGTATTGCGTAACGTGTCTGTCTTAGACGGCATTACCGCTGTTACTCATTTTGTCACTGCCCTCTAACGAGTGAAGGCTGTGTCAACCTTAGGGCTATTGCGTGTATCTAGCCCGAACCCGTCGTATCTCGACGCCAATGTTGCTAACAATCTGCTCCTCCTTTGATTGTAAAATGCATTGAAAAGGATCGCGAAGATTGGTAAAACACGTTGACCAGGGCACCGACGGAACGGGATCGACTCCCGCAAGAGCCCTAGGGTTCGACTCAGCCTTCACTAGCTAGAGGGGTGGTAAGTGTGGATCAGCTGAAGCTGCAAAGGTAAAGCGTGGGTCTAGACTCTAGACGCACGACTGACAATCTACTCTAAGTAAGTAAAATCTCATAGATTCATATGGCGCTTTGGAAGCAGCACAACAGTAACTGCTTATTCTTAGGCGCTCAGCCTTTCTTAAATTAGCTATGAGAAATGTGAAAGATCGGCCAGGCAATAGTCAATATCCGAAGTAAGTAAAGTAAAGTAAAATCTCGTAAACTTCTACAGCGCCCCGGAAAGCAGCACAGCAGTAGCTGCTTATTCTTATGCGCTTAATCTTTCTTGAAATAGCTTTAGGCAGGGTGGTTTGTCGGCCGGGCAAAGGTCAGTGTATCTATGAGGCGGCGGGTCAGGTTGTTGTTGCTATGGGGGAAATGACTTTTCGAATAGGAAGGTTTTAAGTTTAGACCTAAAGGTTTGAGGAGACAGTGAAGGAATTAAAGGAAATGAGGATTCGGAGCTTATTGTTTGACCATGTCGTAGGCTGCGGAGGGAGGCTGGAATTGAGGGCAGTGAGGCTAAGTTGTCCAAGCTATGGCGGAAAGGATTTAAACTTAGACCTGAAGACTTGAGGAGGGGTGCAAATTATAGGGGAAGGTAGGTTCAGAATTTATTGTTTGAAAGTGTCTAAGTTTGAGGAGGGAAGCTAGAATAGAGTTCCAAAGTTCAGGTGCGGCATATGAGAATGAACGGTTGCAAATTTTCAGGGATGACTGATTCAGCGGGCGTGAAAGAGTAAGATGAGGATCGTGTGGATCGGGGAGACTGAGGTGTTAATAGTGATCTAAGGTAGACTGATTTTGATGACTGAAGTGAGCTATATGTAAGTGCTATTATCTTATATTGAATACGTTCAGTTATTTTGAGCCAATGCAATTATTTCATTATGGATGATATTACGAGAGAACTTAGGTGAATTAGTAACAGCACGAGCTAGTGCATTTTGAATTGATTGTAATTTATTGATGGAGGGCTTGGGAAGTCTTAGTAGAGGGAGTTACAGTAATCTGTTTTGGAGTGGACTATTGAGGTGGCGGTTGTGGAGGCAGTTTTGGTATCGAGACGAAGGTCACGAATTTGAGCATAGTAGGCTTTTGAAAGTTGGGAGATTTGTGATTCGAAGTTTAGAACAGAATCAAATTTGAATCAGAGATTCGTTGCAGTTGGAACAGGGATTAGTGTGGTGTCAGGAGCCAAAACAACTGAAAACTCTAGATTAATTGCGTAAGTCACCTGCGTTGCGTGGCTGCTTGCCACACTAACTGGAGACTAGTGCCGAACTCAACGCTCGAATCCAGTATGGAATTCTTCTACCTTAATAAGTACTTATGAGATTAATTATGCAGTAGGTAATTAGAACAAAAGCTATTCAGCGGTATAAGAGATGTGTCATTAAATACGATACAGTACATATACTGCCAGTCTTCTAAACCTGACTTAATGTCACAACTTACTAAGTTCAAACTGTTATGTTACATATACACAACTCCATGACTCGATTTGCTTAATGATCTACACGAAAATAAATGTAGATATCCTCTAGATAAAAATGTATCTGATTTGCCACTGAGCATCAGTATTTGATTTCTTTTTCCAATATTTAGCTAAGTTTGATCCCAGTTTTGCATAACACCAATCATGGATTTATTTATTAAACTATCTTACACCGAAATGACCTGCTCTATTGAGATAAACTCCCCTCTCACAGCTAGCTTGATCATCACATTGGGTCATGTATATATATAAGCGTAATTAAATATAGGCTAATTATCACAGCATAACGAAAATCAAACATACTAGTCATGACACACCAAGAGAACCGCCGCCACTTAGATCTGAAATAGTGAGAGCAATGAAGGATACAGCAAACAATAAGGCGCCAGGACCGGATGGATTACCAATTGAATTGCTTAAGGAAGGAGGAGAGGCAGTGATAAACAGAATGCATGAGATTTGCACAGCATTGTGGGAAAGTGGCGAGTGGCCTGAAGACTGGGCACACTCATACTTCCTCCCGCTACCAAAAAAGGGAGACCGTAGAAACTGCAGTAACTATAGAACAATTGCATTGGTGTCGCAGGCAAGTAAGATAATTCTGAGAATCATACTCGAAAGAATACGAGCAAAAACAGAAAGTGAGATGGCTATAGAACAAGCAGGATTCCGTAAAGGGAGAGGCACACGCGACCAAATAACAAATCTCAGGATACTTCTAGAAAAAGCAAACGAACAACAGGTGCCAGTCTACATGTGTTTTGTGGATTTCAAAAAAGCATTCGACTCAGTAAAACACGAGGAACTGTGGTTAAGCATGATAGAGATGGGATATCCACCGCATCTAATAGAAATTTTGATCAAATTGTATAACAAACAGAAAGCAAAAGTCAAGGTGGCCGGAACACTGTCAAATTGGCTAAAAATAAAGAAAGGAGTAAGACAGGGCTGTGTTATATCGCCGTATCTGTTTAACATCATGGCAGAAAAGGTAATGAGAGAAGCACTGGACGGTTTCACGGGGGGCATTAGAATAGGAGGGAAGAAGATTTCAAACTTAAGATACGCAGACGATATCATACTATTCGGTGGCTCAAACAAAGAACTACAAGATTTGGTAACTAGGGTGGATAAAATAGGGAAAAAAACAACATGATGATTAATATTGATAAAACCAAGGTAATGGCAACAAAAGGCAAGAGCTGCAACATCAAAATTCAGCGTACAGTATTGGAACAGGTCAACACCTTCCCGTATTTAGGGTCCATCATATCAGACGACACTTCAAGCAAAGCCGACATAAGAAGCAAACTGAATAAAGGACGTGGAGCGGGAACATCATTAAACAAAATATGGAAAAGTCACAACATTCCTGTGAGCACAAAAGTCCGGTTAATGAGATCAATGGTGTGGCCAGTCGCCACTTATGGCTGTGAAAGCTGGACAATAATGAAGGAAGATGAACGGCGCATACAGGCATTCGAAATGAAAGGTTTAAGACAAATAATGAGAGTTTCCTGGAAAACAAAGAAGACGAATGAGTGGGTAATGGATAAAGCAGGAGTTCAAAGAACCCTACTGGAAACAGTAAAGAAAAGAAAACTGAAATACTGGGGACATATTATGCGAACAAAGCAGGAATGTCTGGAGAAGGACATAATGCAAGGCACAATGCCTGGATCACGAAAAAGAGGCAGGCCAAGAAAAAAGTGGGAAGACAACATCAAAGAGTGGACAGGACTCACTATCGAGCACGCGATAAGAAGAGCAGAAGATCGTAACATATGGAAGATGACAGTTCATAATGCAACCAAACTTCGGAGCGAAGACGGTTGAAGACAAGACAAGACAATTATCACTGATTAAATATTAGCAATTCTTGGAAATTTTGATTAGATTTAAGTTGGTGCTAAAATAAATGTATCTTTCGTTTACCTGATTGAGGCGCAAAATTCCGGAAATCAGTTCCCACACACACGGAACCATGGGCTTTAACAGTTTTGCGAGCCGACTTTCCGGAATACTCCACAACCACTTGCAAGTCTTTATCGGTGTCGTTGGCAATGTGAGTGTTGTGCTGCGTACCAAATTCCATATTTCCAATTTTTCTTAAGTAATCCATTCTCTAAACAAGATCAAAAGTTACAATACGCGTTCTCTGTGGCCGCGTCGAGAGCGTGGAACCGTCTACCTCCACCTGTGCAACTCTCTCCTCTCCATCGCTCAACATCTTCATAGAAAAACTTAAAACCTGGCTATTCAGCAGGAGCTACTCTTGACCACTCAAGTTTGATGTTTATCACTCTTTGAACTTATCCCTCGACCTACTAATCATTCCACTAGGTATTCGGCAGGACCTTCATTTGTCGTTCCTTACTCTCGCACAGTCATTGGCACTAGTTGTTTCTCAGTGTGAGCCCCTAAGCTCTGGAATTCACTACCAACATCACTTCGCATAACTAATAACTTATCATCTTTCAGATCTGGCCTTAAAACACATCTCTTTGACTTGGCTTATCCCCCTTAGATTGCTCCCCCGCCGTTTCGGACTGATCTTCTGGCTTGACCTGGCTCTAATGCTATTTGGATTTGGTGCGCCATCGGCTGATGCCCTGGGCATTATGATAGTGGCGCCATAGAAGTTGATTGATTGATTGATTGAACTGATTGAGCATAGTCTCGGAAATTGTCGCCAAATTTATCTCGAAGCTCCGTGGTGCCTTGTATGACAATTGCTCGGTTGGTTTCCTCTAAGTTCCTGTTCTTTGCTGTTCTGTGACCGACTAAGCCACATAAATTTTCCATGCCTAAGTTGCGGACAGGAGCATTAGTGGCAGACAAATTTTTAACTGGAAACTGTGCTTCATATTCTTCATATTCTTCAGATACTCCGTAATCTCTTCTTTTTCTGGCCAATGTTGCAGCAAGGTCTGGCTGACAGTAGATCGCCAGTTTCACTGCCTCCATGACATGGGCGTTTACAAATGCCTGAACTGCCTGTATAAAATGTGTCTTGTATTCCTCTTTCAAAGAAGTGAATAGCCATTGATAAATTCCCGGATGCCATGGAATGTCAAGTAAAAAGACGGCTGGTGTGATTGGCTGGCTCAATTTTTAATACAACTCCTTGAAAAAAATTCAAGTGTAAGTGCGCGTTTGGGAGTGGGAACGTGCAAAGAGGGATTGTGAAGAAAGTCAAATGCAGTGTATAAGGCGCTATATAAGAGAGGACATAGAGTTGAAGTTAAGGGGCGCCATCTTGTGGGCTATAGTACAGTTCGCTGCAGATGTGAAGGGCGGCGTTCGCCACTTGGTGATTTCTAAAGTGGATTTTTAAGTTTAATAAAATATATTTTGGCTTGGAACTGACGTTTGTATTTTGGGAGTTTGCATTTGGCGGCAGCGGAAGAACTTTATCGGAAGATCTTTAGCGAAAGAGAAGTATCGAAATGGATTTGTGACATTTGTCGTAAGAATTTTGTCGGATGAACTGCGTTTGAATTGACCTTGGGAGGTTCTTGATGTGTGTATGTGCTTTAACATTGGTGTTCAAAACTCGAGGAGCTAGAGTGAAATTCGATTCGTTGGAATATTATGCTACTGTCGACACTTCATTAGTGTTAGAAAGTGATTTGTGAAAGGGACAGCACAGTATGTGAACGACGTACTTTATAAATTGACGCTGGGAAAGACGCAATTGATATTTGGATATTAACGATTGGATACCGAATTCTGCTGTGAAGCAATAGTATAGAGCGAAGCACAACGATTGAAAGCGAATGAGTATTGCAGCCCGATAAAGTGCCAAATGCTTATTGCTTCATACGTGACGCATTAAAGGCTATTGATGCTTTTCTCAGCGACGCTAGTTATTTTGGCGAGCGGCATTGCGTCTAGCTAACGCGTCTTCGTCCGTGTTACGAGTGTTGCCACTGTTGCCACTGCTGTAAAAGTTGGTTACGTTTTGTAAATATTGTTTGGTAAATAAATAAATAAACCAACAATTATCGGAAGCTGCATTTGCGTCTCTTGAAGTCGCTGTGACGACGGAGTCACAGCGCAACATTGTCAGTGAAGGTGAATCTTGGCTGTGATGAAAAAGACCTATCCTTTGGTTGCATATGCACCAAGCAGGTCAACTCTGAGCAAGGGAAGGAGACAGACACCCGCCTTTCGGGGCACAGGGAGTCAGTTCGGTGAATAGACACCGTTGCGGAAAAGAGTTGACCGCCGTCCATTCAGCCACGGTTAACTCCGGTTTTGATGAAACCGCTGAGGAAACAAATAGACGCCGCTACCCGTCTAAGAGTGAGTGCAGGGGAAACCCAGCGTGCTAAGAAGCCGCAACGTTGTTTACATAGGTAAACAACGTCCAGCTGGACTTCTGACTGTACAGCGCTTTTGGTTTTGGCTGATGGCTATGTTACTGCGCTTCATAAATCGTCGATAATAATAATAATAATAATGGGTGCGCGGTGGAACTGTGGTTACTCGCTGGTCTGCTTTTTCATGGTTCTAGTCCCGGTAGCGGAAATTCCAGATGGAATTCCTCTCTCCGCCCCTCTCATCTCCCTCCCTCCTATCTCCCTCCCTTTTCTTTGCCGTACCCACTCCCTTCTCATCGCCCCTTAACTCTCATCTTTTCCAATCCCACCCCTTCCTATCTCCCACCCCTTCTCTTTCCCGCCTTTCCTTCCCTCCCCATGCTACTCCACATAAACTGGATATCATTGACCGACATAATTCTCTGGAACTCCGAGCCCGACCCTCACGCCCGTATTGCGATGCGAAATGTAGGAGTGCGAGGCGTGAGGCGAGGCGAGAGATTGTTGCAGAAGTTCAGGGGACGGCTAAGGAAACGCAGTCGTTTACTAGATGGCGCTCGGCCCTCGAGGCCAACCGAGGCCTCGATCGGAGGAAGGGCAGACGTTACGGACGTGAGGCCCTTGCCTCCGCCAAGGGAACGACGCAACGACCTGCAGACACCTAGGCAAGGTGCTAGGCAAGGATACCGGTCAACGCGGGCAACCGTCCAGCTTCTCTGCGACGGAATGTCACCAGTTTTTGGATCGGAAGGTCACAGAAATAAGGCATGGACAGCGGGAGTCGGCCCTCCTGAGTTCAGTGGCCATGGGGTGGGGAGTGCCGCGCTGGAGGCTTTCTCTGCCCCAACGGTCGAGGAAGTAGTAGCCATTGTGAAGAATTCGCCATGCAAGCAGTGTCAAGCTGACCCTTGCCGATGTGGCTACTGAATCTGTCCATCGACACCGTGGCTCCGTTTCTTACGACTCTGATGGCCACCTCCCTCAGAAGTGGAGAATTCCCGGGAGTGTGTAAGCAGGTGGTTGTCCACCCACACCTCAAGCGGCCTGGCCTGGATCAAGCGGAATCGGGCAACTTCCGACCGGTCTCAAATATACCGTTCTTATCAACACTGGCGGAGAGAATGGTCAATAACCGTCTGGTCACCTACTTCGCTTGCCGAACTATTAATCAAGCGCCGACTGTCTTTGTTCGGCCACATCGCCCGCCTTGACGAGGACGTCCCGGTTCATGGGATCCTTAGCACCCATCTCGTCGTGTCATCCGGTCATCGTGCTGATCCTTCCTGAAGACGCTCTCGTGGTCGACCAAGGATCCGGTGGATTGATCAACTCCGCCGAGACAGCAACAATACTCCTCCTATACCACGCTGTGGCGTCATGCCATCCTTCGTGGCCATGGTTCCGAGGCAACGCAGCGGCACTACGCTGGCTACGCGAGAAGATGATAAAGATGAGATGACCTACATGAATCAAAATGGACTTTTGCCTAAGAATCAATCTGTCTACCGTCGAGGACACTCGACAGAAACGGCCGTTCTGCGGATTGTCAATGACTTGATCGAATCAGTGGCCAGCGGCCGGATGGCTGTCATCTGCCTTCTCGACCTTTCGGCCGCCTTCGACACCGTCGACCACGGGATCCTTGTCGAACGACTTGAGCGTTCCCATGGAATTAAGAGGGCGGTCCTTGCGTGGATCCGCAACTTCCTGACTGACAGATCTGACTGTCAGTTGGATGGGGTCGACGTCAGGCCGGGTATATTGCGGTGTTCCGCAAGGCTCGGTCCTCGGACCGCTACTATTTGTCCTGTACACTGCTGACATCGGCAGGATCATTGATTCATTCGAATTTTCAATGCACGCCTACGCTGACGATGTGCAGGCTTATTCATCCTGCCAAACGTCCGACGCTGACAATCTTCTAACTCGGACCAAGGCCTGCATTGTGGCTGTCAGGACCTGGACTGATCGGAACCGACTCTCACTGAATCCGGCCAAGACCGAGTTAATGTGGATGACCACACCCACACCGCGGAGGCAGCACCTCCTCCACCGTTCCGAGTTGTCCGTCGACGGTGCGGTCGTCACTCCCAGTAGACAACTGCGTCTACTTGGGGTTCTTCTCGAATGAGACGCTTACGTTCGGCGGACATTTGGACACTACCATCCGTTCCTGTTACTATCACCTGCGCCGGCTAAGAGAGGTCCGTCGTTACTTGCCTACTTCTGCAGCGATAGACTTGGTTCGCGCACTAGTTGTCTCTCGGGTGGATTATTGTACATGTAACAGTGTGCTGTATGGACGGCCGGTCGGTCAACTTAATCGACTGCAGTCGGTTCTGAATGTCTCGGCACGCCTGATGTTCGGTGCCAGATGGAGCAGCCACGTAACGTCATTCCTAAGGGATCGCTTGCATTCGTTGCGGATCCACGAGCGTGTGGCGTTCAAGCGGCACTGGCTCGCGTTCCGTGCGCTGAATGATCCCCACTGCCCAACGTATCTCTCAGAACTAATCAGCCGATCTACGGCAGTACCACGTCGCTCCCTTCCCCGTCCCGGCGCCAGCAATCGTCTCGTCGTCCTCCCCTCCGCTCAAGACAGCGGGGCTACTACTACTACTACTACTACTACTACTACTACTACTACTACTACTACTACTACTACTACTACTACTACTACTACTACTACTACTACTACTACTACTACTACTACTACTACTACTACTACTACTACTACTACTACTACTACTACTACTACTAATAATAATAATAATAATAATAATAATAATAATAATTCAGATATTCGATTATTCACCCCTCATAATCGTCCATACATCAAACAATTCAAGCCATGGTCATGTCAAAGACAAGTTACTGAACAAAATACTATAAAATTTACAAAAAATTGAATATATCGTACAGCTTATGGCTGGATTAACGGGGTATAAAAATAGCTGCCACCGTCATTTTTGGCGGGAAAACAGCGAGTATAATAATGGTGATATACATGATTATTGCCTTTATATGCATTCTGTTGCCAGTTGACCACGTAATATTAACATTCATTGGGCCTAAAACGCGAAAATCTGCTGTGTGACTGCTGTGTTACTCTACGTTACATTCAAAACGGCAAAACGAAAGAATAATGCACTTTTTCCGTTTTTTAAATTATTTAGTTGTCTATTTATTGCCTCAGGCAATAGTTGTATTCAATCTTCACTAGATCACAGTATTGAGTATTCTGCTTGATATAATGCATAGGCCTAACAATATAATCGTTCTTTATCAAAAAGTTATGGCGAAAAATTTGTTTCGTGAAATTTTTCGAATTAAAGCCTTGTTAGAATCACTAATAATATCGAAACTGCTTCCAACGTTTTACCTCTGCCGACACTTCGTCTGATACGGTTTTTGCGGCAATGGGCGCTTTAACTTCAGATTACTGACTTAAAATGTGCAAAAAGGCTTATCAAGCAATTAATATTCATGGCTACATGGTTAGACTTCACGAGAAACATGCAGTATGCTGGTTGTAAATAAATAGTACTGTACATACGTGTAATATAATATGGGTATATGGTTAGACCTCACGTCAGTGGCGTAGCCAAGGGAGGGTTGGGCTTAAAAGCCCTATACTTGGCTGCCGAAAACAAAATATTTTTATTAGTTTCCATGCATTTTAAATTTATGGACGCGAATTTCTAGGTCAAACCTCCCTCATGGCTAGACTTAAAAGGTTCAAGTAAGAGGCGAGGACTTTTTTCCTTGTCACCTAAAAAACAAGAGGTTAAAACGTTTTTTGCTCGTCACGTACAAAAGTAGAGGCGATAACCTTTTTTGCTTGTCAGGATTTTGGCAAAGTTGGTCACGGTCAAAACCAAAACTCCCTTAAATCCTGGCTACGCCACTGCCTCACGTGAAACTTATACGGTTCTTAAATAAATAATACACTAGAAGCACCAAAATTTCAAACTACCTAATAAGTAAAGTAAAATCTCGTAAACTTCTACAGCGCCCCAGAAAGCAGCACAGCAGTAGCTGCTTATTCTTATGCGCTTAATCTTTCTTGAAATAGCTATAGGCAGGGTGGTTTGTCGGCCGGGCAAAGGTCAGTGTATCTATGAGGCGGCGGGTCAGGTTGTTGTTGCTATGGGGGAAATGACTTTTCGAATAGGAAGGTTTTAAGTTTAGACCTAAAGGCTTGAGGAGATAGTGAAGGAATTAGTCAGATTGACTGCTGTAGCAATTACTGTAAGTTGCAAACAGCCAAACAAGCATGTTTTAATACATGGGTAAGACATGGTCACATGGCTGCCCGTTGTCACCACTGTTGTTCAATATATATATATATATATATATATATATATATATATATATATATATATATATACAATTATACATATATTGAAGAACTGATAACAGAAGCACTATAAAAACTGAAAGATGCACTTCACGTGTTCAGCGTCGGAATGTGTGTGTCAATTGTGATGCCGACAATGAGGAGGATGATCAGGAGGAGAAGATGGGGTGGGTGTGAGGTGAGGAGGACGGGACGGATGATGACATTACCTATGACATAAGACATAAACTGAACAGCATAGACATAGTACATAGTACCTATACATCAGGGGTGCACAACCTTTTAAGGACGAAGGGCCACATTTTTCGGTCCCAAGACTCCGCGGGCCACATGCGCTTTTTCTAATGCAGAAGTGGTACGTTGACGGTAAACGTTGATAGCAATATTTAATATGGTTATGGATAAAATTTATTTCGACAGGACTAATGGAATTAATAGAATCTCTTATGAATACAATAAATCCAGTAGGAACAAATGAAATTGAAATGATTAGTACTGTAATTTTAATGTAGAATTGAAGGTCAAGGTCTTGTTAATCAAAAATACTATGACCATGTTCAATTATTAATTCATACAATTTAAAACCCAAAGGTTAACCGCCTTTTTATAGCCAATGGAGTTGTTGAGACTGAACGTCTTTAACAATCTTATTCATATTTGTGGCCGTCCACTTGTTGCAACTTTCAAAACCGAGCACTCAACCGGAACCTAAGAACATGTTTGTTCAATTTAATTACAGAATATGTTTGTTCACACAAGTATGTGCTTCCAAATAGTCGCGAATGCTTTAAAGTGGCCCCGACGACTTTATTGCTTTGATATTAGCGCTACAGAAGAAGTCATTCGTTCTAAGGGTCTAAGTCGCCATCAATTCAAGTTATTTATAGAAGAGACTAGCCTCTTACCATGGCATACCATATTATACAGCTGTGAGAGAGCAGAGGACGAATTTTAGAATGCTTTGTTTGAACTGATAGCAGAATTTCGTGAATTTCTTAAGAGCAAGGGCACAATAATAATAAATGATAATAACAAGGCTTAAAATGTAGCGCTAATATAAAAACAAGAAAACCTTCGGGGGCACTTTAAAGCCTTCGGGCCACTTTCTATTGAAATCCTGGAAACGTCCGCGGGCCACAAAAAATCGTCGGCGGGCCACCAGTGGCCCGCGGGCCACGGGTTATGCACCCCTGCTATACATGTATAGTGACTAACAGAAGGACTTCAATACATGGGTGCCCGCACATTAGGACAAGAGGAGCACCTGCCCCCCTAGAAAATGCAAATATCAATATTTCACAGTGAAATTTGAGAACTTTCCTAAAATATTAACCGTGACCATTGTTTTATAATGTGTTTGCCACCTCCCTGGAAAATGATTTATGTGGTAAAACCGTGACCATTGTGCTTTGCCCTCCTGGAAAAGTTTCTGTGGGCGCCCATGCTTCGACAGTGATTTTAGGGTTTGACAATTACATTTTTCAGCTTTGCAAAACATAAAAACTAGATATGTAACTGGATATTTTCTTAAATTAAAAAGTAAGGGAATATGGCATAACATTATAAAGAAAGGGTTCATCCATATAGTACGTACGCAAAAAGTCATATTTTCACCCCTCCCCCCGTTGCACATAGCTTATTTGCAACTTACAGTAATTGCTACCGCAGTCAATTTGATTGGTCTCGTTACAGTGTTGTAACTATTGAAATAGTCAATAGGCTACTATTTAAATACTATTCAAATAGTTCTAAGCTATTTAAGCAACTATTTTAAATAGTTAGCGAACTTACCTATTTAAATAGTAGTTATAAATAGTTTAGCACTATTTATAAATACTTGATGTTAAATAGTTCTATTATGTTATAATCTCAACAAAACCGCAAACTGACAGATTGAGTCAGTGATATAGCCTAGTACGCAAGTAGTTCTCACCACAATGGTAATTTATTTGGTGAATAACCTACAGTAACAGGTGACTGTATTACTGATCAATGTGATCATGCAGATAACTAGTGACAGTGTTTTTAGTCTTTTAATTCGTTTCATCACTCTTCTGAATTTTTGCATTTCTATAGCCTACTGTAGCACTAGCATTGTCCAATTTCAAACAGGGTATCAATGTTATAATATTTTTCTGGTCTATAAAACCTGTAATAGAAGAAACCAGCTCTCTTAAGCGCCATCTTATCTCTCGATTGATTTTTTAGACATTTGACAGATAATAGATTTCTGAAAGACTTTGTATACAGTGTCATTTCAAATGGCTCGTTAATTTTCGTGGCATTTCGAAATCTCTAGAAAAAAAAATTGAGACAGAATATATTGACAATTCTAGTACGGTTTGACACAGCAAAGATGGGGACACAAGAAAATGTGGTTTTAATTCATTTCATCACTCTTCTGAATTTTTGCATATCTATAGCCTACTGTAGCACTAGTCCTTGCATTGTCCAATTTCAAACAGGCCATGTTGGCCCACCCAATATTTGACTTGTGGCGCCCTCCATGCTTTTAGATTATAACATTCGCCAGTGATATATAAATGATAATAGTTTTCATTTTAACATTGAAAAATTAAATAGTATTTAAATACTATTTAAATAGCTGTGAACTATTGGCTATTGAAAAGCTATTTTAAATAGTGTTTAAGCTCAACTATTGACAATAGTATTGAAGTAGTCTAGTCAACTATTGGTCCCAACACTGTCTCGTTAATATTAGATAGTTTGAAATCATGGTGCTTCTAGTGTTAATTACCAATAGCCTATACCAGGGTTGTCCAAACTTTTCAAGCGGAGGGCCAGATTCCAATTTTGAACCTGGTCCGGGGGTCACTATAGAAGAAATCGCAATGTATTACATTCCATCACAAGAATAACAATTTTCAATTAACATTCTTAAAGTTTAATCGACTGGTTGTAGTTAAAATGTTACATTGTTGCAGTCATACTCGTACAATATTAGGCAGCTTGTCGAATACTTAGTCTTACAGGCTTGCGTAGAAGAGTTTAATGTTAAATCTGACATTGTTTTTGTCGATACAAATGCTCAATATTGGCACCTCCTGTCTACGCAGCAATTCTTATAATTCCACATAAGTGCTCATCCAGAAGAAGTGACCTCTGTTTAGTCTTAATGTTCTTCATTCTAAAAATCATCTGTTCGCAAAAGTGAGTGCTACCAAATAGACTCAATGTTTTTAAAGCTAGAGTCACTATGTTTCGGAATGTTTCTTCAGGAACATCTCGCTCGTAAAAAGTTAGCAAGTCGTTATGAATAAATTCGGCTTTCAAGTCACTATTGTTGTGAAAGTCAATGAGCTTCAGTTGCAATGAATCTGGAACGCCATTTTGATCAGCTTCAAATGGGACATTAACACACAAGAGAGTTCAGGAATATTATAGCACAACCTACCTTAGCGCCAGTTACTTTTGTATGAGATTATTAATATGTGCACTAAAATTCTGAAGCAATGAAAAGATTGATTGATTTATTAAAATTTTGGAAGGCCTCGGCGGGCCGGATTGAAGCCGTCCGCGGGCCGGATTGTGGCCCGCGGGCCGCGAGTTGGACAACCCTGGCCTATACCAATACTTAGTGAATAACCATCTTTTGGGGAAATTGAATTCTTTGTTAGAATCGGACGATGGAAATTCTCGGTTTATCCTATATTTAGCCTGAAATTTGTGTGTGGGTATTTCCAAAATGCTCATCGACCTTTGTCCTTTCTCTATTAGGCATAAACTAAGCGCACTCTGCTGCTATACTTGTATATAGGCCTAACCAGTGGCGGCTTAACAATTACGGTTTCAAAGTAGGCCTAAATCATATTAGTTACTGTCATTATAATAGGCCTAGGCTCATTCCTGATTTAGCCTAGTGTGATGGTGGTATGGATGTTTGGTGTTTGCGCTATAGAAAAGTAACAGGTGTTAATCTAATTAGCATAATATTTAAATGAGGTGCTGTTATTTTTTTATGCATAGAGTTGGTTACGATCAGCAGGCGACAGGTTTCTCATTGATGTGTGCCTGACGAATAAGAGGAAGATGACCGAAGGCATGGGTTCGGCAGATATACCAATCACCATGGACGGGAATTCGATTCAATGAATGCGAAATCTAGGCTTGGACTGGGCCGCCGGGAGGATTTGCTACGGTCGGCATTTTTACGTAGCTACGACAATGGTTTTTAGAATAATTCAACGCCTTTTAGAGCGGGGCAATAATGTCTTATATATATATATATATATATATATATATATATATATATATATTACAGTCAAACTGTGAAACTAGTGATTTCACGAAATCCCTAGCAAAGTTAGTGATTTCGTGAAGTCACCATTTCACTTAGTGATTTCATGAAAACGCTAAAAACTCTAGGGATTTCGCGTATTTACTGAAAAAGTGGGTGTGGCATACCACAATTTCATTAAAATCAATATCAGTCACTTAGGGATTTCATGAAAACACTAAAAACTTCAGGGATTTCACGTATTTACTGATAAAGTAAAACCGAAGTTTCAGTGAAACTGTGAAACTAGTGATTTCTGAAAAAATACTGAAGTTAGTAAATATACGAAATCCCAAGAGTATTAGAGTTCAGGAAGTCGGTCTTGTCTCCCTGCACTTCGACCAATATTATATATGCAATATATAGCAGGTAAGAATGGATCAGTCAAAGTATAGAAAAGAACAGTTAGGTTAACAACGATTGACACGTGACACCTGTATTATTAGTCTAGGCAGTGGTTGGTTGCAATTATTGAGCATCTAAGTCTAAATAGGCAAGCTGACCTGTCAATTCTACCAGTTAAGGTTTGAAAATGGCACAGTCTACGTAGGAGAGCTGTGAGAAAGAATTTAGGACGAAGTTATTTGAAAGGTATGAAGCCTGTCAGAAAGAGGTAGGGCCTAAATGTAAACTTGAAATATGAAGAAAACCGTAGTTATACTTCAATTTCTTGTGCATGTTAATAATAAAGTCGTAGTTAGGCCTATAAGCCTACTCCAATTTCTATATTCTCAATAGGTATGAAGAACTGACCTGTGGCGATGTGGAAATTGATTATGAAAAGAAAATCACCTGAAGACAGATCATTCTACTTCGCTACTATAGAAGACACCTATGACATCATTAGCAAAGCACACGTAGCAACGGGTCAAGGTGGCTGTGACAGGATGCTAAAACATCTTGCCAAAAAAATATGCCAACATCACGATTGAAGCTGTTGAACTTTTCACATCCTATATTGCACGTGTGTCAAGAAAAAAGAAAGCGTCCCAAAACCACCGGCGTTGTCATAAAGACTATTCTATCTAAAGAATTTAACTCTTAACGAAGTTAGTGATTTCGTGAAATAACTGAAGCACATTTTCAGTAAATACGCGAAATCCCTAGAGTTTTTAGTGTTTTCATGAAATCACTGAGTGAAATGGTGACTTCACGAAATCACTAACTGTGCTAGGGATTTCGTGAAATCACTAGTTTCACAGTTTGACTGTAACATATATATATATATATATATATATATATATATATATATATATTAGGGGTCTGTGGGTATACCTGTACCGCGGGTTTACCTGTACCTGACCCGTAGGCCTACCGTGGGTTGGGTATGGGTTGGGTAGACATTTTACGGGTAGGGTTGGGTACGGGTACAACAGTCACGGGTACGGGGTATACCCGTAATTAACCTGAAAATTTATGTATTTTATCATACCCGTATGTCAGGTTCACAATTTCACATTCATTTCACAGCAACAATATTAATTGACAGAATTATGTTCAGACTTCAGAAGCTCAAGCCAGCAGAGATGATATGCCAGACAAGAATGAAAATGAATTTGATAGGTACATCAGAATGTCATTTGATTGTGACAATCTGAGTCCGTTGCAGTTCTGGAAGGGCCAGGCTAATCGTTTTCCTAGACTTTCACAGATTGCCAGGAGTGTGTTTGCTATTCCAGCATCACAGAATCAAACTGAGCGATCATTCAGTGCTGCAGGGCATGTAATGACTGGCTTGCGTACCACATTAGATCCAGAACATCTCGATGAGCTGCTATTAATCAGGTCACATTACAAAAAACACATTGTCATTTGTCAGCAATCAATCTCTGTGACTTGCATGCGGAATGTACTGTAGGCCGTTGACAGTAGTGAGTTGAGTTCACTGCTTGTTATCTCCTTAGTATGCATTTTTTTAATGTATGCACAAAGTCTAAAACTCTAGGCTATATTTGTTTAATTGTGCTTGTAATTTTTATGCAAGACTGCTTAATTTTTATCTATTTTATTTCATACTTTGGCAAATTGGCAGTTGTCATCACAGACTCACAGTCCTTTGCCATTAACACTGCATTAATAACAATTCATTAAGAATAATTTAGTTTACCTTTGTAAAGTTTGTACCTAAAGAAAAGAATTTTTTAAGAACAATACTTGTCTACTGTTTAGTTTGTTTTCATATTATTGCAGTTAGCACTGCCTGTTGCAACAAAACAGACAGAAATTTAAGTAATTTCCCTTCTCCGAAAACACAATCCCGAGACGGGGTTTTGTATTGGGGAACGGTGTTTACATTTTACACGGCCCAACCACGGGTAGTGACGGGTACGGGTATACCCGTGGGTTGGGTCGGGTTGGGTACAGATTTTTAATGATGGGTTGGGTCGGGTCGGGTACAGTCTAACAATTCACGGGTTGGGTTGGGTAGGAAAAATGCTGTACCTGCAGACCCCTAATATATATATATATATATATATATATATATATATATATATAGGGCCTATATATATACTGTATATATACTGTATATATACTGTATATATATATAATATATATCATAAATATGTAAGTCAATTAGACAGAGGCCTATAGATGAATCTAAATGTAGCATTAAAAAACAAGTTAAATCAGAGTTGTCCATGGGTCAGTTTTCTCAACCCAAACCCAACCCACCAACTTTCCAACCCAACCCAACCCAAACAAAATTCATGTTTGCTGACCCAAACCCAACCCAACCCATACCGACCCGACCCGACGAAAATGTGAAAGTACAATCGCACTTTTTAAAATATACAGTAGGCCTACATATATTAATATAATAATATAATATAACAAGGTTTAAAGTGGTTCAGTAGGGACTGCCCTGTGTGAGAACCACTGTTGCTCCCTATTCAAACCATAGTCTGATAAACGCCCAACGTTTAACCCCTTAACTGGGTATTTAACTGTAACTCAATGTAAAATGGACGGATATATCCGGGTTCCCCAGTTAAGGCGTTAATTCTCTTGTAGCCAAAAGTTTTCAATATGAACCTCATTCAAGTACATAAAGAAAGTGTTTATTTAGCCTAACTACGACAACAATTCTGCGCTTTCGACAGCACCTGCTATTGCCATTTTTAGTGTATAATGTGCTGAAATATAACACCAAAAGTCATCAAAATATATGAAAAGATCTGAATAGTATGCTTGTTGCCCAGGGCCGAATTGAGACCCATGAGGCCCTAAGCACCTAAAGATTTCGCTCCCCTAACCCTAAGTCCTAGGCATATGTAATTCCAAATACTGTATGAAAAATGAAATGAATTTTTACTTTTTAAAAATTGAAGAAACCTACAGTAAGCTGGAAAACAATGTTTAACTTCGTATACTTTCACTTCATTTAGATTTGAAAGGTTTTCTCTTACTTTTTTAAATTGCAAAGTCTTTGATCAGATCTCAAAGTTGATGTTACGTAACACAACTGCTTCTATACATAGTAGAGATAAGGCAACCAACCTGCCTTTTGCATAGTTGTTCTAATGGAATTTCGATCAGAACAAAGCGACTGATTAATACATTTATTAAACTAGATCGCAAAATATTTGACTGAGAAACATAACAGGTAAAACTGTTGTGCCCCTTCCTTCATGGAGCCATACGCACGTGCTTAGTATGCTTAATGGTTAGTCCAGCCAGGGGCGTAGATCTGTGTAAAAAGGTGGGTGGGTCCAAATGAAAATTTTAAATTGTGCTGTCACAAAACAATGTTTATTGAAACAAGCCTTGCCAGTGCTCAGTGGTAACAATTCAATACATTATTATAATTATCATACTTAAACCACGTTGACCGAACTAAAGACCTAAAAATGACAAAATGGAGTCGTACGGATGCGAAAATGTGACGTCACGTTTATCCATAGAGCTAAATAATACCTAGATAGCCAGTCATACGCGAGGATAGGAAACATCGCAGGTCTTTCTGAGTTACATAATTGGGGGCAAAATAAATCTAGCTGTTCTCACTGCTTTACATAATTATCTCGCGAATAATAATAAACAATTCATCTCAAAAAGTGGGTGGGTCCATTGCCTGGCCGGACTGGAACTGCAGCCCCCTCAAGTTAATCCAGGCCCGCCGGATGGCACGTATAGACAAAAATTGATGAAATCTCGCTGGACACGATCATTTTTGACGGGCAAACATCTGGTAATAATAGGGATGCACAATTGCACGGCCTATTTGGCGCTGTGCGATCGGTTTCCGTCAGAACACCGAAGTTAAGCAACGTCGAGCGCGGTTAGTACTTGGATGGGTGACCAACCAGGATTCTGGCCGTGGTGCCGGCGGCCAACCAAGCCGTTCATCGCTTAGGCGTCGATAAATTGGTAGCAGCGTTAAGCTGCGAAGGGTAAAACGTGGGTCTAGAGAAAGTAATGGCAACCTACTCTAGATTAATGGCGCAAGCCACCTGCGTTGCTGCTTGCCTGGTAACCGGAGGTCAGCACCGGCCCCAACGCTCGAAATCGAGTATGGGACTACCTTTACCTTTTTACAATTGCACGTGCCTATTGACTTTTATACATTTTCGTTGCTACAGCCTGTAGCTAACCGTGTAGGCCCTAATATTAACATTCATTGCTTGAGGTTGACGACTTTCAAAGCAGAGACAGTGGGGTAGCGAGGGGACAGTGGGGGCGCACCGCCCCAGGCGCACTCGCTCCAGGAGAGACATTTCCGTTGGTGAACATACGAATGTAGTGGGAAGGCAGCGAGGATGTGCACCGTGCAGCAGTCAACAGTGCTATGACAGAAAACAGTTTTGAGGAGTTGTTGTCGTCAGAGGCGTAGCCAGGAATTTGTTTTGGGAGTATAATGTGATTAAGGGGTATAAATGTTAAAAACATTACCGATAGGAAAGTTAAAAAATACATTGAAAACTTTAAGGTAGTTAGATTTTTGGGGGGTATATTGATATACCCTCCGTCGCTATGACCCTGGTTGCGGTACATCCATGTGAGTTACAACACTGACCTTGATGCACTGGACCAGCTAGCAAAAATTCGTCCTCTTTGATGCTGGTTGAACGATATGCGCATTCGGCGTAGTCACGGGGGCCCCGGCCCCTATTAGTATCGGGACCGCTATTAAGATTTTTCCAAAACCTGTGAGTGGTTGAAGATAGGGGTACTACTAGATCGAGAAAAGCGCACCAGACAGCAGACTTTAATGCGTTTGGGGTGACAACCATGTATTTTTGCGTCTCGAAGTGCCCCCTATTTTGGAATCCTGGTTACGCCACTGATGTGCAGAATTGTTTAGCAAGACAATTCGATCGACTAATCAATGGTGCCCTATTTATATGCTGCACTCTTCCAAACAGTTTTTTGACGATTAAGTAGGCCTAGTTTCCAGTTGTTCAACAAAATAGTAAAAGTCCATGCACCTTATAGGCCTACTGCATAGCGTGCTTTTTTAAGGACAAAATTTTTTGTCTAATATTTCACGTAATATTAATTTTTAATCTCTTGCATGTTGATATGCCACTAAAAACACAACCTTACAGCAAATTTGAAAGAAATTTGAAAACTCATGCGCTAATGGGTTAATTAGTGTAGTTAAAAGTCTTGGTTTCGAAAAAAAATAAATATTTCAACTGTCAGGTGTCGTAGTAATATACCAAATTGAAGGTCTTTTTGTTCTGAACATAAATGATCTCTTGGTATTTTGTGTTTACAGTACTGGTTTCTAAGTTATTTTGAAATGTATGTGATTTTGGCGGCCATCTTGGAAATAGGTGGATATCGCCGCTCAGCCACCTCTGACCAACACCCACCATCGAAATTGTTATTCTACATACTTTTCTGCTTCCAGTGACATATGACACACCATTTCTTCATTAAAACTCACACGGGACACCACATGCCCCTTGACTAAACCGTTTGCAGTCATACCTGTATATGGCGATTTTCTGCTTAACATCTTCTTTGCAATTAAATTTCTCCTCGACATAGGAGAAACTTTCGACTGGTTCAATTGCTATAGGCCTATTCACTGGAGTTGGCTAAACTCTACAAAGGTGGGTGCTTACGTTCATTGAGTCAAAGGGAGCAATTGAAACCAGCGGAATTATAATGTACTAGCTGTTTACCCGTCAAAATGACAGGGATGCTTGGATATTTCCTATCCAGATTTTTGTAAATTACGGCCCCAAAAGAGCAAGGGGAGACAAGCGGCAATGGGGGGACACGTCATATTTTAGTGGGTCTGACTTTTGTTAGGACGCGTTACGATGGGGGGAGGGGTAAAAAACTGCCAAAATTCGCGTAACGTCATTTATGGGCGACTCCTTGTCAAGACTTTTCGGAAGGCGAAAGGGGGGGGGTCGGCCCGTTGTGACGTCATAATTTAGGGGTCTGACGTTTTGTTACGTCGCGTTACGTGGGGGGTCAAACAAGTGCCAAAATCGCGTGACGTAATTTATGGACGACCCCTAAACAGTAAACACATGCAGGCCAAAGCTTGGTCTGATCAGGTGTGGACAATGGAATTATGGAATGTAGACCGTTTAACCAAGAAAATCCAATCAAGCAACCACTGTTTGATTGAGATCTGTACTATAGCCCTGAATCTTGGCCCAAAAGAACGTTGCTCTCTTTGAGTCATGCAAGTTTTGCCATAACAACTGAAGTCCTACAGAATTGTTCAACAAACACAAATAAACTTATAAAATTATTTTTGACTTGTAAACACTTTTCTATTAGGGGTCGTCCATAAATTACGTCACGCGATTTTGGCACTTTTTTGACCGCCCCCACGTAACGCGACGTAACAAAACGGGGGCGCGGACATTCTCCCCTGGACATAATCCCCCCGAACATTATCCCCCGGTCATTATCCATATCCCCGGCAAAAATGTAATGAACAATGTAGGTAAATCAATATCATAGATCTTAATTTTTCCGCCAGTATCGCTTAGGGTTAGTGTTTCGTGTCTGGTTTATGGTGTGGGTAATGATTATATGACCCCGTACGGGTGCAATACACTGCTTTTCGTCAAAGTCCATAGAGGGGGATTATGCCCGGCAGTGTCATTTCAAAGGGTGTACCGGTGGATAATGTCCGGGGGATTATGTCCAGGGGAAAATGTCCTACATCCAACAAAACGTCAGACACTCTAAAATATGACGTCACAACGGGCTGACCCTCTTTTCGCCTTCCGAAAAGTCTTGACAAGGGTCGTCCATAAATGACGTTACGCGATTTTGGCAGCTTTTTTACCCCCATCCATCGTAACGCGTCATAACAAAAGTCAGACCCGCTAAAATATGACGTAACAACATCATTGTATTTTTTCCTCTCCAAAATATCCCTGACAAGCAAAAAAAGATAAAAGGTCATGACCTAATTTTTTTGAGTAACGTCACATTTACGGAACCTCCACCCCGTCGTCACACTTCATAACAAATGGCGTCAATGGCCCTTCAACCGCGTTACATAATTTATGGACGACCCTTACTTAACTGCTTCACTTTATTCAAGTACAGTTATATACAGTTACAGTTATTTGTCATTTTTCAGTTACAGTTAAAGTTTTAGTTAACTGACAGTTATTTTTCAGTTATTTTAGGTCTTCAGTTAGAGTTACATTTAACTATAATAATAATAATAATGATTTTAATAATTAATAATAATAATAATAATAATAATAATAAACCACTAATAATAATAATCTGCATAATAATAATAATAATTTATCCAGATATAATAATTTGAATGTGATTTTACTGTTTCAACTGGCTAACCCCACCTCGTCCAAACTGTTCCATTTAACCATCTGCATTCAATAAAATTTTTTTTATCTTGGACCAAGCCTCTTGAAACCGTTTGCATTTGTGGCCTCTTGAGCCTCGTCCAAACTGTTCCATTTGTCCAAAGAATTGATCAAAATTTTCAATCAATCAATCAAACCCTCTGGCGCCAGTTTCATAATGCCCAGGGCATCAGCAATGTAAAGGCGATCGTATGGCACATCTACTTTCCCAGTCATTATTTTGTATGTTTCTATCAAATCTCAACTCATAACTCATAACTGAGAGAGAACACTGACCCATTAGAATGATTAGTGTTTCATCCAATTTGGTTTGTGTTTAGAATGATTAGTGTTTCATTTGTCCAATTTTAATTGACAATAGGTAAAGTCGCTGAAGTTGGTCGCAGTTTCAAAAAGTTTGTGAAACCCTGATATAGGGACATAGATTTAATTATTCACATATGGTGTTAAAATGAGATGTTACATTATTGAGGTTTGACTGTACGACTGTTTGCTTTAGCGACAGGCCAAGGCTGAAGGCGTCAAATGACGGTTGTTGTTTCGTAAGGATCATATGAGCAGGGTCCTTGATCTGACGATTAACCATTGCTATAATAACGGACAACGCCGACCGATCGCTGTTTAAGACCTAGATTACTGCCTGCGGTTGTCATGTTGTCGATGGCGTTGTCTCCGTTGCTCGTGGTCGTGACGGTGGTCGTCGTTGGGACGACCAGGGACGTCGGGGCCGTTAGGTTTCGCGGCCAACCGTGGCCTCAACCGGCGAGCGTCTCGACCAGTTCGGAGGCCCTGGTCGTCCTTCGAAACACGTTTCAGTTCCGTGCGTCCGGGTCGACCTGCGACATCCTGTACGAAGCTTTCAATCGCTACTACAGGATCGTCTTCGACAAATTCACGGTTCGGAGGGGGAAGAAGGGGCTCCTGTTCGTGCCCGCAGCCCAACGGCTCAGCTCCCTCAATGTCGCCGTCCAGAACCCCTGCGAGAGATACCCGAGTCTCGAAATGGACGAGTCATGTGAGTTATTTTTCGAAGTAGCTCCGCTCCGGGTCTACCCAACTCGTGACCCAAGGCCATGTCAGGCTTCGGTATCATTCAAGAACGGCCATGCCATCGACAAAATGACGGCTGTTTGCCATGCTGTGTTTTTTTCTCACAAATTAAAGCACTATATATATATATATATATATATATATATATATATATATATATATATATATATATATAACAATATATATAATTTAAATAATTAATTAGTTATTACTATAAGGCTTCTGTCCTTTTGTTTGTCCTTTTGTTTGCTTTGGTTTTGATTTTAAAATGGGGGTATTTATGAAGTTTAATTTGCTTTGTGTGAAGGTTCTTTCCAAAGGAGTATCGTTAGACATAATCACTAAATCTGGGCATTGATTTTATTGTTTTTTTAAAGATGACCTCTCTGTATCACAATCTGGAGCCACATTGACTGCCCCTGCAATCTGGGGAGCACTTCGAGGGCTAGAAACTTTCAGCCAGCTTATCTATTTCGGCAATGATGGCTATGTAAGCTGTGCAGACTTTCTTCATTCTGTTATTTAGTTATTTCTGTTATTTCTTCATTCTGTGAGCAGCAATGCCGTTTGCATTTTATTTCATCTAGATGTTTTTTGATTATGTGCAAAATACTGAACCAATGGTCAATATTAGTCAATGGTTGTTTATCTGTAACTGGGTTTCAATTTTGTTTGGGTTTCTTTCAGCTGAAATTGTGTTTATTTTAGTTGCAAATCAATTCAACTGAGATCTCAGATCAGCCGAGGTTTCCGTTGGAGAGGCATCTTACTTGACACATCTAGGCACTTTCTGCCAAAAGAGATCATTTATCAGAATCTGGTAGGTTTGACCTTTTTGACCTTTATGGGGCACTAATATTGCAGAATTCCTAAACATCATACTTCTCAACAGAGTTTACATTTGGTGGTATTTCAATAATCTTGACCTTAATCCCATGTAACTCAACAACCAATTGGCAGAGTTAGCAGTTGATCAGGTTAAATTTACCTGGGTTAAGGTATTACAGGTACACTTTGCATGACCAGCAGGTTAGGAGGGTTGGTCCACTTAGTTCAAGTGATCAGAAAATCAAAGATCTTGAAAACTTAAAGAGCCCCGACTGGCTATAAAATCCAGTAAGTAGAAAATGAGCTAATTGAGTAATTAATCTTGTTGTTTTCTAGTAGAATTAGCTGGGTTATAATTATAACTGGAATTAGCAAAATATTAGGACTGCGGATATTAATGATTAATTAATCAATTAATCATTAAAATTTTTAATCCATTAAATTTTCTTTAATCGATTAATTTGTTGATTAAATTTTAATATTTTGTAACTTATTTACTTGAATACCTACTTAGCTTACTATATTTCTATTTTGTTCAGACAACAATGGCAAGTAATGAAAGCAATGCTGCAGTTAAGCATTTAAAGGAGAGATGAGCAAGCACTTTTGTTTTGTTTTTAAGCTAACTGCAGATGGCAAAGTAGACTATATGCAGAGTTGCAATGCAAGGAGATCAGTCAACAGCTATATGTAATTATTTTAATAGAAATTAATCTATTAAAAATTTTCCGATTAATCGAACAAGAAAATTTTAATCGTTACCAGCCCTCAAAAATATATAGGGTAATTAATTACAATGAGATAGTTTGCTAATTAATTACAGTTAGGAATTAAATCACCCTTAAATGAAACCCATATATAAAATGAGTGTTGGATTTGAAGATGCTCTTCTCGTTGCTAGGATGCAATGGCCTTCAATAAGATCAACGTCTTTCATTGGCACATTGTGGATGACAATTGGTTCTGGCTCTGTTGATGTATGATGCAGTTGTTACAGTCTTGTCAATTTAGAACTCTATCAGAGTCATTCATTGATCTCCTTTTTTCCAGAATAAATGAGCAATCTAAGCTGCGCTACTGTGCACTGGCGAGTTTACTCATCGATATCTGAGTTATGGAAAAATTTAGTTATTTTATTTAAAAGATAATGCAGGTTGGCATCAGAATCAGTAACAGTTCTACCACTTTCGGTTCTGGCTCTGTTGATGTATGTTTTTATGGCAATCATGATGCAAAGTTGGAGTTGTCGAAATTTCGATGCGGTTGTACAGTCTTGTCAATTTAGAACTCTAAGACTGACTTGCTCACCATCAGCAGTGCAGTCTGAATGGATATACACCAGTTGCACATCTGTGTTACTAAATTAATCAACGGCATTCATTGATAAATCAGATTGGTTTACCTTTATCTTACTAACAACAAGTTTGCAATGTTGACGTGTTGTTGAATAGGAAAACATTGAATAATCTATGAGCAAGTAATCTTGTATTTATTCCAAAATAGTTTTGGATTAGCCAATAACGACAGGATATGGATGATTTGCTTTAATGAAAAGTTCGATACACAAAATTTAGTTATTATTTGAATGATGATTGTTGTTGCATTGCATGATATAAAGGCTAACTTACTAAGGGAGAGGGAACTGAGTTAAAGCAATTTTTAAAATTCTTATTCAATTTTAGTAGTAATTGGTGGTGATTTTATTTACTGTGACATACCATTTGTTGCAAAATTAGAAAACCAACTTACTTACGTAATTTCAGGAGCTTATGCCTTTATGTCATAATTTATAGGCCTATTAGGCCCTATTATCAGACGGTGGTGGCCAATGGTATACACCAGTTTTAATAAAGCTAGTTTTGCAACTTTGGTGATGTAAATTAGAATATTTCTAACGCTATTTTGTGTGGGTTTCAAAATTTTGCACACACACAACATTGTTTTTTAAAACTCGGCTCACGAGTTTTTGATCTTGCACACGAGCCAGCAATCGTTAGAGGGAACATTGGCGCTGAGTAATATAGTTGGATTAGCCCCCAAATTTAGTTATTATTTGAATGATGATTGTTGTTGCATTGCAAGGGTGAGGGCTGATGTAGTGATTGGTGGTGATTTTATTTACTGTGACATACCTTTTGTTGCAGGGAGCTTATGACCCTTATACGCATGTATACACCCAGGGTGATGTGAGAGATGTCATCGAATATGCCAGGTGAGAGTTGGTAACTTTTTATGCTCTAGAATTTGCCCATACGGCTTCTTTCTTAACGATTGCCTTGAGAATTGAAACTGCCAAGAAGAATGTCCAAGAACAGTTTATCCCAGCTGAGCTTAGTTTTTCTCAGTTCTGTGGACTTTTTCTGTGGACATTGGAGCTTGTGTGTGTGTATAATTCCATTCAACCATGTTTGTTAATCTTTACATGTTCTAGAAATTTGTTTGCAACATTTAAGTTTTTGCAGCCATCAACAGTTTTTATTGGAGTAGAGCTTGTTGTTGTATATGACAGCTGTATTCTTGCAAATTTCTAGATAAATGCATAATAGGAAAATTCAAGTGCATCATCCCTGTTTGCTTTTTCATTCAGGCCATTCCCAATCTTGGGGCAATGCAATAACCTACTTACTGACTAAGTGTTATTCTGGAGGTCAGTTCAATGGTAATTACGGTCCGATAGATCCGACTGTTTCAATGACATACCAGTTCCTAGATTCATTCATCAAAGAACTGAGTGAGGTTTTCAAAGACCATTATTTACATCTTGGTGGAGATGAGGTCAGCTTTGATTGCTGGTATGAAACATTTCAACCTTTTAACCTTTAACCTTTTTGCAGTAGTAAGATTTTTATTGAAATTAAAACTCTTCCAATGTTCTGGATTATGTGGTGTAGTAGTTTATTTATATATCACTGGTTTAGGTAAATTACTGCCTGTCAGTGGTTGCTGATAACAGGTCATAATAGACAAGGAAACTAGGCTAAATAATCATAAAATAATTTATGTTCTTTTTTTTCTTGAGTCCTGTGTAGAAAATATTTTAGTGGAAATTTTGGCCACTCTTTGTAGGAGACAAAGGACCTGACAAAAATGCCTAAGCCTTTTGCATAGAGTGTTCAAGGGATGTGTAGCTATTCCAAGTGGCAGCCATGATCCCATCTATTTTCGGCTTCCTGCTGCCAGTAGAGCCAATATATCATGCAATATTATTAGACAATACATTGAATTAGCAGCTAAAATGATATTTCAGAATTTGTGCAGTGTTGTTAGTGCTTGGTCTTGTGCTTGGACTTGTACTGTGCTTAAGTACCAAAAAGCAAGTGCTTGTGCTTGGCATTGAAGGTTGAGTACTTGTGCTTGTAGTTATTATTATTATTCCAGAACAATTTATATAGCGCTGTACACATGGTTTAAAATCCAAAATCAAAAGTGCTTTGACAACGCTGACATGTCAATGTAGTTGGCATTGAGGATTGGGTACTTGGACTTGTACTTGGCCTTGAGGGTTGAGGCCTGCAAGTACAACATTTAATAACAAAGTTACCAATTTTGCAAATTAAAGCATTAGTGCACGTATTAGTTATATGCAGAGGCCAGAGAGTAAATAAGTAAAAGTCTTTGGGTCAGTATTACTGCAGTCTGGAATCAGGTTTCAGTTTTAAGATTTGGTCTGACAATGTTAGTTGAAAGGTGCGGTAATTTTGAACTTAAGCGAAAAGGTTGTCTATTTGAACATTTACTTGTTCTTGCGTGTATTGTACTTGTGTGTTTGAATGTAAAGTGCTTGGCTTTGGCCTTGGACTATGAGTGCTTGGCCTTGTGCTTGGCCTTGTGCCTTAGGTGCTTGTTAACAAGACTGAATTTGTGACAATGCATTTGAAACTCTATGAGGAAGTTTTGTAGCAGGTTGAAACAATTGCCATAAAAATTATTGTACCAATATTTTGGTTTGTGACATGGTACGGTATTAATGCAACGATGTGTACAGGAAGAGCAATCCAAATATAACTGAATTCATGAAGAAGATGGGATTTGGTAGTGACTACAGCAAACTGGAGAACCATTATATGGCAAAGTGAGTTATATGAACATAATAATAATAATAATAATAATAATAATAATAATAATAATAATAATAATAATAACAAGGTTAGAATGGTTCAGTGAGGTCTGCCCTTTGTGAAAACCACTATGTTGATTAAAATATATTTCTGTAACACGGATTCTCTCCTGGGCTCTGGTTTTTATCAAGTATTATTCATAGGAAAAACATTTAGGATAATTAGTGGCTTGATGGTTTTGGGATTACTTTGCATTTGCAGGCGTGATTTGAGTTGCATGCAACTGTCAGAAAGCAGAAGAGTGAGTTTCAAGTCTTTTATGCGATCTTAACAAGAAAGTCAAGAATACGTGTATCATCCACACGTGTAAATACATGTTTAATGCAGGTTGGCTGTATTTTGTTGTAGGTTGCTGGAAATTGTTGATGGTCATAAAACCGGTGCTGTCGTCTGGCAGGATGTTATTGACAATGGAGTAAAAGTATTGTCATTTATTCTGTTCAGATTCATTGATTTGAAGATTTAAGTATCGGACGCTAGTTAATCTTTACTTCACTGTCATCAACAGATTTCTTTAACATAACAGTATTAACCCCTTTACCTTTACTAGTTTTCTGTAAAATAATGTAGGCTGTAAATGTAAATACAATATTATGTTAACCCGGTAAAGGAGTTAAGTTGGTGTTTTAGAATATTATGAGACAGATAACATATCCGAACTACCCTGTTGACTTAACCACCACCTCTTATATTGCTTCATTTGCTAAGCAGTGAACATGGCTGATACCATAGGCATTATGACAGTGGCGCCTTAGAAGTTGATTGATTGATTGATTGATTGATTGATTGATTGATTGAAGCCAAGGTCTGTTTTTAGCTGCATCCTGATACGGTAGTTGAAATTTGGAGAGACAAGGAGCAGGCGGAGTTGGCAAAGGTCACAGCATCTGGTCTGAGGGCAATTCTCTCTTCACCTTGGTACCTTGACTACATTGGCTATGGAGAACAATGGGAATCCTATTACAAATATGAACCAATCAATTTCAATGGTTTGTTTCTTTGTATTTCTGATTACTGATATACCAGTTAGAAAAAATCAGAACTGGAGATAGTTTTGATGATGATTCGTCTAGTGTACTGTTTACCTTGCTGTAATGCTGGCCATAGAAGTAGTTGATGGGCAAGAAAAGTGGCTGTTAGAGCCTTTAGAAATCTCTTCAAAAATTATTTTTTTGTATTTTTTACAGTAATCAGTCAGGGTTCAAGAAAAAATATCCATCATTTTGTAAATTGAAAATATATATATACAAATGCAACTGTAGGTACTGAAGCTCAGAAGGCTCTCGTGATTGGTGGAGAGGCGTGTTTGTGGGCGGAGTATGTGGATGCCACAAATGTCGTATCTCGTCTTTGGTAAGTAATTTTGGAAGACGGTAATTAGCATTTTAGTCAGTTTGGTTAATAGTCAAGACAGAATCAATGTTAATTCACTGAATGAATGGCTGAGGCATGCCAAGGCTTTTGGTGGGCTTTATTTTTTAAGCCTGGTTTCTATCAAGTGTTTAGCACTGAAACCTTTTGGTTTTGTTTCACATGAATATTACAATGATATTCTACATAGAAGAGCTATATGTTACAGGCCCAGGGCGAGTGCTGTAGCCGAGAGACTTTGGAGTCCAAAGACTGTCACAGATATGAAATCGGCGTCATCGAGAATCGAGGAACACAGGTGTCGTATGGTCAGGTGGGTACAAGCCGTTGCAGGTCATTTTGATTCGGTGGTTGTGATACTTATATACTTTGAATTGTGGTCATTGTTGGACGGTGTATTCATACAAAGCAGCCTTAGGCAATTCCAGTGCTGTTCTTACCAAGGCTAGCCTATGTAACAAAGGTTTGCATAGTGTTAAGAAGGCAATGTCATGAATACAGTCAAAATCAATGAATTCCAGAACAGTTTGACCACTATATCATATAATTTCAGATCAGTTATATCAATCATGCTTTTGCTGTCTAATAGCACACAATTTTTACTGTTCAACTGCTACATAATAATAATAATAATGTGATTATAAAGAGGTTTAGGAGGCTAAGTAAGCATGTTTGGAAACCACTGTAGTAACTCTCCATGTTCAATAACCTAGTTTTCCAAGATAAAAATTTAATTCATTACTGTTTCAACTGTCACTCCGCCACCTCGTCCAAACTGTTCCACCTGTCCACAGCCCTTGCGCTAAAAATAATTTTCTTTCTTAGTCCCACCCTCTGCTTAAACAATTTGCATTGGCCCTCTCCGACTGGGTTAGACTATCATAGAAAGATTGTTGGGTATATTATTATTATTTTAGACGTGGAATACATGCTGAGCCGGCTGTTGGTCCTGGTTTCTGCCCTTATGAGGCCTACGCTAGTGGAGAGTAATTCACACGTTTGGCAACTGTGAATCGCTTGAAATTTCCATGCCATCAACATTCATATTGGTGATAACTCTCTTTAACAATTGTTTAGTTTTTCATTTATGATCGTGCTGTCTCGATATTTTGGGGTGATATTTGGTATCTTCTGAATAAAATTTTAATTTTGTTGTTGCATTTTAACAAGTACTTTAGTATATTTTGACTTTTGTTTGAATTGATTTTGGTAAATGTTGTATGCAAAGGATCAAAGCTGTTATAAACTATTTTTCATGATCTCTATTTGGGTCATGTCTGTGGTTGTAATTGTTTGGTGTCCAGTGAAGTTATTAGTATTTACAATTTCTGTTCTGCACAAAATTAATGGATGATGTATTTCATCATACTGTCTGTAGGTGTCATATTTTGTGACTTGTCAACATTGAATGCAGGGATAATTTCTTTGTACTAAAATGAACTGAATTACAACTTTATTCATGTCATTGAATGCAAGAATAATGTCTTTGTACTAAAATTAATTGAATTGTAACTTTATTCATATCATGTAATCACTTGAAAAACAATATGTTTATGTGTATTCTGCCAGCTGATGGGCATAGCAATAATTTGCTGGGGTGGGTTCCTGTTGTACTTTTCATTGGTAATACCTGGGAAGGGATGTGGGGGCTCTGGCTGCTAAACAAATTTGGGTTACATTAGATTTAAATCGTGAACCCTTCAGACTATATTACTGCTTATAGGGCAATCATCCCTAACCATCCTTGAAAAAAATTTTGTCCTCTTTGCACAGGTCACATGACCATTTTAGACCAGAATAGGGGCCCCGGCCAATCTGTCTGCATGCAGCCATGCTAGGCAATTTTAGTTTGTATTAGAGTTAACTATGCTGAATTTTTATAAGAATGGGTCAGATATTTTCAGATTTAATGATAGAATTGCAGAAGACCTCTTGGTGAGGGTACCAAAATGGGGCTGCCATTGGTTTAGTCCAACTAGAGGGCTTGGGGAGCATTGTAAACTCCCCCAGTGGGTTCTGGGCCTCAGTAGTTTTTGAATAATATCAGAGTCAAATCGTGACCTCTGGTTTAACCTTAATTGGGATTTATTATAGAGTGGCTAAAATCTGTAATATAATTAAGTTTATCCATTATGTCAAGAATCACTCTCCTCAAATAAAAACCTTAACAGTTTTTTCACAAATTTCAGACTGGTCTGAACCTAAATGGGGCCATCCCCATCATCTATGCTAATGGGTTTATAATAATAATTACTTTATGATATACCATAATGATTAACAATGTAGTTATCTCTTTGCATTCCTGCCAGTTGATGTCATTGCCAGTGGCATAGCCAGGATTTCAGAATATGGTGTACTTACAATATTTCCGGCCCAAATGTCTCGACAAAAAAAGGTCATAGTTTCAGGCGCTTTAAAGTCTGCTGTGTGGTGCACTTTTCTTTATCTAATACTACCCCATACACCCTCCCCAATTAGTCACTGGTTTTGGACGAATCTCACAACCAGTCCCGATCCGAAAAAGGGGGCCAGGCCCCCGCTGTGTCCCTCCCGTGGTGATGCCAATGTCAATGATAGCTTAAATACACTCACAAAATTTCGGTAGTTTCAAGTTTATTTGTACATAATCAAAGGTGATAAGGTTTCAAATGGGAAAATCCACATTGGTTCATTGATAAACATTGTATCGCTGTCACAGTCACTATTTAGCGTTTCTTTCCCTTTGATGATCCATTCTTTGTCCTGTTCTTTCTTGCTATTTGATGAGCCTGGAATGATTTCTTCTGTGCAAGAACCTTCCTCTCTTTTAGAATCTGCTCCTTTGGTTTCAGTCTGTCTCTTGCTCCTACTTTACCAGTACCACCAGCGCCGCTTGCAGCCTTCTCTTCTGTAATTGAAAATGTCGTTTACATAGAAGTTGACGAGTATTCTGTAGTAATGATTGCATATGTGGGATTTTAATAGTTCTAAAGTTCATCAAGGTTTTAATAAATTTGTTACACTTCACCACATACCAAAATAACCAGTCATTATTACATAACAGCAAACTAGCCTTGGAAACTGGCTATAGCACAGCTCGGTTGTGCATGGGCATAAACCTCTATTTGGCCTCTAGGCTCAAGTGCTGCACTTTCTCACAGCCTACCATAGAGAAGTGGAAGGTATAGGGGTTGGGCCCCCACTTTTTCATTCAAGTTCACACCAATGAGGCTGTGGTAAACCAGTATTTTACACTTCAATTTCATTAGTACAGACTTTTATTATATCTGATAAAAAGATTAATATCCACAGCACTCTTAAACTATCAGCACTTAATCCCAATGTCTCTCTCCACAAGATAAACCTTTGGTCTCCTACTGGCTCAAAACTATATCATTGAGCTTTCACGAAGAGGCTCATGAAGAGGTTCACTGTTTCTGTCACGTAAAATATTTGAAACGAGCCAAAAACGAGATTTTACTCACTCTGAAAGCGAAACCTTCTCTCCGCTCCCTGCTTATTGTATACTGCTCTCTTTGGTCGGAAAGGTTCATTGTCATCACCGTCGTTGTTCTGCATCTTATTCTTGTCAAGCCACTTTTTGTAGCTATTTAAAATCAAATGCAAAAGCATTTTTTAAAACAGCAAATGAAAAAATCAGATCAAAAATCCTAAAATGGTCATCAATGCCTCTGTTTTGAAAGTTTTTTGGCTTGAAGTGGCATGCCCACGTTACACCAGTGCTTAGGGACAGGCTTCATTGGCTTCGTGTCACGGAGCGCATAGCCTACAAGTGGTGTTGGCTGACTTTTCGCGCTCTTCGGGACCCCGCCTGCCCCAATTACTTGTCAAGCCTGGTACGGAGACAATCGACGACTGGGTGCCATTTGCAGCTGAGATCCAGCAGCTGCCACCAGCTGTATGTTCCTCCTCCGGCCAAGACTCCGAAGTTTGGCGAGCGTTCAATGACTCGGGGAAACCCACTTCTGTGGAACGCGGTCCCTGATGCCCTGGTCGGGGTTACCTCTCCAGAGACGTTTGCAAAAGACCTAAAAACATACTTGTTTACAAGATCGTATGACATTACATACTGTTGACTGTACAGCGCTTTTGGTTTTGGCTCATGGCTATGTTACTGCGCTTCATAAATTGTAATAATGATAATAATAATAATAATAATAATAATAATAATAAAAACTATTTCAAAGAATCGTAAACTCAAGCAAAGCTCTCTGAAAAGCTTTTTTGATAAATTACTCAATGATGAAATAATTTTATAATTACAGGTTTTTCTTGACTTTGATCTTCTTTTCTGGTCGTTTGAGTTCATTTTCATGCACAAATTTCTTTTTTTTTCTTGACCTGAAAATTACAAAAACATTTAGAAATAAATTTATATTTCCAATATGGATGCATTAGCTACATGAAAAATATTAAAACTATAACTTCTACACTATTTCCCAAGTTAAATTTTAAATAATAATAATAATAAACCTGATATAATTTCTATATGCAACATTTATCAAAACAATTCTTACTAAGAGCAAACAATAACACAGATCTGAACAACAAAGCAAACAATAAACTTCTCAAGTATCATGACGGCTGTATTGCTGACTTCAAAAACCCTATCAACACCACTTGTGAAAAGAGGATATAATTTCACAACTCACCATACAAGGTGATTTTTATCGCTGCCACTCCTAGCCTCTCGAGGTGCGGATCCAATATCAAAGCTGTTTGACTCGGTGTTCCAGATACTTAGACTGTCATCTCCACCTCCCCACACTTCATCAGCAGCAGCCGCATCGGACTTCCAGATACTGGCGCTGTTTGATTCGATGCTGCTTAAGGCCTTAGCCTCGATAATCAAAGATCCTTGGTGAAATTTTGCAGAATTATCGCTGGTCTCACACTTTTGCGATTTTTTCAAACCATATTTTGACGATGCTGATTTCGGCTGCTTTGGGGCCGGAGGCAAAGATGCCCGCTGCTTTGATACGACAGTCTAACAAAACACAACAGTGGTAACACAAAATGATGAAATATCAATGACAGGAAATAATGAATCAAATAAGAATTCTAACTAAATGTCTTGGAATCAACAAGGAGTATAATAAATTTTATAAGAAATAGGCATTTTAAGGATTTCACCACCACCTCTGCTTATAAATAACACTGAAATAACTTCATTTTTCAAATGTCTCACATGAATTACCTCACGCGGTTTGTAATTTCTGATTTCTTCCAGCATTGCATCATGTTTTGCCTCAAGATCACTGCCTTGATTTCCTAGAGAAAAACATTAAGACAACCTCAGAAAATAGGCAATTCTATGGCCTAATGCAAAATGTATTTATTTTGGCTTTTTAGTGTTCATTGTCTCATCATCCTGAAAAATCAAAAACAGAACTGAATGAATTGTCATGATAAGAATATTCAGCATCAAAAAAACTGAAAAAAACTCACCAAACATTGGATGAAATCCCACAACCAAACTTGCCATTTCCTTTGATCTGCGGATACTTTCGGATGATGGACTCACCCTCGTCCTGCAGTATCTCTTGAAAGCATTCTGAGCCGCTCTGTCAATGTTTTGCTAAAATTTACAGAAATCTACAGCCTTAATGAATAAATATAATTTTCTCTCACAAGAAGATTCCAAAGATTATAAAGTTGCATAATGAAACAGCACCAACTTAACCATTCCAATGTATTCCTAACAAGACAAATTAGAAAAAAAACTGTTTTCCCAATCCACTTACAATTTCTGTCTTTTCATGCAAAAATTTAAGCTTCTCTCCTTGATCATCTATGATTGGCTGTGGAATGCGACCACAAAGTCCATCTTCTGAAAATAATCAATAACTGTATTGATTAAAATAAAATAAAATTTATCCATGTTGATTTGTACATCAATTCATGACAGAGTGCAAGAAAAAAATCACCATCATCATCATCATCATCATCATCGTCATGGCAGTTTCTTAAATGCATCACTCTAAAGTAAATGATTAGTTTTATAATATTACTACAGCTACTACTATACACTCACAACAATGCACAACTGTATCCAGACATTGAAGTCTTAAGCAGATCTTTGCTCAAATTTAAGTGGTTACATGATAGCTGATCGTGGCCATCTTAATTCCATCAAATTGTCTTCAAGAATTTAAACAAGAATACTTTTTTAAAAACACATATTCTGACCTTGGCTTACTGTGCCAATCTGTGCAAACTTCATTGAACGACCAAGAAACAGATGCAGATCAATGACATACGACATTTCTTCCGGGCAGATGATAGAGTATGCACAGCCCAACCGACCGGCCCTGGCAACGCGACCTGAAAGCCCAAACCGTTCAGTCAGGTCAATCAGCCAAAAACATCAACAGTCCTTATTTAATCCAGCAACTTCTATAGCACCATCATTGCAAAGCTGAGCACCAAATCCAGGCAATTGGCATCTATCAGTAATTGTGAGTAGAAATACATAGTTAAGACACTCACCAACTCGATGAAGAAAAAGTTTTGGCTTGTCGGGAAATTATAGTTGATGACATTGTCGAGGAGAGGAATGTCGATTCCTCTCGCGACCGCGTCAGTCGCAACCAATAATGACGTCCTTTTCTGACGAAACTTTTCGATATTGATGACTCGTGCAGTCTGATCCAAAGCACTGTAGATGTACGAGCAACTCAGCCCAAGCTCTGTTGCGATCTATGGTTTTAAAAAGAGAAAAATGTTTAAAAGATGACGAAAACCATTGTAAGAAATCAAAACCTACTTCAGATAGATACAAGTTCCCCAAAGACAACAAATATTAAGCAAACATAATAATATAGAGGACAAGAACTACCATGTTGATATATTCCACTTGATGAGTTGTTGCAACAAAGACAACGGTCAGCTCGTCCTGTTTGACAACATTCTTCAATAAATGCATCAGGAGTGCTGTCCGATTATCAGAACGACACATCAAAAAAGCCAACTGTTTAAATAAAAGCAATCAGTTCATATAAATGATCAGATGTATGTCACATATAAGCATTCACTTACGCAAAGTACAAGCAATATGACAAATAGCATCTCAAATAAACAATTCAAATATAATCCAAAAAATCATAAAAGTAATAAAAATGTACAGTAATTGAACTTTTATATGGCATCTTTTCTGTGAATACTGAACATTTGTAGAATCTTAGTCGTTTCAAAAAGAGCTCCACAGAATCAGCAGAGGCTAGATTAAAAAAACTGCTCAAAACAAGAAACAGCTTTAACCAAAGACACTATAGAAAGAAATAGTAAGTAAGTAAATATGATCTCACGAGTTTATACTGCAGTAGCTGCTTATTTTTAGATCTGTGGTCTAAATTCAAAATAGCCATATTGCCAAACGGTGGGGTGAGACAGTCAAAAACCAACAAATTCATCAAATCCAAATAAGTCCATCAACAACACAATGTAACGCACGCTATTTCCGATGCACAGACAGAAATTCTCAACAATAAACGCACATCCGAATCATCAAAGCAACTAAAAAGCATCAAACCTTCAGGTCGTGGCTTAGCTTTGTATCAACATCGAGTCGTATAAGCGTCGGATTGTGAAGGCCGGCTTTGGCAAAGTCCAACAGCAGCTTCGGCAGCGTGGCAGAGAAGAGCAAGGTCTGACGAGCGGTCGGAAGGCGATGCAGTATTTCGTGCAGCTGCTCTTGAAAGCCCATTTCAAACAGTCTGGCCAAAGGCACAACAACAGTTCAATAAGGTCACATTATTATTATTAGTAGCAGTAGTATTATTATTAACTAGACAATTTATATAGCTCAATAAGCATGGCAAAAATGGCCAAAGACAGGAGCGCTTTACAATACTACGTATTGTAAAGCGCTCCTGTTGCGTTGCTGTTGTAAAGCGAAATACTCCGATGGTGAATAGATAAGTCTTAACATGCATACTTTAAATCAATCGATTAAGACATTGGCCAAAAGGAGCACACATTACAACTTAATGGAAAACGAAGGCAATACTAAGTGCAATTAAACAAAAGACACAGAAGCATCTTCAACCTATCAGCCTCGTCAAAGACGACATATTCGACATGTGACAGAACAGACTTAGACGCTGAATCCATCTCCACAAGAATCTGCATAAGCCGTCCTGGAGTTGCAATCAAACTGAAATATCACAAAGTATAAAAAAATTGCTTAAGTGACAGAATAAGAGCATTCAGAAAAAAAGATTACATGCACAAAATGCGATTGTCCTATACCAGCCACAAATGCATCAGTAAGCCTTTACTTACATGTCGGGACTCTCGTACAGTGCTGTAAAATCATCATCAATCCTGAAAATCCAAGAAAAGTCATATTCAAGAAAGCAAAAAACCTGAAATTTAAAACAAAAGAGCCTGAAAAATTAAATCACAAGGCACCCTTTGCTTATGGCAAAATAAATACAGAAACATCTTAGAGAATATACAATAATCCTCTGCATAATTGTAAAGTGAAAAATAACTACGGTAAAGTGATTAACCCAGTGGTTCCATAGCTTTTCAAGTAGAAGGCCATATCTACCATTTTCGATACTAAAGGGGGCCCAGTATTATAAAATTCAGATTATAAAACAGATGATTCTGATATGGGTTCTTGTGATGAAAAATTGATTCAATACATAGGAAATAAAAATTTTTATAAAATTATAGAAATTTAGACTCTAGAATACTGTGGATCGCACATTTTGCAACTTTTGTTTAGCTATTATTTATTTATTTGAACATCAATACATTTTAAAAAAATTTAAAATACATTACATAAATATTGATGTAATTTCTGAGAGCTGACGGGCCACAAGTTATCTCTGGATTACCTCTGCTGGATAAGTGAATGACTAAAATATACTGAAGCAATAAGTTGCACATTTGTACAACATTTGCACATGTGGTGTACATTGTACATTTCTACAGACCAGTCAATAAATGAAGAATGCAAGTTAGTACCTTCCACCTCCAAACATGACGATTGACTTCAGCTTAGTAAATCGACCGATCTAATCAGAAACACAAATGCCAAAAAGTCAAACAAAACTCCAAACAATACTGTAAAATCGCCAGCAAAGTTATCAAAGGTTTTCCGTTATCTTAGAAGATGAATCTCACTCAAGAGACAAGACAGAGACAAAGTTGTCAAAGGACAACCGTATCTGATACCTCTCGGGTGAATTTCTGCGTCTGAATTGCAAGTTCTCTTGTCGGCGAAAGAAGAAGCGCTCGGATTCCAACCGGAGAATGTGCCTTCAATTTCTCAAACATTGGAATCAGAAAGGCTGCGGTTTTACCACTTCCCGTTCTCGCCATAGCAACCACATCCTTACCGTCTAAAAGAACTGGAATTGTCTGAAATCAAACAGATGAACACTGCATCTAAATATAAATCTGGAAAAACATCAAAAACAGCGCAGAAGAATTAAAAATTTATGTAAAAGCAACGTAATAAAATGCCCACCTTTCGTTGAACTGGAGTTGGCACTTTGTATCCTTTACGTAAAACACCCTTGAATACACTTGCAGACAAGCCTAAAAGGCAAACAATAACAAATTAAGTAAGTAAGTAAAATCTCGTTAATTTCTAAAGCGCTTTCAAAAGATGCACCAAAGTAGCTCCTTATTCCTATGCGCTTAATCTCAAATGAAGTAGCTATAGCCAAAGGTGGGTCATTCATGCCGGGTCATTTAATCAAAAGGGCGAGTGGGCAGGACGCTATAGCTATGGAGGAAATGATTTTATAAAGAGAAATGATTTTAGTTTAGAAAGAAAAACAGGAGATGTTGCAAGAAGGGGAGAAAATTGTGACTCAGAGTTTGTTATTTGGCTTTGATGTAGACAGCGAAGGGATATTGGAATTGAGTTCCAAAGCTCAGGTGCCGCATATGAAAAAGCACGATTGCAAATTTTGAGAGATGATTGATTCAGAGGTCGAAGGAGAGTTACATGAGAAGAGGATCTAGTAGATCGAGGTTGTTGTGGAATTATCAGATTTCTTAGGTAGACTGGTTTTGATGTATGAAGTGAGTTATAAGCCATCGATATTATTTTATATTCAATGCGTTCTGTTATTTTGAGCCAGTGGAGAGATTTGAGTAATGGTGTAATGTGGCAAAATTTAGGCAATTTAGTTACAGCACGAGCTAAGGCATTTTTAATCGATTGGAGTTTACATATGGAAGCCTTTGGAAGATTGTGAAACAGTGAGTTGCAGTAGTCTAACTTAGAGTGAACTATTGAAGTGGCAATAGTGGAAGCAGTTTTAATATCAAGGTAGGGACGAAGGCGACGTAGATCACGAATGTGAGCATAACAGGTTTTTGATAGTTGAGATATGTGAGCTTCAAAATTTAGGGAGGAGTCAAAAGTAAATCCAAAAAATTTTTTGCAGTTGGAATAGGAAATTAGTAAATATCTTAGGTATCAAATCGCATGACCTGCCACGGACCACCAAAGCATATTGAATAAGCGATTGGGATCGCAAGTTAAAATCAAAGCGCAGCAAATGAATTCTCCCTTGGCTGTCAATGGTGACTAGTGTCGCCACTAAACTAGGAAAGAAACATACAATCCAAGAGTAATATTTAAACATTGGCAAAAATTCGCACCCATTGACTGGAAGCCACCAGACTTCTTTTTCCTGTTCTGTCTGCGAACAAGCTGTCGTATTTCCTCAGTTTCATCTTCAAACGGTGCGCAAACATCAGTTTCCACAAAACTATCGTCACCGATCTTCTGTCTCTTCGACTAAAATGAATCAAATTACTATGTCAGAGATTCAACAAATACAAATACAGCAAACCATCTGACATATATATATATATATATATATGTATATATATATTTATATATATATATATATTATCGCATTCATAATGGCTTCTATAGAGGCTAATCCCTCTTACCATTCAAGTGATTCAAATCACGTCGTTTTTGTATTGGTACTTAATTGTCTTTTTAGCTGCAGTTAATGCGAAATAAAGATTATATATATATATATATATATATATATATATATATATATATATATATATATATATATATATATATGATATCCCTTGGCTATATATATATATATATAAATCGCATGACCACGGACCACCAAAGCATATTGAATAAGCGATTGGGATCGCAAGTTAAAATCAAAGCGCAGCAAATGAATTCTCCTTAAAACTTTCATATATATATATATATATATATATATATATATATATATATATATATATATACAAATATATATATATATCTTATCTTATCCAGTAAATCCAGAGTGAACTCTTCAACACCTGTCAGTCTTTTTCTAATATTAAAAATATATTATTTAACAAATCTGCTCTATTTTAAAATTCAAAATTACTCAGACAATAAGAGAACTCAAATAGGGCGCTGTATAAATTGTCAGACTATCGCCAAAGCAGAAGCAGCCCGAGAATTTTCAGCAGATTTCAAGACATTCTTGAGCTAAAATAGCTTCCCGTACCTACCATTATCTGCCACGACTGTTCAATGCACGTAAAACTTTCACTTGATCTTAAAATATACAAGATCTTAATTAGAAAAACAAAATCAGATGAAAACACAACACGTGGTTTCGCCGGGGAATAGATTTATTATTTTCATATATATATATATATATATATATATATATATATATATATATATATATATATATATATGGCAGATAGATGGTAGTATGGAAGAAGAGAAGGCTCAAAATTAAAGTTGAAAAGGCACCAACTAAAATGCAATGAAGGTTTGGAACAGGCAGATTAAAATAATTTAGTTTTTTATGTGCAAAGAGGAACAAGTGCTTTGATTGAACAGTATCGCTGCTGTCACTTTTTGAAATACAAATGATGGCAGAGCAGATCATAGACTGTGATATCATGTATGATGTAAATGATGTAGGCCTAATCAGCTGGAGTGGAGCCCGACCCGAGCCCGAGCCCGTTGCCCGTATTTTGAGGCCCGCCCGGCCCGAAGTCCGTAGCCCGCACCTTGCAGCCCGGCCCGAGGTACGGGCGAACGAAAACTTATAGTTTCATAATTTAAGTATAATCTTTTAACACGATATTAAATATAATATACATATGTAAACTCAAAATCAAATAATTTTCATTAATTATATTTTTAAATATTATTTTCTTAACTGTTTCCTAATTACAATTTTTATTACAGCTGAGTAATTGCTGTAACTGGCACCAGGCGACCTGAGGCCGAGGGGCCCAGGCGGGGTGAAAAACGTCGTTTCTCGAGATCTGCTGCTCGAAAAAGTTGACGAGAAAAAGGTCATCGATCAATCAATCAATCAAATCAATCAAATAATTTTATTTTTTCACAACATCCTGTTGGAAATACATACAAAAGGAAAAGAAAAGCCTTAACTAAACTTAGCATGAAAACCATATATTTGGTCTCAGCTTAGTTAATATAGAAAATAATAAGTAAAATAATAGACTGGTATAAATAAAGTATAAAATACAAGTATGACATGTAAAGATATTATCGCTGAGAAAAAAGGTTGGCCTAAGGGATATAAATCCTGAAAGATTGACCAACCGCATAGTTTTAGTCAAAATATAACGCATAAAAGATGTAGACATTGAGTTAAATGGGAGTCAACTGAGAATTATAAGTAGTTGAGTTGATTAACTAAAATTGAGTTGCTTAACTAAAATTAACTATTTTAAATACTAGTTTGTAAGTTATATTCTTATAAGTATTATCCGTACTAATTAAACTACTCATGGGTATAAATTAGGTTTGCCAAAGTAAGAGAACATTTTAAAGCTTCTTTTGAATAACGTCATCACATTTTTTGGTGCTTGTCTGCTTAATCTTTCAATTAATTTATCCTCCAGCAGTATGATAAGCAAAAAGAGGTTTAAAAGGTAAAAACATAAAAAGACTGGAGCGCGCGGGGCCTCTTAGATGCGCGGGACCCCGGAAACAGTGACCAATTTCCAACATATAAAGACAGGCCTGCCCACAAACCCCAGTGAGGTAGCTTATGATGCTCCCGCAGACTACCTACTCGCGTGAACGAACGTTTTCGGCACTGCCAATGGAGGTGGTCCGCCATGTAAGCTCAACATCTCCAAGTGGTCCTTCACCATAAAAAGGTTGAGAACCGCAGACCCAAACTGTGGGTCGCAGGGCTCAGTCTAGTTAGTGGGTCGCGGGGTAGCGCGAAATTATATTCAAACGTGTCATTTTCTATAACCAGTACCGCAATATGTCACAAGCCCTGAAAGTTGCAAGTAGGCTTAGGTCTTAATTAGGAATTTATATGCCTGCCATCCTTCATACACAACTTAGGCCTATATTAAAATTAGTGTCTTATCAGATTTTAGTTGACAATAAGTTTACAGTGTCGCGGCATGTTACAAAGCCACTGAATTGAGTCGCACAGTTCCAAGTTTGAGCAGCCCCGGTTTATAATACTTTTAAAAATTAACTTTATTTCTCAATAACGCAAGTTTTGGCGTATTCCGATCATTTTGCTCTGAAACTCTACTAACAATTAGGAATGGACTTTAGTATGTAGAGTTTCTACGCGTCTCACCTTACGGTTAAGCGATTTTGCCCTACTCATAGGATTTTTAAAACCCGTAACTAAGGTATGTTCCTGGAAAATTTTTAAAAAGCTAATTTTCAAGAAATTTCTATATTTATTTCTCTCCTTTTGTCTTATTTGGCACAAATATGAATAAATCTGTATAATATACACTATGTGCCATATTTTCATTGGGATAGAATAGGAGCTTTGTTTTGTCATTTATTCAAAACACAGTAGATTCTTTTCAACTAACGTTCGCCAGATGGCCAAATGCATTCTTTTTATATTACATGTTATGATTAGGGTCGCGACACGTTATAAAACCGCTGAAGTGGGCAGCGGTTCCAAAATGTTTCAGAAATTCTGATCTAGATGATCTAATGTCGCTGCGTCGCAGTCAAAGGCTAACAGAGCATCATCGCCGGGACCCATTCGTTGTACGTATAGCCTTCCTTTAATTCCGCCTCTCGTTCCGCGGCCCCTTCTCTGTTCTCCGCGCCCGCGTCTTCTTCTGCCGCGCCCCGACCTCGTTCGCCCGAACCGAATCCTCCTCGAAACCCTCCTCCGTCACCGATTGTTGCTGAGTCCGTCATTTTGCTGTTAACCGCTCGAAATTAGACAAAATTAACAATAAACAAGAAGTATTTACCCTACTCTGCCTGTAAGCTAAAACAGCATGTGGAGTTAAGTATAATTAAGCATTTTGATTAACGGATATTTTTGAGTCGAGACTTAGAGTATTTTGGTAGATTAAAATACCCATTTCATGTTAGTCTATAATTTGGATAAATGTCATTTAGAAGGAAATACTCCTGCTAATGTAGTTGGCCAAAATTAATGTATGGCCTTACAATAGTAATTTCAAAATGATCTTGGTTGAGGGGGACTTGAGACCCTCTATTCAGAAAGTTGCTGACAACAAAAGTAATGGCCCTCTTCTAAGCAATTAGGGGCTGTCCATTAATTACGTCAACAAATTAGGGATAGGGGGTTTGAAAAAGTTTGACAGTTGTTTGGCAGGGGGAGGGGGTCAAGAGAAGTTGACGTCAACAATTTCACTTTTTACAAATAATCAAAAAATAGGAAATTTCATGGAACACTACTTATTACAATGGAAAAAAGCATGGCAAAAAAGGTCATCACCACCACATTTTGACACTCGATGAGCAAAAAAGGGAAAAGATGGTCATCACCGCAAAAATAATAACCTTGTTATTGGGACCTGTCATTGATCTTGGAGGGAGGGGTCACCCGGGTCAAAAGTTTTTGACGTAATTATAGGGGTAACTGAAAGTTGACATTTGTTGACAAGGGAAGAGGTCAAAAATTGCCCAAAAATTGTTGACATAATTAATGGACAGCCACTTGCTAAAAAGTTATCGAAAATAATAGTGGACTGATAATAATTCGAAGGAGTGCCAACTTTGCGTGATGTTTTCTTTATTTGATTTTGTGGCCTCATTAACCGAAATGGCAATATTTTCCTCTGCATCGCACGACATTGAAGTTTCTGCAGTCCGAGTCTCGCAGCTGGTGCTACGTGGATGCTGTCACGGGAACTAACGCCAGACTTCACACCTTGTAGTTCCATGATCATTCGCTAGGCGTAATCGCCTGTAGTTTCATGAGCATTCGCTAGGCAGGCGCTCCAGTGCAAAAATTACAAATTGCGTTCTAACAGTTTCATGATCATTAGATAGGCGCCCGCGAACCTCCCCTCACACTATTAGTGGATGTGCATTGATGACCATCGGCCAAGTCACAAGAGGGACATAGGTCTGGAACCCTCTAAACAGTTCAACATTACGTTACACTAGAGGAGAGATTCTTACAGAAACATTAAGAAAACTATTATCAAACGAGGGATGATGGCGCGTTTGTCGAATAGCTGCTGCCCGATGGTCAGCAAGAGCACGATGATTGGTATTGCCCTTAATTGGGTGGCAGGGTCTCGGACGAGTCGGACCCCGCCAGGAGAGTTAACGGCCTTGCAGACAGTTTTCTGACAAGCAGTTGCTACTCGATGGAAACAACGAAGAACGTCATTATTCTAGTTTATCTCTAAAATGTGCGAAGACAATGTATTTTGTGGATTTTGATATGAAATGCGATTTTAAAGACAGTTGTTGGTAGGCCTACTGAATCCACCCTAACAATCATAATAGAGGCGCCCCGTAGGTTTACTGATTCATTGATTTGATGGGTGAAGGCGTTAACTAAGACACCGAGCTGTAGGCCTATCCATTAAATGCAACAAAGATTAATGGTAGAGTGGTTTATTTATTGTCAGAGAAGACAACGATACTAAGAATTCAAGGCGGTTAAGAGGACTGAAAAGCAACAATTTAAGGCATGTTGTATTTAACAATTAACAAGTCCATTTATAACCTGACATTTTAAATCATCAGATCAAACGTTTATTATTTACAGCCTCTATATTCAGCGTTTGAGTTAATCTGCGGCGTTCGCATCTGGATCAGAGCTTAATCTCTAATATTGTTGTCCTTTAGGTTTCATCAATTGATGTGCATCACCGATTAGTTCTTATGTATCTCTCTCTCTCTCTCTCTCTCTCTCTCTCTCTCTCTCTCTCTCTCACACACACTCACACACACCAGTAGGGCAAACGGAAGTGGGCTGTTAGGATCTGGTTCAAGGTTATTTGATCGTTTCTGGTTCGATGTAGACGCGAACCGAATCCCAAACCTACGGTTTCATCCAAACATAATACTATAGGCCTAAACAAACATGCACGAATTATGCCTACGCATTGTAATTAGCCTAGAGTCTAGACTTTAAAGCACTGGCAGCAACTTAGACTACTGAAAATCTACACAATTTTGGAGAAGTTCGGGAAAAGTGTGAAAATTGCACACAATTGCAAATATTCTTGATTGGATATCAGTCAAATAGAATTTCCCTCGCCTTTTTCGGAAATTATTGCGTAACATTGGATTTGGATGAATTCCAAACAGTGTAGTGCATGAACTTGTATTAGATTATATCGAAAGGCGAAATTTACAGCCTATTTATTGTCTATTAGCCGTCTATTGCATATTTTCTATCTTCAATTCGCTCGAAACTTAATATAATTTAGTAATAAATCTGGAATTTCATACCATTCCGTTCTTGATCAGTTCAGCCGAGGCCTCGAGATCAGGAGCCATCAGTCTGTCCATGTCCCAAGCACTGCGGAGGACGAAATAACACAGATGCAAACAATAATAATTATTATTCCATCAAATTTAACATTAAAAATCCGGCATTTCGTGTTTAAATCAGTCTAAATGCCAAAATGGTGCTATTTCACTTGCGTAAGACATAGGCGCGTCTTAACCCTTTCCCTGCCAGTTTCCTTAGGGCTGTTCCATTGTTGCTATTGCAGACATGGACGTGGGCCCATTTTTTAAAGCCCAACCCATCATTATTCTAACCCAACCTACGAAAACAACTGGGCTACTTGACCCAACCCAACCCAACACACAAGAACAATTTCTTATACAGCAATTGATCGTCAGCAGTTAGTGAAGACTTCCACAGCAAGTAAAAGCTAAGACAACGAATAAACGCGAAAAGACGGAAACGGTTGAAACCACAGAAGTTGTTGAGACCATTGATTTTAAGACGTCGAATATTATTGCGCAACTCTGACGATCATTAAATGAAATAAGATAAAATTTTATATTACATTATCACCGAAGAAAACTTGACTTATTTTCTTACCCACACAACCCAACCCAACCCAAGCCATCATAAAACGAAAATATTTCTGACCCAACCTAACCCATGGGTGGACCCAAATCATGTCCACGCGTGTGCTATTGATCATTACTTCTATTACGTAGGACTACAGTCACTACACCGTCCGGCATAAAGTAGGCCCTACCGAAGGGGTTAACACTATGCGACTGCCTACCTAGCTAGATCTTCAACTTTGACCACAACGGACTACGGATTACGGAATATGAATTTTTACCCAGATTGAGCGCTCGTGAATATGCTGGTGCACTGCGCCCGGCTTTCTGCTGACAGCGCTATAGAAATTTCGATTTACTTACTTACTTAATGTTCAGTTCGAGCGAAGAACGAGGAGGAGGAGGAGGAGGAGGAGTGACAACTTACTTGACGACTGAGCGAAGGAGGCTGTAGACTGCTTCCAGTGGTTTCGTTGTTCGAAGGGGCCGCAAAAACTCTAACGCCTGGCAGGCGGCCACCAGTTCAATCGCAATCACTGGCCGAAAATCAATCAAAATAAATCAATCTTGCAACCAAGGGCGTAAAACACAGGGGACGGCGGGGGACGCCACCCCCCAATAATTGGTTAGAGGGGACAGAGTATCAATTATCCCCCCAATGTTTTCAATGTTTTGTGCCTTATGGTAAACTCACTTATTATGGATGATTTTTTTTGCTCGTCAAGACTTTTTGGGAGACGAAAATGGGTCTGGCCTGACTTTATCGACGATTCTATCCCCCCTCCCCAATGTTGACGCCAGGTTTACGCCACTGTTTATAACCACTCTTACTCAATTGTGGGTCGGCCTAGTTGCCTCCGCATGAAACAGGACATTTCGTCAATGGCGTAGCCAAGGGGTTAGGGGCCCCTATTCTAACTGGGACCGGTCGTGAAATTGAGAAGGTGTGTAGGTAGAGAGTGTGTAGGACTGTAGGTAGCATGAGCGAAGAGAATGCGTGAATTTGCGAAGAATTCGTTGATGACACTTTTTGTCAACAGAGGCGTAGCTAGGGATGGCAGAGGCAGCCGCCCCGGGACGCCGAGGTGGGAAAGGGCGGTGCCAAAATCGGATTTTGAGTTAGTGCAACAAAAAAGGAAGCAAACAGAAAATAAATAAATAAGTCACGACTTTTTTGCTCGTCGGTTTTTTTATCGCAGATTGAGGGTGCGCCGATGGAAATAAGTGACGACCTTTTTGCCCGTCAATATTTTCGGAAGTTGAATGGGGCGCCATCATTATGTTTTACCCCCGGGCGCCGGATACCCTCGCTCCGCCTCTGCTCGTCGGAAGCAGTTTACCCCAAAATGTTGACGTGCCAGCCCCACATTACGGAACCCTGAACCCTGGCTGTGCCGCCCTGCTAATATTGCTAATGATACAGAGATATAATTAATTAATTATCTAAAGGCGAGGCGTTTGACGGTGCATGACTGGAGCTGCTTCTGTTGTTACCTTGTTCAACGTTTTCTACGACTTTGAGGAGTTTTCTGGCCGAGAATCCTCCCATGCTGACGTGGTCCTCTGTCCCAGCGCTCGTCGGCAGAGAGTCGACGGACGAAGGGTGACACAGCACTTTATTCTCCGACACTAAACCCGTAAAACCCCCACAAAAATTTAAAATAATAAAACACTAAAAAATAAAGGTGACAATCAATTCACTGCTTTTTCTTTCGTCTGATAAGTAAGTAAGACGAAATTTCTATAGCGCTGTCCGGAATCTTGGCGCAGTGCACCAGCTTATTCACGAGCGCTCAATCGGAGTGAAATCCACCAGTCCGTAATCCGTAGTCCGTGGTGGTCAAGGTTGCAGATCCAGGTAGGCAGTCGCAGCAAAGTATTTTATGGAGGATGATATGATAGCAAGACTTGCTGCAGGTAGAATGCAGGCCTGTAGTAAGGATTTCGCCATAAGCTCTTACATGTAAATCTCAATTTCACCATGGAACAATAGTAGACAAAAATTCGAGATATTAATTAAGCTAACGGACATGTATATGAAGTTGGGTTAATGTTAATGTTTGTAATATTAAGTTCGAAATGCGTGCACGGGTTTTTAAAATGTTATTTATACTTTTATAACATATTATATTTTCTCACCTAACGACGCAGCAGTGCAGTGCGCTATCATGAATCCAGAATTTAGACCTCCGTTTTTCGTCAGAAAAGCAGGAAGATCGCTATAGGCTGAAGAGATATAGAGAATTTCAATTCGAACGAGAAACTGAAGCAAGAGCTATTAACTGCTATTTCCTTTAAATTAATTGTCTACAGTCCACATGATAGGCCCGTACTTGTCCCGTGCTCAGCAGATTCGGTTATGTTTATTATAGAAAGGCGAAGTTCCAATACAACAACTGCTTCTATCCGTAACATCATATTCGCTGGCAATCAGAAGGTAAATAGGAGAATAGCAGTGATGTTAATTCTTGTCCTGGTCCTTGTCCTTAAGGACTCCTTAAGGACCAATTTGAAGTCCTTGTCCTTGTCCTCGTCCTTGGGGACTCAGCCTCGTCCTTGTCCTCGTCCTTGGGGGCTCAGTCCTCGTCCTTATCCTCGTCCTTGCAGATCGGTCCTTGTCCTGGTCCTTGTAACTTAGTCCTTGAAAAATCCTTATAAGGACCAAATTACTTGCATACCATTTTCAATTGTTCTGATAATTATGTTCCAAGGTAAGAGTTGTATTTGGATTCATATTTACATACTTGCTTTGAGTTATTCTAAATGTGTAGTCATTGTTTCCTTTATAATACCAGTTGAACTTCCATTTCCTGTTTGAAAGCGTATGAACCAGACGCATGCGTTTTTTAAATTTCTATTATTCTTTAATTGTATCTTAAAATACTGGTGTCATTGTCTACAAACTTACAAAGGAATGGAACAAAGCATGATCAGCAATGGAGATTGGCAGTTGAACGAGTGTTTTCGTAAAGTGGTCTCATAATATTAGACCTCATCGTGGGTGCATGACTGATCAGCTGTTGGAAACACTTGTTTATTTGAAATGCAACATTGCTGTTGACTAGATTATGTTTTACAACATTCTTTTTTTGCTTTCATGATTTTGTGATTCGATTTGAAATTGTTTTTGCTTTTTTCCTTTCTGACTTTTGATCGGTCCTTGTCCTTGATCCTTGTCCTTGGAGGTCAGTCCTTGTGGTCCTTGTGCTTGAGGGGTAAGTCCTGGTCCTTGTCCTCGTCCTTGGAGGGTCGGTCCTCGTCCTTATCCTCGTCCTTGGAGGGTCAGTCCTTGTCCTTATCCTCGTCCTTGGGGGGTCGGTCCTTGTCCTTATCCTCGTCCTTGGGAGGTCAGTCCTTGTTAACATCACTGGAGAATAGCATATCAATTGTTAAACCCACAATAATAAAAATCGCAATCTTGAGATGCTGAGTGATAGAAGCCAATGGAAAAGATAAACAGTAGGTGTCTAGATACGTAAATATTATAAACGAATTGAGCAAACTCTTCAACACAGCATAAACCATGCATTGTTTGTCTCCATCATCACTGCTCAACCCTGTAAGAATGACCAATTTTGGATTTCTCAATTTCGACCTACAACGGTCGAAAACGAGCACATCCCAGCCATTTCATACAGCACACACACACACACACACACACCAAAACAATGATTATACGAGAACGAGGGACATCAACAAGATTGAAGTCCTGCCGAATATCTTGTAGATTGGTTAGCAAGTCGACTGAGTAACGAGCAGTGTCTTAAGACAACTGGTTCATTGTATGACAGGTTTTATAGGCAGCAAAGCACCATTTATAATTAGATGGGTTGCCATAATTAAAGTGCTCACCTGGATTTATCAGCCGCTCCAGTCTTCGCTCGCTAATGCTTCCAATTTCGTGAACAGCGATTGCAAGGTAGTCTAAGACCTGCACTCAAAACATAAGATCATCGGTCAGAAATATTCAGAGGAAAGCTACAAATTGAATTAAATACGTAAGCAAAGTGAGTATGTAAGCTAAAACTAGGCAGTTCTAAATACGCTCCAAAACTTCAATTTGCTCGTCATTAGGCCTAAGAAGACTGTATAGTTTAAAAACAAGAATAAAAGTCGATTTTATTTCAAAGCCTAATCTAGTTTTCTTACTCATGCAACGTGTCTTTGCCAAGACGCAGCTTTCTATGTTTCATGACGCACTGCTATTGTAGTAGTATACAGAATATAGATTTTCCGCTAACCTTAGCTGGATATTCTCCGTGAAAATTTCCTCCGGATAATATCTCACCGCGGTCAGCAAAGATCATCTTAGCGGAGAAATCGTTAAGCAGAACACATTCCATAAGTGAGTCTGAGAAGGCTGCTAGTTCTCCTACTATATACAAGTATTGAACCGCCTGATGATGTCTTGGATCTGACATGGATCTTGTGTGATTGTGAGTTGGTGTGCCGTCATTGACTGATGCGTCTATGCATTGTGAAGTGGCGCTATAGAAGTCGAAGATCCGCTTGGACAAGTTCATCGCCTGGTTAAGATATCAACAGTGAATAATAAAAAAATGCAGACGAATATATATATATATATATTTATTTATTTATTTTTATTTATGTATACAGTGGCGTAGCCAGGGGTTTGGGGTTAAACCCATCTTGGCTGCCGACGAAATTTTTTTACTGTGTTTCCATACAGTTTTTATTTTCGGACACGGTTTGGGGGGTCAAAACCCCCTTGGCTGCCGACCCAAAATAATTTGTAAGCGCTGTTAGAATGGTATAATGTAAAGATGTAAGGTAACGACCTTTTTTGCTTGTCAGCACATCTGCAAATTAAAAAAGTACAAGAGGAAAGATGAGTATGACTTCTTTTTGCTTGTCAAGATCTTTTGAAATTGGTTATGATCAAAATCAAACCTCCCCTTCCGGAAATCCTGGCTACGCCACTGGATAATGCATATACAGTTCAGAGGGTCCCAATAAGGATACAGGGTTGTCAGTCGCGCTGTTCATTTCTGTTGTTAGGATTTTGCGTACGAAGTCGACGGTGTCGTTAACAATTCCATGAACCTAAATGCAAAATAAAAGCAACATTGCATCGGCTGCGTTGCCTACATCTCTAACAGACTAACACAATGCCGTATTTTCATGATGCGATATCAGTCGACGGCGTTTGAATTGAATTCTACTCGTCAGTGGCGTGTCTACGGTAGGGCAGATTGGGGGCAGATGCCCTGGGCACCACTTGAAAGAGCGAGCCAAAAAAACTCTGTGTGATCTTGTTCTGTCTGTTCAGCGTAGAAAGAGAAGCAACTGCTGGGAAGACTGACTTTGAGCACATCATGGACCAGTTCACGTCAGCAAAAACAAGAAACGTGCATTTTATGTCAAACGAACGCCACTATGATTTTCTAATTACGATCCGTTAAACCTGGTAATTTTTTCTGACCCCCTGCCATGGACGCCAAGGTACGTCTTTGTGGCTACTCACCTGAGGGCAGCACCTGAGACTGTATGGATCCTGCACTCGATCGCAGTTTATGTGACTCTCTGAAGAAAACAATAATAATAATAATAATAATAATAATAATAATAATAATAATAATAATAATAATAATAATAATAATAATAAATGCAATTATAATCTGAACACAGAAGAGTACGCTAATCGCTTCGTATCGTAATCATAGGCCTAAACTTCAATTAGGCTGCTAGGTTCGAGCACAGCCTCCCCACACACCCCCCCCCCGCAATTTTTGAGAGGCTACACTAGCGGAGGGGAAGGTCTAGGGGTTGGGCCAGCACACATTTTCACCCAAGTTTACGCCTATACTCATAATATATATATATATATATATATATATATAATATATATATTATATATATATTCAGGCCCGTCGGAACGAATTTTTAGCAGAGGGGCTGCATTTCGTTGGCCATTTGATAAATTGATATGTTGTTAGCTGTTCCTCTTTATGAATCCGACGCAAGGGGGTGAACTGCGACCATAACTTTTGTCTTCCAGTGGGCGCAGGGCATCCTAAGTTTTCCAGGTGGTGCAACTGCACCTCCTGCGCCCCCAGTTCCGACGGGTCTGTATATGCAGTAGGGTTCTTCATTGACAATGGGTTGCGCATTTGGCCATTAGTTAAGGTTTGCTGGCAGACAACTGAAACTTTAAGACGGAGGACAACTTTTGTTGTTTGCTTCATCATTAACTTATTTATTATTGGCCGATTGATTAATAAATAATGTGATTTAAAGTGATTTAGGAGGCTAGGTAAGCCTGTGTGAAAACCGCGGTATCCACACAGGCTTACCTGGTCTCCTATGAACGTGATACCTGAAATCTGCGATGGAAACGCGTCCGAGTGAAGCAGTGAACGCAGGTGACTGGCCACTTTCATCTGACCGCAGTGCGGCCGCGCTAAATGAATGTCTTTGAAAAACAAAAAAGACTGATTAAATCATCATCGAAAAGAAACACAAAAGACAACAACAGCAACTACTACTACTACTACTACTACTACTACTACTACTACTACTACTACTACTACTACTACGATGACGACTATATCTAAAAGACTTGAATCTATAGGTAAAGGTTAAAAAAGGTAAAGGTACACTCCATGGGCTCAGCCCCCGTACGGAGAACCGAATGGTTAGCGCTTTCGGTTTTACATCGCAATGGCTGAACGAGGGCGGGTTGCCAGCCTTTTCCTCGCCGCCTTTCCTTCCACAGAGTTAACTCCCGATGTACTTACTCATTCACAGCTGAGTCGATTGGGAGCGCTTGGGACCGAAACAACCGTAAAGTTTCTGCCGCAGCCAAGAGTTGAACCACGAACCTCAAGATTGACAGACCAGTGCGCTAACCACTGCTCCACCGCGCACCCTAATCTATAGGTTCCATCTTATACAACGCCTTTTGATCAAATGGCCCTGCTCAATACCGATCCCACCTTTTGACTGTGGCTATTTCGAATTTAGACTCAGGGTCTAAGAATATACAGCTACTACGTCACTACTATTTCTAAATAGCTAGCGTCATTTTACTTACTATAGATATACAATTTTATAAATTATTATTAATGCTGTAGAAGACCGTTTTACCTGGATCGAACGCCCTCACCGACCCCTTCAGAACGTCTGTAGTTAGCGCTGCGATGACGTCAGCCTGTCGACAGATGACGTCTGCTCTCTCCAGACCTATATTTAAATAGTCCGTTTGTCACGATGATAAGATATTGCCCCCCCCCATCCCCGTATGAACTCGTTACGTCTTCGTTATGATATCGCCCATTAGAATATAAATTGATACAGGCGTCAATGCCACAGCGAATACCTTAATGCAGGGGTATTCAACTGCCAGCCAGCGGGCCAGATCCGGGGCGCCAAAGGGCGTGAAATGGCCCGCGAAAATACTGAAACGATAAATAACTTTTTCTAATACTTGCGAAATAATATTTTTAAAACGTCTTGTTTTCAACTTATCTGTTTGCTATTACTTATGAATTAAATATTTGAAACTAAGAAATAGACAAACCTGGCCCTCACCAAAAACCTGATCCTTCATACAATTTAGCTGAGTCCCCCCTTCCTTAATTAAACTATTTTTTAGAATAAATGCGCCATTTTGCCCCTTCGTATGTAAACACAGTAAATGTCACCTTCTACTCCAAGAGCAGTTATCAGCTGAGTTCCATTGATCAAAGCAAGGCCCTGAATACACAAAGAATAAAAGAAACAATTAAAATATATATACATATATTAATCGAATAAACTATTAAAATAAAAGAAAATCTATTGAGTTGTCTTAAATTGAACTCCAGTATTGACTGCAATAATTCTATACTCTATAGGGTCTACTACACCCACCTCTTTTGGTCCCAGTTTCAATGGCGATAATCCGTTCTTCTTCAAAATCTGAAATAGCGCACAATAATAATAATAATAATAATAATAATAATAATAATAATAATAATAATAATAATAATAATATTAATAATAATAATAATAGAGGCTGAGAGTCAATGCGTAATACAGAATGAGGGACTCAGTTGAACGAAAGACCGCGTTGTAGACCTTCGTATATGCTAAGAGAGCTCTACTTCAAAATATGCACAATCTGAAGACTCAGTAACTTACGTACATCTAGAAACGGTGTAGATATAGAAAGAAAGATTTAATTCAAAAAGAAAATCAAGTCAGTAAGGGTGATAGAGTCTCTTCAGAATTTAGATGGCATTCTGGAAGACACGGATAAGAAATGATAAATAACATTTAATTTTTTCGGGCGCAAACGATTAAAGAAACATCTACTGTCTTCACCAGTAAGTAAGTAAGTAAGTAAGTAAGTAAGTAAGTAAGTAAGTAAACAGTCACACTAATTTGAAAGAAAAGCCAGATAAGAAATTCCTTTAATTGTGAGATTAGTCGATTATCTTGATCCGAGTGGACCGAGGAATAATGCGATACTAACTGCACCGGCGTCTCCCCATCCGGTCTCAGGGCTCCACATCTTTCCCTCCCCCATTAGTCCGAGGGCCAGGTGAGCGAGGGGAGCAAGGTCTCCACTTGCTCCCACAGTTCCCTTCTCAGGGATCCAAGGCAGGCAGGACGCTATAACACCAAACACACACATCGTATTGGATTAGATCATCGCTACTAACGTCATATGCTGCAGCATATCCTAGTATACTGTATAGAGTAAGAAAAGTCGATTTATCTAACAGACACTCATCGCATTTGATAAAACGTAGTGGCGTAGCCAAGGGAGAATTTCGGGTTAAACCCACCTGACTGTTCTCAGTGCAGCCAAGAGGAGGGTTTTGGGGGTGAAACCCCCGCCTTGGCTGTTCGACCCATTTTTTTTATTGCGTATCAAGATTCAATATAGTTGTAAGCGCTCATATGCCTATATAATTCACTTATTGAGGCAAAATAATAGTTGTCGACCTTTTTTTGCTTGTCAAGATTTTCCGTGCTGCCAATCATGGGCATATACGATTATAATCTTTTTTTGGTTGTCAGAATTTTGAACCATAACCCCCTTTGGAAAATCTTGGCTACGCCACTGATAAAACGTGTCTCTAAAATTCTAAAAACCTATAAAACTAAAAGAAAATGTGTAAATGCAGCAAATTATCGTGCAGGGGATAATTAATTTAATTATCGTGCAGGGGATAATTAATTTAATTATCGTGCAGGGATAATTTATCGTTGAGTCGACGTTTCCTGACCGTTGAATGCATCGATGTATTGGTTGAGAGTCGTCAGGCTGATCCCACTGAATCCTTTTGCAAGGACGTTGATGCGAAGCACCAGAAGTCTTCTGGTCTGTTCCGGGCTCAACGGGTCTCCCACCCCTAAACATTAAAACCAGAGGCGTGTCTAGGGTATTTGGCGCCCGTGGCAGCGGGGGGGGGGGTCAGAAAATTAAATTAACAAACCTTTATTTAACATTGCGTGACATTTTATTGACGTAAATTTGAAACTACATATGCACTGTTCTTGCTTTTACTGACGCGAACTGGTCAATGATGTGCTCAAAGTCAGTTTTCTCAGTTTCTTCTCTTTCTACGCTGAGTAGAGAGCAAGATCACCGAGTATTCTGGCGGCCCCTCAATCTGACATACCCTAACGTCGCCTCATGCAACTTTCAAGTCATATTTACTATCAGCAAGTAATCGTCGAAATTTAAAAAGCCAATTTCGCGGCTTCATAACAGAGAGACCATTCAGAGATGGAATTATATTAGAATCTTTAGGAGAAGTAAGCACTTCAATAGATTGTAAATGTCATTTCTGCGATCGACCCTTGGGAATGAGTTAGTGAAACAGCGATGGTTCACGCGGAAATCCCCTCATTTCAACATAATCGAAGTCTAAAATCATTATAGAAAAAGCCTGAAAAGGGAGGAATTCATTTCATCCGTACTTTACCTGCACAATGCGACCGTATCAAGTTCTCTTGTAGCTTTCTGCAAGAAAATCAGCATCAACACTTTTCTTGGACACAAAGGAAAAGAACTTTGCACGCTTATACAGTAGTTTGCCCTATCCTCTGAATGCTATTACGAAGCAGGCAGTCAAGCGATGGCCGTTGGAAATCGTTGCGAATGAAACATTTCTACAGATAAGTAACCGAAAGCAAATGGGAATTAGATTTTTTACTTACTCGAGGTTTTCCTTGTCAATAACTGTCCTTGCGAACTTTCCAAAGCCGGTGTTTATTCCATAAACCACTGAAATAGGCATCAAAACACACCGTTGTCACCTACACGACGATTTTAGACAGCGAGCATCTAGTCTTTTTATCGCTTGGGCGCCGAAGCAACGGTGACTGCGATGTCAGGTACCTACAGTGGCGGTTCAAGGAACTCTTGGTGGGGATGGAAATACAATCCAGCCAATTTCAAAGGAATGAAGGAATGAAAGCATGAAGATCCAGCCAATTGTCGGGGGTGGATGCAATTATATATAAACGGTTTAGATGAAATCTGCAGATTTGATTTATAAAAATAATGTTCAAAAAGCCACTTTAAGTCTGGTTGTAAAAAGTCATAGTGCAAAATCGAGTTTTCTATTGCTGGAAGCGAATTTGTCGATGACATTGCCTGTGGACATGTCCATGTCTTTGTGGATATTCATCAAGGCTAATCCGTTTAGACGATCATCTTCCAATGAAGATGCATTTTTAGTGGGCCGGCGGGGGTGGATGCATCCCCAGTCATCCCCAACGTGGAACCGCCACTGGGTACCTACCTTTGTTGCTTCTGATGACGTCTTCTACCACTTGTCTTGCCCGATTCACTCCTGCGCTCGCAGCTTCCGTCAACTACAACAAACGACAGAGAAAAGAGCGAACAACGATACAATTTTAAAATCCACAGTCCTAAAGTTAACCGAATGCAATCGCTTAGGTTAGGTTTAATGTCAGTCATGTAGCGCTGTTGGCAGCAATCGGTTAGTCACGAGCTAAAATTGCTAGACGTACCTTGATTTTGTACCTTCCTGTACCGAGTCGCATTAGGTCGGAAGTTGTCAAGTTGTTTCCATCCAAATAAATCTAAAAAAATATTATTTAGCATTTTAACAAAACTAGGTCTAATTTAATTTGTTTGTTTTAACGACAAAGGCTCATGAGCACCGGGTTCCACCCGCAGACATTTTTTCTAGGAATGGGGCAAAACACAGTTTAACACAATGGTCACGGTTAATATTTTAGCAAGGTTTTCAAATTTCAATGTGAAATATTGGTATTTTCATTTTCCAGGGGGCAGGTGCCCCCTCTTGCCCTAATGTGCGGGCGCCCATGCATAGGCTGATGCTGAATAGAAATTATAGCCGCGAAATTTACTTACGTCGCTTTGGGGAATATTGCTTTCCATGTATCTAGAACATCAGAAACAGCAACGTTTAATGTTAATGCGTCAGAAAAAGCAACGGCTGGATGTTATCAGAAGAATTCAAAATATTATTTTTTTCTAAATTTCGTCTCTAGTATAGAATCAGTCGGCCTATATCTAGAGGACACGCTTTCGAATTTAAAACACAATTATTAATTATACTCACGAATTATTAATATTATTTTAAAAGAAATAAACATATTTCCTTCTGTTATGAGATGCTCTCCTGGTTTGGGTTTATAGTGATTTACTTACTTACTTCGTTATGTTGGTTTTTAGTCTTTGGTTGCTATCGATTTCTTCCGGCTTTGATGATGAGCACAATAGACTTTCTGAATTATATTTTGCATTAAATCAACGAAAATCTTATCTTTATCACAGCATCGGGCTGCGACCCTCCAACACTTCGAATATCTTGCTTTGTATTCCAGTCTGCTCTCATGCGTTGAAATACTGATGCCACTTTTAGAACGATAAAAAAATTGAATTGACACCCAGATTTAAATTTTTACCATCAGCGGAGAATTCTCCTTAATAGTGGGTGGGTGACATTCCCTAATCCCCCAAAATCGAATCATTAGCCCGTCGGTTAGTTTCAAAGTTACTTGTGAAGTACTAGGATACTTGAAATCAGTAGCGTAGCGTGCCAATGGCTACTATGGCTCGAGCCATGGGCGGTACACATGAAGGGGGCGGCAAATTAAGCGGCGATGACTTTTTTTGGTTTGTCAGGCCATTTTATAGAAAAAAAAAATTGCCCACAATTTGCCAAAATTGCAAACAATTGGCAAAAAATTGCCTAAAATTTGCAAAAAAATTGCCTAAAATTTGCAAAAATTGCCTAAAATTTGCAAAATTGTCTAAAATTTGCACAAATTGCCTAAAATTTGTGAAAAAATTGCCTAAAATTTGCACAAATTTGCCAAAAATTTGCCAAAAAATTTTCTCGCCCCCCAAGAAAAGTGTGAAGTGACGGTACTGCATCAGATTGAGGGCGGCAATTTTTTCAGGAGCCATGGGCGGCACAAGAACACGCTACGCCACTGCTTGAAATCAGTGCATTTGGCCAGGTGCAAGCGGTCCATACTTATCGCCGTCCGAGGAAGATGGAGACAGACTCATGTGGTCCTCCGTTTGATAGGAATAAGAACTCTTCACTGCGTCTCTTGCCACTGGACGACACTCTAAATTATAACAACAGAACCCGCTCCATTCATTTTCTTTTCGCACACCGTTATTAGCAAACGTTTCGCCTGTTCTAAATTCATCACAAACAGTGGCGTGACTAGGGTGTGGCCGTTAGAGGACGGGACGGGCGCCACTTAAAGGGAACGCCGAAAACTACGTTATCTTGTCGGGGATGGGGTGTGGGTCAAAGGCGTAACCAGGAATTTGATTTGTGGGTATAATGTGATTTGGGAGGGGATGTAAATCTTTAAAAACTTTGAAAATCTTAAAAACACATTAAAAATTTTAAGGTAGCCTGATTTTGGGGGTATATATACCGATATACCACCCCGTCGCTACGCCCCTGGTGTAGATAAATTGATGTAAGAGTCAGTTATACCGTTCTTGGTGGTGGGGCGGGGTGGAGTAAATTAACGCAGAATTCAGTTATAGCGTTCAGCTTTGCCCTTTCTTTTACTGAGAAACTGACTTTGAGTACATCACAGACCAGTTTGCATCAGTAAAAGCAAGAAAACTGCATCTGCAATTTCAATTTTGTATCAATAACATGTAACGATTTGTTAAATATAAATTTGTTAATTTTCCGATTTAACTGTCTGACCCCCAGCCCCCTGCCATGAGCTCCAAATAGCCTTAGGTTAGGATTGTTTGGATGGTGTGACAAGTGAAAGATTTTCACACAGGCTAACTTAGACTCTTAAACCACTTGAAGTCACTTTATTATTATTATTATTATTATTATTATTATTATTATTATTATTATTATTATTATTATTATTATTATTATTATGTGAAAGTTCCGCGGAAGGCGACTGCGTTGAATCTCTGGAGTGTCACGGATATTCGTTGTAGGAGAAAGGATGTCTCTCTCTTCATCTCCAGATTGTCGTGCTAGGATACTGTCGATTTCCTTTAAGAAGCGGATACCTTCTTCGTTGATTGGCCCCATCGTCTCCCATGGGTCTGTCTCCCACATTATTATTATTATTATTATTATTATTATTATTATTATTATTATTATTATTATTATGCCAGCATGCTGCTATGCTGGGATGTCCTTTCCAGTTCATCCTCGAATATCAATTGTTCATGCTGTTCATGTTATGTATAGTCCATTTATCTAGCGCCATCCTACCGACTGCGATGATGTCGTTTTCGTCAAGGACTGATTCGACGGTGTCGTCCGGATTAAGCAAAGTCCCGCATCTGGATTTGAGAATCCGTGAAATCTCGAGTGCCCCGGAAACCGGATCGAGTCCTTTCTTCTTCCCGTAGCGTCTGACGATCTCTCTTTCCAGGGAGCGGATGGTCTGGTTGGAGCCACAGCTCAGCGCCAGCCATTCCTCCTGTATCTGGACCCAGAGCCTCATTTCTGACGACGAAATATACTCAGATCTCAACTCACTCTGTAAACAAAATGCGAACACAGTTTTGTAAGCACTTCGCTATAACGGACCTGGCTATAGCTACCGTATTGGATAGCATTGGATATAACGTACCTCGGATATAATAACGTACCTCGGATATAGGCCTAACGTACTAAATTTTACAGACCCACTAAGTACGTTATAACGGAGTTCTACTGTACAAATAACATCAAAATACTTTCACAACAGATTTCTCTCTCTCTTTCAGGATTCTTCTAAGAGAATTTCAGTTGAATTTTAGCTTGAAACAAAAATCGACTTTGTTTTTCCTAGTTCGAGTTTTGAGCTTCTTAAATGGAGCTCCGAGTTAAGACAAAAGATCAAAGGTTCTAACGTTGTCTTTGGATATTGAGAGAGCCTCCGTGAGACCGTGACAGTCCAAATAGTACAGGTTCAAAGGTCAGGCTCCTTTGTTTTCGTGTTTTCGAGGCCATTGGATACGGAACATCGTCCGCCATCTTGATTAATTCTCAGCCGACTGACTTTGGGGTTAAGTGTTTTGGTTTAAAGGTCAGAGTTCAAACGCTGAGTTGGTTTTCGGAATTCGTTTAAACTATTATTATCACAGATGAGAAAACTGGAACGAAAATGGCAGCGCACCGTTATCGGTGGTGGGAGCATGGGGGCAAATTAATGTAGGAGTCAGCAGGGGCGTAGCCGGGAATTTGATTTGGGGATATAAATCTTAAAAACCGTTGAAAATCTTTAAAAAACATTAAAAACTTTAAGGTAGCCTGATATTTGGGGGTACATATACCGATATACCCCGTCGCTTCCCCCTGGAGTCAGTTATACCGTTCTTGGTGGTGAGGCGGGGGAGTAAATTGATGTAGGAGTCAGTTATAGCGTTGACCTTTGCCCTTTCTTTCACCCCTCCCCCGTTGCTTTTAGTCTTAGCGAATCTAAAAGAAGTGTGATTTTATTTACATGGAATCCGTGAAAGGGATCTGCTCCAAAACTTGAGAAGAAACACCAGAGACTGGACTTTGAAGAGATTGTTGATGGTCGTTAACCCTTTCGCTACTACAATCCGTATAACCAATATGCTGTAAAGCCAATATATAGGCATTAATGGGCCATAGGGTTAAGGAGATCAGAGATCAGTTGACGATGAAGATTACATCAAAAGACCTGTTTCTGCAGATTTCTGGTGACTTTAGACACCATTACGAGATAACAACCGGTTTATGACCAAATTAAAACCGACAAAAACAGTACAAAGAACTTCAAAGACATCGGGTTCCTTTTTTGCTTTCATTTTTAAGACAAAGTTCCTTCTACGGACAAATTCTCGTGACTGTCGCATCTTGATCTGCATTATTTCCATCTGGTGCACAACGCCAACATCGCAAGCAGTGCGTCGACTTCCCTAGCCACCTGTGGAGACACAGGGTGACATTTTAAACGAATTACGGAGATTATTTCACAGAAATACGTGCATTAATAAATATAATTAATCAAGTGCTGTTACAGTAGTTGATGCCTGTGCCCGTTCAGCCTTCGGTCTCAATAATTCCCAACGCTGTTACGACCAAGTGACAAAATAACAGACAACTGAAAACATTGTAAACGAATACATAGCGTCCGAGACAAAGGCGAAGACGGCATCATACAACCGGGGTGGGGGCAGTGTTCTATCATTTGGGGTGGGAGGGAATTGACTTTGCTGGAGGGAAGATACATATGTAGTTCAATGCAAAAATTGGTGTCACTGCAGAGATTTGGTAGGATTTTTGTGATGTTCGTGGGGGTGGGTGGGGGGTATTTCCCCTAACAGGCCTGGATAAAACACTGAGTAGGGTCCTCTGTCCGTCTGTCTGTTTGTCTGTCCATCTGTCTGCATGTCTGTTTGCGGGTGTGTTCCTGTGTTGCATTTGCTTCTGTCTGACTCATCCTTTGTCAGCATCAGCGTCTGCCTGGTTCTAGATCGTCTGCATCACCAAATCACCTGCCGCGGGATCAATTCACGCATCACTGAATCCGTTTGGTCGTTCCGGTCCAGTGGTGACGCCTCGTGCAAATGCTCCGCCGCCAGTTCCAAAATGATTGATCGGTGCAATATTCGCGGAATATAACGGCACAGTCCGTCGTCATTGCTAAAAGGAAAGCAACTACACAGTGACAGATAGATAGATAGAGAGGAGAGAGAGAGGGATGGAGAGAGAGAGAGAGGGGGGGATTGCATGGATCTTTCCTGCCAATGAGGGTACAGCGTAGGAGTCGATGGTCGTCTGGGAATCGCCTAAACAAAAGAAATTTGAGGGAGGCATTTGGCCGAAAGAAGAAGCGGCGAATGTATTCGGATTAAAACCGAACAGAGATGTCGGTTCAGTGTTTAGTGTAGCTAGATAAATCGCTCTATGCTGGTCTCTTTGCATAGCCTTATCCTCGAATTATTTGTGGCGCTAGAGAAATTAGCAGTCGTGGCAGCAGTTGAGCTGTGATTACTGATTAGATATTCGTCTATTGAAATCTCCTATTAGCTTTGATTTCTTGATGGTGAGGACAATCAATTTGTATCTAATCAATACAGGAATTTCTCAAAATACGAAATTATTTGGAAATTCTTGAATACACCTTGGCATTGTCTACTTTTATGTGTAAATGTTTGATTCTAGAAAATATAAATTTCTTCTCTAGATTATTATTATTGTTATTATTATTATTATTATTATTATTATTATTATTATTATTATTATTATTATTATTATTATTATTATTATTATTATTATTATTATTATTATTACAATATAATTCACTTCTTAGCACTCTGACACTCTGAGGATCTAGATTCTTGAAGATGACGCCAGGTACAGTCTTGATGACATCACTGAGGACCGTTTCATCAATCTCCATGGCAACAGCTGTCACCTTCCTCGCATTCATCGGCATAGGTAAGCTGCTTCAGTAGGCTTACCTTAGGAATTGCAAGGGAATAAACAAGTGGCCAACTACACCTACAGTAGGTAAGCTTATGGCATGATCGCAAGAGAACAGATTTCAAGAAAATACTCGTATTTATTATTGCCCATGGAAGATTAACTCACCCATGCACTCATTCGTTCATTCATTCACTCGCGCATTCATTCAGTCTGTTGAGAAAGTTCAAACAGAAAGCGATTACTCTAAATTCTGGTTTATTAGTTGGTTGTCAACGCACTGCACTGAAATCTGACGTCATTCCAACCGTCTCTTCCACGTCTATTACGTCACGTGACGTCTTACGTCACCATCCGTCTCATTACGAACGCGACGCAGCGTCTGCTCTGACGTCATCGACCTCCATGTCCATGTCAACTTCCGGTATTTCGAGAAAACTCGCAGCGGCGGAAATGTCAGATTGGTACGGAAGAAAAAGTGAAATAATGGCGGGTCGACCTCAGCCGAGCCTACCTGTTCTACTGAAAAGTAGGGAACTTTCCAAAATTCATTATTCTTGAGTAAGGTACTTCTTCGGTACGGTACTTCTTAGGTACGGTGCTTCTTAGGCATGGTACTCTTTAGATGTGGTACATTTAGGTACAGTACTGCTCTGAGGTAAGGTATTTCTGGAGTACTTGCTGTTTGCGTAGTACTAGTAGTTGAGTTGAACGCATCTTTAGAGTATTTAGTATTTAACTGAACCGATTAGTTAGGTAGGCGTAAGTACTTTTATAGCTTTATGATATTGATTTTAGATGTAATACCTCCGTCGTTTTTGGAGGTACCTGAGGGAAGAGTACTATTTAAACCGGGTTCTAAGATACTGCTGCGCTGCTCTGTATCCGCAAACCCACCGCCGAGGTACTTATTAGCATACTGATACTCTTCGATTACTAGAAGTTTCTTAAACCGTAAAAGGAGTAATAACCTCGCGTGTAATCATTGAGAATATAAATACGTTACAGTCCAGAGCAATTACGTTACTTAGAATTTAGTGCATAGCAGTGCAAATCGGCGCTATGTAAATTCGAGTGGTTTGCGTTCTGTTCTGTAGTTACGTTTGGAAAAAGGACGGAAACGAGATTCGTTTCGATGAATTTTCGGACTTCGCTTTGGAGCCGGGAACTGGAAATCTGCTGATCAGCAACTGTCAGAACCGTCACCAGGGGGTTTACCAGTGCATCGGAAAGAATGACTTTGGACTGACAATCAGTTCCGGGTTCTTCCTCGGGAAGGCAGGTGAATGACGCTCAATTCGAATTAATTGAAAAATAATCCCAACACGTTTAAGGTAAAGGTAGGTCCCGTACTCGAGTTCGAGCGTTGGGTTCCTGCGCTTATCTCCGGTCTAGGCAATCAGTTACGTAGCAGTAGGCCTAGAGTAATAATAGAGTATTATTATTATTATTATTATTATCAATAATAGTAGCGGCAGCAGTGGTGGTGGTGGTGGTGGTAGTGCTAGTAGTAGTAGTAAAAGTGGTAGTAGTAGTAGTAGAACTGTAGAAGTAGTAGTAGCAGCAGCAGTAGTAGTAGTAGCAGCAGCAGCAGTAGTAGCAGTAGCAGCAGCAGTAGCAGTAGCAGTAGCAGTGCAGCAGCAGCAGCAGCAGCAGCAGCAGTAGCAGCAGCAGTAGCAGTAGCAGTAGCAGTAGCAGCAGCAGTAGTAGTAGTAGTAGTAGTAGTAGTAGTAGTAGTAGTAGTAGTAGTAGTAGTAGTAGCAGCAGTAGTAGTAGTAGCAGTAAGCTAATAGTTAATGAATGGAGATAGTTGGACGTTTTCGCTAATATTGAGTAATCTTATTTAATGTTTATTTCTTGCAAATGAAGTCCTTGATCCGTTTCCAACGGAGAGAGAACCGCGGATCCACCATCCGCAGGTGGGATCGCCGCTGACGCTCAGGTGCCGACCACCGACCAGCTTTCCACCTGGAACCGTCTACTGGGCCAAGGACAGCCTCGGTCTCCCGCGCATCGAAACCAGCGATCGCGTATCCCTTGACTACGCAGGTACCATGGCAACCAACATCTAGGTCAATCGGTGCAAATAGGTCGGTTCCGCCAACGACCTTTTCCGTTAAGGGGCCATCCATAAATGACGTCACGTATTTAAAGGAGGGGGTTCAAACATTTGTGACGATGTGTGATGACTGGGAAGGGGTTTCCAGAAATGTGACGCCACATAACAATAAATATTCTTATTAATAGAGTATTTCTATGCTAGCGTAAAATTGAACGCATTTTAAGCTTATAGTTATTATACTTCATTTTTAAAAAATGAAAAAGTTTCTGAATATTGGTTCAACTATAATAATTATAATGAATATTTTCAAACGAAACGTTAATTTTGACATTGGAAATACGACAAGATGACGGGGGTGGGTGTTAACACGTTGTGACGTCATATTTGATGGGGCCTGACTTTTGTGACGACGTGTGACGAGAGGAGGTGAGCAATAAAACTGCCAAAATCGCGTGACGTCGTTTATGGATGTCCCTAAGTATTTGAATAAGTGCTTCTCTCGGTTATCTCTCATTTGCAATGTTAACTTTGTTTTACAAATTTTTCATTTAACCATTTACTTATCTGCTTATCGTATCGGATTGATTTTATAATTTTCGTGTTTATTTGGCAAACTGGATTTTTCGCTTTTGAGGATAAAATCCTGAAAATTTTGAGTTAGGATTTCTTGGAGTTTGTTTGTTATCTGTTTTCAGGGAATCTTCATTTCGCAAACGTCGTCTCAGAGGACGGTCTCTTCGGCCACAGTTATCTTTGCGTTCTTAGAAATCCGGAATTGAGAAGTCTGACCCACGGAGACGACCAGATGGTCGAGCCAATTCAAATATCAGGCAAAGCAATACATCTTTCTAGACATACACCGCTATAAAGCTATATCAGTAGCCTACCTAGTAGTAGTAGTAGTAGTAGTAGTAGTAGTAGTAGTGGTAGTAGTAGTAGTGGTAGCAGCAGTAGTAGCAGTAGCAGTAGCAGCAGGTGGCAGCAGTGGTAGTGCAGCAGCAGCAGCAGGTGCAGCAGCAGCAGCAGCAGCAGCAGCAGTGGCAGTAGCAGCAGCAGCAGCAGCAGCAGCAGCAGCAGCAGCAGCAGCAGTAGCAGCAGCAGCAGCAGCAGCAGCAGCAGCAGCAGTAGCAGCAGTAGCAGCAGTAGTAGTAGTAGTAGTAGTAGTAGTAGTAGTAGTAGTAGAAGAAGAGGTGTGACAAATGCCCTGGGCGCCACATGAAGGGGCGCCAACAAATTCTGTGCTCTTGCTCTCTACTCAGCGTAGAAAGAGAATAAACTGAGAAAACTGACTTTGAGCTCATCACAGACCAGTTCGCATCAGTAATAGCAAGAAAAGAGCATCTGTAGTTTTAATATTGGGTCAATAGAATGTCATGATTTGTTAATTGAAGATTTGTTAGCCTGATAATCTAATTTTCTGACCAATTTCCGCCATTCATGGGCGTCCGGAGAGGGGTGCAAGGGGGTGCAATTGCACCCCTGAAAAAATAGTGAAGTTATGAGACAAGTAAAATTATTTTAAAAGTAACCTATAATATTAAGTTAAAATATGAATCTATATAAGAATTCGATGAACTTCTTGTAGCGCAAAATAATTTATAATTAGTCCAATCTTGAACAGTACTTTTTGTTTCTTTCGTCATATAACCCTGTTTTGCACCCCCTGGAAAAATTTCTGTGGACGCCCATGCCGCCATTGACGCCAAATATCCTAGGCGCGCCCATGAGGTGTATGTGCGAGAGATGTCTAGTCTAGGTGATGGCGCGCTTTTTAAAATGAATATGCAGCTAATGGAATTCGGCTCAGTGCAGAACTCTCTTGATAAAATATGCTATGAGTTAAATTTCTTGAATAGAATTCTTGAAATCTTGTGTGTAAGTTCATGGGCGAGAAGCTTTCCAGGGGCAAAACCAGGGGCTTAGCTAGTGTGTCCAGAACCCGGGACAAAACCTACTGATGGCGCCCACTGAACTTTTTTTTACAAAGAACTCAATCTAAAAAACTCTGATAAGCAAAAAAGAAGGTCGTCACTAATGATCGTAAGCTAAAAGGGACAATAAAACAAATCGCTTCACTGTGAAATATTGGTATTTGCATTTCCCAGGAGGGGACAATGCCCCCTCTTGCCCTAAAGTGCGGGCGCCCGTGTGTAAATGTGTAAGTTGCACGCAACAGTCAACATTTCTCGCCATTTGTGAGTTGTTCTGCATGGTGATGGTATTCTAACGCAGTATTAATGCAATGTCTGTATACAGGAGGCGTTGCTCAGCACAGAGCTCCTGTGCTTATGTGGTCGACGCCCACGTCGGACATTGCTCTTAAGGGCGAAAACAAGCGACTCAAGTGCATCTTTTCAGGATTGTAAGCAAACAGAAGAACAACGTCTATTACTTGGTTCTTACTTATTAAACCAACAATTAAGACTGCCTCTATCTCAGGTGATCCGTCAACACGCGGGTTCGATCTTAGAAAACAAAGATCGTGTAATGAATCTCGGAAATGATGACCCATTTGACCTCTGACCCATGATCGCCATCTCTGACCTTGAGCATTCGCATATCCACAGGCGAGCAGTGAATAAGTAAATAAGCAAGTAAGTAAAATCTGGTATATTTATATAGCGCTTTGGAAATAGTACAGTGCTGCTTATTTATATGCGCTTAATCTTTCTTGAAATAGTTAAAGACAAGGTCGATTGTCGTTCGGGCAAAGGTCAGTGTATCCACGACCTGACTAGCGCTTTGCTTCAAAGCGCTATATAAATCAAAATATAAACCTTTAGAGATTTGAGCGCCTCTGAGTCCAAATAAGAGGCGCTATACAAATGCTACATTACATTACATTTTATTGCAAAAGAATCGTCAATTATTCGCTCTAATTGAAGTTTGGAGGATTTTTGCTTTCGTTTCTCTGATCGTCTTTAGCCCCACCCCTAAGGTCTCGTGGATTCGATTGGGCAAGACGATGACCTCTGGCATGACCTCCGAAGGTCACGGTCAGGAGCTGGTCATCAGCGGAGTCCAGTTCGAGGACGCCGGATATTACCAGTGCAGCGCCACTAACACCGGATCTCCCGTCATCCTAGTCATCCACCTCAAGGTCGAATGTGAGTCTATGTCTCTCCGGTCGGAAATGACAGACAGACAGACGGACGGACGGACAGACAGACAGACAAACAGGCGGACAGACAGACAGGCAGGAGAGAGGCAGAGATGTCCATGAGTTGGGACAACCCATGGGTTGGGTTGGGTCAGAAAAAAGTCATTGTAATGTATTACGGTGGGTTGGGTCAAATTATCTATTACCGGCATGGGTTGGGTTGGAGATTTGATGGGTTGGGTTGGATTGGGTTCTAAGCATGAACCCATGCTCATCTCTGGAGAGAGGGAGAGAGAGAAAGAGAGAGATAAGGTCATTTATGTTTCATTGGGCCTAAGACTAAGCATTTTGCGTCATTATTATTATTATTATTATTATTATTATTATTATTATTATTATTATTATTATTATTATTATTATTATTATTATTATTATTATTATTATTATTATTATTATTATTATCATCATCATCATCATTATCACCATTATTATCACCATCATCATCATCATCATTATTAGATCTGAGCATTCATGATGTCGTCGTGTGTGGTTGCGTGTACTGCTCTGTCAAGACGCCCTCTAATTCTGTCGTTCTGCGTGCACTCTCTCAGCGCGGCCATACTGGTCGACGGAACGCCGGATGTTGGACGTGACTGCCCGAGACGAAGACACCGTCAAGTTCGAATGCAGCGTGACCGGACGACCGACACCTGTCATCAGGTGGCTGACCAACGGAATTCCCGTCGAAGGTAACTGCCACAAGAGTCTAAAAATAGATTCCACTCGTTGGGGACGATTCGTCGTTACGTCATCGCACCTGTCTGCTAATTTTAGAAACGCCGTCGAATCCGTTACGTCATCTCGGGCCAAACTACGTCATATTCTCGAACGTTTCCCAGGCGGACATCCAGGTGATCCAGTGCAACGCAAGCAACAAGCACGGATACCTGCTGTCCAACGCCTACCTGAACGTACTAGGTAGGCACGCAAATCGCTGGCGCCGCTACCTCTGCTTCTATAGCGCCATAATTGAATCACGCTGGACAACAGTCCGGTGAATACGTCAATAGGATTGCGATTCAACGAACTGCTGCGCTGTTTTGGTCTATTTCTAAACTTCTATAGCGCCATGTCATAATGCACAGAAGCATTAGCCGATGGTACACCGAATCAGCATAATACAAGAAGGCAATACATTGGACCAACGCTGCCTCTCCCCCGCTCCCCATCCTCATGCCTTATTCTCAGCAAACAGATCTAAACGGCACACATTAAATTTGAGTTCTTTCCAATAGTTTTAAAATAGGCCTATATACATATATAAGGGTCATATACATATATATGTATGTATAATGCACACACATCAGTATATATATACACATACATATATACATACAGATGACTAATCTAATATTCCATTGTACTTAACAGAGGCGTCAATCCCGTGAGGGTCCTTGGCATTGGACCCTCACAAAAATCTGAAAAAATCTATATTGTACCGTTGTACGATTATTTCATAAATTGTTGCGTTGGGTAAATAATTAATAGATGTAGCCTAATCAGCAAATGGTATTTTCGAACATTAATAAGTAATAAGACAGGCCCGCCGGAACGAATTTTGGTCAGGGGGTGCAGATTTTTTCGAAGTGAAATTTTATTTTTCAAATCCTTGACAAGCAAAAAAAGGTCTTCAACGCTAGAATTTACCTTCAAAATAGCTTGACAAGCAAAAAAGGTCGTCTGTACACTCTGCACCCCCTCTGCACCCCCTCTTTTTCAGGATTTAGGGGGTGCAGAGGGGGTGCAGACCATCCCCTTTCCAGGGGGTGCAAATTGCACCCCTGAATTTTTCCAGGGGGTGCAGCTGCACCCCCTGCACCCCCACTTCGGGCGTGCCTGTAATAAGAATTATGCTAAAAGAGTACATGGTGCACTCCTTCAACCTAGCACAACAACAGATGGGCCCTCACAACTTTTACAACAGATTGACGCTACTGGCACTTAAGTTGTTTTTTCGTTCGATTTTTTTGGCTGACTTGATTCTTTGCCCCACTATTCAGAACTTCCGCTGATGATAATCAACAAGTGTCAACGACCATTCGATGTCACTGCTGCTGTGCATATCGTCTGCTCGGCGTTAAACTGTCGGCTGCTGCTGCTGACGTTTGACCCTCCGCAGACGACACTGACCGGATTTCACCCAGAAACCCTGTTTACGTCGATCTAGTTTTGCCTGAGCACCAGTTATAACTGTCAATGCACTTACGGCCATTGTCAATTGTCTTGGATCAAGGACAGTCGATTTTCATCTGTTTTACGTCCACTCTGTCTCTGTCACTGTCTGTCTGTCTGTCTCTGTCTGTCTGTCTGTCTCTCTCCATCTCTCTCTCTCTTTCTCTTTCTCTCTCTGTCTGTCTGTCTGTCTGTCTGTCTCTCTCTCTCTCTCTCTCTCTCTCTATATATATATATATATATATATATATGTATATATATACAGTATATATAATGTATATACAATTATACATATAGGGCCTATATATATATACGTGTATATGTATGTAAAAATTGTGTTTTTTTTGTTTTAAGCCGAACCTCCGCAGTTTGATGACGTCTCTTCGCCCATTGTGAAAGTGACCGCAGGGAAGTCGGTTGTCTTGAAGTGTCACGTGATCGGCGCACCTGTTCCCACCCTTGTGTGGAGCAGGGGAAAGCACCTCACCAGGAATATCACCAATCGGAGATTCAATTCACAAACGACAGGATCTTTGGAGATCAAGGTCCTTCATTCTATTATAGCGCTACACAAATTGCAGCATCTAATTGCAATTTCATGTTGCGCCACATAATTTGAAAATATACAATAAATTTTTACCACACATAAGCAAGTATGCTGATGAAAAGAACGCGGAATTTTGCATTATTTACTGCGGTGAGCAAACGCCTCAACAATTTGAAGACACAATTTGAAGACACGGCCCCCCTGCCCCACCAAATGACGCAGTGGCGTCATTTGGAGGAGCAGGAGTCTGTATCTCCCCAAGGAAATGAAGAAATAATGTATAATGTCTTAAATAAATAAATGAATAAATGTGAAATGTGCAAAAATTGCCAAAAATTGCCCAAAGTTTGCCAAAAATGTCAAAGCTTTAAACATTTGCCAAAATTGGCCAAAAATGTCAAGCATTTGCCGAAAAAATTGCCCAAAAGTTGCCCAAAATTGCCCAACATTTGGTCAAAAAATTATCTCCCTTCCCCAAGAAAGTGCGAAATGACGCTACTGACAATTCGACCCTTAATTAAAGTACAAAAGATTAGGCGAACGTTCTTTTTCCCGAGGAAACCCTTTCCTATGGAATTCGTTACCGGCTTCAGTGTCGGCGGCCACTTCATTAGAGGACTTTGCGACCAAATTAAAGACTCACCTATTTAACAAATGTTTTTGTAAAGCGCCTTTGACTTTGGCCCTCGCTATGAAGGCGCTATATAAATTGTCATGAACAATAACAATAAAAGAATGGGGAAGAATATTCCCATATCTTTCTTCATGCTATGCAAAGGACAAACGATTGTAAAAAGCGAGCATTTGACCTGAATATAAATTGAATGTAGACGCATTTTTCACGAATTTAGTGGCAATAACTTTGGCATTCTTCTGCACAGAACGTGACGTTTGAAGACGCAGACGTCTACCACTGCAACGCTCGAAATAAATTTGGATTTGCCAATGTCACGATACAAGTTGTCGTCAGGCGTACGTTTCTAAAACTGTCGATACAAATAGTAAAATAGGAAATAAGTAGGCTCTCTATCGATCAGAGGAGCATCTGTAGCTTCAAAGACGTGCGAATAGTCCACTCGCCATAGGCATAATATTATTGTTAGTGGCACCATAGACTTTATTGACTAATTAATTAGCTGGTAAAAAAGGAAGAACATGCGATTATTACGAAATGGTTTCTTTGTGTTTGAAAATTTGTTTTTTATTATTTGTCCAAAAATTAAATACGCGTACTATACGTACAGTGTATTTTATTATAAGAAATACAATAAGTATGATACGTATGGTCGAATCTTGTCGGTGATAGGGTTACTAGACCCAACCCAACCCACCGTGATACATTGCAAATTCTTAAACCATGACCTATTTTCTGACCAAACCGAACCCACCATAAATATGGTAAAGTCTGACCCAACCCAACCCATGGCCATCTCTGTAGTGACGCAGTTATAAGGTGACGCAACCCAACCCATGGGTTAACCCAACCCATGGCTATCTCTGCCTCGACGTAGTTATAAGGCAGTTAATCTGCGTGTCCTGTGTTTTTGTGTACTTGGTCTTCGTCTTTCTGCAGACAGAACACAGATTCTGAGGCATACGCAGAATCGAACCCTGAACGTGTCCGGTGACGTCCAGTTCGACTGCGAAGCGTCCACCGACCCGGACGAGGTCGACAACCTGGTCGTCCGGTGGTTCCGGGGCGGTGTCGTCCTCAACCGCAACCGCGATCCACGCATCTCGGTCGACGGCGGCACCCTTCGGATCGCCCGCACCCTCGTCTCCGACTCAGGACCCTACACCTGCCAGGCGTCCAACGGGATCGACGCAGCCACGGCCGTTGCCTTCCTCACCGTACAAGGCACGACGATGACTCCTCCTCCTCCTCCTCCTCCTCCTCCTCTGGAGAATTCTAAGCATTAGAATATATAATTAATCTATTAGAACACAAATGAGTGATGCTCTTCTACAGTAGAACTTCGTTATAACGGACTCGGTTATGGCGCATACTCGGCTATAAAGTACCGCAATGTACGGCCCCCGTGTAATGCGCTACCGTATTGGATGGTATTGGGTATGACGTACTTCGGATATTACGTACTACATTTTACAGACTCACTAGTTACGTCATAACGAAGTTCTACTGTACATTTATAAGCGTAGCTTAGAGGTCCATGCAGCCTATTTGCCATAAACGGGTCATGGATATTTATTTCCCCACAGCATTAGAAGGTCAGTGGGTCGACTAAAGATGTCGATGGGTCCATTTTTGGCACCCAGCCCAACTAAACCCATCAAGTCTCCAACCAAACCCAACCCATGCCGTCAATAGGATTACTTGACCCAACCCAACCCACACCGCAATACATTGTAATTTCTTAAGCCATGACTTACTTTCTGACCCAACCCAATCCAATCCACCATAAATAGGGAAAAGTCTGACCCAACCCAGTCCAACCCAACACAACCCATGGTTTAACCCTACCCAACGCACCGCAATACATTGTAATTTCTTAAACCATGATTTACTCTTTGACCCAACTCAATCCACCATAAATATGGAAAAGTCTGACCAACCCAACCAACCAAATCACACTCAACCCAACCCAAGTGTTGACCCCCAACCCATGGACATCTCTGGCGGTCTTCGTTGTCTTTGCAGATCGCCCGTCTGCGCCGAGGACCGTTCAGCTGGTGACCTGCAGAGGTCAGACGGCGAAGATCAACTGGGAGTCGGGAAGGGAGAACAACGCCGCCGCCCTCTACTTCGTCGTCTACTTCAACACGTCCATCGATCGTCCGGGTGTCTACCATCGGGCCCTGACCGTAGACGGGTCGTCCCGTCACGCCGCCGTCAACCTTCTGCCGTGGCTCAACTATACGTTCCGAGTGACGGCTCAAAATAGCCTCGGGGAGAGCGACCACAGCGACCCCACGCGGCCCTACTGCACCACCCCCCAGTCGAAGCCCTACCGGAACCCCACCGGGGTCTGCACCGACATCAGGTCCAGCAACCAACTGGTGATTGTGTGGAAAGTGTGTATTAGTACCGATCAGATTCTATTATTTCAGATTCTATTATTATTATTATTATTATTATTATTATTATTATTATTATTATTATTATTATTATTATTATTATTATTATTATTCCCAACCCCCCAAATTTTCACCCCCTCTTCCCAACCCCTTATTATATATATACATAATATACATGTATATCTTCGACGTTATTATGACGACGCCATCTTCATCATATCATGTCATACAGTAGCGGGCAGAGGGGTCGGGATCGGTGTGGCGGTACCCTCGGGCGCCGACCAGATGGGGTCGCCATAATTCACTTGGCGAGCTTTTTTTGCTCGTCGCACAGTTTTTATCGACTATCTACACGGCACTGGTGCCATGCCTGCCTGTTCAACTGGTAATTCTAATTCCATTGGTTTAAACGTGTATGAAAAAAGTGCGGGGACCCAGCCACTACACCTTTCTCTTCCCTAGCTTAGCCTCTCAAAAATTGGGGACGGGCGTCGAGCCCAGCGGCAAAATAAAAGTTTACGCGTGTGTCTGGTTCTATTTACAATGGTTTTCACACAGGCTTACTTAGCCTCCTAAACCACTCTAAATCACATTATTATTATTATTATTATTATTATTATTATTATTATTATTATTATTATTATTATTATTATTATTATTATTATTATTATTATTATGTGAAAGTTCCACTTTCCGTGGAAGGTGTCTGCGTTAAATCTCTGGAGTGTCAGGGAATTTACGTGTGTGTAAGAGAAAGGATCTCTAAATCATTATTATTATTATTATTTTTTTTTTTCATCTTTCTCATTTTTTATCTTTCTGTTTTCTTTTCTTTTTCGTTTTTCTTCTTTTATTTTTTTATCTTTCTTTTTTCTTCTTCTTCTTCTTCTTCTCTTTTTCTTCTTCTTCTTCTTCTTCTTCTTTCTTCTTCTTCTTCTTCTTCTTCTTATTATTATTATTATTATTATTATTATTATTATTATTATTATTATTATTATTATTATTATTATTATTATTTCTACAACACTAATGTCAGTTCTAAATGTTGATAGAGAAATGTTTGCACGCCTTTCAGGAGACTCGGGTTTTTAGAACGAAGTCGCTCCGTTGCATTTGAAAATCGGGATTTAAATATAATATTAAAAATATAAGGTTCAGAGTGGTTCAGCAGCTGGGTGTCTGTCCTGTATGAGAACCATTTCTTGTGTATTCAGCCGCTGACTAGAATCGAGTTGAACGGGGAGGGCTTCTACTACCTGGTAACCTACCAACGCATAGACATTCCAGGTGCTCCGGAACTGAAGCAGGTGGTAAGGGACTGGCGGAGCGGTGAGCTGATAATCGTCACCAACGATCCTCACTTCAAACAGTACCTCATATACGTCCAGGCGGTGAACAACGAAGGCTTCTCAATGTCCAGTATACTTGACGTCAAGAGAGGATACTCGGGCGAAAGCAGTGAGTATCAGTTAGTTAGTTTGTTAGTAAGTCAATTTATATAGCGCAGAAACACGTGATAAGGGCCGAAGTCAAAAGCGCTTTACACGTTATGCGAGATCTCATATACTGTAAGTACGTTTTAAGTTTCCTTGCGAACAAATCGAGATTCGAGTCTTGTCACGTGACTGGGTTGTACATTCCAGAGAATAGGGTTTTCACACGTGACCGATGTCTCGCCTAAGCCTACGCTGCGAAAAATCCCAAAAGATCAAATCAGACTTAGAAAAGATGATAGCTTGAGAATAATAGAAGAGCATAAATTGGACAATACTTGTCTAAAGCAGTGGTTCTCAACCCGTAGTCCGCGGACCAAAAGTGATCCGCGAGAGGGGTCTAGTGGTCCGCGGCAAATTCTGAAAAAAACTTTAAAAATTCGACATATATACATTTTCCTGTCAGTGATGCCCGGACCCAACATTTTTTAGAGCAAAGAACACAATTAAGTAAGGTGACGACCTTTTTTGCTTGTCGGGGCACTGGCGAGGGACGAAGATCACATGCGATGACTTTTTTTGGTTGTCATGATTTTTCTCAATTTTCAGGTTGTCCGCGATAAATGTTTGATATTCAAAAGTGGTCCGCGAGGCAAAGGGGTCCGAGAACCACCGGTCTAAAGTATAAATTTAAATGTAAATTATAAATCATAAAGGAGTTGAAGATAGTAACTCCAGGGTTTTTGTTTTCCAGAGCCTTTGGTAAGACCCAGAAATCTCCATCTGAACTACGACCGACTGACATGCACCAGCGCCGAGCTACTCTGGGACCCAATCAGCCACAAGATGGACCAACTGAGGGGCCTTTTCAAAGGCTACCAGGTCGGTAATGAAAACCAAAAAACACAGCAAAACCACTGAGCGATAAATGAGAAAACTGGATTTTAAGTGGCTCTGTGGGGCTTCTCCTGTATTGAAAACCACTATCGATCATAGAGGCCCAGCCAGGGTGCGATTTGTAGTGGGAAGGAGTTGCAAATCGCACCATGGACGCAGCCAACAGCATATTCCAACTTCCAAATAGCAACTCACTCATGAAAGTGAATTATTGAATTTAGGACATTCCTATTATTGAATTTAGGATCTTCCTATTTGTCACTTTGATTTGTGAAAGTGGGCGCCCGCACATTATGGCAAGAGGGGGCACTTGCCGCTCCTGGAAAATGTAAATACTAATATTTGACATTGAAATTTGAAAACCTTGCTAACGTATTAACCGTAACCATTATGTTAAAATGTGTCTTGCTCCCTCCTGGAAAAATTTCTGTGGGCGCCCATGTTTGTGAATAAACATAACTCTTTTCGTCTTCCAATAGATTAGATTCTGGAAGTCGGATAGTCCCGAGTTCTCCTACCGGTCTCAGGACATCAAGGCACACGGCAGGAATTCGTCTCTCCTCTGTTCCAACAACACCTTTGGCCTCGACGGCGGTCAGTTTGGCCCAGGCGAACACCTGTTCCGAGGCCAGGTGCGCAACCTTTGGCCAAACACGAGGATCACCGCAGGTGTGCTCGTACAAAACACGAAGTTGTCCGGCGATCTCAGTGATACCATCGATTTCGAAACACCTGGATGTTCGGAGGGAGAAATCGATTCAGGTGTGGTGGTCAAACCTATAGCTTGAGACTATGACTTACTTTGGGGCGGGAAGGGAGGGGCTGGATCCAGCATTTTATTCCATCTTTCGCTTATCGACGAGTAATGAAAGGTAGCTGCTGTTTGTCTGTTCACTTTTGGCCACGTTCGATTATTCTTGAACAATTTGAAGCAACTTGAGCCAATATAATTGACTCTTCAAAAATTGGAATGGACCGTATGAAAACGGAACAGATGACAACGGAAATAGTATTTTTTACTTGTGTATTTTCTTTTTTGGGGGTCAAGCATCGAAGCTCCCCCCGCCACCCATCGCCTCGCCCAACTCTATTCCCCTGGGTCCAATGAGTCTAGATGAAACACTGGACATTGCCACCCCCTGCAATTATGGGACCCCCGTAACGCAAATTCCTGGGAAATGACTGAAATGGTGTTTTTGTTCTCTAAAACAATGAACCAGATTTCTTAAAGCGGTTTAATAGGCAAAGTAGGTATGTGTGAAAACTACTGTAGTAACATTCCGCATTCAAATATCTTGTCTTTCGAGATAACCTTTAAATCCGTTTACTGTTTCAACTGTCACTCCCACCTCGTCCAAACTGTTCCATTTATCCACAACCCTTGCAATAAAAATTTTCTTTCTTGGACCCACTGTCTGCTTAAACAATTTGCATTTGTGGCCTCTTGTGCTGTTATAGTGTGCCAATGTAAAGAATCGATTGTATGCAATGTTCCCTCTGAGCTTTGCGCATGTGTGCACGAACAGAGGCCCCAAGGCAAGCGCACAAAGGAAAAAATGGAGCGCACAAATTTTTGAAAAACTGTTTCCACTGCTTTCATGTCATACACGTATACTTACTGATAAAGATTCACGCTTTGTTGTGAACTTGTAACGGCTCCATACAATAATTATTGGTCTAGACTATGGGCAAAAGGTCTTTTATTTAATGATTTGTGCAAAGCACGCGCCTCTAAATTTCGATAAAAGTAAAAGAACAGAAAGCCAGCGAAAGAAATGTCTTAAAATACACGTAGAGACTTGAAAGCATTAAAGCAGTAACGTAAACGCCCTGCAGTGGCGTATTTAGGGAGAATGCTCCTGATCCATAGGTCCCTAGGTTCCTGACCCCTATGGTCTTTGGCCTTTGGTCTTTGGACTCGATTTTTGAATGTAATATTTAGATGTAATGTAAGAGTACAAGACACTGTTACACTTAAAGACTGTTAGACCGTTAGACTGTTAGATCTTATCTCAGCTGTAGTAAATTACGGTCAGTACTTTACAGGTGGTATTATTAATAAACTTAAACTGTATGTTATTGCAGAACATAGAATAAAAGTTATTTTTCGAACTTCTTAAATTTCAGCCTACCCCTTTAAATATTAAATAGACAATAATTAATGATTTCAATGGTTCATTGACTGATATGTTCATGTTACGAGCATCACCTATGTTTTCATGAACACGTACCTGATACCTAAAAGTAGTTGTAAAATTGGTTGCAAAAAGTTTAACTATATTTTTTAGTTTAGTTAACTATTTTAGAAAGTTAGTATGCAACTAAAATTTTAACTACTTATTTCTAGTTTAAATTTAGTTATAGTTTAACTAATGTTTTTAGTTAGTTGCCCATCACTGATAGTTTTAAGATTATCTCTTTGTCTCAACTCATTATTGTTCTTTTCATCATTCCCAACATTCGGTTGCCCTTTTTAGCAGCCTCCATACATTGTGGAGATGGCTTCATACCTTTATCGATGATTACCCCCAAAGTCTCTTTCTTCCTCTGTGGTGGTTAGAACCTTTCCCCCTAAAGAATATTCATCACCATTATTAGATTTCCCAACATGCACCGCAAAACATCTAAATAGAAACAAAAAACAAAGAGAGATATTTATTTCATGCTTTGGGGAAAGGCTTTTCCTTTTATAATCTGGAAGCGTATAGTTTGAACCGAATTAGGTGAGGTCAAATAGTTCAGATAGCGAAGATGGCATTGAAACACTCTTTCAGTAGACACTGAATTGTCAAGAGAAACGTCTTCAACGGCAGACGTCGACTTCGCTTCTGCCAACAAAACATCTGCTCCAGAATTACCCCCGACGGAACCCTTCGACGAATACATAGAACAAGGTCAGAGTTCATTCGTCTCTTCACCCCCCCTCTCTCTCTCTCAGTCTCAGCTATCATTCACGTAGTGTTCTACGCAAAATTAAAATCTTAGATTAGGTCTAGTAGACCTATTAGTACTAAACTAGAATGAACTCGTTTCAAAGCATTTCCCTCCATAATAATAATAATAATAATAATAATAATAATAATAATAATAATAATAATAATAATAATAATAATAATAATAATAATAATAATAATAATAATAATAATAATAATAATAATAATAATAATAATAATAATAATAATAATAATGAGTGACATCCTTTCGCCTACAACGAATATCCGTGACACTCCAGAAATTTAACGCAGTCGCCTTCCACGGAACTTTCAAATAATAATAATAATAATAATAATAATAATAATAATAATTATTATTATTATTATTATTATTATTAAGTATTATTAAGGACATTTCTATAGCGCAAAGGGACTATCTATTAATTATGTCAACAATTTTTTGGCAATTTTTGACCCCCTCCCCCATTGTCAACAACTGTCAACTTTCAGTTACCCCCTATAATTACGTCAAAAACTTTTGCCCCCCAAGATCAATGACAGGTCCCAATAACAAGGTTATTATTTTTTGCGGTGATGACCATTTTTCCCTGTTTTGCTCATCGAGTGTCAAAATGTGATGGTGATGACCATTTTTCTAATGCTTTTTTCCATTGTAATAAGTAGTATTCCATGAAATTTTCCTATTTTTTGATTATTTGTAAAAAGTAAAATTGTTGACGTCAACTTCTCTTTACCCTCCTCCCCTGTCAACAACTGTCAAACTTTTTCAAACCCCTCCCCTAAATTGTTGACGTAATTAATAGACAGCCCCAAATCTCGCAAGGCATGTCTGTTGTTGCACTTATTATATTATAGTATTGTAGCCCTTGTTGCTGTGTTTTTGCTAACCTGGTTGTCGTTGCTTCTGTTGTCGTTGCTGTTGTTGCTTGATCGTTGCTATCTTTTCTAATAAAAGAGATAATCGCGTAGTGATCGGTCTTGTCTGTCTTCTTTGGCTTCAGAGAATGTTTCTCTGTTCGCCTGGTGGGAGCAAGACGGTCTAAGAACACACAGAATCGACTTCAGAAGAAGCACACGCCGTAAGTGCACAGTATGCGGTCACCGATTTTCCAGAAAATACTGGGGTCTGACTACCTCCTCCCCAGAATTTTAGACTCCACAAAGGGCTCGACCAGTGAAGCTCACATTGAAAAACGTCTGGAGATGACCTAAGCTTCTGGGGCAAATTGGAATCGGCGAATTTCTGATGACATTATCGGCTATAGCTATTGTTATCGTCATCGTGCCAATCAATCAATCAATCAATCAATCAATCAATCAATAAATCAATCAATCAATCAATCAATCAATCAATCAATCAATGGCAATCAAATCCAATCAATCAATCAATCAAGCGGGAAAGGTCCCTCAGGCCGGCGGGGAAGCAATCTAATGGGGATAGGCCAAGCCACACAGGTACGTCTTAAGACTAGATCTAAACACACGATTATGTCCAATGTGTATAGATTGGATGATTGGTTAAGCGGGAAAGGTGGTGCAGCAGGCCGGCGTGTGTGTGCAGTGGCTAACGTGGGGCGGGGGGGATTTGTTGAAGCCACACAGGTACAGGTCTTAAGACTAGAAATCTAATGATGTGATTATGACCTTTTTTGCTAGATCAGGATGAAATGGGGAGGTGATGTGGTTTTTGCAGAGTCAGAGTGAAACTCTGGTGGCCCCCATGGCAAAGAGCCCCTGGGCCCCAAAAGAGAGAGAGAGAGAGAGAGAGAGAGAGAGAGAGAGAGAGAGAGAGAGAGAGAGAGAGAGAGAGAGAGAGCTGACAATGAAGTTTATTGACAAAATATTTATGAAATTTCTCAGAATTTTTAAAGATGGTGATCAAAAATTGATCTTTTCCCGATTTATTGCATAGATTTTCACGAGAGCCCTATTTTACCCTCATCCAAGGAAAATCTGTTGGGTCGTATTGCAGTGGTCGGGGCGCTATGACCCTCGACCCTTGACCCTTGACCAATCCTGGGTCATGTGGTCGAATGCCGGTTATTTTATTCGATTTTGTGTTTTTGATTCCCAAACTTAATACCTTAGGAGAGTAATTTGCTTGACTGACTGATTTGAAAAACGGCATAGAATCTGCTTTCAATGCACTGAATTATGATTTCGCTTCAACAGGAACCGACGTCGTGCAAATACCAAGTAAGTGCCAATTCGATTAAGTGCAGAACTGTTTTGGACCTACAGTAAAAGTTTAATGGCTTTAATAAATTGCGACGCAGTTTCAATCATGCGTCTTTATTAGTTCGAATAATAATGGGCGTAACCACGATTGGGATAAATGGGGGAGGGAGCTTGACAGAACGACGCTTTTTGAATCGTCAATACATATTTTACCGAAAATGTGACGATGTGTCCCCCCTATTCGGGTCTCCTGGCTACGCCATTGGTTAGAATCGTGGTTTCAGAAGTTAGAGTGGTTCTGCGTATATTCGTCCAGAATATGCGCTACATAAAATGCCTTTGATAAATAATTAATCAAATAGAAACGGACTGTTTTCTAATTTAAGGTTTTATTTGCATAAAATTTCTCCACGCGCAATATTAGAATCGAAGTTTTTCTAGTGGCACTGGCATACAGGCGTTGGTCTCAGTGGCGTAGCCAGGATTCCAGAATAGGGAGCACTTTCACATATTTCGGCCAAATTGTCTTGACGAGCAAAAAGGTCGTCGTCTCAAACGCTTTAAAGTCTGCTGTCTTTTGGTTTTACTCGCTCGATCTAATATTATCCCTACCCAGGCCCGTCTTTACGTGTTAAAAATCGGGCACAGTCAGTGTTTATTCTAGGCCTTCTTAGGGGGGAATTTCCCCTCCAAAGTTTGAAAATTCCCCAAAATTTTTTTGATGTTGGCTGGGGGAATGGAAATTCCCCCCCCCCAAACGTGTGGAAACTCAAACCTTGTCCCCCCAAACATTTCAAAATCCCCCCAATGTCAAGGGGGCTAGAATAAACACTGGGGCACAGTGCCCTGGGCCTCGCGCATCCTAGGGGCCCCGCGCAAAAACGCAATGACTTTTTTGTTTCTTTTTGCTTGCCAACATTTAAAAACGTTTGGAGATGACCTTTTTTTGCTTGTCAACATCTGATCTTCAGCAAGGGCCCCGCAAGCCGTCAGGTGCCGGGGCCTCACACAGATATGAAACGAACTTGTCCCTACCCATCACCCCCAACTACTCACTCACTTTTTATAGGCTTGGCTAGGGCAGAGGCGGCGCTAGGGGGATGGGTCCGCGGGTCCGGAGTCCGGACCCACCCAGTCTCGGGCAGGGACACCCGAGCAAATTGTGCAAATCTGCAGAGAAATTATGATTAGGGGGGAGTGATGGGGAGGGGTAGTCTGAGCATGGTCCTGGCTGTGTAGATTACATTAGACCCACCCAGCCAACAAAACCCAGCGCCGCCCCTGGGCGAGGGAATGGGAAAGATTTCGCGGTTGACCTCCACATTTTCATCCAAGTTTACGCCTATGACTGCATGGCAGCTTTAGGAATGCCTGTCTAATTTGGATTCGTCGTTTTGGTATACAGGTAATAAAAGACTTTCATGTTGTCAGTGTGCTCGCTAACATCTTAAATATATATTCGGGATTCCCGGTAAAGGGGTTAATTAAGCAGTTATATTTCTGTTAACAGCCCACGTCAGAACAGGGAGAAGACCGAGAAAAAACAGACCAGGTATTAAACCTCACAAGAAACTCACGTTCTTAAATAATACGGTGTTATTAAGATGAAAGGGAAGGTATCTATGGAGCCTATAATGGAGGCATATATAGGCCTGTGCATTTGGACACGGCTCTTTTAAACTGTCGTTTCATTCAGTTTATATCCTGGCTATTTGGATTTGAAGAGAGTTGACGTAACCGGTCTGAGTTTTGCCCTGCAGATGTTCCGCGTCCGGCCAGATGGTTCATCGGAATGATGTGCGCCATCACCTTCCTCCTCATCATTCTCGTCATCGTCTGCATCTTGAAGCGCCGTCGGGGTCAGCAGTATCCAGGTCAGGTCAACGTCCATTCGCCGACGCCAATTATTAGGCCAACTGGAGCTACCACTTTCAGTAACTAGGTCGGGTTAACGACCGTCGTTAATTTCATTCTATATGCCGTGTTATGTGATTTTTTTTCTTCCAGTGGAAGAGAAGGAGAGGGTGAAGGGGCGGGAAAGAGAACTCGGAAGAGCTGAAAGTGACATCAGCATCGTCGAATACATGAAAAAGTAGGAAAACAAGAAGCGTTTACAGTCGTCAGCTCCAGGGGCGTAGCGACGGGGAAGGGGTAGGCCTATATCGGTGTATAAACCCCCTAAATCAGTATATATAGGCCTAATAGTAAATATAACATACATACACACACATATATAACATACATGTATATAATATACATATAATATAAAATATATTATATGTATATTATATATAATATATAAAACATATACCCTTCCCCAGTTTATGCCCCCAAAATTAATTTCCTGGCTACGCCCCTGGTCGACTCATGATTTATGCAATTGTCTGGTCATGTTGCGACCAACATTACTCGGTACAATCTCTAGAGGAGACCTGTAAAGACTCTGCTGCGAGTGGAATCCAGCGAGTCTAACAGCAAAATAAGCACAGTCCTCCAAAATTCTTTTTGCCATAAGAGAGATCCCACTAAACCCTCAGTTAAGATTAAGCCTTTTAAACCAAACTCTTGGTTACATCCCAGATCACTGGCGTAAAGTTGGATGAAAGTGGGGTGGGGTGGGGCAACACTTATCTTATTGCAGCCACGCAAAAAGTGGGGGTTCGAGCCCTACTAGAAGCCTATGGACTATCACACCCTTTGCTTTGGCGTTTTTCTTTTTTCTAACCCCATAAATTGTAACAACACAGGGATCATCCAGTTAGGAAAACTGGAGCTTCCAGTTTCCTCTCCGTCTAAGCTCAATAGATTTTTCTGTGGGTGTGATTTCTAGATTTACGATGGGACGAAGGCGACGGTTGAGTCGTCGGATTTTGCATCGAAACAAGTCCCTCGACAGCGAATCCGGGAGCCTAAGAGAGTACGAAGACTGCGCCGACATGGCGAAATTTCAAGAGGACGGCTCGTACATCGGTCAATACGCCGGCATCCGTAAAGAAGTGGAACCGATTTTCTCGTCTCCGACGGCCTTCTCGACTTTTGTTTAACGTTTCTATATGTTATATTCATCGACGCCAGCGTGTTAACTGTTAACCTGTGAACTGTTCCGACTGTAAACGACGGCTCTTCTATAATGTGAAACCAGTTAGACGCAGATGTGAACGTAGCTTTGCAATAAAAGCACAGTGAGAAAAACTAGACCTAAGCTAAAAACGGCGTTGTCAGTTTTTCTCTTACCGTAGCTACAATAATAGGCCTAATTGCCGCGACAAGGTCGTTTTGATGCCCGTTCTAAATTTACAATAAATGCAACCAATGTTCCCTTTAAGGTGGGCGCGCGCCCACGAACGGGAAGAGATGCGCCCAAAAAATGTTATTACCCCAAAAATTGGAAATTTGCAGGTGTTTAATTTTTGTGAAGTGATAGGGCTTATATATTAAAAAAGGTCATCACCATCACAACTTGACCTGTATAATGAAGAAGAAAAGGTCATCACCGGTTTTTGACACTTGGCGAGGGGCAGTGGAAGAGAGTGATTCGAAAAGCTCAGTAGTGTAAGACGGGCCGGACCTCGAAGTACTGCTGAAACAATAATGGCTTGTTTGAATATAATGCCGCTAATGCTGTCAGAAGTTGGAAGCCAATGGAGGGTGTTAACTTGTTAAGTGCAGTCCGAGATGTTAGACTAGCGAGGAGCTTTAGCCACAAGACGATACGGATACAGACATGGACTACTAGATTGATACAGAACACCACACCAATACTCGATTTAACGCCCTATGTAATTTAGGACATGCAAACTAATTAGGGTTGACTGACTGAGTAACTGATTAAGGCGGAAGATAGCTGATGGGTTATGCGTTGGCGGAGCGGATGCAAGCCCCGTTAGCGCCTCTAGTGGCTTTCAGCGCCTTTCGCACAGATTGTAATGCCTCCTAAGCCACTTTAAATCATGCTAAGTTTAGGACATTGTTGTTGTTGTTTGTTGTTGTTGATGTTGTTGTAGTGTACTTACCATTAGGGTTGTAACTTTTCCGGAAAAGTAGAGTGCCCGAAATTATTCCGAAAATTTCCGGAAATTTTCGGAATAATGAAACCGGAAGTGCCGCTCGCATGTCCATAAAAACATTATATAGCGCTACAATCCTGACAGTTGTTAACAAATGCCCAACAAATGAATAGTAATAAATGGTAATAATGATAATAAAAATAATAATAGATAGTAGTTATAGTAATAAATAGTATTATGTAATAATAATAATAATAATAATAATCAACTTTTCCTGAATTATTCCGGAAAAGTACCGCTATTTTTCCGGAAATTTCCGAGCTCACATCCCTACTTACCATTGACAGACTGCTGTACTTCCGGTGCATATTAATTTCTTATTTTCTATGGTTTCCACACAGAATAAATGCACATTTTACATTCTATGGTGTAACCTTCACGAATTTTATTTAAATGATTTAATTGCTTTAATTGAAAAATTATTATATATTAGGATGGAATCTCTTTTGCAAAGATCAGTGTCAGCGTTGTTCAAGTTTAGATTTTCGTCTTTTCGCAGGTGAGACTTTATATGGCGGTGGATCGTCATCGTTGAACTTCTATAACGCCATTTTGGTATTGGTAATGTTCTTAACATAAATGGATGGTCGCTCCATATATTCATTGTTTGTTTATCTATTCATATTGCGCTATATTTCTGTGTGATTCATACGACTGGCCATTAAATGTTTCCGTTTGTATTTTATTGCAGTTTTATATTCTAAAAGGCAGTTGTTAATTGCCAATATTTAAGATCAATATTGCAGCTTCAAGTAATATTATATTGCACTTGTTGATAGTATTGTAGTAGCTGCGTATTTATATGTACACAAGTTCCTGGGGCTGTTGTGGTTGCACAATAACTTGCAGATCTATTTAATTAACAGATATGCCTTCTGCCCATTGCATCTCTCTCTCTCTCTCTCTCTCTCTCTCTCTCTCTCTCTCTCAACTAACATATAATTTGCATGTAATTTTTGCAGAATGGCCCCACAAAGGTATTTTGCAGTTGATGACGATGGAGATTTAGCACAGTTCAAAACAACAGTGACTGTTCTTAACCAGGAGCAAGATAGAGGCATCTTCATTGACTCATATAGCAATATGGGATTCATGCTCAACACTGGCATGAGAGTTTTTGGTCCGTGTGCCATCTTTCCTCGATCCATTCTACACTGGAATGTTAGTGTTCAATGACAGATGTCTTTTATATTGTTTTGGGATTGGCAGATATGAGCACCTCTCAAATTCAGCCACATATTTGAAATATTGAAATAGCCAATGAGAATTTCAAACTTGCTTTAAGGGCGGAAGATGGCAGAGTGGGTCACGTGCTCGAGCGGTAGGCTGACGGAGCGAGGTTCAAAACCGTTAGCACCCGTAGTGGCTAATTTCACACAGGCAGTAATGCATCCTAAGCCACTTTAAATCATGGTATGGCATGGCTATGGTAAACAATTAACCCAAAGCCATATCTGATACTATGTCAAAATTGAATTGCCAACATCTAGACTTTAAAAATCGACTCTAAAAATCTACAGGGGTTTGTTATCTGAACTTTTGAAATATTGGGTCACTTTCCCTAACAGCTTGTAACTCTACCTAAAGTGTACTTTTCATTGTCATTATAAAATGTATCTTAAAATTTTTTGGTATTTTCATGTTTTTTAATGGCTTGTGAACATCTACACTGTATGTCTTTAGGTTCGAGGAGTTGAAGATATTAATGAAGATTCGTTATCATTATTCACAATGCTGGAACCAAAAATTGGTAATAGAACTATTAGAACCTTTGATAGACATAGTAACTGTACATTTGCCAAATATATCTACTGAAATCAAGCACCCAAATATGATACTAACGTGCTTTGAGTCTCAATAGTCCAGCCAATGTTCGTATGTACAATGTACATGCATTCCAATAAGCCAATATAGCCAAGGAGAGAGCCTGCAGCATCTGGATGTTCTGACATCATTACTTTTGATGGCACATTTCTGTCTTGTAATAATAAGATTCTCTTCCACTATTATGAAGTGTTTGTATTTTTACTTAAGTGCTATGATGACAGTTATAATTGAACTTTTCAATTGATTTTTGTAGACATCTTGGTTTTGGGAGTTGGTGAGCGTGATAACATGAGAAAAATTGATGGCAAAATCATGAAACATCTTCGAGCAAACAAAATCAATGTGGAACTTTTGCCTACCGTGAGTTTTGCCTGCTTATTATCGGTTTGCCTTTCTAAATTCCTGAATTTATGAAATTCTGCTTGCAAAATGCAATTGTTATCAATATTTTTTGTTTTCCATGATTAAATACATGACTCAAAGAATAATTCAGTTATCAAAATATTCATCATATATCAAAATATATTGGTACAGTGGTGATTCTTTAATTATTTGTGGACACAGGATCAAGCGCTTGCAACATTCAATTTTCTCAATGCCGAAAAGCGCTACGTTGCAGGCGCCTTTATCCCACCGTCTTACATTGAAAACCTGGACGACGATGATTTCTTTACAAATCGGGAGTTTGGCAAAAGGCCTCAGAATGACCCGGAACTGCCAGAAGAAAACGAAAGTTATCTTACAGATGGAGAGAAAGAAGAAAAACCAAAAGACAAGGACAAATAAGTGTTACTAAATTAAGCAAAATTGACCATTAGATGCAGTGGCGGCTCTAGGATTTGGCAAGTGGGGGGCGTTGGGGTGGCAACTTCTAATCATGGGGGGGCCAACCATTTGTTGTTTAATGTATGTAGCATTAAGTATAGGGTCCCAACTGGGGGGCCAGGCACTCAATAGGGGGGGCACGGGCCCCCCTGGCCCTCCTGGTGGAGCCGCCACAGATTAGATGCCTGATTGCTTGCATTGATGTGAATTTTGATCTGGTGAAATCACAAAGCTTTGGTATGAGTAATTAGGAAACAATTTAATCAATAAAATACAATTTATTAAAAAATTACACTTGGATAAAACTTGTAAATTTCCGCTATGTTTACAGTCCATAATCTTTAGTGGCAGTGTATTTAATACGAATGGTGAGAGATTGCTTTTTACTTATATAGCACTGTCGTAAGGTAGGCAAATAATATCTTTTAACTCCACGAGAATATTTCTTCCAGGACCTGAAATAAAAAGATTTTTTAAATCGCTTAAACATAATTGGTATCAACTGAATAAAACCATGAAAGTTGTGATTGTTACTTGGTGGCCCATGATAAATCAGATTTTGACAGAATGTAATATGTATACTAACATCACTAACAAGAGGTCGTGTTTTTTCTTTGCTACAAAGTTGCATCGCTACATCGTATAAACTCTTTACAATCGCTCTATCCCAGAATTCCACTCGACTGTCGGCCATGCTGAAACAATTTTCTTCGCTAAATGTTTCCCTGACGTGCTCCAACTTTGACAAAAAAAACGTTTTCAACAGTTCAGTGATAGACAAAATAAAATCTTTTAAAATTTATTCAAACTGCAGAGTCATGAACTCTAATGTTCTCTCTCTGTGCGTGCGCGCGTGTGTGTGTGTTCCTATAGTCGGGTGTCACAAAGCAATGTCAAAGTTGAGCTTTGTGCAAATTCTTTTTAATTGTTAACGATGAGGAGAATAAAAACATGTTTCTTCATTAGGTCCCAGTAGTACCAGATCAACTTCCCCTTATGCAACAAAGTGGCAACAATGAAGAACTCTAAGCAAATAAAACCTATAGGTAAGACATTAGGCCTATTTATACCTTACCAGCATATATTCTTCCCTAGTAGCATCATATGCAGGCAATCCGGTTAGAAGTTCAAGTAATAACTGAAAAAACAAAACATGATACTGTGGCTTAAACTTGAATGTGTGACAATTTATCACATTCACCATATTTATTATAATTTTCATTCCCAATCAAATGATAACCTTACCCTTAAAATCTTAAATAAGCATACAGTCTACTTGGTTTAAAAAATATGTTTACATAATTTATTATCAGGTGGCCATACTTTGTAAAAATGGTCTCTGTCCATTCACCTAAATAATTGTCCCTGTAAAATGCATGAACGATCTGACTGACATATCTGGCCTGACCTGGCTTTAATTTGGATTGGATTTAGTGTGTCATTGGCTGATGCTCTAGACTTTATAACAGTGGCACCATAGATGTTAATTGGATTGACTGGTAGCAAATGGATTTGGTATACTTAAAAGTTGTGTAATGTTAAAATTCTTTCTAACCACTCAAGGACTGCCAAAAAATGATTTCAACTTAAAGTGCCTTGTCCAGATTCAGATTTTATGCAGAAATGAAGGGCCTACCACTCCATAGCTGAAAGAATCAGTCTTGAGTGAAAGCCTTCCACTGAGAAGATATTCGGGTGCCATGTACGGTGTGGTTCCTATAAGGACCATCGTTTCTGTGGATGTCTTCAATGGCGACGATGGACCAGAACGCGTGATGCCAAAATCACCAAGCTTAGCCATCATGGTTTCATTGAGTAAGATGTTTGGACTGAAATAATACAATTTCATGCCTCTAAATTGCTCTAAATAAATTACTGTAGCACAAATTGCAATTTTGTAAAATAAATCATGCATCTTCAAATATAACTGTTCTAGTTCAAAACACTGAACACAGCAAACCTTTTAATATCTCGGTGTATAAGGTTGTGACTGTTGAGGTATGCTATTCCACTAGCCACATCTTTGGCAATTGACAACCTCTGTTTTACCGTTGGAATGGTCTTGCCATCCTGTATGCATCAGTACATAAGAACATTTGAATAGAAATTGCAATAAACTCAAGTAGTCTAGTTCATAACTTCAGGAGGTGAAAGATTATAAATTTTACAACATAACAAACACAAGAGTTCAATTGATTATGCTGTAAAATTTTTAGACCAAAATGATTAACAAGAATACCAATACTCAATTCCAGGATCCCTTCGCTGTCTACACCATGGTCAAATAAATTCTGAGTGTCACAATTTCCTTTAATTCTTGCAACATCTCATTAAGTTTTTCTTTCTAAACTCAAATCATTTCCCTTTAAAAAATCATTTCCTCCATAGCTGTGACGTCCTAACCACAATGGCCCTATGGATTAAATGACCCTGCATGAATGACCCCACCTTTGGCTATAGCTACTTCATGCTAAGATTAATCGCCTAGAGTTAAGGAGCTACTTTGGTGCTGCTCTTGAAAGAGATTTTACTTACTTGCTTACTCTGGAACTCATTGCCTCAGCTAGCTGATGCCTCCACATTATGAAGTGGCGCTATAGAAGTTTAAGATCCGGTTAGAATGTTTAGTTCTACATGCATTCCAATGAGTTTTGCAAAAAAGCAGAGTTTAAAATGACAGAAAGGAAATTGTACATTAAGTTCAAAGTTCTCAACTACTAACCTTGCCTTCAAGAAACTCCTCCAAAGATCCATTACACATGTATTCATAAACTAAGCAACGGCCTCTGGCGTCATTGCAATACCCAACCAAGAGCACCACATTCTCATGTTTACACCTAAATAAAATTTGCCCAATAACAAGTATGCAAAAAAATACAGAAACTTCTTCTTTTGGAATGATCTTTTTGCTTGACCTGGCTCTAATGCTATTTGGATTTGGTGCACCATCGGCTGATGCCCTGGGCATTATGATAGTGGCACTATAGAAGTTGATTGATTTATTGATTGATTCTTCTTCAGCCAATTGCACTCCCAGTGGGGCATAGGCCACGAAGAAGATCCTTCCATTTCACTCGATCAGCTGTCAGGTGTTCTAGTTCACTCCAGGTGTATCCGTTTTCTTTAAGCTCTTTTTCTAAAGATCTTTTCCATGTGTTTTGCAGTCTTCCTCTTTTTCTTTTTCCTTGGCAGCTCCATGTCAGCATCTGTCTTGTGATGTTTTCAGTTGGTTTTCTAAGAGTATGTCCTAGCCATCTCCATTTCTTTTTTGTATTTCTTCAGCTATCGGTTCTTGTGATGTCTTTTTCCATAGTTCTTCATTGGTGTTTTTGTTTGGCCACCAGATCCCTGTGATTTTCCACAGGCACTTATTTACATTTACAAAGCTTTGTAATTTTGAAAATATGTTAACAAACAATTAATATCTACCTTAAATGCTTTAAATGTAGCTGCTACTTTCTCATTACGTGTTATCAATGTTTTAAATTTTTATTTTGAATCTCTGACTCACTTCGTTTGAACAATGATTTCATTTTCAAACTGTTTCCTGCAACTCACAGAATCTTCTTTGAACCTCTTTACAGCGACAACACCACCTTGGTCATCAATACCTGAAAATAACAAGATGCAACATCTCAGCAAGTGAGTATTAATGTCTATGGTTTACCCAGAGTCCATCCTAATCAAATAAATAACAAAACTAGTATTTGCTGTAAATTGACAGATCAATAGGTCCTACCTTTAAACACGTCTGCATATCCACCCTTTCCAATGAAACGACCACCTTCTTTTACACTTCGACTATCAAACCCTTTGGTCCAACGAAGAATCAAATCCAAAGACACTGCAAGACCACCACAACAATAACAAAGAAATGAACTTGTTAGAAGATCAATGAGTCATTATATAATGTACAAACAGAATATTCAGCATTTGGAGAATTTGTTTCATGAAAAGTCAAAAGAATGAGCAAGCTGATGAAAGGGGACATCTTACTCACCCTGTGGTGGTAATAATTCACTTTTTTGGAGGAAATGCATTCATCGCTGCATGAAATGGTTCTCGCCACTGCTGTTGTCGAATTTGCATCTGTTTTAGAAACCAAAATCACATCAGATTAACCAAGTGCTATCAAACTAAATATCAAAATTACAGAGAATCTAGTTTTAGCCTCAGACCAACATCATAACATCACTTATCACTGTTATAATAATAATAATAATAATAATAATAATAATAGTTATTATTATTATTATTGCATCACCTATTATTTAACCTGTGAGTTGAACTTCAATGCAGCTTGTTTCTGTTGGCTGAACAATCTGCTTGAGATAAGCTGCTTGTCTTAAGAGATCGGCTTCTATGAGACATCGAATCAAATCACCAATTGTCACGTTGTCAGTTTTCCATGCACGAAGCAATCTGTCGGCCGGATCTTTATCCCGTTTGAATAATCTAAAACATTGACACCAAACACCAATTTCTGTCAATGCAGCCTTCAAAACATCAATTCAAATACAAAGCTCATTTACCTGTGATTCAAAGTCAGGCTAAATATGGTTTTCATAGTTATGGCCTCATATTCAATGGGTTGCATAGGCATAGTGGCATGAAATGAAAAGACCTAATCAAGATCACCAGGTCAGACCTGATCACAGTTGCTGCATAACAAGACTTCACAAATTATTTATCCCTTCATTGTGGACTGACTAATGAGTGACTATGACTGACTACGGACAGACCAATAATAATAATAATAATAATAATAATAATAATAATAATAATAATAATTCACTTTTATAGTACCAGCTCTATTACTCAAGGGTATCTGTCGATGATACTCCAGACCCATCTGCAAAAGCCCTGGTCATTCCACAGAGATTGAAAAAAGGAAACAGAGGAAGGAGAGACAGATAAACAGACAAACTATCAAGGCGTCACAGAAGCGAACAGGGCTCTATCCTGGCGCTATAAAATTCCAAATCGCAGCTCACTCGATGTCGTCTCCGTTGAATCTCAGTCCAGTGCGTCTTCTGTTGGGGATGACCGAGGCCAGTTCCAACCAGACGTCTCCAACGGTCAGCAAATGACAGAGGTGCCGATGACGACCCAGGGGCAGTCCACCCAGCTTCGTCGATTCGCTGACCATGCCCCGAGCGTCCATTATATTCAATTCGGGAAGAAAGGTTCGCCGCAAATGACACTCTGGGAGTGAATTTAGGTCAATTCTAAATATATGCTGAAACGCGGAAGTAAACAAAACACGAGGAAGTTGCTGTCGCTCGCACTTTTAGAAACCCATGTAAACAATAGAATTTGCCACTATCTAATAAGTAATATGAAATTTTTATCGCGCTGCACGAAGGCTTAGCGCAGTGCATTAGTTTAACTTTATTCACGAGCGCTCAATCTGGGCTAAATCCATAGTCCGTAATCCGTAGTCCGTGGTGGTCAAGGTTGTAGATTCAAGTAGGCAGTCGCAGCATTCGGCAGCAAAGTATTTTTTATGGAGGATGATAAAAAGTTTTGCGGTGGATAGAATCATAGAATTGCAGGACTATAGTAAGGATTTCGCCATAAGATTTCTTGAAAAGAATAGTTTTGATTTGTTTTCGGAAAGTATTTTTGAATGATGGCCAATGGTGACTGATTTTATTGACTGAAGAGAACCAGAGCTATTGATCTTTCGGATCTCTGATGGAAGATCATTCCAGAGACGAGGCGCAGTGTATGAGATCGAGCGATCTGAGAATTTTAGTGACGCGGCTGTTGGTCGAATGAGAGTCAGGCCGGCAGGTGAACGAGGTGACCGCTTCATTCGTTTGAATTGTGTAAAGAGATTAAGAAGGTGCACGTGGGCTTTGAGAACTGAATGACGTTGTAGGTCAGGTATAGAATCTTACAATGTATCCGTTCTGGAACTTTGAGCCAGTGAAGTGATTTCAAGACCGGAGTGATGTGGTGAGCTTTTGACTTTCGCGTGAGTCGTGACAGCCCTAGCCAAAGCATTTTGTATTGCTTGAAGGCGTGCTATTTGTTTTTTTTGTGAACATTCAGGTAGAGGGAGTTGCAGTAGTCCATTTTTGAATAAACAATATTGAAGTGGCAATCGTGCAGCTGTGCGGAAGCTCAGGAATGGACGTAAGCGTCGTAAGTCCCTTATGTATGTGGAATAAGAGCGACTGAGATTAGATGTGTGTTGAAATGAGAGATATGTCAAATATCACACCAAGACTTCTTACTGGGGGAAACAGGCACCTGTTTGGAAAAGGAAATGATGCAAGGCACAATTGATGGAAAAAGAAAACAAGGCAAACCCAGGCCTAGATGGACTGATAACATCATGCAATGGACTAGAAAGACAATGGAAATGGCAATCCGAATGACAGACAACAGAAAACAATGCAACAAGCTCATTCATGATGCGGTCTACCCAGGGACGTCATTTGGGGCAGGGGGCATTTGCCCCCTGATTTTGAGGGAAAATTTTTTTTTGCCAATGTTTCTGTTATTTAGATTTTACACGCCCTAAAGGAGTGCTTGATGATGTCGAGTAATTTGAAGTAACTACTTTAACTAACCGTGAAAATTGGCTGACAAGCAAAAAAAGGTTGTCAGCTTTTTCGCAAACTTGTACCTTGTCAGGTCGAAAGTGTTTTGCCCCCCCCCCCCCTGAAAAACAGTGAAATGACGTCTCTGGGTCTACCCTCGAATCGAGGATGGCTGAAAACAAGTATGAAATGTAGGCCAGGTCGCGCATTCTGGACAGGTTCAAAGTTCAAACGTCATGTTGACTTGATTATCATTCATCATGCGATGATGCGAAGTACAAAGTAAGTAAGTGCATCCTCATGAGGATAGGACTTTATCTAAATTTAGGCAAACTAAATTTCGATGTGTTTATCTAGCATCATTGCAATTTATTAGCAATAACTATTAGGCCTATACTGGCACGATCTGATCTCATGAATGGAATTACCTGGTATTTTGCTGACGAATTTGAGGTTCTCTCGATTGATACCTTTGGAGTAGCCTATTAGCCTACAAATGGTACTATACAAGTGCATAATTATTTTTTCTTATAAAGTTCGCTCGTTTGGATTGTCTGAGGAAGTGTTATCTTTAACTAACTACCTGTAGACCTATAACCGAAACTCTAGAACTTTCGGGGAAACGATGGACAGGTAGGCCTTTCGCCCAGAAGGGTAAATTTTGTGACGTATGTTATGTGCAGTGTTTATTCTAGGCCTTCTCTGGGGGAATCTCCCCAGTTTTAAAATTTCCCTTCAGATTTTTATATGTTGGCTGAGGGATGGAAACCCCCCCAAAGTGTGACGACGGGGGTTGGAGAGGGGAAAGTGTAAGGATGACAATTTGTTTGCTTGCCAGGGCATTTGAGAAGGGTAAAAAATATTTGTAAGGATGGAAGGATGACCTTTTTTGCTTGTCAAGGTTTTTGGAGACTCAGACCTTGTCCCCTCCCAAACTTTTCAAAATCCTTCCATTGTCAAGGTGGTTAGAATAAACACTGGTTATGCGCCCTCTTCTGTTATGTGAATCGCCCATTAACAGGACTAAACTTGATGCCAAAACATTGGCGCAGCCAGGGATTCGGAATGGAAGGGCATATCGGCCATTTTTCTACAGCTGTAAGAGCAAAAGAAATGGTCATAGTGGAATTCTGCCCCCTTGTTGGGTTGTCCTAGACAATTTTTCATTCTCAATCCTGTTCGAGTTTGTCAGTTCATACGTTATAGTTAGCCTACCAGCGTCATACTTACCGTGCATTTTGCTGCGGTTTCATACATTGGCGTAGCCAGGATTCCGGAATAGGGGGCAGGGCACATGGGGATTTTGAACATCCCGTCCTGTTGCGCTTTAAAATTTCTTGCATTCTCTTCGACCTCATATAGCCCACTACATATTCCCCCACCCCACACGCAAACACACATAATTCCTCAAAGGCTTTGCGCGAATCTCACTACCAGTGATAGACCTGTCCGAATATTGGGCCCGGCGGCCCTCTGCTCTCCCCATAGCTATGCCAATGTCCTACTTACCTAAATGACCGGGAAAGTTTATTAAAGGCGGCCGATTTATTCTTTATTGGCGTTTAGAGCGTATTACTGTACAATCCGTGTTTAAATGTTGGGGGTCCGTGAGAATATCACCAGTCAGAAATGAGGATCCAGTCCGATCCACCACTAAAAACAAGCTTGAGAACCACGGCTGTAGGCCTAAGTCATACAGTTACATTAAGCAGTAGCGACTCCACTTGTGGAGGGGTCCGGGATCGTGCCCCCATATTGAATATCTGGCCCCAGTGTCCCCTGTTTGGACCCTATACTTACTACTGCATATATACCTATCAACAAATGGTTGCCCGCCCCATGAATTATATTTAAAATAAGGACCCCATTTGCCAGATCTTATACAGCGCCAGATTTGACTGACTGTAGGCTAGATACCATTTGAGAGCTTTCTATGTCCAAAATGCACTGAAACTCAAGGATCAGTCCTGCTAAATTAGACAGTTACAGACAGTGGATTATACCCAGAATTCTGGATCCTGTTCAAATCATGGGCTGGGGAAGAATTCAGTGCTTTATCCAGACTCCAGGCCTTGGGGTGGAATTGACTTGGCTGGAGGAGAAGAGGCACAGTTCAATGCCATAAAAATTAGTGCTGTGATTTTGGGGGATTTTGAGGTTCTTTTGTTGGGAGTGGGGTGGGGAATCTCCCATCCTAACAGGCCTGTATAAAACACTGGAGGGATTTGTCCCATCCGTCCCATGGGAGGTCTGATCACCTCAAAGTATTGCTGCCTATGCTTACTGCGTAAAATGCGACCATATTTCAAAATGGCGAGTGAATGTAACAAATTGTTCTATTGCAAAACAACCGGTGTCTTCTCTTATTAAAGACCTGATTTATAGGGTGGGGTGTGTAAGCCCTGTAGGGGCAGACTGGGCGGCGATGTGTCTGGGAGGGAGGGGGGATTTTTGGGTCTTCTGCGGCGAAAAGGAGCCTCGACCATTCTAATGCTAATCTTCGTTGTTGTGGTCGACATTGCGCTGCGCGTCATTTAAAAACGTCGCCGGGGCGGATGGGAAGACGCGATTTTATAGCGCTCGTTTAACATGTTCTTCTGTAATTGGGCAACAAAGCCTGGCGTATAGTGCATTCAGTATAGTTATATCTGTGCGATGCATTGTTATGGAACAAAGCTCTGAGACGGCAATTAGGCAGGCTAGTCTAGACTGATTTAAGACAAATGGTGCAGGAGACGCCTTCGGGAAAAAACTCATCACTCATGAAACGAACGCCGCATTACGAAAGAATCGACAAACAATGCATAGAGGCCGGTTATATCAATGACAATAGGCCTATGACGATCAGGCCTACATGCATAGGCCTATGAAATGGTTCGTCTTGTTAATAGTCCAGTCTAATTAACAGTAATTTACCGTTACATTTAGGGTCGTGGAAGTTAGGCCTCAGTAAGAAACGCTATGATGTGCTTTCAGTGTGTGTGTGTGTGTGTGTTGCGTTTGTTTATAGACGCGTCCGTATCAAAGACGATGGGCGTCTATGTATGTTTGTACTTTGTATGTGTGTATGGCTCCTCCTTTCCAGGGCTTGCCACCGGCTATGGCGAAGTTTGTGCTTTCAGTATTGGCTGGAGTCCTTATATAGCACCTGATATCGATGACGTCCTACCTCCATTTCGTGAGGAAGAACCCGTCGGTGGGTACTGGGTAAGGGAAGAGCCCTCAAGATTTTTCGCAGCTGTCCAATCAGAAGCGTCGCTGGAAACAGCGGCCACGCCTCCCAGAGTTAAAAACGAGGCCGTGGAACGAGATAAATGCACGGGACGCAGTAATGCAGAGGCGCGAAGGAGGACATCGCCTCGTCTGCAGAGAATCGAAAACAAGACAGCGTTGCCTTAAAGGAATTCCACCCACCTGGGGATGGAGCCCAGCGGGGGAGCAAAGGAGCAGGGCAGAAGAAGGCTGTGGACCCCGTGTGCCGTGTGTGGGGACAAGAGCTCCGGGCGTCATTACGGTCAGCTGACCTGCGAGGGTTGTAAGAGCTTCTTCAAGAGGTCGATTCGAAGAAATCTCTGCTACGTCTGTCGCGGCGGCAAATGCAGCTGTCCCGTTGACCGCAAGCGTCGAAATCAGTGCCAATCCTGTCGACTGAGGAAGTGCATTGAAGTGGGAATGAGGAGAGAAGGTGAGAGAATATTTGCGGTTCCAGGCAGAGGCGGTTCTGCATTCGGGTAGGCCAGTTACCCAAAACTTTGTCTGCGATGCATTGTTATGGAACACTGTGGCTGGAGACCTAAAAAATATGTGGCCTACCTACAGTCTGGCCTCCCTTAAGAAAATGCGTTGTGTGGAGGGTAATTAGTGAAAATGGCCTCACGCTACGAGGCTGTCGAGTGTAGTGTAGGCCAATTTGAATCCCCAGCCACTCATCAGATACCTTCTTTTCCATTCGGTTTCCAGATGTCAAGTCTCAAGAAGCCTTATCTAATTGATCAACCACTACCGACTGATCAATGGTCGTTCAACGGTCTCCGCACACATTTTCTTCCCACCCTCCTCAGTGTCTAATTAGATGTACTGTCATTGCCTAGTACTTACCCTCCCCTCCTCATCCCCGTATCGTGGACAGAATTACCAGACTTCCAGGCGAGTGTTGCAGAGTTTAAGGGCTGATTTAGGCGTTTTCGCCATGGGTGTGTCCTCTGCTGTGTAATTAAGTTGTCTAATGAATGGTCTTATCTGACGGTTGATGTTGGATGACAGGACTGTTTTGATAATCAATTCTCAACGATCGGACATCTGGTATAATCTAATGTATGTTCTGTTAACAGAACAGAGATGGAGAAGCCGCAGTAACTATCGTGTAAGACGGCGACGCTAAGCTAAGTGCTAACATTAAGTCCTTTTAAGATTGCGGAACCGGCTCATATAAGAGACAGTCTAGGCCTATCATACAAATTAAGTATAATAATTATAGATGGATAAATTTCGTTAAACCTCCATTTGGCAAGGAAGAAGAAGACATGGTGACTGACGATTCAACTGGACCTACAAAGACAACTGTTGAATCTCAAGACGTTCAACATCACCCAACGGATGTAGGCCTATCAATTTCACAAGTAGCACCAGTTGACTCAGGTGGTCTGCAATTTTCATACTAGCGTGGCTGATATCAGCAAGGATTATAAAGATCAACCTGTGCAACCTAAACTGCAGGTCTTTCCAAAATCAAAATCTGGAGCGTTTCCGAGCATTTAACGTTGAGATAAATTTCTTGGAATATTCAGTTGCAAGCAATGCCATAGTTTGTTTTGTGTGCCGTCATTTTTGTCCACGATCAGGATCGAATGATCAATCTGCTTTAACGGAAACTGGGTTGCGTGGTTGGGAAATATTGACAGCAAACTATCGAAACAACAAGCGTGATGCATTCTGATGCTCACCCACCTGGGGAAACACAAAGTATACTGATGCAACTGGCAGCATGGCAATTTTTTTGAGTCTCAGCCTAACATGCTACTTTGTGTTGACCCTGACCTTGAACCCTTGAACATTGCAATGCACATAGTTTCCAAGCACTCATTTTTGCATGTTTATATGCACTTGATAATATTCCACTTATATTTGGTAAAAGCTAATAAATTACAACTTGGTGATTTTCGATTCATACTTCAAATCGTTTTCTCAAAATTTTACTTTTCTGTCGCGGCGGCAAATGCATATATATATATTGATATATATATATATATAAATCAGTGCCAATCCTATTCGACTATTGAGGACAGAATTTCAGGTGGGATTAAACTTTTGAACTTTGGGAATGAGGAAATTTTCATGGCCTTTGACTGGCCTACCCAACTTAAAATTCCTAGAACCGCCCCTGGTTCCAGGCAGTGTTTATTCTAGCCACCTTGACATTGGGGGATTTTGAAATGTTTGGGGGACAAGGTCTGAGTCTCCAAAAACCTTTAAAATCAAAAAAGTTATCTTCCTTTTAACAGGTGGTGACAAGCAAAACAAGAGGTCATCCTTCGAACCTTCCTAATATTTTTTATTTTTTAAATGCCCTGACAAGCAAAAATTGTCTCCTTATGCATTTTCCCCTCTCCAAAAATAAAAGCCCCCCGTCGTCACACTTTTTGGGGGAAATTTCCATCCCCCATGCAACACACACAAATTTTTGGGAAGGGGAATTCCCCCAGAGAAGGCCTAGAATAAACTGGCTGGTTCCATGTGATAGAATCAGGGACGTAGTTAGGCATGGGCTTGGGGGGCTTAAGCCCCCAAGCCTGAAGCTAGCCCCAAATGAATTCAAGCCCAAAATGCCGTTGCGGTCTCAAAAGGAAGGGTTGGGAGTGAATCTTGGGCTTCAGCCCCCCCCCCAACCTAAAATCCTGGCTACATCCCTGGAGAGAATGGTCTTCCGTTTAGTTACATTCTCACGTTTTGTAACATTTTGTAATATTTAATGTAAGCTTAATGTAATAGTAATGTAGGTAATGGAAGCCTAGGATTCCTTGTGTAGGTCTACTGTAATAAAAGACTTCCATAGCGCCTCTTATACTGCTAATCATAGGCGCTCCAAACTACAATGTAGAACTACACGAATGACTTTCAGTGGCGTAGCCAGGATTTCTGGTAAGAATTGTCCGACAAGCAAAAAATATGGTTGTCATCAAGTTCTTCGCACCGGGTTATCTCTAGGATTGTGAATTTGAGGTGTCGAGAAAATGTGGGGGTTGTGGGGTGTCGGAATTTGGGGATCTCTGCCGAAAAACTCTGACAAGCAAAAAAACAAACAAAAACCCTCTTATCAAGTCTCCTAAAAAGTCTGACAAGCAAAAAAGGTCATCCCTGCCTCAGATTGGGGGGTGGGTGTTGTTGGGGTGTCGGATCTCAAATTCGGTGGTGTCAAAATTTCCCTGGAATGGGGTGTCGGTCTCATATTGTGGGTGTTGGGGCGGGGTGTTAAGGGGTGCAAAAATATCCCTGCTTCGCACGCATTCACATATTCTCTTCGATCGTGCTACCTACTCCCCACGCACACACACACGCACAAATTTTTCCGTGGTTTTGCGCAAATCCCACGATCGGCATCCAGGAAGCACAGAGGGTCTCAGATCCCCGTGCCTCCTCCGTGGCTCAGGGGCGTATCCAGGAATTTGATTTGGGGAATGTGATTTGGGGAGGGTTATAAATCTTTAAAAACTTTGAAAATCTTTTAAAACAACTTTTTATGGTAGTCTCATTTTGGCCAATTGGGGGTATATATACCAATATACCCCCTCCCCCGTCGCTACGCTCCTGCCGTGGCATTGGCAACGCCAATAGACTTTTTCAATCTCTTCGATTTTCTTTAGTCGTTCTTTTTCTCGTCCTTAACAGCTGTTCAGTGGAGCCGATTGTTTGCCGGCGACAGCCAATCAGAGTTCGCCAGGTACCGCAGTTCTCGAACAATGGGGACGTTTTCTGACTCCGCCTCCTTCGGTTGCTCCGCCCCTTATTCCGCCCCCTCGATTCCTACTGGACACTTGGTCAGTGGCCCCGCCCTTTTTTCCAGTTTCATCTCGATGCTTCTGTGCGCTGAGCATCGCCAAATCCAGCTTCCGCGATTTGCTCTTATGGAGGAAACAGGAAGAGGAGGAAGAGGAGGCGGGGGACAGGGGCTTGGCGGACTGAGTGAGTTGGCCTCACGGCTGCTCTTCAGCGCCGTCGAGTGGGCAAGGAGCGTCCGGGTGTTCTCCGATCTTCCGGTGACCGACCAGATAACACTGCTGAGACTCCACTGGAGCGAGCTGTTCGTCCTGGGCGCTGCCCAGTGTCTCGGCGCCTCCCTCCACTTAGCGCCCCCCCGCCGCCGCCGCCGCCGCCGCCGATGCGATGCAGCCGTCGAGGTCAACTCCGGACGGAGGAAGGGCTCTCGCTGTCGACCTGGACCAGATGACGTTCTTCCAGGAGCAGGTGGAGAGGCTGAGGTCGCTCCAGATGGATCCGGCGGAGTACGGATGTCTCAAGGCAATCGTCCTCTTCAGCTCAGGTAGGTCTCAGGTATAGGCCCATAATACTCCGCTGAGGTAGGTCTCAGGTATAGGCCTAATACTCCGCTACATTGCAGAGAACAAGCGGCAGACGGAATAGATAGAGGGATGCACGCGTTACAGCGGTTTCCAACGCAAGAGCAATGGCGTAGTCACCGGGGAGGGGGCAGGAACCCCTATTCTGTCTGAACAGGTTTTGGGATTTGCACGAATCTGTTGTTGGAAAGTATTCGGGGGCGGCAGGGAGGGGTAGAGAGCATGATCGAAGGCAATACTTGAATGTGTGGAGATCTCCTTGCATGGTCATCTCTTTTATCGTCGGAGACTATATATATATTTACCGGAAAATGTCGATGTGCCCCCCCCTATTCTGGATTCCTGGCTACGCCACTGCACAGGAGAATCCTACTAACTTACTAAGCCACTTACAGTAGGATCCAGTAATTATTAGTATTGCTGTTGCTGTTGCCGTTGTTGTCGTTGTTGTTGTCGTTGTTGTTGTCGTTGCTATTGTGACACGGTGGTTTTGCTATTTAGAGAAAGTGAAGTCAAAATCTGTCAAAAAACGTTCTTTCTTTGGTGAGTTGATCGCATTTTCGCTTACACAGACAACGAGAACTGTTCGAGAAACTTGCATAAGGCTTATAAATTTTTTACGTCACTACGTGGCTCGCTTGTGTAGCCGCTATATAGGACTCAGTTTTACTAAGAGTTAGACTGTCGAAATTGGGTTCGATTCTGGTCGGTTATCGGCGATATTTATACTTATATTTATATTTATATTATGCATGTTGGGAATTCTAATAATGGTAATGAATATTCTTTAGGGGGGAAAGTTCTAACCACAACGGAAAAAGAAAGAGACTTGGGGGTAATCATCCATAGAAGTATGAATCCATCTCACCAATGCATGGAGGCAGCAAAAAAGGGTAACCAAATGTTGGGAATGATGAAAAAGGACAATAGTGAGTCGAGACAAAGATATAATCATAACACTTTATAAGTCATTAGTAAGGCCTCATCTATAGAATACTGTGTTCAGGCATGGAATCCATTCTTGAAAAAAGACATAGAGCTTTTAGAAAAAGTGCAAAGACGAGCAACGAAGATGGTCAATGGGTGCCATAATTTAAGCTACGAAAAAAGACTTCAATATTATGGACTGACAACATTAGAAAGGAGAAGAGAGAGAGAGGGGATTTGATAGAAACATACAAAATAATGACTGGGAAAGTAGATGTGCCATACGATCGATTCTTTACATTGGCACACTATAGCAGCACAAGAGGCCACAAATGCAAATTGTTTAAGCAGAGGGTTGGTCTAAGGAAGAAATTTTTTAGTGCAAGGATTGTGGACAATTGGAACAGTTTTGACGAGGTGGGAGTGACAGACTGACAGTTGAAACAGTAAACGGATTCAAAGGCTATCTCGGAAAACTAGATTATTGAATGGTTACATCAGTGGTTTTCACACAGGCTTACGTAGCCTCCTAAACCACTTAAAATCGCATTATTATACCGCCAGATTTTACCGGATCACTTGCATTTGTTTAGCATTTATCTTGGCCCATGTTCTTTGCTGGCATTAGGTCAGAGGCGGATCTAGGAGGGTACAGGGGTACAGATGTCCCCGGGCGCCGAGGTGAGGGGGCGCCAAAATTGGTTTAAGGCAGAGAGTTCCGCTATGGGTGATGACTTGTCTTCAATGTTTTGCTTGTCAGGGTATTCGCGAAGTTGAATAGAGGGGCGCCAAATTGGCAGAGCGGCGCCCTTTTTGGCTTCTTAGGATTTCGTCAAGTTGAGGGGGCGCCACCAGTATATTTTGTCCCCGTGCGCCGGACACCAAAGCTCCGCCCCTGCATTAGGTCCAGTGTCCATAGCGTATAGTCAGAGGCGTAACGTGCCAATGGCTATTGTGGCTTTAGCCATGGGCGGCACACATGACGGTAGCGGCAAATTTTGGAAGCGACGACCGTATTTTTGCTTGTCCTGAGATTTTCAGTGAGGACGGCAAATTTTAGAAGGGGCGGCAAATTTCAAATTTTGGAAGCGGCGACCTTTTTGCTTGTAATGAGAATTTTCAGAGAGTGGCGGCAAATTTTGAAAGCGACGACATGGGCCATGGGCGGCATGAGTGCACGCTACGCCTCTGCGTATAGTACTTGTCACTTGATTCATGGAATCAGTCTGTCATGGAATCTGTCAGTGCGTGCAACCAACTTAATTTTAAAACTGAACGGTTTCATATATTACCGAATTAAATTTATCTCTAAAAATGCGCTATATGAATACAGATGGTTCGTGTGGGGTTTTCTCTCGGACCCCGCTTATGTCGAGTGCCTGCAGGAGAGGTCCCAGCGTGCTCTCGAGGATACGTTCGCTGCCAGTACCCTACCTGTCCGTACCGCTTCGGTCGGTTGTTGCTGAGGCTGCCGTCTCTGCGAGTCATCTCACCGCGGCTCATAGAGACGCTGTTCTTTGTTCGTCTGGTGGGCAGGACCCCAGTCGAAGCCCTGGTCGGCGATATGCTGGTCAATGGGTCGGCTCCCTCGGGTCGGGTCGTGGAATCCAACAACAGCCGTGAATGGGAAATGCAGTAAATTGGAACAGAAACTGATTTACCGGTAATAGATGATAGATCACAAAACTATAGGCTGCACTGAATTAACAATAACTGTCTATGAGAAACACAGTAGGCCTAACTGTCTATGAGAATAATAATTTTCATTGTATGTGTAGTGCAATTGTAATAGTTTTTCTGTCTCCGGACACTTCCTTGTATTGGAGTAAACTTGGCAATCTCTCGAAAAGTTGGAGGCTAGAGCCTACATGTAGAGACCTAATAGAAGTTTACTCCTATGTGCTTTTTCTCATAAATCCATCGGAAACTATAGGCATCGAAAACAAACGAATATTTGTAGGCCTATAATCGCTTCGTCTAATCAAGAAATGAAAAAAATTAAGCCCCGCCCCGTATTCGGATCTGGGACCATCTGGTCCAAAACCCAATAGCTGAGGGGGTGAGATTCTAGGGAGTCCAAAACCCAGTGGGTAGTTGAAGAGTGAGGGGGTAGTCTGAGCCGGGTCCTGGCTGTGTAGATTGCATTAGATCCACCCAGTCAACAAAAGCCAGCGCCGCCCCTGGGTAGTGTTAGTTATAGAATATAGATGGAGGGAAAAGCACAGACAAGACAGAGGATTTCAAATCTTTTGAGACGACAATTTTTTGCCAGGCTTGGACTGGGCCGGCGGGATACCGGGAGATTCCCGATGGGCCGCAGAATGCCAAGATATTAAGAAAATACATTTTAAAGTCGAGAAAAGTCCGACTAGCAAACAAAGGTCGTCGCCGCTTTTAAAAAACACGTTTGCACTTGGTTTGCTCCTCCAAAGTCGTGAAAAATAACATGACACAAGCAAAAACCCATCTAGTTTTTACAGGCTATATAGCTAGCCTATGTGCATTTAATTCGGTCTTCCTCGTGCTCTTTGTGCAGTTGTTTCATCTGTATGCAGGCTGTATGCATCTATAACAGAGAAGATTTGAATATATCCATAAAACAAATTTTAAATATTTATGATCATTTGATCATTGAATGCGTACAAATGCAAACCATTCTTGTGTTTATCATCACGTGTTCATATTTTCATTTGATTAACTTATTTCAAATATATCTGAGTTATAATAAGCATTTTGCGCCATTGCAGACTCCAGACAGTCTTATCATCGGTACTGGCCATAGTATATCCCATAGTAAAAAGAACTGCAAGCATCTCTCGTATATACGTTCTAATTTTTGCATTATAAAGAGGTGAGAGATTTGAGAGAAATTGCAAATCACTGGTTTGAAGGCTTCTAGATCAATAGGCATTTTAAAGTTTGATTCTTTACGAAAACGATGATTAACAATGACTGTCGACGTTGACTTTTCTCAATTCAGTGTCTTAATTTCTCGGGAAATTTTTATTTAAGTGGCTTTAGGCATTGACTGCAAGGTTTGCTCGGCTTTCGATAGGTGGCGCTGCTCCGAACGCCTGTTCAGTCGTAATAGTCTCTACCATCTTCCGGGTCATCTCCAGTTTTCAAACTTCTAGGGAATTAGATCAGTACATTTGCTTTGTTCGAGAATATCTCGACAGCTCAGAGTAAAAGGGCAGTCCAATATTTCCTGAAAAACAATAGCCAAAATCCTCCCGTTTTATAAATTAAAATGCCAGCATTTCCCGGGTTTTGGCCAGGCCAGTCCAACCCTGCTTTTGCTCGTCAAGGCTTTTTGACCGAAAAATGAAAAGTGTCCGTCAATATTTTGGACTCCTTTTTATATTATTTTGGGGTTCCAAGTTATCCTGGTGGGAGATGCAATGAATTTCTAGGAAGACGGCGATATAGAAACTTGAGTCTTCTTTTATTAAAATTAAAATGGCTAGTATACTATTTAATTTTATGGGCTTAATTCACATGACCTTCAATATAAAATTTATACATACACAAACGATATTTTTGCATGTCAGATGATTTTCAGTACAAAGGCAAAAAGTTGAAAATTTTTATTTGATTAACTCAAATTTTAAATATACAATTTTTTAAGATACCATAGATCCGCTTCTGATATGAATGCATTTGGGGCGGCGGATTAGCAATGGCCAATGAGCCAGAGTCGGCAACGGTGCACGATACGATAGTGTTTGTATATATAGGCCATGTACAGGGGGCTCGATCGGGCGCAGTATAGGCCTAAACCGCGAAAAAGGCTGACCAGTAAAAAAAAGGTAGGTGGGGGTGCATCCTCAACGTGAAACTGCCTCTGCCACTAGGGACCAGGGAGCCAAAAGTTTGGGTTCTTCTTTTTGAGCCTAGACAGACTTTTAGGGCCTATAGACAGCGGTTACCCGTTTGATGTCAATTGATTAACAACCGGTTCGCTGACGTTGACAAAGTTATATTTTTATGGCCAGAGACGGCCTTTCGTGAAATGTCCCCAGAAAAATACATAAATCACGGTGTCAGGTTGATGTCATGCTGGTCGCGCTTTGTAAAATAGGGTCTACTTGGATGCCAGCTTTGATCTGACAGCCTTAATGTCCACTGGAAAACAGTAGGCTAGTACCAGGGGGTGTTTAATAACCCCGTCACCTATTGACTGTGGATGCCCCCAGTGTCCCCCAAGTTGGGACCCTAGTCTTAATGCTACATACATAAAACAACAAATAACCAGTCCCCAGCTAAAATTGTTATTTTTCCAAACTCGGGCCCCCGGATGAAACTGGGTTTAGCTGCCACTGCTGGAAAATGGTGCGGTGCCAGTTGGAAAACCTTGGTGGAAGATGACATGAACTGGATATGGTGTGTGCTTGTGAGTGTTAACCAGTAAACCACATCGCTGTAATTATACGCCACGATTATTTGGTCGAAGTAACATTTGAATGGTGTTGAGTTACAAGACCGACAACCACCTAAAAATCAAGTGTCGATCAATTAAGGGCTGAAAGGTTTTCCACTCGTATTCATGAGAACGAAAACCAGCCCAGTAAGCAAGGAGACGGTTCATTGATATAATCGTCATTTTAACAAACGGTTCGGCCGAACCGGTCGTAATTTTAAGAAACGGTTCGGCCGAACCGGACCGAACCGGCTCCATCATCATGGGGGCTGGTCATTTGTTGTTTCGTGCAGTTGAAATTCTAATATTGCGAAAATCGACAGATTCGAACCCAACTGGCCTCAATTTCCACTGAAATGACGTCATTGGTAGGCCCTATGTCTTTTGACTGCCTATCGTCCAACCCGAGCGAAATATCGAAATTAATTTTTGGTCAAATTTCGAGATTTTTCACGATAGTTGTTAGTCCAGGTGTTTTTTAGTCCATATTCTGTGAGCGCAAAAACTTGTTTCTCGCATCGACTTTATCTTTGTACCAATTGAAGATCATTCGATGTCTTCAAAGAATCTGCAATTAGATTCTCGATATCTATTGTGGCTTGAGAAATATTGCGGGTGTTGAGCCCACGTCTTACCCCTCCGAAATCAAGGAAATGCGAGAGCGTTTATTTCAAAGAATTTGGATCTGATGTCACCAAAAGTTCCTTGTCATCTGGGGCTCCGCCCTACACCCCGCTGGGAGGGTTCACGACGTTTAATTCTTATCCCTCTTAGGATCAAGGAATTTGCCTTGTACAAGTGATGGTGCCCACTGCCCAGTGCCGGATTACCCATTAGGCAGAGTAGGCTGACGGAGCGGGTTAAAGTCCCGTTCGTGCCCCTATAGTGGCTTCCACACAGGCAGTAATGCCTTCTAACTTCTAAGCCACTTTAAATAATGCTAAGTAAGATAGTAACAGAACTTCAACTCTCAATGCATTAGGCATATGCCTTACACAGGACTAGGGTTGCCAGATATCCAATGTCGAAATACGGGAGATTGTTTCCGCGATCAATGCACCCACTCCACGGCCCAGTTAATTGTGAATTATTATGGCTAGAGCTATACTACACTACAGTACCAAAGAGTATAGGCTAGGAAAAGGCAATAAGCATCACTGTTCAATGCACTGCATCATCTGCATGTGTCAATCAATATTACAAACAAGTTATAAGGAGGCGGGAGACTGGGGTTGAAATACGGTTGCTCCCGTAAAATACGGGAGATCTGGCAACCCTACACAGGACAGTATCATCGTCCGTATGAGACTGGACCTCCCACATTGTACTTGCCAGGGGCCTCCCACTTCGTAAGGCCGGGCCATAGCTGCGCTGATGGACAAAAAACAGTTAGAATCAGTGCTTTTTCTATTAAAAACGGTTTGGGAACTCATTTGACATGTTTTGTCATATGAAATTGCAACTGAATTTGCTCAACGAACACTATAATTTACAGGAGATTTAAAGAAATAAACGTCTTTTACACGAAAGAGACGCAAACAGCTGATATAATATTTAAACTGTCCAGAGCAAAATTTTTGCACAGTAGTGTATTAGGCTATACATCAACTTCCAGAATCTGGCAAAAATGGGGATGCCATTCCATGCTTTCCCCTTGAATAAAAGCACTGGTTAGAATATTTTAAACTAAAATATCAACTAAGAACTAACAGATTTATCATATAAAAACTATTGAGCACACATTTTCCATACGTACATAAAGCAAACACATTTGATCATTTCAAATTGGCCTTTGCACAAAGTTGTGTGTCAATAAACGAATGCCAAATAATGATCTCACTTGCACAGAGATTCTGCATTCTGGCATTTGTGTGCCAACTGGCAAGGTAGCAAAATCTAATATGGCTTCAAATAATGTGTCAAGTCTCGCTGTGCTCTGACATGATAGTGGTAATAATAATAAATAAATAAATAAGCCTTACAGTGGATCAGTAGGGTCTGCTCTGAGCAGTGAAAATTACAGACAAAGATATTAACTGAGACAATTTAATAAAAACAGATGAAATCAAAATTTATAACACAGTATTAGTGACTGAATCCAGTTGCGGCTCCAGGATCTGGCAAGTGGGGGGTGGGGGGGGGAGGCGGCGGCGTTGGGGTGGCAACTTCTAAGCATGAGGGGCCAACTATTTTTCACAATCCCAGACTAGCCTAGTGGCTTAGAATGAGTGCACTCTAAAGTATACCGGTCACTAGGGAGGCATTCAATAGAGGGCACGGGCAGAGGCGTGCAAAGAGTGGGCCAAAGGCAGTTTGGAAGCCCCCATCTCTGCTGCCCGGTGTTGAGCAAAATAGGTGGTAGAGTTAATTACGAAGCACCCATCTGGTGTATGCCCGGGGCCAAATCAATAATTTTTAAGGATTTTAATGTAAAGAAAGTGCGACGAGCAAAAAAGGTTGCAAGTCAATTTTTATGCCCCCTCTGGTGGATGCCTGGGCCACCGCCCCCTCTGCATGCTACTGGGCACGACCCCCGTGAAGCCACCTCTGATGGGATTTTGGACTAAAATCACTTAAAGCCGGTGTCCAAACTATTAATATCAAACCACAAAACAAAGAACTGATAAGAAAATAAACCAAAAAGAGCTTTTGAACATCAACAGAAGTTACATCTTAAGTAAACAGTCATCACAGACATTCATACTATGACTCACCAATAGCGCTTATCAACTAACTGTGTTATAGTTAAAATTAGAATCGGGAATCAGGTCAAGCACACTGTGCATGCATATGCAAATGTGGACATTTAATGTGGACATTGAAATAACGTCGGATTGTAAAAGTTTTAATTCATCAAGCGCGCTGCTTGACATTTGACTTCCACATTTGCACAAACCTGCGCGTGCAGCCTTGACCTAATTATTGTCGATAAGCGCTATTCCTCTTAATAATATACTCATTTCGTATTTCAAAATATGTCATGATTTTTAAAACCTGGAATAAATCTCCCAGAAAATATAGCTCAACTCAAAACCAGAAAATGGCTCAACTCAAAGAAATCTGCACAACTTCAATATAACTCATACAAGTAATCAATACAAGATATACCGAGTCAAGTACCAGACATGTCAGCAAAATGGAAACTATTTATCAAAGTGATAAAAATACAATCAAAAAGTGACAACAAAATCATCAGAATTTATACAGAATTCAACAGCACATTCTAAAAACAGAGCATCAACAGTCACGACTGCTTAGGGTGTCACAAAAATTTAGCCAGAATAATCATCGAGTTAAAGTTATCGTAAGACGAACTCGGGATTTTACCTGTCAAGAACAGAATAATGCTCTAGACATGGACAAAAGTTTGAGTTTTGCATAAAAAGCAACATTTAATAAAAACAATAAAATTTGACTCTAACAACACAGACATGTTTCTCAACAAAAAACAAAACGTTAAAGAAGGCAAAGGAGCATCATAACAAGACTACATCATCGTCGTTGTCGTCGTCGTCATCAGACTGAATTTATATTGCAAATCAATGCCACATCACAAATTTCAATTAACGACATAATTTTAGATATAAATTCAAACGTGTTTGGATAAAGTGAATATGCTCCATAACAAACGAGTTACCATTTATGAAATCGTAGACTTGTCTAAAATTGTACACAACTTAATTAAGTTAATTTGTCTGTTTCATGACATCAGTGCTTTGTTTCACTTGTATAACATACACCTCACCAAAACAATCTTAATTATTAGCCCGGTATATATTCTTCAGGGCTACAGGGCAAGAATCTAGAATCTAATTACATGATACCACAGTTACAGTACTCTCAACAATGCAACAGACAGCTGGAATAAGGAGAGAGCGAGAGAGAGAGAGAGAGAGAGAGAGAGAGAGAGAGAGAGAGAGAATTTTCACCCTGAAAACATCACAGGTTGCAGAGTTTTTCTGTGTTTAACGCGTGTCTTTGTTCCTTCGGGACAATGTGATAGTAGATAGATAACAGCACAAGGGCAAATGGCTGGAAATCAGAGAGAAATTCCTGCTGGACCAGGTACTCGAACGCGAGCCAGGAGGTTCTTGTCTTGGTCATCAGGCTGAAAATAAAAACATAAAAAACTGAGTAGTTAACAATTCTCCTATCATTCAGGTCCTGCAGAGCCAATATATTTTTCTCAGAATTGGAGTCAATATCTCTATCTTTGAGAATTCAGTATTACCACATGTGTAAATTTCTGTTTGTTTGACATCACATGCACAGTGGCATAGCCAAGGGGGTTTTGGGGGTTAAAACCCCTTGGCTGGCTGACCCAAACATTTTTGTATTGCGTATTATTCTGTGGGTGGAGGGACGCCAAAATCGGGTTTAAGGTAGAAAAAAGAAAAAAAAAGCAAACAAAAATAACTAACTTAACCAAACAAAATAATAGGTGAAGTCCCTTCTTTGCTTGTCAGGATTTTCCAAGTTGGGAATGGTTGGTCCTAAACCCCCCTTTGGAAAATCCTGGCTAGACCACTGCACACAAGTGTCTGCTAAATTGAAAATAACTGATCAGCTTTCAATACATTTTGCCATATATGGTGGCAATGTTTCAGAGAAATTGCACATATATTATACAGACAGGTCTACGACCCAGAAATACTTGACCCGACGACATTGGAAGCAACGCAATCAGATGCTGAGTAAAGCACAAAAGAATTATAATTGTAAATCTTACAAACCATCATGTGTCCATGCATCAAACTCATTAGAGGCACTTCAGAATTTATTTGATTATAAATAAGAAAAAAAATAATTTAAACATAGGATGCAAAGACCTTCATTTCAAATCAGACCAGTTCAGATTTCTGCCAAATATAGGAATAACTAAATGACTGCTGCCCGTGAGTCTCAATTGCATGACTATAGAACAGAAAAGATGGATAGATAGATAGATAAACATTTATTGGACCACCACATGAATTTAGTAATATGTCGTAAAAAGAAGAAATAAGTAAAACGAAGTAAGTGTTCCAAATAGATGCAGAGGGTTAACTCCAACCTGCACCAAAACAAGTCTTTATAACTATGTAGTGGAACAATTTAAATATACTAGATTAATAAAACACTAAGCTGTTATCTATACAATGTTTAGGTGTTAGTAAGCATGCATTCCCAGGCAGATTGTGATTGCAATTTTTCAGGGAGGAGGTGGGAACACGATAAACAGTTACAGAATGTTACAAATTTAGCAAAGCAGTGGTTGTCTAATTTCTTTCTGGAGGAGCCGATGGTTTGTGCTTTTACAATTTCATCACTTAGATTATTCCACCTATCGATGACCCTATTGGAGAAGAAAAATTTCATAGAGTCTATGCAGGAAAATGCTTTGTAGAGTTTAAGGCAATGTCCTTGGGCAGCAGGGTAAGGGGGAAAGGAAAAACCATGCACATATGTTTCATACATCTTGTTAAGTATTTTATAGCATTCTGTAAGATTAATTTTTAGTCTGCAAAGTTCCAGTGACTCAATATCAAGCATGGCAAGTCATTGCTGGTATGGGATGTTGTAAAATCCTTGTAGGCGTTTGGTGAAGTTTCTTTGAACAGATTCGAGTTTAATAATGTTTTTAGATGTATGAGGGTTGTAGACAGTGGAATGCAGTATTTGAGAAGGAGTCGGATGTAGGTTACGAAGGCCTGCATAATTATTGGCGGAGATCTCGATATGAAACTTCTGAGAATAAGGTTGGCACGCGTTTGAGCTTTTTGTGTGGTCAATGAGATATGCTGGTTAAAATTGAATCGGGTATCTATAGTAATTCCAAGATCGCGCTTCTGTAACCCAGGGTAGTGGTGTATTGAAAACAGTGTGTATTTAGGCTGAGGTGATTTTTCAAGAAACTATATGAATGTCACACTGATCCTTGCATTTTAATCAGTATGTAAACACTACTTGCAAATGGCCAGCAGCCAACACTGAACATAAACCTTTCTGCCCCTATGGCAAGTGTTTTCAAAAATGAGTGTTACCGCCACAATCAGACACAGATGCTGTTACACACAGGCCACTAAGAAAGCCACACAGATCCACGTATTAGAACAGGTGCACAAACTATTGGAACTACATTGTGCAAGAAAACTACAAAGGTAAGTAAGGCATCACTCGATTATTCTACTTTTCCATACAAGTACCTTTCTCCATTGGAAGTTCGTGCCGCTATAAAGACACAAATGTTACACAGAGAATGCACAGACCATGACAAAATAAACCCATGATATCTAGTTAAAAGTTATAATGATGGCTTCTTTGTCAATCAGCACAATTATTCAGAATCAAATTGCACTTAAAGAAAATATTACAGGCAAAAAATTAATATGCTAGATACATTACACTCATGTAAAATGCACGCTATTCACACAAATTGACTGCACAGAAATGGTACTATTAACTACAAACAAAAAAATAAATCAATAAATAAATAAGTTACAATCTCGGGAGCTTGTATTTATTAATTAACCAACTGCTGAAATAATCTTGGCCAAGTCGATCATGGCACCGAAAGCATGCGCAAGTGACGACATGTGACAATAGACCCTGAAACAGAAACTTAGACTAACATTTGCAAGATCCTGGCTGCTGATAAGCGAATTGAAAGAGTCTTGGGCTGGCATTTGTTCCATGTTGTTGATTATGTAATCATCCATATCATCACCTCCCGTCATATCTCTGCTACCGCCCTTCAAATACAACGGTTTCATCAAATAATATACGATACCAAAGGCAAGTCAACTATGAAAATGTTGGAAAAACAGCAAACTACCAGCATATAACTTTAACGAGCAGTTTTGAAAAATAAGCAAGATAAAAGAAAAACAGCAGAAGATGCAAGACATTGGAGCTCGCAATGCACCCACTTGCGTCATTTGCTCGGTAGTTGTCAGAAGTTTTGACAACGGCAGACAACACTTTGGCAACGTCTCTGTCAGCGGAGGTCGTGCATGAGTGAGCAATGGTTTAACAAGTCTACAGTCAACTATTAAGGATCAAAACCGTTTCACTAATAAAGCATTTACTCATAAACATACCGGTAATCAAAATGTAAAAATCATCATCAATACATACAGTAGGGCGATTGGAGCTGAATTGAAGCACTTGAAGTACACTACTTAGTTATTATAATTCATAATGATACTTAATGATACTTGAAATTAGTAACAATGCAAAGATACTTAATGATGATAAACTACTACCGGTAGTAGCAGAATGGTATTATAGTAGTGATACTTGAAATTACTAACATCTAAATGATCTAATCTTCTACACAATGTTCTGCAGAAAATAATATGAAAAACCATAGAATAACTGATGACTATAGAACTAAAGTCAAAAATACATTTTGAAAAGTATTTGTTTTATTTAAAACACATCAAATTAGTCCTAAAAAGTATGAAAACACATCAACAGTAGTAAACATCATCGAAATTACACTGATCAACACACAGTTTGGTGCCTTAAGTGTTAGACCTTTGCTTGAGTAATTTTCGTACCCTGATTCTAAAAATGTTATCACTTTTGCCCCACCAACTCTAGGTTTTGAGATACGGCCATATATCCTATGTTGGAAGTGTATGAAAATTAGCTATATCACAGTACAAACCAAAACTTTTTTTGTCTGGTGTCCTAGAAATTAGACCTGTTTCTTGGTATATTTAAGGTGCTGATTCTAATATGGCATTCAGATTTTTTCTATCAGCTCTAGTTTTTGAGATACAGCAATATAACCCAGATTGAAAGTGAATGATACTTATCAACAGGGTATTGAATAATGGATCAGGGAATCTTTTGAAAAGGCAAAAAGGATACTTTGCATCCAAGGAGTACCAGACTTTTACCAGCAGTGCTTTTCCAGTCAGCCTTCCGCCTTCCAGTTGCTCTGGACGTCGTTCTACAGTTCGCAATATAACAATAATAAACCGCACGTTGAAACTTCAAAATTCAAATCATAATTTTTAAAATTGGAAAGAACACACACAGCAAATGCAAGATGACTCTAGCACTTGAATACTGACCAGTAAATCTTGCATCTTGGTATCCTGATGCTTATGAATACTGCAAATTTTATACACTATTCAAATTATAAAACACAAAATACACCGTTGCTTTGAAAGCAGATCACAAAAATCAACCGACAACAATTGAAGACATTTTTCTCATAAAATATTTACAAAATGGCCACAAAATCTCACAGATTCATTGTCACACTGCATTTTAAAAAATAAGCAAAAGCATAACAAAATTTTTCAAAGGCAAGACAAAAGCAAAAACACAATGAACCAGAAAATCAAACTACAAAAATGAAAACAGAGAACAAAATCGAAGCCAAACAACAGATCTACTTAACAAAGCCCCGATATATTATTAAATAAAGCATAGAATAAGAGAACCATAGTAGGAAAATAGGAAACAAGGGTCTATACATTGTTCAACAAGTATACTACTGTCTCTTTTATAGCTTACTGGTTTTCACGAGAGGTCTAGATCTCCAGAGTTCATCGTGGTTTCTTAGGTCAAAATTGTTATTATGCCACCGCCAAAGCAATGTATACAACAGAACCAGTTTAGAAAAAAATCAAAGAACCAAACCTCACAAACAGATGATGAAAATATAATCTACATGATCTAGTAATTTCAAAGCAATAAAAGCATTACAGAACTACTGATAATTGTAAAGCTGTCAGCATGAAATTCACCAGAAATTCACCAGTGATAAAATGTTAGTGTTGCATAGGAAACAAGGGTCTATACATTGTTCAACAAGTATACTACTGTCTCTTTTATAGCTTACTGGTTTTCACGAGAGGTCTAGATCTCCAGAGTTCATCGTGGTTTCTTAGGTCAAAATTGTTATTATGCCACCGCCAAAGCAATGTATACAACAGAATCACTCAGCTAAAGTATACACCATGGTCAAATAACAAATTCTGAGTCACAATTTCCTTCCATTCTTGCAACTTCTTCTCAAGTTTTTCTTTCTAAACTGAAATCATTTCTCTTCCAAAAAGCATTTCCTCCATAAGTGTAACATCCCAACCACTGGCCCTTTGGATTAAATGACCTTGCATGAATGACCCAACCTTTGGCTATAGCTACTTCATTCTGAGATTAAGCGCCTAGGGTTAAGGAGCTACTTCGGTGCTGCTCTTGAAAGCGCTATATAGAAATTAACAAGAGTTTACTTACTTACTTAAAGTACTACAAGAAAATGGAACATCTGCACAGGCATGTCTTTATTGAGTCCATGGCTCTGTGTGTGTGTGCTTGTGCGTGTGTGTGTGTGTGTGGGAGGGGGCAGATGCTGAGTTCAAAGGCTGTGGATTTTATAGGGTACAAAATGTGAAATGTCACAGGGCATTGATAACAAGCTCTTTGGAAAGGGTGTGCATGATTGGGATTAAAGTCAAAGTGGTGGAGATGGGAAAATCAAAACATAAGAAAAGACCAGCTGAAAAATAGCAGACAGGCGCAAAGACATTGGACAGAGGATCGTTGAAACAACACAATTGAAACCCAGATTATGCTACAATAACTAAGAGACCTCATTCACTTAGTTCCCATATACACCCTACTGCCTCAAGTGATATACATTCATATCCAAGCTCCACTGCAACCGACCCTGTTGTTGCTAGTAAAAAGAAATTAGGACAACAAACAACGAGGAAGATGTGGCAAAAAAAGCAATGGAGACAACATACAACGGCAATGTTAATGGACGTGGAGTGACGTGCTGCTGACTCAGCAATTGTGTTGTACTGACGAAACTGAAATACGAACACCACTGAAAATATACAGCTAAGCAACACAGTCGTAACAAGATTACGCATAAATAACATAATGCTATTACACTCAGTGACAGTAGTGCAGCAATAAAATTCAAAACATCAAAAGAGATTGAAATCAAAAGGCATAAAAGTAAAACAATATAAACTCTGCTACACTTTGAACCTCTGCAAAGTTTCAGGAAATTGAAACTGACACCTTTATATCTAACATCCACAGTCAGAAACAGGATACAATATCACAGAATATCCTTCTCTTTCTCTAACATACTCCCTTTACTCCCCAACTCCTATTTATAGTAGTAGTAGTAGTAGTAGTAGTAGTAGTAGTAGTAGTAGGAGTAGTAGTAGTAGTAATAGTAGTAGTAGTAATAGTAGTAGCAGCAGCAGCACTAGTAGTAATAGTAGTAGTAGCAGCAGTAGTAGCAGTAGTAGTAGTAAGTTAGTAACAATAACTGCCAAATTTCCATAATGCTAAAATTTTCTCTGATGACAAACGAAAAAGTAACCAATCAGCCAAAAATCAAACTGATGAAACTTAAATAAACTAAATGAGAGAAACGTAATCAAAAGAACTCATACAATGCCCAATGGTCCACAAATCATCAATGCTCATCAATCCACAACACAGAATCTTAATCGTCTGATAAGAAACTGATTAGATTAGGCTTACTCACTCTGTTACCAGAATCAAATGTCTGCAGTTCCATTTCCTCTTCAACACCAACTCTGATCAGAAATAACATTTGTTTTTTACAGAGCAATTAAAAAGCTGTGTGATGCTATATAAATGCCTTGATACATTACATTACATACAGTGCTTATTCTAGCCACCTTGACATTGGGGGAGGGGATTTTGAAATGTTTGTGGGGGACAAGGTCTGAGTCTACAAAAACCTTCACAAGCAAAAAAAAGTTTATCTTCCTTTTAAAATGTGGTGACAAGCCAAAAAAGGTCATCCTTCCAACCTCCCTGATATTTTCTACCCTTCTCAAACGCCCTGGCAAGCACAAAAATTGTCATCCTTACAATTATCCCCACCCCAAAAAAATAAAATCCCCCCATCGTCATACTTTTGGAAGGAAATTTCCATCCCCCATGCAACATATAAAAACTTTTTTGGGGGGCAATTTTAAAACTTGGGGGGGCAAGAAATTCCCCCCAGAGAAGGCCTAGAATAAACACTGCATTACATAGGACCAAGATGGCACTGTAATGTAACATTTAACCACATCCTGCTGGATGTAGCTAACTGTTACGTTACAATGCCATCTTGGTCCTATGTAATGTAACGTATCAAGGCATTTATTCATCAACAAAACTGAACACCCAACTAGAAGACTGACAATTGTAAAACCAAGCATTCATCGCCACATACGCTAACATATTTCACATCAGCATTATTGATTTCATATATTATTAGTGCCAAAATTAGTGAGAATGAATTTGGACAAAGATTACAGGTGAATAATTGCTACCTGATGTGCAGCCACTGCAGCACCTGTGTCGTTAATCCACCGCAGAGTATTACCGTTGCCATGACGATCACTAAGGTGGTGGAAAGGATGACACAGCTTGCCTGGGTCCTTGTGTCTCGCATGGCCAAAGCAAATGCCATTGCACCGCGCAAGCCTACCAGTTAACATTAACAAAGAAAATTATAAGTATACTAATTATCAATATTGTGCCACATAGATTGCCACATATTCTTACAGCACTATATAAATAGTCCAGTAAATACATATATACATACATACATTCAAGCTCATGTCCTTAGAGTTCTGCATTTTTGCACATGTGACAACCAAATCTCAGCATGTTGCTTAGTATGCATAGCTGTACAACTATAAATCTTGAACTTGACAGAAATTCCACAAATTCTCTTTACTGCAACTGCTCTACAATATCTAAATTTGGCTCAATTTTTCAAGGCTAGCAGCAACTCTAAAATATTTGGCACAAAATATCAGAAGAATGTGAGATAAGCAAATTTTACAAACTTCCGCTAAGTGATTTACAGATAGAAAGCCGTAGAAACAGCCAACGACTTGATGACATAAAAATCCAGATGAGAAACTGAATAACCTGAGAACATCATCATGTGTTGGAAGCTGAAACTGATTTTGTTCGACCTTCCAAGATTCAATAGCAGAGACAACGGATAGATATTCATAGCACGGGCAATTAAAATGGCGACCTTTACTTCGTTAACTGAGGGAAACAACCACAGTACACCACATCTTCCAAAGCAATGTTACCACAAGCCAAATGTATACTGAAATTAGCTGTCAGCCTGGCTCATATTTAATGAAATCGCTAACTCTTAAACAAAATAAAAAGGATACAAATGATAGGATAATGAATCCCGGATCCCAAACATGCTTTCGGAACGTAAACGTTGAAACTCCGATGTAGGTGAAGACAAAATTCTCCATCAGGAAATTCAATAACTCAAACACCTAAAAAAATAATAGTAATTCAGGCATAAGAATTAAAGTATTGTAAATCTACCAATTCAGAAGCAAGTTTAGTTTTTTCTTGTTGTTGTTACTGTTTTTGCTACTGTTATTGTCTGTTGTTTTGCTCATAACAACAATACAATTTTTCACCAACCTCTTTGGTCCGTGCTTTTGACTCTGGCGAAAGGTTGTTGTACGTGTAATGTGCCTGACAGATGCCACAGAATAAAACAGCAACAATTCCTACAAACACACAACAATGGCTTTCATATCACAAGTAATATACCTTACAATCTAACAAACTACATCAATTGTATCACAGACAGTTACTCTCAATGGAGTGAAATACACCCACATTCAAATCCAGGGCAGACTTGTTCAGCAGTATCACATTAACGATAATATACAATATTTCTAACAATAGCCTTATTAAATAATTATGGTAAATTAATGATTCCACCCATACCAGTTAATCCGAGAGCTTCTGCCGCTAGAAACGTTCCGTACGACATCAGAACAAATAGAGATGTCTCGAGTAGCGGAAAGTCTTGAATTTTTGTATATTTTGTTAACTATGAGGAGCTAAGGAACAGACATTTACTTGCAATGGAGTGATCCAATCAACTTGAATCAAGTCAACTCAACTTGATTCAAGTTGAAGTTTAGTAAAGCAAAAATCAAATCATCAAAACTGGAATCTGGCTAAAGCATTGTTAATTATGAATTTATATTATACAGCAAAATATTTAATGAAACAATAATAATTAATCAGAGAAGCAATTGCTTGGCAGTTAAAGACAAAAGGATACAACGGCAGTGACACAACCCATGCCTGACCCCAGAGCAAACGCCCCGAAGAAAACGGTAAAAAAGTGACCAACACATTGAAGGAACGCCAAGAAGTCAAAACCAGCCGTGACTTTATAGCTCTGAATAGAACTGAAAACAGTCATCAAAATAAAACACTATTACATTATTCCACAAAGTAAATGCTACGCTTGCCAATGCTGGTAAACCTAATCAACCTACGCAAAGTAAATCAAAACTAACCAACAAGAGTTATCAACCTTTACTCAATAGGTAGGTCCACACTTCACAAAACAAACAAATTTTAAAAACTTCAGCAATTGGAACCACTGCTCCAAAATAGGAGCAACAGGCCTTTTGTGCCAACACGATGGCCCTGTGGTTTTGAATGATTCTAAGTAAATAGAGTTGGTGGTTCAAGTAAACAGAGTTGGTGGCTCAAGCCCCCAAAAATATAGGTCCCAGTCAAGGGCCCTTGAACTGGCTTCACAGACCTGCTAGAAAACTCCTAATATATTAATTTCATTGATAAAATAAAAATTCTACAAATTCAGCAGGAGCCAAAAATGCAGGCGTGAGGCAATTGCAATGCTCAAGGCGGTTCACTCACCTCACTAGGACGATTGCAACAGCGTCATTGAGAACACTCTCGCCAAACACCAGTGCATAAAGGTCGACGTCGACGTTCAGATCGTGAAATATTGCAAGAACCGTAACTGAAAAATCATTTCAAATTACCAAAACTTGAACCAAAATGTCAAAAGAAAACGATTTGGAAAACAAAAACATCTCTGCACCAATTTCAAAATGAACAGCACACTTGAAAATACTGCTAAACGATTCACTCTGACATTTCAAACTTTCAGACAATCAAAATACATACTCAAACTATCAATAGCACATAACATACATTTTCTGTGCTATGTATCATGAAGGTTTTGAACAATGATAAATTAATACAATGTCAGTTAATGTGAATGTATGGATTGGTGAAACATAGCAGTCCTCACACAGGACAGACCCTATTGAACCACTTCAAGCCTTATTATTATTATTATTATTATTATTATTATTATTATTATTATTATTATTATTTATTATTTATTATTATTATTATTATTATTATTATTATTACAGTATTATTAATATAAGCAAATGAAATAACAAAGATATATTTAAATATATCAGAAGCACAGAATACCTGGATCAGTGGCAGATATGATTGCACCAAACAACAAGCAATCAATGAACTTTAAGCTTGATTGCATTAGAAGACAAAAGGCAAACATAAGACCACTAAAATGCAATGGTACAGAAAAAATTAATCCACTTTACTTGTTACAATGCACTTGTCAACATTCCAGATACAATAAAAATTACTGAGTGAATACACTGAAACCAGGTTAATGTCACATCTCAACAAATTTTGTCAAACTGTGATATCAATTGGGTTTAAGTATATAGGCTTATACATGACTAGGAGTAAAAATCAATGTAAATATTTAGGGTAAACATCAGGTTATGGGACTGTTGGTATACTGGTAATTATGATCAGTCCCAAAGCAGGTTCAATTGGTTTACGTGCCCCCAAAGGGCAAGATGAGGCAGGTGATTTTCCATTAGCCTTCCTCACAGGTAATTAGGGACAAACAACTTGTACAAGGTCGTTATGTAGTGACTAGGATCAGATTTGAACCTGCTACTCCAATTGCATGGCAAGAAACCTACTGCTACTCCACCTCAATCCATCTTGTCTTTTTATTAGTATATTACTTGGTAGAAGAAAAGAAAAGATCTTAAGTCAGAAATTCAGCTAAATCCATGCAAATGACACTAGTTTGTAGCTACATTACAAGATGACAAAGCAGCTGTGGATCATCTTACCCGGTCAAAAAGCAAGAAATGGTTGTGCCAACAAAAGCGTATGTGATGATCGCACCGAAATTCTTAAAGAAATGTTTCTGAAAATGCAAACAAAATCTTCACATGTCGGTAACAAGCTAACGGTTCTAATGTTATTTTATATCAGAAAGCATCAATACAACCGATATTGAACAGGTTCTTATGAAATAATGACAGAGTGCAACCTCTTTACCCTTTTCATGTGATATCCAGCGTTGAAGATGATCGGAGGCAAAATGACATTGAAAAACACTTCTGGGTTGAAAGTTGCCTACAATAACAAAATAAAAGGATATCAAAACACATATTGAAAATTCTACAGAAAACTTATAGTGTGTTTAAAATATTTGAGTTCTCTGATATTACCTCTAGCAGAAAATTAAGACAAAGTATGTGGGGATCTTGGAAGCAGTCATAATGAGAGAACCAAATTCATTCTGAATGCAGTCATTATATGACTTATTGGATTCAACAATGCAGCATTATGATTCAAACCAAGGAGCAACCATCGACTGATGTCAAGAAAATTATCTAAATGGCGCTATAGAAGTTCAATTATGATAACAACGACTACAACGATATAGGAACGGCAGGTAACAGCGAGTCCACCAACTTTTTCCTCAAGCTCTGGTTCTAATTCTTCGAATCGTGCTTCGAGCCGGTACTGGAACGTCTCGGAGGCATTGTCGGTGGACGAAAGCAGGTGCAGATTGAGAAAGTCTGGCGGTGGAATGGTCCCATTGAGCTCAACTGTTTCAGATGTCTTCGTAGGAGTAACAACCGTATAACGAATTATGGCCCCGACGATAAGACCTGCAAAGGCAGAGACAAAGTCTAATAAGAAACACATTAAGCAGTCAACATAATTATACTGGAATTTGTTTACTTCTCTGTAACTTTTAAAAAGCAAATATTCACAGTGATTGTTAAAACATGTATTATTTAAAGAAGTAAGACAATGTGCTCACTACTCAATGCATTACATGCCTCACAATTACCTCTTTGTTTCAATAAGAAATCTGCTAAAGTTAACATTGCAAAGTGTGCAATTAATTACCATCTCAAAATAAACTCATAATTTAGGTGGCTGTTCCTCAAGCAAGCTATGAAAATCATGGCTGTCTACTTAACTGCTTAACGCCTCAGTAACAAATCCATCACAAGAATTAATAATAACAATAACAAATAATAATAATAATAATAATAATAATAATAATAATAATAATAATAATAATAATAATATCATCATCATCATCATTATAATAATAACTGGGTTTAGGGTGGTTCCTTGGGATCCGCGTGAGAATGTCTGATTAAATTGATATTTTTAATACCGTAGAGAATGGCGAGACCAGTTTCGTGGAGGAATCGAATGCGCCGATGCTTAAACATCCAGATTGTGAGAACCGTCAGAATGAGAAGACAAACGAAGACCAAGATGTTCAGGCTGTCTATGCGATGCTTCTTCTCTTCGTTCAGGGCCGCGCTGCCACCGCCGTCCTCTGCCGCCTCGGCCACGCCGCCGAAAACGACGGGGACGATCAGAAATCGGATCGCAAGACATTTTAAGAATAGGAAATTTTCCATATTTCTCGTATTTATTATTTTTAATATAGGGCTCCGATCAGCTGAAACGGAAGCTCCTTCTCACGCCTCTTCCGGTGCGTGTGGTTTGGAACTTCGGACAGGAATAACGCAGACGACACGCGAAAATACTACGAGCAACCACTATGACTACGAGTATTCGCTGTTGCCATAGAATTCTATCTGGAATCATATAGAGACGTAGTTTTCATATGGTAGTAAAAAGTTTTCTTTATTCTTTTGATCTTTTCAATAAATCTTATGGCAAAATCCTTGCTAAAGGTCTGCATTCTATCCACCGCAAATCTAAGGGGGATAAGCCTAGTCGAACAGGTATGTCTTAAGAACAGATCTGAAAGATTACAAATTCTTAGTTACACGAAGTGATATTGGTAATGAATTCCAAATTAAGCTTAGGTATTGTCAGAAACCACCAAGGAACCACTCTAAGGTATTGTCCTCGAGTCCTCGACTATGAAGATAAATGACCCATAGTACCTAATTTCTGTTACAAATCAAATAACTATTTAAAGAAAATTTTCTGACTTCATGCTGCAGTATAACTACTGGCTCAATGATTGTACGCAGATAAAATTAGCCGTTATGTAATCGATGTTTTTCTTATAGAGTTCGGCGGCGGCACCTGCTGTCTCCTTGGTTTGTGTAATGGTGGTGCTGTTGGTTGGTTGATCTGAAGGTCGTATTCGGTCGGAGTTTTCCTTCTTCTCGGTCGACGGAATGCCGTTTACGAACGAGGACTGGCTGCCAAGCTATGAGGACCTCACTGTCCCCGAGATCGGACTCAGCTCGGCCCCACTCAGGGCCGGAGCTCACCACTTCGGAAAATACTGCGATAATCAGTGCAAAGTTAATAGCTTACGCTGTTTATATATATATATATATATATATATATATATATATAAATTATTCAACGCCATTGCTTTTCGAGGAACTTTTCCAGACGTCGAACGGACGAGAGTTAGGCACACAATGTCTTCATGTCTCCGGACACTTTTTTCATAAGACCTTCGGGAATGAAGTACTGAGGGCATATATATATATATATATATATATATATATATATATATATATATATAGATCTAGTTGTACAGCTGGTATTACAAGGTTACATAAAATACTTATGTCTCTGTACTGCTGGTCAACCGGCCACTACAGTGACGTAGCTTGGGGACCAAAGGAAGAGGAAGACCCAGGAGAAAGTGGATGGACAACATCAGAGAAGACATGAACATGAAAGGAATTACAATAGTAGAAGGAAGACGATTGACAGAAGATAGAACTTCTTGGAAGCATTTTGTGTCTAGCTATTGCCGCTGATGAGCTGGCAGAAAGCAAAGATGATGATGACATAATATATATATATATATATATATATATATATATATATATATATATATATATATATCTGCTTGTGTTTGTGTAATGCTCTTACAGAAATTCGGTGCAGCTTCGAAGTCCGGTCCCAAATTATTATATGTTTTTTTAATCCTAATTAATTACCTTCAGTATTAATAAAAACTTTGTTTTAATCAAGTATCACTTCCACAAACATATTGAACTCTTATTGTCGCACAACTTTCCTGTAGCCATTGCTGCTTATATTCAGAATCATAGCTTTATTATTTATTTATTCAGAATCATAGCTTTGTACAACTCTATAGGTGTCAAGTCGACAGCTTCTAGTTGTGCAGCTGGTATTACAAGGTTACATAAAATACTTATCTGTCTCTGTACTGCTGGTTGACAGGCCATTACAGTGACGTAGCTTGGGGACCAGAGGTGGTTGCCTCTGGTGCAAAATTCTTGGGGGCACAAAATTCCAAACATAGAAAAAGAAATATATATGATGAAGCAAATCATAAAATAGGCCGACATATGGCATTCACAAAGAAGAATTCTAAGTAGCTTATCTCGGAATCTATTATTAAAATGTGGAAATATGATCTTGATGACATTCTTTTGCTTGTCAAAACATTTTGGGGAGAAATTATCTATCTATCTATGTAACTTCAAGTGCAATCTCTCTCTTGCCCTGGACACTCAACCCACTCTTGATCCATTAATATGATTTTGCAAATATTTCACCATTAATATGATTTTAAGTTAAAAACGGCGCATTCAAAATGGTTTAGTTACGTCACATTGTTATAATAATTTGTGACCGACCTTTGGGGGAGTGCCAGAATTTCTTTAGCATGACTATTTAGCCATACACAGGTATGCTAACTTGTTTAAAAAGGCAGAGCTTAACATGCTGACAATTATGAACCGGATTGTCATGGATAATTGTCCTTATTCATAGCATAATGTGCATGTAGTAAAACTTAATATTATACAATGAACTATTTTAATCTTGTTTTAAATGACAAATATAATTTATACTTACATATACCGAGTTTATTGTGTGGATATATTGCTAGTTTTGTATTGTAGGAATTCATGCTTTGCAATTCTGAAGAAAAGGACCCACGAAAATGCATAAACGAGGGAAAGGAGGTAACCCGCTGTGGATTGGAGTTCTTCCAGAAGGTCAAGAACCAGTGTGCACAAGAGTTCACTCAGTACTGGAAATGCCTCGACAAGTCTGGGGACAATATGCATTTTAAGCGGTCAGATATTGTTATGTCTCTGTACGTTGTAATGTTGAAAAGAAAACTAAAATACAGTAGCATCTGGAGAACTTATATGCAAGTTGAATACTTTTTATATTTAATTTTTGTCATAAGCATTCAGAGAGGAGGAACAATTAAATTAGTAGTTACTACTGGTTTGGTTATTGACCCTCACTGATGTACATATTAACATTTGCTTACAGGTGTCGTGCAACGCAGGCAGTTTTCGACAAGTGCATATTTGAAAATCTTGGCCAGGAAAGACCGGCTTTGGGTCATTTCTCAAAGGTTCGAGTTCATCACACCAACCGACCAAAGCCAGAAACTGAAGTCAAACTCCCGGACGTGCTGCCCGAGCCCCCGCACTATGATCCAAAGCAGCCGCCTCCAAAGTCCTCAGAATATGGAACAAGATTCATCATTTAGACCAACTGATTCTGCGATATATGCTAAATATCATCGTCGCAGCATTTCAGCTGGAAAGTTGATTATGATAGCATTCACAAGCCTGATGCAACAATGAAGATGTGACTACTGAACAGCTTTGCATAAAATCAGCACTAATACAGTAGAAAATAACTTTGTTGAAATTGAATTTGTTGATATTCAAGTGGAATATCACAAGAACTTCATCGAAAAACTTCTTTGTTTCATTTCTATGGAATTTAGGCAAAAATTGCAGAGTGCATTACAGTACTTTAGTGGTATTAACTTAGTATAAATGGCTTGGCACTATAGACGATCAAGTCCATATATTATATTCACAGGATTTCAGTATTGTTAAGCTATAAAGTGACATGTGAAGATTGTGTGCATGCAGTTTAGGCCTACCTAGTGGGAGATTGCCTTTACATAAACCAATATATCCCTTAACTAAAAGTGTATCTGTGGTATCCAGCTATGAGGATTCTGCTGTAGGCTTTAAACTAATCATTTTAAAAACAACCGCAAAACATTCTAATTGAGGTAAGACCAAACGCGATAATGCTATTTTATTTATTGTTTACCTTCCAACTGGAAATTTAGAAAACTTCAAACTATAAATGAAATGTACAGATTCTAGCAAATATTCAAAGCTTATTAGTCCACTTAATGAAAACTAAATTTGCCTTAGGAATGGAATACACTGCAGAGAAATTAAACAAAACCCAAATACACTTTACAAAATTTCCATTGTCCTGAATGGTGTAAATAAGAACGTCTTTGCAAATGCTACATTTAAAATGAAAGGGATGGATGATTATGAAGATGTGTTAGAATTAAATGTGATATTTGGGCCAGTGCAACAGAAATTAAGGGCTGCCCCACTCAACAAATGGGAATTTGTGCCCTGATTAAAAGCAATATTCAATATTTTAATAAAAGAAATATGAGTTAAATTTAAGAAAAAAATTGCGCTATTTGCACTGTCGTTGTAGCCGCGCTCTAATCAACTGAAGCAAAGCATTTTAATTCGAGTGCAAGACAAATTTTACATGTAAACAATGTGTCATTTAGACTAAAACTTGCATATCTGTGGTTGTGGCTAAATATTTTGCAGATGCAAAAACAGAAAGTTTCTTTGGTAAAGCTACTAATAAAGGGATAGAAATACCCAATGAATTACAATTAGTAAACTCAGTTTGTACCAATACAGAAAGCTGCCAAACAATCTCTTTGGAGGAACAAATGAAATGATGGCATTGCACAATAAATAGCACAGGTCATACAAATTCTACCAAACTACAGATGCCTAAGGTCGATTTAAATCAGACACAAGCAACACACAAAACATGTGCAACCGCATTGGTCCTGTGACACTCGTTAACCATGCCGACGGGTGTCGCCTACCGGTAACACAGTTGCACGTGCTCTGGTCGTGACTTTGCAGTTACGAACACGATCCTATGATAAGTCTTGGCAATAGCCTACTACAAGCACTACGACGGACATACTTTACAATTGCACGCGTTGCCTATATACATCAGCACAAGCCTGAAACAGAAGATCAGTCAGTAAGCGCTATTGCACGACATGTCATGAGAAGACTCGAAAGTCGTTCGGAAATTTCCTAAAATCAAGTGACCTACCAATGGGCTCTTCGGGGCGTTCCACAATTCTCGTCTTAAATGTATAGAAACTGTTCTCTGGCGATATTGCCGATGTCAGCGTCGCACCAACAAGTGCAACGGCAAACACAAAGACATTACATAAAATTTATGAGACATTGCACCGAACCTCCAATACTAGGTGCCGTTGTGCCTGCCGACTAGCTCAACGCCAGACAACGATTATCTTCCATGTGCAACAGGCAACAGCATCATCTTCTATGCTTGATAACTAACTGTTCTAGCAGTCACAGTTCTAGCCTTTCAGTGTATATAACCTATTGTTTCGCAATCATTGACCAAATCTGGCAACAACTGGAGTTCGAATGGCTAACTTCGACAAGGATGCACTGCAATTATGTCCCCGATTCTCCAGTGCAAACCCTTCTTAACTCCTTTAAGAAAGTATTTCCAAGCAGCACACCATGTATTCATTTCGAAACATTACGTCAAACTACAGAGTATGCTGATAGCGCCATTAACTCTTCACACCAGCAGAGGTCTTCATGCTATTACTGCCTATCATCGCCTTTATAGCACAGGCGAATTGGAGACAACACCATGAGTAATTGTATGATTGAAACCTACAGACTGCAACAAAAAATACTTCCTCCATTCGTCACTACACGCACACAAACACACAAACGCGCACACATTCGCAGTGCAAGGAGTGCTGCCAACGAACACACAGTCAGTCTAAGGAACCGCTTGTTTCGCACTTCTACGTCTCCATTTCTGCTTTCTGGTGCCGTGTTGCCTTGTCCTTGCGGTGGAGCCGGTGGCAGGGCTCCACGTGGGTGTCGCGGGTGGCACTCCCTTTGGCGTGCCGGCTGTGATGGCTGGTGGCGTCATTTTCTGACCCGTGCCTGCGCTTCGACCACATGTCGCCGTCTGACTGGTTCGTCTCGGTTGTCTGAACAACGCAAAAAGTGCAACATCATTTAGCTCTCAAATGATCTCTTAATTAACTTTTAAAATGCACTTGCCTACTACAACTTCCAAATGAACTTCCAGAAATCATGAAAGAAACAACATCTACTCTTAAAGCATTCAAGACTTGCAATAGTAACCACAAACAATTTTATACTCAACTTCCATTAATATCTTTTGGCTCCACAACTGCAAATATTTTGGCTTCATAACATTTTGGTTGTGCACGGCACCAACACAATGTATAATACTAACTCGCGTCATGCTGGTAACGATGGCCTCCTGGTGACAGTTTAAGGAAGTGGCAATGATGAAAGTGTTCGTTGCTTCGTCACTGGTCTGCTTGAAGAAGCTGTGCTGGAGTGCATAGAACGGCGTAATGCGATTTTTCTGATCGTAATCCAACATCCTCATTACCAGATCGTAAAACTTCAGGTAGTCGGCCACCTGGTGGCCTGGTTCATTGGCACGACGCCCACTTGGGCCTCCGATGTCGACCCCCAAAACGTCTTTCAGGTTCCGTGTTCCTGGCAAGCGATACTGCTCAAAATAGATAAGAACAGAGACAAATGACACAGTTAGATAATAAATTTCTGAAGCCTAATCTCTGGCAACATGTGTATACTATTAGCAGTATACTTTTTAAAACATTTTTCTCATTTTCTGAATTTTATTATAAACAAAATTCTCATGTTCCCCATTTGAAGCTGATTGAAGAGGAACAACCAGGCAAATAAATATACTATCTACCCCAAACATATAAATGTCATTCGATCTGAAAACAAAATCAATCAATCAATCAATATCAATCAATAAACTTGTATGGTGCCACAATCCTAATGCATGTGGTATGCAATCACTAATAAGTCACTTGAATGGACCAACCTGGCGTCCTTCTTTAATCTTTGGCACATACGTTCCATCACTCCGCACTTCGAAAAATGACAAAGTCTTCGGAGCTCTGTCCAACAGTTGCTGAGGCGGCAAACCAAGGACTTCAACGATCTTCATCATCTGATCAAACTATGATGAAACCACCAAGAAAAATATTTCCATAGATACACATACGGTAAACTGTAACAATGAAGTGAGCAGTTTTACCCTTCTAAATTTCCAACTTGCATTCAAAGACAAAGTAAATGACAACACAATTTAAGGCAATGTCTGCAAATACAACAGCGGGGCCAATGCCTCCCAATGTCCGATACCTCATCGGTTCCAGCAAACAGTGGTTCTCCAGAATGCATTTCAACAAGGAGGCAACCACAGCTCCAGACGTCAATCGCCAGGTCATAAGGAAGGCCAAGCAAGACCTCTGGCGACCGATAGAAACGGCTCTGTATGTAGCTGTACATCTAAAAGCCAAACAAAATGACACACACACACACAATGGTAAAACATCTAAATATCCACAGTAATTCTACCTAAATTTGGCAAATAAAATGAAAAAAATCTTCATTAGAACCTATTCAAATGTTACATGTACCCTGCTATAATGATCTCAAGAGCTTGTTACGTGTGACAATTGATAAAACCACACAAAGAAAGTAGAATTTTAACCATCATTCCACAGAATCAAAGAATTGTAACAAGAACATCAAATGGCAAAAACAAATACCCTTGCCACTAACATCAGCATCCAAACTCAAACAAATATTCAAACATATTGCATGATGTAAACTTATTACAATTAAAATTACTTATTACAATTATGGCACTGATGAATTAATTACACGTAACATCCGAGTACACTACCATGAAATTGTAACCAATTTATCAAGCATCGTAGGGTAAACAAAGTAAATCGTAAGATTTTTGTGCACATCTCACCTGTTTACCGAGTTGACATGAGCTACCAAAATCAATGATCTTGATAGCACTTCTTTTAGGATTGCAGAGTAAAATGTTCTCTGGTTTAAGGTCGCAGTGGATGACATTCAGCTCTGGTGTGGCAAGGAATGCCAGTGCGGTGCAGACCTGCTGTGCAAACTTGCGTGTCAGGTTCAAAGAGACGCCGCGGAAACTGGTGTTACGTAGCAGATCGTAAAGATTGTAAGACAGCATCTCAAACACGAGGCAGAGATGATTACGGTGAACAAAGTACTTCTTTAGTTTCACTAAAAACAAAAAATCAAAACAGGAATTATACATCATGTCTATAAGATGAACTGCATTTCAACTTCACTTGACCATAATAGGCCTATGTCATGTATAAACCACAGTTCATAGTGAGTTGGATTATGGATAATTGGCTCTCAATAGGTAACTAAAATGGAATTTTATAAATTTAAAATATTCAGACAAATATAAATCAATTAATTCAAGAGTGCAGTAAATAAATAATTATATTAAAGCAAATGAAAATTACATGTAGCAGTTTGCATGTCTAACACTACATTGTGTAACAATGTAAAGTTGTAGAGCTGAAGAAAAAATTTCAAGTGATTGCATGTCATAACATATGGTATGTTGGCAATCCAGTAATTTTCGTGCAAAATAACATAGCTGGTTATATCAAAACTATTCTCTTCAAATCTGTGTTAAATTAATTATCTGGATTAAAACAAGTTGAAATTAAAAGCCAATTAAAAAAAGTTTCAACTGTGACACAATATTATTATTATCATATTTGGAAAATCCAAATAATCTACAGCATGGACACAAACCAAAAAAACCGCCATCCATCCATACCTAAACATTTTGAACCAATGCATCATCCACACAAACACAAACTTTTTCTCCAAAATAAAAACCACAGGTACTTGTTCAAAAATCCCCGACACACCCATTCAAAAGAAGCCATTCCCTATTATACCATGCAGCACCACACAAACTGTAGCGGAATCAGGAATTTTTCAATTACAGGTACTAAAGGCGACCAACGCTGCTGCAACTAATACATCATATTGCTGCTTATCCTCGCTTATCCGCACTGATTAGGTTAGCTGGTGGGCTGGCAGATATGATAAACAGTGGCCGATAATTAAGCGATTAATGTGCCGGTCTGCATACCAACGTAGTTCTTCCCTTCCGAATCCCGCCTGTTCATCATCTCGAGCAAATGGATTTCGATCTTCGCCTGGTTAAAGAACGGTTTCTTGTTCTTAATTATTTTGATGGCAACATGCTCTTGATCGGTCGTGTCAAACGCCTTAACAACCTGTTGCAAGAGAAAGAAAAAACGCGCCACATAAGTACTAGCTTGGCCAAAATAGAACATGATCTACCATTCCCAAATATCACAGATGGTTACAATGCATAATTACACTGAGTGTGATTTTTTCAGGATTACCATAAAGCTTATAACAGCTTCATCAAACAGAACATAAAATAAATTGTGTGAGTGCATATATATGAATTTCCAGCCAATCATAGAACACATCTGTAATCAACTCTGATAGGTGAACTTTTTCTGCAAATATATGCAAAACTTCATATATGTGAATCTTTGTCTTAATTTTTGCATGTCAAAACCAAATGTCCTTAACAGGCTTCTGTACTGACCTGAAGCTTTCAACCAGACCATAACAGCCAAGTGCATTTTTCATCAGTGCATAAAAAGCAGCAGGTTGACATCATGACACCATAGGATAGAAGCAACAGAGACGTGTTAAGACCCACATCTAGTTTCAACTCCCCCCCCCCATCTCCATGGGTTTGGATGAATTAACCATGACCATAAAAACACCAAGGCCATAACGATTTTCCAGGCCACTGAGGCAGCATATTTAGATTAATCTAACCATAATTCAAGCAAGAAAAAGGCAAGCTCATTATGGAAAGGCACATAAGCAGACATCAAATTAAACATCTTATTGCACAAATTATGTATAGTCAATCAAGTTTAACATCACAGCATTTGTGTTCACCAGCAACCACTGTCAGATGTAATAAAATCTGGGTTTGACTGTACGACTGGCGGTGCCTAGATGGACAGAGCCGATATTTAGGATGCAGACAACGCATTCTAGAGACAGAATCGTCCGACTGCAACTCTGACCAGTGATAAAAATAAAAGCAGAAAGGCAGCTGATCAATAGGACTTTCATTTCGCACGCTTTAAGCAATGCACGGATTGGAAACAAGTGAATCACAACAATATCCAATGTCTAGGATACGGCACGAACACTACAACATAAACTGAGCCGCACACTCCAGCGCAAATGTGCGCCACAACATACAATAAATTTCATGCTACAGAAAGCAGTATTATTCTAATCTAATACAATCTCAAACTTCTATAGTGCCACTTCACAATGCACAGAAGCATCAGGTGATGGCACACCAAATCAAATTAACTGAAGATCCAGGTCAAATCCAGCTGGACAACCCAGTGACAGCCTATGGTGGGTACGTCAGGCCAATAAGATGGAGTTTTATTGTAATTAGGGATGTCAAATTAACACCTTAACTAAAGTGTTAATGCATTAAAGAATTGATCGCAATTTAAAAAATTAATGCATTTTATTATTATTATTATTATTATTATTATTATTATTATTATTATACAAGACAATTTCTAGAGTGCCGTAAGCATAGCTAACAGGGCCATTTACAGCTCTAATTATAACTACTATTATCAACGGCCAGGAACAGGCACGTCAAAACAAATTTTCAGCAGGGGGTGCAAATTTTTCAAGATAAAAGTTGTGACAAGGGGAAAAATTTTTCTCTGAAAAACCCTGACAAGCAAAAAAGGTTGTCACTAACTTTACTTTATCCTCCTAAAAGTCTTGACAAGCAAAAAAGGTCATCATCTCTTTCTTCTATTTTAAAATCTTAACAAGTCAAAAAATTAAAAAAACAGCCTTATCTTTTCCAGGGGATGCAGCTGCACTCCCTGCACCCCCACTTCCTATGGGCCTGGCCATTAACTGGCTTGAATTGAGTCTAGAACAAGGTGTGAAACTCATTTCATATAGCAGGCCACAAAATGTCTTGGCGGTTGTCGCGGGTCGGATTTGGAAATACTGTAACATTAACATGAACCACAGTAGGCCTATTACACAAAACAGTATATAAAAAATTGTTTCAAATTGTTTTATTTCATTTCTATTGTATGTAAAAATTTGAGTTTCTTATACGTCATTTCCGATTTTCATATATGTACTTTTCAAACATGCCTTATATAAAGTAACTTTTCCTAAACATAATGTTTTTTCTTGTATTCAGCCACATACATGCAGGTTGGATGAAAAGATTTCACGGCCATATCCAGCCTGTGGGCCGTATATTTGACACCCTGATCTAGAACAGCGGTTCCCAAACTGTGGTCTGCGGACCAAAGGGGGTCCGTGGAGGATATGGCGGGGATCCGCGAGAGCCTACCAAACTATTCAGTAGCACTTCATAGTTTTAGCATTAACAGTCTCTGTCCTCAAATTATGTGTGCCGGTCGAGTCACCAATAACAATAATAATTAATAAAATCATAAGGAATAAAATACTAAAGCTACATAATAATATCTAGATTTAGGTCGATAGGTAACACCGCCAGCCGGAGTATAATATTAGCAGGGAAAGGGGGAAACAAAGGAGGTCTCGCGAGAGGGCCCAGCAGACGACTTCAGTTTATTTTATTGAAAGTCCTTATTGAGACATTTGAGACATTTATAACAGATTTTGTTTAATTGAAGAAATATTTCGCTCCGTACTGTGCTTAGTCAGTTACCAGCCGCCTGGCCCTGTAGAAATAAAGATGAAATTAAAGGCGTGCCAGTACCGGTACTTTCTTTTCATATAATTCCGACAACAAATTCCCTTAGCCGCCACCAGACCACCTAGTAGAGCTGTATCTATCAATCTTAAGCAAAGACCGCCATACATTGGCGGTTCCAAGAATTCTTGGTTGGAGGATGCAAGAAATATTTAGGAAGTTGGAGGGGGTGCAATGAATTAGGCCTATTAGGAAGTTGGCTGGGGATGAAATGAAATCGCGAAAAAGGCTGACAAGCGAAACGTGGTCATCAGCTCTGTTTTGTCTGTTTTGTATACAACTACCTGGCAGACATGTAGCGGCGTAATGACTCGCACCGATAAATCCTCTGAAACCCTGACAAGCAAAAAAGGCTTGGTGGGGGGATGCCTCCCAGTCATCCCCAACGTGAAACTGCCCCTGCCAATAGACCTCAGCAACAATCAGAAAAAGTACACAGCATCACACACTATTCAGAATAAGGCGTATAACGGTCATGTAGCTATATAGCCATAATGGCCAAGAGAAGATACGAGAAAAAAATTTAAACCCAGTAAAGAGCACGTAAAAAACACAAATAAGATCTCCACAGTCATTAAATATCCATTAAATATAAGTGAACATTAATGAAAACGAAGTAGACCAACTGGTGTGGGAATAGTCTGCCCGTTGTTCTAATCAAATATTAACTGTAACATTTACTTGTTAAATCATGTGGTCCGCGAACTTAACTGGGAACAAATTAGGGGTCTGCAATCCAAAAAGTCTGGGAACCTCTGATCTAGAATGACAATCATTCTAGTTAACTTAGACATTACAATGAGTTTGAAAATATAACCAGTAATGTTCAAGGTTTGACAAGAAACAACAAGAAGTAACTGGCCCATTGCTTTAGTTAATCCGCTAAAGTCTACCTTGAATTCAATTTGCTGAATTAAAGACATGATGTGAATTTCGAACAACAGCACATGTAGCATTGTGCATTATTGTGTGACGACATTCAGGCCAAACTGTAGAACATTAGTCACAAGTCCTTGTTCATGCTATCTAGCTGGAATGAGGAAAAAACTCAAAGAAAATAAACTTTGTGACATCAAAGACTTACCACTCCAAAAGAACCTTTGCCGATCAGGGACTCGATGTGGTACCTGTCCATCCATTTTTCACCTGGAGTGACCAGGTAGTCATGATTTTCGTCGTCGTAGCCATCATTCAAGACGCGTCGTTCCTTTTTTCCAATTGTCAGATCACTGGCAACTGTTTTCTCTCGTGTCCGCTTCTCAGCACGAATCTTCTTGCGTTGATAATACACCTATAAGAGAATAGAAGAAACTATTAACAAAGCTATTAACTATTAACATAGAAATTTCAAACTTCCAACATTGCAATAAAACCAAGTATCAATCAGTAAGATATCCACTAAATCTGGACTATGCACACCTAGCCTTTGCACCTGCAGAGAGCATATGCTGTTATTACTGTATTAATTTACACAAAACAAGGATTGGATTGTAATGTAATGTATAACGTATTAGATCGGATATCTGCTGAAAAAATCCAGAATAGCCTCCTTTTGATTTCAAATCCTTTGGGAAAAGTGCATCAAGTACAGAACGTTCTTACTAATTACCATAAACGCTTTCATCCCAATTTGTCCAGCACCGGAAGACGGAAAAAGGAAGCGGTCTGTCCTCACTGCCTAAGCACCCCTCCTGCCCCCCGTCCCTTCCACATCCGAAGTAGGGAAGGGAGCCAGAGTACTACGCTTGATTAACAACTCCATAACAACAGCCTAACTACCCAACAGCCACACTACATCAAAGCTAGTCAAGTAGATTGATGGCTTGAATTCTGACAGGCTGTCTCTGCTGATCATTCAACCAAACAACACTTAAAATATTTCTTCCAAAACCAAAAGCTGGGGGGGAGGTTCCTACAACCCCACTCCACCACCACCCCTCTTCATTCCCTCCCCACCGGTGACAAGATGGATGGACAGAGCTGCAAGAAAGAGCTCTGAAAAGCAGCAAGAAGGAAGACAATTTGGGGGTTGCATGGGGTGGAATCGGATGGACTGAGGAGAGGACAAGTCCAAAGAGAATGCATAAGATATGACGAAAAGAAAAGCGTATGTCACACTACCCAATAGTATCCATTAGGCAGAATTCAATGTTGGATTTAGTTCCAACGGTCTGGCCTATCCCTTGCCCTAGTTTTATCCAGTTTTTCCCATCAGATATCCTTACAACTTCCTCCTTGTGACTCCAGCAGCTACAAAGCTCTGGGTTCTAATTAGGGAATAACCGATTTGAGTAATTTACCGATTTCCAACTCTGATTATTTAGGTTTTTTCCTTTGCCAATTCCAATTCTGATTCGATAATCGTCATAAATGTTTAAGTTAACTAATATTTGTGTTACTAACTTAAACCAGTTGTCGCAATTTGTCTTTGTTTCGTCCACAGCATTGATAGTGAGGAATTTCCAAATCTGGATACTTAATTTCGGATTTTTCGGATTAGACATTCTTGCGTGAATATCTTAATTTAAATATTTATTAACTTAAACTTGCAAACTATGTACTACTTTATTAAGAATTCCGTTACAAATGGCTACTGTTTTGGAAGAAATTGACCGAAAGTCTGAAGCCATCGATATTATAATCTTTCACCTTCATTAAGTTCTTTCACGGCTGTTCCGGAATATATTTATCACAGCTATTTATAGTTGTTTGGTAGATAAGTAATACCAATTATATCTAATATTCTTAGGGACAAAATTCATATATGAGTTGTGCCAGTCACATACAGTTACCATTGATATCTAATTATCTATTATCTAGTGAGCAAAAAATAAATAAAACTATTTATGTGCCCATTATTTGCCGAGGCAAATACTTCCGAATATTGCTGAATATTAGGATATTCGGCCAAGGCGAATGTCCGAGGTGATTTTCGGTTGTGCCCTAATCGGTGGTTTCCAATTTCTGATATGATAATCGGTTATGCCCTAGTTCTAATCAGTTCCAAGTAACTGTTAAAGCCATTTACGGTAATACTTATCTTAAGACACCCTTTGCTTCCTTCGTGTCTGGAGGGGTGCCAAAAAGTAAATTCTTTAGAAAAATAACTTCAAATATGGAAGCAGTAAGAAAAGAGTTTTTGTAAAGGAGTTTTAGATATATGATAGTGTAGGTAAGTATTTCAAAGTCTTACAGGCCTGTCATCTGGGAAACTACCTGGTTACATGTGACAAATGCCTCAGATCTATCTATCACGGAAGTTCTTTTTCACCTCAAATTCAATGGAAGACCTTGAAAACACTACCGGTATTTAAGATAGTTAAGGCATATTTTCACTAGAGCCATGCAAATGACTTATCCATTGGCTTTTCTGAATCAATCATACTATGGGTCCACTAACATAAAAAAATTGGAAACCTCTGGTTCCGTCAAGACAATGTGACACTTGGGCCACATCCAGTTCATGGTCTCTGACACTAAGGAGTACAAATAGTTATCAGGTACAGTTTTGACATTACTGTATCACAGGCAAGTCTGGCAAGAAACTGCACCAGGAAATTACTATGCCCAGATATTACAGGTAAATCATTTCTGTTTAAGCAGTGTATGACATCAGTAGTGACAATGGACCAGCACTGTACCTGGTACCAGAAAAATTATACCAACCATTAAAATGACACACCTGGAAAAGAAGACAGGTGCTGACATGCTGTCAGTGGATGATTTTGTTTATGGAGGAAAAAAAGTCAACATTATGGATACCATACTTTAACCAAAGACTTCCTCACCCCCCACCTCCATCCCTTTTGCACTGTACTCTGTCCTATATGCACAGCAGGCAAAGTGTACTTCGGTTCCTAGAACAGCTCCACATAAATCACCATCAATTTATGATCTGTGAATGCCAGGCCAAAGAGGCAAGTACCAGTACCAGTAGATACTGAAACCAGTAACAGACAAAGTATGCTGTTAGTAATTGGCAATTATATCCAATTAATTTTCCGGCTATTTCACATACCACACACTAGTTCAATTGCAGCCTAATTCCATTGGTTATTTAGAGGTGTCAGCCTCTGACTTATCTCAAGGTCTAGGCCTGTTAGTTATAGAATGCACTGTCAGGTACCGGTATAAATGAACTAAGCTCGGTATAACTGAACTTAGTATAACTGAACTAAGTTCGGTTACTATCTGGACAGGTGAATAATGGTCTTTCTTGACTGGTAAATGGGTAAAACTCTGGACTAGATTGTACCCAGTATGAAATTAGTTCAATGTATTTAAAGAATGTGATATTTCATTATTCAGGACAAGAATAAGGACTGGGGACACAAATGCAAACAAATTATTATCAATATCAACACATTTTTTAGCTGTATCAAATAGGCGCTACATAAATAAATGTCCTTAAAACATTACTCTTCAATGTGGATTGTTTCTTATAAGCTGCTATACAAGGTACATGTATGCATGACATTGCTGCATCTACAACCAATGATATAAGAGTGACATGACATTTGCAAAGTAACACAGAAGTAGATGCAAAAGGAATGAATCAACAGAGAAATGCAACAGCCTGAGGGGAAATTCCACAGAGAAATTCCTCAACTCTGTCAAAAAAGACCACTCAAAACACACTGACCGCAAAGAATTGGCCAAAATATTTGTACTTGGCTAACAGAGAATTGCCAAAATGCTGCCTATACAAATGCCTGTTTCACTTAATGGCCTCAAATGATCGCCACTTTCTTACTATTTTCATCACAACAGCAAATATTTTCCTTTCACCACTCCAAGCAATTATCACTTTGGTGATGAAGATGCACACACACGCACGCACGCACATTCGCACGGCTTTTAGCAGTAAGAGGTCTGAAGAATACTGGGAAAAAGATGGGACATTATTGGAGATTAAGACAATAGGAGGAGCATGGCAGGAATGTAAAAGTTATGAAAAATGAACTACGGTAATGACAACATTAACAACTACCACTACCACAGTGACAGAAATTGCAGCAAATATGAGAAATAGGATCAATATACCAAATTAATATTCGTATAGTTGATGAATATTAATGCAACTACAGTGTAATAATAGAATTCAGTAGACCCATAAAGTAGAGTGTACAAAGTTAACAAACTGCATTCAAGGTCTGTTTATCATTATCTTGAACTAGCAATTACAGTAACTTTATTCCACAACATGTGCAGATAAACTCATCTTATCACCATAAAACACACACACATGTGCCAAACCCTACAAGACCTTGAATATTACAGTGGAATTTCACCTTCAAATAATCCAAAACCTGTCGATTCTGGTAGCAAATTAAATAATTAAATAAGCAACTAAGGTAAATTAGCACTTCACCTGATTGATGAATTTGTATGTTGCAATGAGGTCAACACTAAGTTTTCTAAGTGGGGCTGATTTTGGGTCGCGAAATTGGGTATGGCCTGTACCCCGTCCAGGCTGGGATGCTGGCTTTATAAGCAAAGGTGATAGCTGCTGATGCTGCTGGCTTTGTTGCAGTGGTTCCTGGTGCTGTTGCTCTGGTTGTTGCTGTTGCTGCTGCTGTTGTTGCATATGGTCAAACTTGTCTAGTCCCACAATTAGATTGTTTGTTCGAACCATATTGTCATAATGCAACGAATGCTTTCACTTCTTTCAAAAATTGGTCACCTGTATAAACACAAAACAAAATTTATTGTAAAGGCATTTCTACAATTATTTACTTTCAAATTTTACCATGAATTTGTGCTATCTTATTACATCAATCACTCATTAAAACATTATATAAACAATACCTTGAAACTGCCTCTTAGTTCATCAAATGTTTTGATATGCAAATCCTTTACTTAATTATATGAAGGCAATATAAACCCATGTCAGTATCAAACAAAGGGATTGTCTCAATAATTACTGGTTTCATTGGTAGTCAATCTCTTAAACCCTGACCTTATTGAAACAAAAATCTGCTTTCTGGCCTCAGATATAGCATTGGGAATCCATCAATAATTGTTTGGAGTCTAGACAGAAGGACAGAGAGGGCAATAGACATGAACTGACAAAATAAAAGCAAGGTCACGTGTCTAAAATGGTGCCAGTTGCCAAGCTGCCCCATTCTTCCTCCAGGTAATTTGCTTCCCTTCAGTGACTGTCCAATATTTTTGAACTAATAGCTAAGTAAGTTTAATATTCAAGGCATATACAATAACAAACCCATCTTACAAATATTAAAATGTCCAACTACTTGACACCACACTGCTTTCTTGAAAAATAAAATACAGAAGTCAACATCTAATGATGGGTAAATTTAACAATTGTACAAAATAATATTGCTAATTTTTTGCTCAAGTGAACTATTATATGTATTTAAAAATCGAAGCTACCGTAATTATGAACAATTAACCCCTAAACCACCGGAACTGAGTAAATTTGTTTAATGTCTTATTTTTAAAAAAACTTTAAACTATGTGACTTTAGTTCAACAACTGAGAACAATAATAACTTGCACTAAGGAGAATGTAATTAAAGGAATAATATTAACTAGATTTTGCTGTGGGCCTTTAACTCAACATTCAAAAAATTAACCTGAGGCATTTATTTTTATCTGAACATAATTTTCTCAATGAAAAATTACAGATCTAAGGCAGTTTGAATCCTATCCAATGTATTCCATCCACAAAGTCCGTCCGCATCCACAGGGCACCATGGTGGCCTATGCCCAGTTCTGAAATTCTACACTTAACAAGCTCAAATTTGACCTCAAACTTATTGTATGGACCCTGGACAAGTTGCACAACTTACAGCAATGAGCAATTTAAAATTTCATGCTAACAAAACATCAAACAATTCTCCTTCCAAGTTTTGATTTTTAAACATTATACTAAGGCCCAGTTAACAAATGTACTGTGGTAATGACATTTGTGTGCTATATTCCCACAGAAAGACAGATCTAAGGCAGTTTGAATCCTTATTAAAGACAGATCAAACAAGATTACTATAAGAAGTGCACTTTTATCATATGGGGTGGGGAGACAATGCACCAAGTTACATCACAACGCCACACACTCAGGCACCAGATGCACGTCAGGTCCATCAAAGGAAATAAAACGGACTAAGATTACCAAGACAGGCTTACCACATGGCACCCACATGGATAGCATATCAAAGACCAGCATAATGATATTATTAACCTCTTTAGCGTTTGCCCTGAGCCCAGGACGTCAAAGATGGCGCGCCTTATATGTTAAAGTCCATCATGAACTTCACAGACCCGTATCTATATGTTTGCCCCGAGCTGAGCACGTCAAAAGCGATCTAGGCATTTATTGACATATTCTGCGTTCAATGGCGCGCCGGGAGCCAGTCTATTCCTAAAAATAGAATCGTAGTTGAGGCTGGAAGAGGGGGTCGTTGTTGTTGAAAAGATGGCGTCGAGAAAGAGGTTAGCGGCGGCTGAAGCTTTGGAAATGGTCATGGAATCGCCGAATCGGACGATGATCTCTCCGACCAAGACACCGACGATGATGTTATGTGGAGCGGTGACGAGCGGTCCTCGGAAGACGAAAGTTCGGGGACAGCGACGAGACGGAGGGGTACGAGGTGGGGCAGGAGTTCCAATGGGACGTTCACTGGGGAGTCAGATATGAAGGTCGACATTCCTCCCACCAAATCCCCATGGATTACTTCAAGTTATTTTTACCACGGAAATACTTGGGGTAATGCTGTTGAAACTAACAGGAGGGCAGCACAATTGCAGCAAGTAACCTTGGCCAGGCACTCAAGGTTGCTCAAATATGGGTATGGATGAGCTGCTAGTTTTCCTGTCTTTGATTATCTACCATAGGACCGATCTACATAATTTTTGAACTGATCTGTTCCAAAGACACCCACCTACAACTGTACTGCTGAACCTAGGGGGGTCACCACTGAAAAATTTCTTTTATTGACCTTAGAAGAAAATTTTTGGCAGGGGGTCATATTTTGGCCTGTAGAGTGGGCCAAACCCCCAAATTTTCTTTTTTTGCACGGATGGATGGTAAGTACAATAAAAATGCTAAACAATGATGCAAACCACATCCTTGTAGCTTCTATATAGCCTGCAAGGTAAGGTGTTTCAGTTTTGAGATTCTGTAAAAAAAATGTCACTTCAGCAACGGGTGCCTGGTGTAGAAACACCATAACTCCCCCAAATTGGGTCCCATCTTCAAAATTTTTGAACTAATCTGTTCCAAAGACACCAACCTACAACTTTGCCGCTGAACCTAGGGGGGTCACCGCTGAAAAAAAATTTTTATTGACCTTTGAACGTATTTTTTGGGAGGAGGTCATATTTTGGTCTGTAGGGTGGACCCAACCCCCGAAATTTCTTTTTTGGCACGGATGGATGGTAAGTACAATAAAAATGCTAAACAATGATGCAAACCACATCTTTGTAGCTTCTATATAGCCTGAAATATAGTAAGTTTAAAAAGTACATGTTAACAGTTCAAAATAACGTTATTCTCCAAAATTAATAACACACATTGGTAACGTCTTGGAAAATTTTATTACACGCTAAAGGGGTTAAGAGGCCTCTATGTACAGAGAGTTACAGAATTACAGACTACATACATACCTATGTACACACAGCATATATAAATACACACACACACACACACACCAAAGTGATACATTCACTTTTGCAGCAACACACTGATGGATGAATTTATAAAAAAAAGTCTGTAGCAGCAAAGCATCTTTAACATGAAATCACTCATAAAACTGATAGCAACCGCACAGACATTCACCTTAACATTGCTTCATACACAAAAAGTTCAAATGTCATGAGTTGTGTTATGCCAATACTAAACCGTGTATAATTATGCATTTTATTCTGAAAATTTGCATAGAAAATGTCAGATGTTGCAGAAAAATCAAAATTAGTGCTAAAATTCAAATTAGTATTGTAGGCATGTAAGATGCTTTGAAACAGAGTGCAGATGTTGCAGACGTCATTGAAATAACCTCTGTCTGGCCATTAATGTAACCCCAAGCGCCAGATTGATACCACTGCACCCCTCCCAATTCCCAGCAGAAACGATCTGCACGAGCCTCGCCAACACCAGCACCAGCACCCACCGCCATGACCGAATGTCAAAGAGCGGCATTCTACACTACATCCCGACGCCCCTCGGAGTCTGCGCCCGAGTGGACTCTTCCGACGGAGGTTTTGTTTGGGTGCGTCATGTGATGCGGCTATTTATAGCTGCGCCGAATCACAACAGCGTCCGACTGGCTGCTTCAAAGGGCAGCAGACGAATGGCCAGCGCCCATTATGTAACACAGCCGCCGGCGGCGCCGAGGCCAGGCTGCCATCGACCATCACCACGACTACTGCCGCCGTCATCGTCTGCGGCGACATCATGATGGCCGTCGTCTGCGTTTGGGGTTGTTGTTGTAAAGACGAGAACACCGGAGGGGAGAGAGGGGGACAGTAAGAGGGAAGGCGACGCATCTTGAAGAGGAGGAGGAAGAATATTCCAAGACGAAAACGACGCCGGTTTTTGCGTCGGGAAGCCCCGAGGCCGTCGAATCAATCGATTTCTGTCCTTAGAGCTGGTGGTGGGATGGGAGAAAGGGGAGGAGGGAGTGGCCAGAGCATTCCGTCGCCACAGATGTGCGACTTGTTATTGACAGAACGCAGGCGAGTTAACAGCTGCCGAGTCTTCCTAGACCGCCGCCGCCGCCACGGTCGCCTGTTCCGGGTGATGTCGCCCTATGTCCGTCTGATGTTCCCCGTCAAATCCCGGGTCGACGTGTACTCGCTCTCCCGAATCCTCTCGCCCCTCCATCCCCTCCTCTTCCGATTAATCATGTATTGCTCAATCCAAACACGTTAATAATCTGTTGCTCCGTCGGACTCAATCTCGTCATATTGCGCCATATAAATGCGTTCGAACCGGCGCATCCAGATTACATTTAGACCCTATGTTAAGTAACTGCAAAGATAGTATGGGTCACCGACGCCTTGAAAAGGTAAAAACTAATTAATTAGAGATTTCGGCACTTGCCCAAATGTTGGTCCCAAATTATTTTGATATTTTTTCCACCTTTGTGGGCTTAGCAATGATGAAATTGAGAAAGACCTTTTGAACTTTGTAAGTCCTAATTAAGACAGTTTTATTTACACACAACAAGTGCAGTGGCCAGAATTCTAGAATAGGTGGAACCAGTGTTTATTCTAGCCACCTTGACATTGGGGGGATTTTGAAATTTTTTTGGGGGGACAAGGTCTGAGTCTCCACACTTTGGGGGGATTTCCATTCCCCCTGCCAAACATATAAAAAAATTTGGGGAGGGATTTTAAAACTGGGGGAATTCCCCCCAGAGAAGGTCTAGAATAAACACTGGGTGGAACATCAAAATTTTCGGCCCAAAAGTATAGACGAGCAAAAAAGGTCTTTATCAGCCTTCAGCTGCATTGAAAATCCATCAGCTCAATCATAGAAGCAACCAGAAGAAAACCTTTTGGGCAAATTAACTACATCCTGGAAGCCTATCCAGCATCCTGCTGTTAAAACAAAACATCCTACTTCCAAGAAAATCAAGATATATCAATGCAAAACTATTACTAATCAAAAAGACCAACAAAAAAACTCCAAACAGTACGGAAGTCATAGGACCCTGGACTTTTAAGAGGTGAAAACTTGTTGAAATCACAAGTAATTGATAAAAGGCAGTTATCTGTAACTTTGTGTCACAATAACTGGCCTATAAAAATGAAAAACAATGTAACTTCTAAAATATCCAGACCACTTTGCTTTCAAGATTTAAACATTTACTTAGGTAAGATGTGCACACAAGGCAATCATTAAGCAAAAAAACACTTTAGAAAAACATAAATGTACTTGGAACAAGCACAAAGTTCAACCCCACCCCACCCACACACACACACACATATGCACGCATGCACACACACACACACAATTTGACACAAAGTGTAAACAAAACAAATATAGAGCAAGAAGTACTGTATTACAGCAAACATGTTCTAAATTTAGCATGGTACTCATCCAAGAATAGTCTTAGGCACTCAAGTAACATAAATGATTTTCAGTGCACTGAATCTAAAAATAACATAGAAAAACACATCTCATCCAGTAAAGCCAATAAACTGAATAAGCACATTCAAGTCTTAAGCTGGGAATATGAATGAAAACAGGTAGAAAAACATATCCATATAGCATTAAACACTGATACTATGCATCTTTCTCTTTCTCTCTGTCTGTCAGTCTCTCTCTTTCTCTCCTCCCTCTCTTCATCAACAACCATTCATCCTTATTGTACCAGCGTTGTACATGAAAATGTAAAATATTTCCTCAAATTAAAACCACCTTACAAGCTGAATACAATCAAACCATAGACTTTCACATGCACAAACTGGGCAAAAAGTCACATGACCAATACATAAGCATGTCCAATTGTCCATGAACCCATTCACAATCAACCCTATTCTGATGATTTCTCAATAATTTCTCAATATATGGCATCATTCAACAGAATTATTGACATTATCATCATGGAAGCTTTCACCATACTGTTCAGCATAAGAATGAAATTCACAGAGAAGCATACAGAGCGGCAAAGATCTCACGTGACCATGTTATTATTATTATTATTATTATTATTATTATTATTATTAGAGCGACAACTTTTATATAGCGCTATCTTAAAACTCAGGCAGTGGACGAGAGCACTTTACAAAAAAGTTCCATAAGAAGTACCATGTATTTGTTTTAAATGAAAACCAAATTAATTCATCAAAAATGGTTCACTCCGTCAATAGGTCATCACGTTTTTTCACTTTCCCAAGAGGTCATTCAGTCCAAAAATTATCCTTCAGCAAAATGGCTGTACAGTCAGTTATGACTGCGCCTTCAATTTGGCTGTCAATGTAATGAACTCTGGTAAATGCAGCAACTGAAGAAATGTGATGTTTGGAAAAGTAAAAAATAAACCAATGCACAAATACGGTAAATAGTACTTTATGCTTGCTTTTAAATAAAAAGGTTGCAGTGATTCAAAATGCATGAGTATGTCAAATAAGAGAATTGCAAAACAAGTCTTTGTGTTCAATACTCTTAGATCTTTTTGACACAGAACGCAAGATAAAACACAATATTTATGAACACATAAATTTGCAATAAATTGTACACATTGTACTCTCTTGTTAATCATCTGAAGACAATATTGTAAACCATAAATTAACCTGGCATACTAAAAACCAGACAACTGATGGTTATTCTTAACGGCTCAATCTAAGAGTGGTGGAGGTGATGTTGATGATGCTCTATGCTCACTCTAGTGAGTGTCCTGGATATTAACACAACTTCCAATGCAATGATATAATTTCCCCTGCATTATCCACATAGGGGAAAGGCTGGCAATCATTTTAAAGAAGCAGTCAGGACCAGTAAGAGAATGACAGTATTTTACAATTAAACTACACACACGCACATAAAATGAATAAGACAGGACTCAGTTGGTCTAGATAAGTTTCCTAACCAAAAGCAAGAAGATGAGAGGAGAGGAGGAGAATGAAGGGATGAGAAAGGAGGGAAGGATGAGCTAAATATAGCTTTTATGGCATAGGATCAGAAGGATCCCAACACCTGTCCAAAGCCACTTGCAGCCAACAGGTAGCTGAAAAACTATTCCTGCAATGATGGGCATCAGTAGGAGTGCAAATAAATTATTCACTAAGTCTGTAGTAAGTTTGGTTGTACATATCTGAGGTCGCACTCAAACTATTTTAAACTGCCTTTTGCAACACTATACATCAATAACATAATTCAAATAAGATGTAAGTTAAATTACACCAATCAAAGTAGTTAATATCATGTAAAAATTAAACAAATGCAAAATCTTAACACAAGTACAGATGCTAATAAGTGCCACCTTCCATGGAAATTGACAGCCACAAGACAGACACTACAAAATTGTGCCAGGCTATGTCAAAGGTTAAGGCTATTAATGCAACACACTGTCCTTTCAAAATATTCTTGAGGGATTACAGCTGTTCACCTAGAAACCCATTGTCTAACCTAAACAACTCAGATCCATCCTCATATATAGAGGAAGTTGAACACCAAAACATTACTTCCCAAGAATTTGAAGCACAAAGCAGTCAAGGGCAATCAACAGGTGGCTCTAATAACCTGTACATCCCTATTTTTAAAGGCAGGTGTCATGTTATATACATGTTTTATCAATGTGTGAGTGGGGGGCACATTGTGGTAAAACAAACTTTGCAATTGCAAATGCTAACAGTATAGGAGAGGCTCTAGAGTCTAGACTAAAAATCAATATGCATGAGAAAGAATTAGAGGTTGACTTATCAACAAATGCATCAATTCAATCAATTCACTAATTAAATCACAAGCCATATCTTAAAGTAGGAAACCAAGACATGATGCAAATTTGATTCAAAAATAGAAAATATGCAAATCTAAATATGCATGTTCTCATTGGTCAAAAACGTTTCTCTGCATATTCATTTAGCCACCACGGTTTGAATTTAAACTAATTCTCTGCATTTAGGATAATTAATTTAAACCAAATTTAAACATATATAATTCAGAACCATGAATGCAGAAGATGGCAGCAGATGTTGCAACCACACAAATGATATTATTGATTTCTGTAAAAAAATCATAAAGTAGTAAAAAAATTATAACCAATGACTCTTACTCATGCAGATATAATACTTGGAATAATTTTCAAAACGCAACAAATAGCAAAAATCACAAATAAGCCCGCATTGTGCAATTGAATTTCTACAAATACCCTTTATAAATTCCTCCATAATATTTTCCATATAGCATCAGCAATCACCGGTACATGCACGGCTCCCAGTCCATTTATCAACGCAAAAATCAACTCACCCCAATTACGGCGCTATAAAAATCTAGCCATATCACAAGAGTGATAAACCACTACTAAACCCTGCAGTTCTAATGACCTCGGCCCGTCTGACCACTGTGTCTCGAATTTAGCCGTTTGCGACTTCGGATCATGACGATAATACGCTGTCACTCCAATGGCACTCAATAAACGCACGAGATTTTACTTACTTACTTACGACGGCATTTTCAAACGGGGCCATCGTGTTTCGATAGAAGGCGCCGACGAAGGCGCCGATGGACGGTCAAAGCCTACCTTATCGGGACGAGGAGACGACCGGGCGGTTGACGGACGGCGCATTCGACGAAATATTCGGCGGATTTTCGAGAAAATTCGACAAAAATCGACGTCCACTTTGCGTGACTTGCGTTCAACTCAACAGTCAAGACGGGGGCGGAGCTTGCTGCTCATTTGTATTCAAATTATTATAATGACCCGTTGCCGTGGAAACCGACTCGGACCAATCGGAGTGCTGCTTCGGTGCACGACCCTCAAAGACCACGGTGTGTAATGTAATGTAATTTCTCCATTTCTTTAGCACCAGATGAATGCAAATTAGAAGATTCCTCCAGCCCTTATCTGTCATACTCATGTCTTTCCTGCCCATTCTGTGTGCTTGTGCGGTTGTTATGCGGGTTTTGATAATTGTGTGTGGCTGTCTTGTCAGATATTTCTAATAGCGACATTCTTGGTAGATAGCTACTATCATCTTCACTTACTACTTTTATTAACACGTGAAAGCAAGCAAAATATGACACATTGCACAGACAGTTTTAACTTCCACTACGTGCTTGGATGGTATGTGTCTGACTGAGAATTATTCTTCCCTATGGTGTAACGGTGTTGAACCGGGCTGGACAGATTATAAGGTTAGAACTGATTCTATTGAATGAACTTATTCGATTCATCAAGACTCTTCAATGTACAGTATTTAAAGCCTATTGAGTGCAAATGTTCTTTAAATCTTCAACCGACTTATTATTATTATTTCTTATAAGAAAGTTCTGCTAATAATTATAGTCGCATTCAAAAGGTGGCGCCACGTCTGCACACACACACACACACACACACACATATATATATATATATATATATATATATATATATATATATATATATATATATATATAATGCCATTTCGTTGGATTCATGGAGGTGATTGGACTAGAATCATTCTGGGAAAAGGCAGAAGCTTCAATGACTTTTTGTTTGAGCGATGGTCCAAATCCTAATTGTGAGAGATTCAAGAATTACGCCAAAAAGGAGAAGAGGAGTGGAATGAAGTATTATTAGACAGAATGTCACGTGTTTGATCAATGTGTAGGTTAAATAGAGTTATCAATCGACGTGCAAATAGAGTTATCAATCACTGCAATAAGTAGAAGTTTTTGGCCGATTCAAAGGACCTCATTGCAATATCAGTGGTTCTCAGACCCCTTTGCCTCGCGGACCACCCGAAAATTGAGAAAAATCATGACAAGCAGAAATTAGGCCATCGCGTGTCATCTTCATCCATCGTCAGTGCCAAGTGCCCCGACAAGCAAAAAAGTCGTCACCTTACTCAATTGTGCTGCTTGCTCTAAAAAAACTGTTGGGTCTGGGCACCAGTGACATGGGAAACATAAATGTCCAATTTTTATTACCGTTTTTTCAGAATTTACCCGCGGACCACTAGACCCCTCTCGCGGAAAAATTTTGGTCCGCGGACCACGGGTTGAGGACCACTGCATTGCATAGTAATGATGTCAGCTTTTAGATTAAAGTTTTGAGACGTGAAGCATTGGCAATCCAATTCCCTGCATCCGCCTGCTTGAAGCGTACACCTCTCTGCTTTCCAAATAGAAGCTTACTGTATTTTCACCGTCTCAAACATGCGTCCAAAAAACTGAAGGCCATTGGATAAGTAGGTAAGTAAGTAAGTAAGACAAAATTTCTATAGCGCTGCCCGAAAGCTTGGCGCAGTGCACCAGCTTATTCACGAGCACTCAGGACGGGGTCTTTTTCTCAGAAAACGTGCCCGATTGCTTTTCCACAACCTTTGTCTAACCTTTGTCTACCCACAATTTTGCGTCTTTAAATTATATAATTAATTTTATAAGTTTTAATGGTTTCGGCCTAACCGATTAGGCCGATATATAAGTTTGTAATAATTAATTAGTAGGCCTAATCACAACGAACTGCAACAGTAGCATGTAAACTAAATGCGTGAAATTAATCGGATACAAGTAGGGCCCTATAGGGCCTAGGTTATTAGGTTCTGACGTCTTTTTATTTTATAAAGCATTGATCGTTGGTACAACTAAACCTTTTAATCAAAAAAGATGTTAGAAGTCGAGGTGTATAAAGTCCACGCCGACTTTTCTCCTGTTGAAACTTTTAGCCAGGGTCTGTATCAGTATCTGTATCAGGGTCTGTCGTGGCGTTAAACTTCATGTTCCTCCCCCATCCAAGACCGCCAAGTTCGGAGAGAGATCCTTCACTAGGGGTAATCCTATCTTGTGGAACTCTCTTCCTGATATGAGACCGCCATGGCTGATACTCCCGAGCATTTCATCACGAGATCTAAAACGCATCTGTTTAGGTTGGGTTATAGTTGAGATGTTAAAGCGCTTTTGTTGTGGGCCTCAGCCTTGTTACAGCGCTATAGAAATTGTCTAGGAATGAATGAATGAATCCCATCGTTTCGTCACTTTCGTTCCTCATCATTGTCTTAATTAAAGATTTTCCTGGAAATTGACAGGCAGCCCAAGGTGTTTGGGCAGCCTATGTCACGTGGCGTTAAATCTCAGACCAAGCTGGTTGTATTAGCACGGCCGGGTTCAGGTCCGAATGAGCATGAGCAGTGGCGTATTTACCCTTGGACCATTTGGGCCATGCCCCCCTTTGGTCTTGGCCTATAGCCTGTCCTGACCCATCCATTCTGGCCAATCAAGTGCTGTAGTTGCCCCACGTAGGCCTACGTACAGAAAGTTAATTCAAGTGTAGGCCTCTGGTCTTCTAATTAAACCATAATCTTAATTTTATAATCTTTTCACTCCAGCGTTGGAAAATCGCCTAAATCAGCGGTTCTCAACCTTTATAGTGCCGCGACCCTTTAATTCAATTCCCCATGATGTGGCGACCCCCCAACGGTAAAATTATTTTCGTTCATAATGTAAACTGCTAAAAAAGAATAATTAAAATGTTCGAAATCATTATTATTCAATTGTCTCCAATGTCTATTCTCGAATGACAATTATAGTAAAACAACTAGTTATTACCAATGAGTAAATTTTGTGCAATAACAATAAAAAGAGACAATATATTTCTGAATCAGGCGACCCTGGAAAATCGTCATTCGCGACCACAGGTTGAGAACCGCTGGCCTAAATGGACTCGCACATCTTCACATTCACAGAGATCTCGAGCTTTGTCATTATGATGTGATTGATGAGTTCTCAAAAAACAATCGTCGACTTAATTTTCATAAATAAATAGATATTTGTTCATTAACTTGTTTGGTTTAACCTACCACCATGCTGCAATTGTGACAATGCTAAAGCAAAATTTAAATTGGTCTAACTGTACATGTAGATGTCCTTTATTATGCGTAATGTCAGTAATGCCCAGTATTACACGTATGCAAATTGTAATTGCAACAGTGCTACAGCTTTAATTGATTTCATTTCACAGGGCTTTGTTCTTGTTTTTCCTGGGTTAACTCTAGACTTCAACAGTGTTGGTGTCTGGTGGTGTAAATGGCCAAAAAAAGACAAGTAAGCTTTTACAGCCAAAAATGATTTTTCACCTGCCAGTTGCAATGCCAGAAATTGCAACTGCTGTCTCTCCATCAGTTGTGTTGTGTATTTTATAACAAAATTAGTTAACCCCCTACAAGCGCTTACATTTTGAGCCTAATATGCATACAGGGCTTAGTCACAGCCCACAGAATTCCATTTTTCTTCAATAAAGGTGGCTTGCACATGTTGATGAAAAGAACATAATCATGCATATTTTCAGAAAAAAATTAATCTGGAAAATCTTAAAATGTCGCCACCAGGGGATCCCACTGGAGGCCCAGACCCCCATTATAGGCTCGCGCTTCGCGCTCGCCATGGGCTGGCCCCTCACCAAAATTCTAAAAAATTCTAAATACGCCACTGAGCATGAGGCTGCATATTCTAAGGGGACCTATTTTAGCAAATTTTATAACGTTTCATAACGACAAATGCGACCAGGGGCGGCACCAGGAATTTTAGGGTGGGGCAAAAGGGAACGGCGTGTCATATTCCTTACCCCACCCCACACACCCCTCTACAAAAACTTTCTCACTGGATTTGCGCGAATCTGATAGGTGGTCTGGGGTCAGGTGGGGTGGCAGTTGCCCCCATTTGCCCCCTCCCGTGGCAACGCTAATGAATGCGACAACAGAATCAGAGCACTGTCATATAGAGCACTGTCTACTCAACACCGTCACCTGACAAACTAGACTTATTTAAATCTGAAACATAAATTGTATAATTCATTGTATCCTCAATCCAATAATCTAAATTACTAAATATTTTAACAAAATCCTGTGAAACTTAACTGTCTTCGGGTTAATTAGCTAAAACCTAAGACTATATATTAGACGCAAATTTTTCGGAATTTTTAAACAGCAAATTGTTCAATTACTGAATTAAAATCAAGCTGTTGAAGTAAAGTATTTTCTATGCACAATAGCGCCAGGACATTTAACCGGACCTGGCCCATGGTTGACCTTAATTCGCTTTTGATGCGAAAAACAAATCTATCTTGAATAACACTACTGTAAATGCAGAGATCCTTTGATTCGAAGCTGCTATGAGCCTGACAGCTTGTCTGTAATTGGAACAGTGGCGGTTCCAGGATTTCTCGGTGGGGGATGAAAATCATAAAATGAATTCATAGGAAGTTGGCGAGGGGGTGAAAAAAGAAGGGAAAATCAATAAACTTTGCCGAAAAGGGCTAACAAAAGGGAATTTTGGGGGTTCCCCGGTTCCCCCTAACTTTACTACGCTTTTACCGATAAATAGGCTGACAAAGCAAAAAACAAAAAAGGTCATCCATAGTTTTCCCCCGTAGTTTTACCTAGACTTTTACCCCCAAAATACACGTAGGTTTAACAAGCGAAAAAAGTCCGGAAGTCAGGTGGGGATGCATTCCAAACTCATCCCCTACGTGGAACCGCCACTGAATTGGAAGAAGAAGGTGTGTATTTTAAACTTGTTCGACGCTGTTAATCCGGTGTCGTCTGCTTCTGCGTCATGATAGATGGGCGGGGGACCCGTCCCCCCCTATTGAATGCCTGGCTCCCGCAGTGGCCCCCTGTTGGGACCCTATACGTACTACTACATACGAACGGCCCTCCCCCATTTGCCAAATTCTGGAGCCGCCACTGGCTGATACGCGTCGTTTTTGTAGAGAGCCTTGCATTTCTGTTCAATTTAATTGAACTGGGAACGCAGATTTTAGAATTTCAGCCGATCATGCAGTGAGTGAGTGAGTGAGTGAGTGAGTGAGTGAGTGTGTGCGTGTGTGTGTGTGTGTGTGAGACGTCTCATCCCGGACGTCCGTACTTCGCGCTTGGGCTTATCGTGAATAAAGAGACGCTAAAAACGGTGGGCCTATTTTCTTTGTTGGTCTGGAGCTTCAGTCCCCACCTTAATATGGCCCTGTGTAGGCCCTATTAGTGAGTAAGGAAGGGCAGGAGGAAATTCCTCTAGTCATATTGCCGAAATCTATTATCCTCGCTGCGGTTTTAGTAGTTTATTATATATCGCTTTCTGTTGTGAACAAAGCTAAGAACAAAGATACTGGTGCTTTGTCTGGTTCTTTGGTAACAACGCCGGAAAGATCTTTCTTTCAGGCAAGTTTCTACTTTCTACTAACCAAAGAAATACAGGTTATGTAAATAATCGTTTACATGCAGCATATACAGGATGAACAAGTAAAAACTGGACCCATTTATGATATTTCATATCTCGGCCGCGCGTGTAGCGATTTAAATGAAATTTATAGGCCATATACCTGGGAATGTTTCTGATGTAATTGCCAGATTTCATGTTGATATGTTTAGTATTTGCTGAAATATTAAAATTATTTTGTTTTCGGCAGCCAAGTGGGGTTTCAATCCCCAAACTCCCCTTTGGCTACGCCACTGATTACATCGGTATCAGAATAATAATATAATAATACGCAATAAAGGTTTTTTGGTCGGACAACAAATGGGGTTTAACCCCCAACCCCCTTGGCTTCGCCACTGTCCATTTCTATTCGTGCCTCACTTCTTAGTACTTACTCCCACATTCAGTTCAATTGTGAATAGGCTCTGTACTAATTTTCTTATCAAGGGACTCTGAAGTCGGGTGTGTCTCTGAGCAGAAATGTAAAAGAGGCGCCACATAAATCCCTTACTACATTATTACGTTGCATATATACAGACTGTACGCATTTGTATTTTATCAGTGGCATTTGGCAATAATATTCGCTTGTATGTTAATATGCAAACAAAGGAAACAACAAATGATATTTGAATTATTAATTTTATGCCGGAAACACTTTCACACACACACACACACACACACACACACACACACACTCTCTCTCTCTCTCTCCGCATTTCTCTTTCTCTTCATCGCTCTGCTCGTAGGCCTATATCTGTGCAAGCCTTCGTTCATTGGCTGGCTCTCTCTCTCTCTCTCTCTCTCTCTCTCTCTCTCTCTCTCTCTCTCTCTCTCTCTCTCTCTTCGTCTGCTTCGTTGACGGTGTGTCTGTCTCGGTGAATGTATCCTTGTCCGTCTGATTCGTTTAATTTTCCACTTCGGCTGAACAGTAGAATCGCTTAATCACTGCGCATGACAAGGTCTCCGTCGGTCTCATCAAACGAACTCGCTTCTTCCTATTCTCATTCGAAAAAGAAGACGATCGAAAGAAAAAGAACGAAACTGGGACGACGAGGAGGGAAAGAAGACGAAGAGGCGGAGGGAATTGAGGAGAAGGGAAGAAGACGAAACGGGGAGGGGATGGCGGAGGAGAAGGGAAGAAGAGTGGAGGGGATGGAGGATAGGGGCAGAGGACTACAGAATCCGAATACATTTTGATGTTCGCAAAAGAGAAGCAGATAGCCAAGCGCGTTGACAGTCGAACTGTGGATTCGAATCCAGAAGACACACGAACAAGCATGTGCTGCAGTTCTACACTCAGACATAGACTGTGTGCGTGTGCGTGTGTGCGTGTGTCTGTGTGTGCACCTGCCGACCCGGTGCAGTAAGGAAGCCAAGACGAGGCGACAATTCAAATTTCGTCGATATTCAACTATAGAATTAAGATTGGGATTATGGTTAGGATTAGGGTTAGGATTAGAGTTAGGATTAGAGTTAGGATTAGGATCAGGATTAGGATTAGAGTTAGGATTAGGATTAGTGTTAGGAGTTTTTGTTTCTGTAACGTAGGAGAACCACTTGTGGTTTCAAGAGTTAATCGCATCAGAGTAAGTTAAGAATGGATTGCAGTCCAGAGAGTGTCGCTCATTCTCTGGCCTTATTTCCCCCTTCCTCCATCCTTTGGCCTTCACCAGAGGACCACTGACTGGCCTTTGGTTGGGCCACCACTGTCAGCAAAGACAGTTCACAGCAGAGTAGAACTTCGTTAAACGTATATAAAGGGTCTGTTAAATTGAGTACGTAATATCCTAGGTACGTTATATATCCAGTGCTATCCAAATGGTAGCGCATCACTCGGGACCGTACATTACGGTACTTTATAACCGAGTATACGCTATAACGAACCACGACCACCACCACCACCATCGTCGTCATCATCGCCATCATCATCATCATCATCATCTTCATCATCATCATCATCATCATCATTACCACCAGCATCATCATCTATGTCTACCGCAGCATCGCCTGCCTCTGGACCCCATCCCCACCCGACCCGTTCGTCGGCCAGGAAAAGCACCGTCCGATCTTAAAGGGGCAGAGACATCAAATCAGGTGTCGATCGCGGCTGGGCCCGCCCGCCGCCGTCGCCGCTCGCCTCTCCGGCGGCGCCGAAGAGTCTCGTCCGGCCGACCGACGAACCGACGACGATCGGGCGATAAATTCTACGTAGGGTCCCCGGGTGTTGCTAAAGACCGGCGGACGGGAGACGATCAGCCGGGCAGAAGTCTGGCGCCGGCTCCGGCGGCGGCGGGGGCGCCGACGGCCGGAGTCCGTGGGGAAAATAAAAGCGCAGACGATCCATCAACCGCCCTCCGCCCCGTTTAACTCTGGTCATCTCCGATGGACGACCGCTCGTGATTTTATAAATCCAGAAGACGAACGTCTGTGGACGGAGGAGATTCTCTAAAGTCGGCGTGAAATTTTTAGGGCGACACGGAAATATCTCAAAATGTGCAGTAGATTCTGGTTTCACTGTCTCTGTCTGTTACAACAAACGGATGCCGTGGTTACGATGAGCATCTATGATTTTTATAGAAATCTACCGGAATTCAATGGACTTTCGCCAAAATTAACTAATGACTGCAAACAAGAAACTTATCTAATCAACCGGAAATTGAATAACGACGTTAAATTATCGAAGAACAGAAGACTAATTAGCCCAGTTCCTGCGAAAGAAATGCAACGGAGCTCAATCGAATAATCTAATAAAGACCAGTAGACGAGGTCGAAATCCAGGATATCTCCTCGGAATCCACCGGTTTTCAGTGAAATCCGTTGAATGGATAAACGTCCATCGGAACGAAGGCAAAATAGACGATGCTCGGATTTAGCCTCCGTGCGTGTTTCGCCGCTGATACTGCACGTAGCTACGTTCAATGGCTTGTACAAGTCGCAATGGCCTTTTAGTCAGTCAGAGAACACACAGCGGTCGGTAGGAGAGGAATAGCAGGGTGAAGGAGGTAGGCGAGATATCATTCAATCAACTTACTTACTTACTTTGTGCTTTATTAATTGTTATTTTTTGCGAAAAGTGCTAATCGCAATTTAATACGATACGATAGACAGCTTTCGGTAGTACAGTAGTAATAGCATCAACAGTGGCTTAGACCCTCGGCTTGTCCGTGATTGAAAATGTTGCAGTTATCTTCAGCAAATCAACGCAGCTTTTAAAAGGCTCGCATAGCCAACAAGTGTTGAAGATGCTAGAAAAATTAAATTTGTGAAAATCTCAAATATTATTTCTATTTTCTACGAGTTATCGAGACGACGAATGACAATAAAAGTCCGAAAAACTTATCCAGAACTTCTCCGTTTATAATACTGTATGCTATTATCCTTTTGTGAAGGCACGTTGAGAAGAGAAATCTAAGGGTAATAGTCGAAGACTTATATCTCGTCTTGGCCGTGCGTCTGGTCTGTAAAACAGCTGCAGTGTTATTAACTCACTAGACTGCGCTCTGTTTATATGCCTCCGTCCCCATTCTTTCTCTCTTTACGTCTTCGTTTTTGTCAGAACCTTCTGTGCTAAATGCTCGAAGGATCATATCTCAAGTGGTCTGTTTTTCTCAGTCAGCGTTTCCTGAGATAACTCTCTTACATACTTACTAACCCATACTCTACAGACGCTATATAACGGCAATGCACAGAGAGGAATGGAAACAATGCAGCCCAGAACCTGTCTCAAGATAGAGAACCTGGTGGTGGTGGTGGTGGTGGTGGTGGTGGTGGTGGTGGTGGTGGTGGTGGTGGTGGTGGTGGTGGTGGTGGTGGTGGTATTGGCGGCGGTTAATGATGATAATGATGACGACGACTACGATGATGATGATGACGATGATGACGACGATGATGATGATGACGATGATGACGACGACGATGATGATGACGACGAGGACGCCGACGCCGACGACGATTATGATGATGATGTTGCCGATAATGACTAGGCTGCAGTTGGGTAAATTGTAGAACCTCCTTCTTTTCGGGTGTAGATGGGAGAGGTGGTAGACGAGGTGGAGCAGCTTCAAGAGAAGAACTTTCATCTGAGGCAGAAGTTGAGCGCGACCTTTGACCTGTGTAAGGCGTGTCCACGGTGCTCGATAGAGCTTCAAAATCTGGTAAATTCACCAACTATTGCTACACTCTAAATGTTAATTTTAAAATCTCCGCCGTATTAAAGGAGTCCAATAAGTGGGCCGAAGAATTCGCATAACTATCCGATGGCGTCATCACGACGCTGGTTATACGTCATCGCTGCGCTGAATTGGGTCAGGTCAAACCGATAGCTTTAACAAGCGATGATGATGGTGCTGGTGGTGGTGATGATGACGACGATGATGGGATGGCAGGTTTTTAGACTAAATTATATTGACCGTTCTATTACAACAATAACTTTTAGACATAATTAAGCATAGTTGTTCAATAACAAGGCCTAGTTTGCCTAAATTTAGAAAAAAACTATTGGTCTCCTAGAACAGAAATAGGCCTACAGACGAAAACCTCTTAAAGTAAAAGTAAAGTAAAATCTCGTGGATTTCTATAGCGCCTTGGAAAGCAGCACAACATTAGCTGATTATTCTTAGGCGCTCAGCCTATCTTAAAATAGCTATGGGGAAGGTATATTATCAGCCAGTCAATAGTCAACATCCAAAGGGCAGTGAGGCTAGGTTGTTAGCCTACAGCTATGGAGGATATGATTTTAGAAAAAGGAAGGATTTAAGCTTAGACCTGAAGACTTGAGGAGATAATGCAAGAATTATAGGAAATGAGGATTCAGATTTTATTGTTTGAAAGTGTATGAACCATATGAACGAAACAGGGTTATTTCTAGGATTATCAATTTGGGGAAGGTGTCGGTAAATTCTGAGGGTCCCCTGCCAAAAAAGTCTGACGAGCAAAATAGGTAATCCCAAGCTGAAATTAATGGGGCTGGGTGTCGGTCTCAAACTGGGTGTGTTGGGGGTTTTAGGGGTGTACATTTATCCATGGAACGCAATCCGACTAAATCTGCACAATCAAACCTAGTAGCTCATATTGTTAGGAGTGCGTCCTACCCCTAGCCTGTGTTTTCGCTAGGTGGCGCCAGTGCGCTATCGGAATTTGAAAGATAAACTTAAATGGCTGCTTTCGGGATATTGCACCGCAGAAGTTCGCCGAATTTCATGCATTCTGACCCCCGGAGGAGGGGTCTGTGAAGACATTTGCAACGAAAAGCAGAGTTGTCGCGATTTTAGTGGCCCTTCCCGTATCCAATATCTGCTGCTGCTGCTGCTGCTGCTGCTGCTGCTGGTGCTGCTGGTGCTGCCGGTGCATTTTGACCGCCGTCTGTCCAAATGTCTCGATCGTAGACGAAGGGAGTTGCGCCGTCTCAGTCCGGCGGCGGCGGCGGCGACGGGAGCGCCGTCTCTCGGGTGCTGGAGGACGCACTGCAGCTGCGCATCGGCGCCCTGGAGGCGGAGAGGACGGCCCTCGGCCGCGAAAACGAGACCCAGCGCCGCCAATACGAACGCTGCCTCGACGAGATCGCTACGAGGATCGTACAGGCGATTGTCTCTCAAAGGGTAACTACCGGTGACGCAGCCAGGATTTTCCGAGGGGGTGGGGGTTACGCGACCAACCATTACCGACTTCAAAAATCCGGACAAGCAAGAAAAAAGGTCGTCACCTATTATTTTGCTTGGTTAAGTTAGTTATAGTTATATGATTGCTCGGGATGACGGATAGGCCCTGTAGAACTATATATTCATTTTTTGCCTACCTTAAACCCGATTTTGGCGCCCCTCCACATACAGAATATACGCAAAAAAAAATTGTTGGTCGGCCAGCCAAGGGGGGAGTTAACCCCAACCCCTTGGCTACGCCATTATTAACTACGCTCAAACGCTGATAACGGAGCCTAACTGCAGTAACCACTCTGTCAATGCGACCCTCTATTAATTTATCTGCAGTAGAACTTCGTTACAATTTACTTACCCTTAGCGGGTCTGTGGAATTTGATAAGTTATATCTGAGGTATGTTACATCCAATACCATCCATTACGGTGGCGCATCAAATGGAACAGTACTGTACACGTCAGTACGTTATAAACCACTATGCGTTATAACCGAGTCTGCTATATCGAAGTTCTACTGTATAAGAATGCGCATAATTCTATTATAGTCAGCGATTGAGTTTTATATGCCTATGTCTATTGATTTGAGTATCAGTTGAAGTAGTATTTTGACCTGGCTTATCCACCATATAGACTGGACTGTCACGTGGTTCTACGGCTTGATATCTTGTATATGACCTGGCTCTTGCGTGAGCGATCTGGTTTTGGTGTAACATCGGCTGATGCTTCTATGCACTATGAAGTGGCGCTATAGAAGTCTAAGATTAGACCAGATTGGGTTAGCTCTATGGTGTTTGTATTGGAAGAAGTTGTTTGTGCTTTCTGGAAAGGATTTGGTCGAAGAGTGCAATCGACTTCACAAAAGAGTGGCGGAACTCGAGACTCAAAATCGGGAAATTCTGGCAAAATTCCGACAACGCTTTCAGGGACTACAGTTTTCTTCGGCTCCTGCTCTGCAAGTAAGTATGAAAGTTGTTCCATCTGACGACTGACTTTCAATATTCGAACTTTCCGAATCTGATTTATCGCGATAAATATAAATACTCGGCAGAACTTTAATTCGATAGTTAATTGAAGTTTAAATTTAGATTTTAAGTATTCAATAATTCTATGGTCAGCGCAAAGAATACCGGTAATCGAAATAGTTTTAGTCAATTGTATTTACTAACTCTTCATTTAAATGTGTCTGAATTGTTTTTCTAACGTGTTTTAAAACTTCCGTCAGACTCATCACGTGACCGGCATGCAGGACTCGCTTACGATGACGCCACCCGATGCGATCGGCCGCTCGACGTCCCGTCCAAATCGCATCAGGTCCTGGCACCAGGACCACTGCCGCATGGACACGAGCACCGCAAACGACCTTGACCCTGAACTGAGGTTGACCGACTCCCTGGACGAGCACATTGGTCAGGTTCTTCGCCTGACCAGTCAGCTGACCAGCGTGGCATACGGCAAGGACGGTGCCACCGAGGCAAAGGGAGATGAACAGGAACTGCCGTCCAAGTGTTCAAAAGGCAGGATGCTGAACGGTTCTTACCAGGAGGAAAATTTGTCCTTGATATGTCAGGAGAAGAACGACCTTGACCTTGACCCGACCGTTCGCGCCCAGGGCTTGCCTTTCGATGGCGATTCGAGTGACCAAAACGATCCGGATTCGTGGGATGTCGACCCGCTGGACTGCTGCTCAGCCTCTCTGAGTGACTTGCTTGACGAGGACAATGATCGTGACGGGTCGGATGACTGCCGGAATGACGCGGGTGACGGCGACAGTGAAGCCGAAAACGAAGAAGAAACGGTTGAAACGGTCCAGACGACAGCCGAGAAACAACGGCGTCTGGAATTGAAAAACAGAGAAAACCTGCGAAAAGGTTGCCTAGGAGACGACAGTTTGACACAAGAAACAAGGTCACGTGTACTCGATTCAAGGCAAAACCTTCTTCTGGTCAACGGAACCGTTGTTTCTTGCGATGCTCCAGCGTTCACGACGACGTCATCGGAATCCGTTCAAAGCAACGCCAAGACAAGAAACCACTTCTTCACTTTCGAAAAGGCTCTGTCTGCGCAGAAATTGGAAAATTTGACCAAAGAACAAAATTCAGACAGATTATTCCACACCTTCCCAAGTGCGCGGCAACAGGTGGCGCATAAATGGAATTGCTTTGATCAAACCTCCGACGATTCGGCGGCAGAGATCAAAGAAGAAGTCCGCAAAGAAATGTCCTGCTCCTTCCCATCAGATTTCGTCACCGATGGACCTTTTCTCTTCTTCTTTTTCTTCCTACCAAAATTCCGATAAAGACATGCACAATTTTCCAGCCCAAGCGCCTAAACATCGATGCGCATGTGATGGCACGCAACGATTTCTACCTCAACTCAAACCCAGCAGCTACCGGGAAAACGAGATTATGAGAGCTTCATGGCCTCCGGGTTCTGCTAGATGGGCTTCTCGTGAGTCGCGTATGAGTTTGATCGATATAAGCGAGGATCTTCAAATACAGAACGACAATTGGAGTCAGCGAAGCCAAACTGGCCGTACTGGTCTTCCGTACTTCCGTACAGAGCGCGATTCCGCTACGATGACCTCGAGCGGCAAATTAAGAAGAAGTCAGCAGACGACGCGACGGCCACACTCCGACTCGTGTCTGGAACATTCGAAGGGATGCAGGCGACATCTTGTACAAGGCGAGAGATCGCCATTCTGTCCGAACTGCGAACTCAGTCGATCCATTCAGACGAATGACCCTGTCTTCAGCTTCGGCGACCAATCAGCGCACAAAGAAAGACAACCACATCCGGGAAACGGTCCCATTCCTCGGGCCCATAAGGAAAGACAGTCTTGCGCTGATAACCATCAACCAACAATTGGACGCATTCGTTGCCGCGTATGTGCAGAGAAATCTTTTCAGTAATTTCGCTACAAAATGCGGATTAAATTTCGAAGGTCCTAAATGTATCCTATACAGATTTCGATAGTTACAGATAACTAATTTAATTTCCACTCGTCCTAAATTTAGTTTCAGTTTCATTATTTTCTTTCTTATTCATTAGTAGAACTATTAAACGTACGAAACTACGACTTAAATAATGATAACGACAACGAAATCTATGATAATAGGTTATCTGTCTAAAGGGCTGCATTTAATTACGTCAACAAATTTTGGGGCAGATTTTGACCCCTCCCCTGTCAACAAGTGTCAACTTTCAGTGATCCCCTATAATTATGTCAAAAACTGTTCATCTCCCACTAAGATCAGTGACGGGTACCCCTAAAAAGTTTGGAAGGTTATTATTTTTCCTTTCTTTTGTTCATCAAGTGTCATAATGTGATGGTGATGACTGATGACCTCTTTTTGCTTGTCAGGTTTTTTCCGTTGTAATAAATAGTATTCCATGAAATTTCCTATTTATTATCATTTGTAAAAAAATTAAACTGTTGACGCCAACTTCTCTTAACCCCTGCCCTGTCAACAACAGTCAAACTTTTTCAAACCCTCCCCTATTTTTGACGTAGTTAATGGACAGCCTCTAAGGTCTCACAGTTGGAGGATACGAACCTTGGCCCGAATACTAATTATCTACGCAAACAAAGAAATTACTCTGATTTCTAATAGACCTATTATGATTCTGTGTTTATTAAAACATTAAATGCAGAGGTTAAACGGTAAGAAATTTATTTTCAGACTAATGCTGCAAAGAACCAATATCTTGGCAATCTAACGTCCGTTCATTTAGGCTCCGACAATTCCTCGAATTCTGAGTCAAACTTTGTCAAAAGCCAGCGATTTACAAAGAGGCAACGCGAATTTATCGTCAGAAGCAATAATCAGTCATTTAACAGAAAAATACACCAAGATTTTTATGGAAGGCAAGCCCAACAAGATTTCGCGCAGAAGAGAGGAGAATTTCCAGGGTTAGTCTGCTTTTCATGGAATGCAGACCCTGTAGAAACAGGTATCGGCGGTAACACTAAGAACAACAGGTTGGCAAAAGCCTTTTCAGCCAGTGAAATCTCTAGCGAATTTTACAACAGGCAGGAGGCTTTCAAGTCTCGAAAAAGAATTACAAGTGAAGGCTTTGAATCGGTTTTGCAGCAAAAAATAACTGACATTGAACCTAGTTCGGGAATGTATGTTGAAAATGGATTTCATTTGGACAGAAGCGATGCTAATTGCGTGGAACAAGCAAAGTTTTTCGTCAGTAGACAAAGAGATCCTTTAGAAAACCTCGTGAGCAAACTATCAAACACTAGCTATTTGCCCGTCAAGCATGACGTGGTAACCCTGCAACGCTTACCGGCTCTAAATGTGTCGGAAATATATGAGAACCCAGCGGCAACTCAAGACTCTACAAATTCCAACCGTTCTCAATGTAGAGTTGAACCAAAAGAGGTCAACCCAATCTTGAACTCTACACGACATCATTCCTTGGTCATGCAAGTAGGTGACATCTCTCAATATTTCTTTGGACAGATGGAATGAACTGGACGAGAAGATAGTAATGGCTATGATTGTGAATGATTTCAAAATAAAGCTCAGTACTAGAGGATACTAGGTTTAGATGAATCATGAGTGCAACAGTGGTTTTCACACAGGGCAGACCCTACTGAACCACTCTAAACCTTGTTGTTGTTGTTGTTATTATTATTATTATTATTATTATTATTATTATTATTATTATTATTATTATTATTATTATTATTATTATTATTATTATTAAACCAGTTATAACGGAAAACAAGACTCTTAGCGGAAGAGGTATTTAAATACTTAGAGTATTGTCCAGTCCCAGTCATAACTAGCTCAAAGATATTGCGGGCTCATAGCATAGCATAGCTTAGCTCTAAGACTTCGAGTGCTATGTGACATTCGAAGCTGCAAACTGCTGTTTGGGTTTTGATCATTTAGAAGAGACAAAATTCGTGCTACGATTTGCTCGACAGTGACGATTCGAGCACGAGTAGTTCCGATGACGAGGCGTTGAGCACCGGAAACGGATTTCAACGTCATTTCCGGTTCAGAAGTCGCTACCGTCTTCCGTCCACCCCGCAACCGGTCATGGGGTCAAAGCGACTTCTTTCGCCCAATCGGCTGCGAAACAACGAGTCACGTGATCCGTTCACCGACCGCCATTTTCAGAGGGGTGAAAACAGCGACGAGTCTTCTAGTGAAAGTGAACGCGAGTGGGCGCCCCAATCAAGAACGCCCCGCTCGGGTTGACCTCTCTCTCGTGCGAAAGGAAAAGCCTTAGTGACGCCAGTTGGTTTGGCAGTGGATGGGGTGGAATTTCTGGGGGTACGTCGACCTTCGAGCCGCTTCAGCATCGGTCTGTTCTCGCCCTGAAACTCGAGAGCCTGAACGACAGCCGGTACTTGCGTTCACGTCTTTGCAACGGGACGTATGGTCGACCCGTGGGGGTCAGAGAGACCGACCAGCTGGGCGTTAGACCGAGACCGAGCGAAGATGCCGATAGCTGCTGGTCTCTGAGCGATTCGTGTTTCGAAACTTTCTCTGGGTCGACTCCACAGGTCAACGAATCAACAGTGCTATAGATTAGGCGCCTGTGCTACAGTTTGAATATATATATATACTTATATATATATATATATATATATATATGTGTGTGTGTGTGTGTGTGTGTGTGTGTGTGTGTGCGTGCGCGATAGACTATAGGAGCACATCTCACTTACTAGCAATGTTCCCTCTAATTTTTGCAGTATGTGTGCGCAGGAAATTTCATGTGTTCAAAATTTTACATGGATAGTCAACTTCTGTGCGCGCCCAGAATTTGTCCGTAATCAACATTACTTAATTGCTAACAAGCTAAGACGTGTCAGAACACTGTCATCGCCAATGATGCACTTTTACCATTTCCCCACCAGTTTAGAGTCAATCAATCAATCAAATCAGTCAAATCAGTCAATCAATCAATCAATCAATCACACTTCTATGGTGCCACTATTATAATGCCCAGGGCATCATCCGACATGCATTGGCGCTAACTTGGATGGAAAAGTGGGGGAGGCGCAAACCTTATAACTTCCCCTTTCCTATGTTAGCCTCAAATGAGTGGGGGGGGGGGGTCGAGTCTACGACTATGATTACACATGCGGTTTAACCATATAAGACATTCATTAGTTTAAAAAATCAAGCATCACAAATCAAGCATTAAAAATTTGCAAAGGGGTTGCGATTTTCATATCTTTAGAGTTTCTCTATACGATCCTTACTATGTGCCCGTTCGATCCAGGTTAGTTACACTTCCTCCAAGAAGATGATTCTTATTGAGCATCATCATGTCTAGATGGTATTCCTCTAATTCAGTGTTTCTGAAAAGTGGTTCGCAGGTCTCAGTCTAGTAGGCCGCAGGGTAGCGCGAAATTAGATTTTATAACCAATACCACGATGTCACAAGCCTTGGAAGTTGCAAATAGACTTAGGTCTTAAGAAATTTATATGCATGCAATTCTCCATACACAGCTTATATTAAGATGATTAGTGTTTTATGTCATTTTAGTCGACAATAAGTTGGCAAGGTCACGGCATGTTACAGAGCCGCTGGTGTGAATCACGCAGTTCCAAAGAGTCGAGGGTAACCTTGGCCTATAGGCCTAGTACTATTTAAAAATTAATCTTATTTCGCAATAACGTAAGGAAAGCGTATTGCGACCATTTTGCTCTGAAACTCCAACAACAATATTATTGTAATCTCTTTCTTATCGCGTTCGAGACCTGACGGTTAAGCGATTTTGCCAAACTCATAGGATTTTTAAGACGCGTAACAAAGGTATGTTCCTGGCAAAATTTTAAAACAGATAATTTCAGAAAATTTCAATATTTACTTGTCTCCTTTTATCTTATTTGGCAATAATATGAATAAATCTGCCTCATATAATTGCCGCATTTTTCATTCGAATTGAATCAGAGCTTTTGTTTTGCCATTTATTCAAAACTCAGAAGATTATTTTCAACCAACGTTCGCCAGATGGCGCTAAAAATTGTAAAATGCATGCTATCAATTTTCGTTCTTTTACGTTTTATTCCGTTTTCTCAGTTTACCCAATCATCGATATTACATGCTATTATGAGAGATGCGGCACGTTACAAAAAAACCGCTGAAGTGGGCCTCTCGATGTTCATAAAAACGTAACAAAACGTCAGACCCTAAAATATTTAACAACGGGCTGTCCTCAAAAAGGAAACCCTGTTCTAATTGATTGCTTTTCCTCTTGTTGTTCTAAAAAGCATATTCACGGATCCCCCGTTGTAAGCTAAATTGCGCGTTCACATTTTGCGACCACTGAATGGTTTCAGGCATGTTCCTCCTATATCCATACGATTTGCAAAAGATCTTGAAACAGTTCACAATCATGATTCATGCACTATAACCATTGAAGATCTTAAATGCAATCAAGGGCAACCATGTTGCTGAAGTTTCTGTTCGTTTTCATTTCAAACATAGGTGTAAACTTCTATTAGACCTCAAGGCGCAAGTCCCAGATTTTTGAGAGGTTGCAATGGGGAAGGCACGGGGCTCTGCTCCCCACTTTTTCTTCCATGTTTACGTCAATGATTCTTGATCTATTTTAAGACATTTCTATCGCTGGCTTTCTGTTCTTTTAATTGAATCGATATTTGGAACCGCGTGCTTTGCAATAATCATTAAATAAAAGACCATTACATGTCATGCATAGTCTAGACCAGAAGTTAGTAATTGTATGGAGCCGTTACAAGTTCACATCAAAGCGTGAATCTTTATCAGTAAGTACGTGTATGACATGAAAGCAGTGGAAAAAAATTTTCAAAAATTTGTGCGCTCCATTTTTTGCTCTGTAAACCTGCTTTGCGACCCCTGTGCGCGCACACGCGCACAGCTCAGCTAAGAGGGAACATTGCTTACTGGGCGTACCTAGGGTATTTGTGGCACAGAGATTGGTAGTGGGAGTTCAGAAAATTAAATCAGCAGATTAACAAATCCAGTGGCGGCTCCAGGAATTCTTGGTGGATGGATGACAAAAATTTATAGGAAGTTGGTGGGGGTGCAAATTTAAGAAGAAAAAAGAAAGGAGAGAAAAAGTTCATTGTTAGTGTTTTGCTCACTAAATGTTAATAAACCTTGCCAAATAAACCAGACAAGCAAAATGAAGGTCATTCGCAGTATTTTAAAAACGCTGAATAGACCTAGGCTATATAGAACAAGATCACAGTTTTTGGCTTACTTTCAAGTGGCGCTGGGGCATCTGCCCTAACTGCTGTACCCTTGGTACGCCAATGGCATCACTTGGCTTCACATCTTATAGCTGAAGGATTCTTGTGAATTATTGCTTACGTAAAATGAAATCCAGTACGATAGCATGCGCATAGCCACGACCACTCACTGTAGGCAGCACGTTATGCGAGAGATTAATCATCAATAGACATAATATCTGTCTTCTTTGTGTGGCCAAACGTTCAGTGTCCGAGAACAATATTGGACGTAGGCTACAGTGGCGGTTCCAAGAACTCTTGGTTGGCGGGATGCAGTGCATTTTTAGGAATATCCCGCCATTTGTCAAAGGAATTATATGTAAATGGTTTAGAAGAAATCTGTAGATTTGATTTATAAGATATAATGTTCAGAATTGACAATGAAATTAAAGCCACTTTAGTCTGGTTGTACAAAGTCATAGTGCAAAATCGAGTTTTCTATTGCTGGAAGCGAATTTGTCGATGACATTGTCTATGGATATGTCCATTTCTTTGTGGATATACATCAAGGCTAATCCGTTTAGACGACCCTCTTCAATTGAAGACGCATTTTGATGGGCCGGTGGAGGGATGCACACCCAGTCATCCCCAACGTGGAACCGCCCCTGGTAGGCTACAATAGAAACGTACTTGCTGGATTCGATTATAAACAGTTCCTCTGAACTTTTGTTATTAGTTGTCAAAAAATTGCAGCTGTTCGTAATTCCTTTACTAATAAAATAAGAATGTGGTTGCCACTATTTCTCGTTTCTAAATTGAATTTTACATTCGTACGTTTTATCAGAAGCTGGTAGCTTGTTGAACTTTGTTCGAAATTTAGACCAATAGCTTAAAAACCTATCTAAAAGGCATTGTTGGGATAAAAACCTTCCCCCGGTGGGACCCCTCAAAACACTTTACATCAGTGGTTTTCACACAGGCTTACTTAGCCTCCTAAGCCACTTAAAATCACATTATTATTAATTGGAGGATTACCATTTTAAAGACCAAGATGTTCGACTTCAACCCAAGGGGTCAGGTCCGTCGGGGTCGGCCATTTCAGTCTGACCAATCTCCAATTCTCCTGCCAATCGAACATTGCTCGAGAGTTACCATCTAGTCATATCAGAATCGTCTCGGTTTTTCGGTTGGGGATGGGGGGTGGTACTACGGTAACGGTACTTCTTATTCGACGTACCACCTTAGCAGTGGCGTGTCAAGAGTGGTGGACGCCCTGGGCCAAGTCTAATTTGGATGCCCTCGCCACCTCGGTGTTAAGTGTTAACGAGCAAAAAAATTCACCTAGACAATTTGGATGCCCCTATCCAGTGGCGGCTCCACCGGGGGCCAGGGGGGCCCGTGCCCCCTAATGAGAGCCTGCCCCCAGTGCCCCCCCAGTTGGGACCCTGTACTTAATGCTACATACATTAAACAACAAATGGTTGCCCCCCCCATGATTAGAAGTTGCCACTCCAACGGCCCCCCACTTGCCAAATCCTAGAGCCGCCACTCCCCCTATCTGGTGGATGCCCGTGGCCACCGCCCCACCGCCTCTCCCCCTCTGCACGCTACTGCGCCTTAGTCCGTTTCTTCGACGTCTTGTCGCTCCGTTGCGGCCAAATATCGAGTCAAATACGAAGGAAAATAGTACAACGGAACACAATTGATGAGCAGGTTCATCTTTAGACTGTCGAACAGCAGAGACGAGGTCCCTCCGCTGCTGCTGCTGCCGCCGCCGCCGAGGACAATGGCACTGCGACGTGTCGATTTGTGGCGGTCATGCTCCACCGAGGCGCAGTACTTCTGGAACTGTTTCCTACTTTCTGCGTCCTTCTTCTCCTCCAGGATCGCCTTCAGGTCTTCGACGAATACCTCGTTTGCGTTCGATTCCTGCTGCCAGAATCTGTCGGGGACGAGGCTTAGTCCGGCGTCCATGTCTTCGCCGACTTCGTCCTGGTCCGCCGGACAGAAGCCGCAGGACTTAAGGATCCTCAACGCGTCTTCTTTGGCCTCCTCTTGCATTTTCTGACGCCTAAAGTGAAAAATCACTGCGTCACACCCTATTATTATTATTATTATTATTATTATTATTATTATTATTATTATCATCATCATCATCATCATCATCATCATCATCATCATTATCATCAGAAATAATAAGACTTTGACAAGCTGCACTGCTATAAAGTTAAAGCTTATTTAGTTTTAGCAAAGCACTTGAATTAAGTGTCTCCAAAAGCTCTGAATAAGAGAAATTCAAAACGCAGGATCTAAAGTAATTTAAATGCTTAAACGAATTATTCTATCTAAAGCCTATCGCCTCATTAATGGGTATCTAACGGGTCCGGGGTCTTCTCTCTGTCTCGGTGGCTGAAAGCATTCCTTCTCAAGTTCTAATTCACCAAAAGAGAAAGAAATTCAAATTCCCAACCAAACGCTTAGGCACCGCGTAACCGTTATGTGCTTCTAAGATATAGAAAATCCTGTACAAAGTTTTAGAACATTTTCGACAGGCCCGTCTTTTGCCAGTGTGAGCAGGGCCGTCGAGAGAAAATACGGGCCGGGGGACAAATATTGATTCCGGGTCTCTTGTTTCAAAATCTTGACAAGCAAAATAAGTTATCCTTTATCCTCATATTAAATAAATGATGGCAAGCAAAAAGGTCGTCACTTACATCTTTTACATTGAAATAATTTTTTCTGGTTGGCGCGGGCCCTTTGTTTATCGCCGGGCCCGGGTAAAATTGTACCCCCTGTCCCCCTCTCGTCGGCCCCGAGTGTGAGGCCCCTGGCACCTGGCGGCCTTAGGAGCCCCGCCGAGGTGAAAAACGTTGCTTTTTTCTGATGCTCACAAAATTTGACGAGAAAGAAAAGGTCACCACGCTTTTTGGTGCTTGATCTTTCAATTAATTTATCCTCCAGCAGTATGATATAATGATAAGCAAAAAGAGGCTTTAAAAGGCCAACACATAACAGACTGGAGCGCGCGGGGCCCCTTAGATGCGCGGGGCCCCGGGCACAGTGCCCAATTTACAACATATAAAGACGGGCCTGACTTTCGAGTGCATTTGCCTTGACTTAGACGCACCATGCACTATACAAGTCACCGTAGAATCTTTGATTTCGAATCGTTTGACACCTCTTGTAGACATCTTGTAGCGAAGGTAACTTATTATCGCTCGCTTTCTCGTTCAATGCGTCGACGTCGAACTCTGCAATGCCGTCATAACAGCCATGTATCTCTTCATCCGGTCTCGGATCAAGGCATTCTTGTGACCCTTCTTCTAAGGCTGCTAGAGAACCGGACTGATGTTCTAACTCGAAAGAAGTATCTATTTTGGCATCGAGACATGTCCATGGCTCGAGCATAGACGGCGAATATTCACGGGGATTTTCATTCGAGGCTAGATTGCAACGGAGGTTTTCTCCTGCGATGAATTTAGTGTCGCTGGAAATTGAATCATTACGAACGATGCTTGAGGTAGGCGAAGATTCTACATTTTCACTGAAATTCAAAGTGTGACCTGGCAAAACGTCCGAGGAAAACGACGCGTCGTTTTCCAGCGTCACAAAAGGCTCCGGATCAGTCCAGGTGGAAGAAAAGCCTTCACTCCTATAGTCGATCCAGACGTCGGGGCATCCTTTGGCTTGAAATTCAACGTCAGCTTCATCTACCAGCCCCGTGTTCGATGCAAGATTATCTGTTTCGCTCCAGGATGTTGAATAGAAGTCATGTTCCGTGACTGCTTCGCTGGGCTGGATTGTATCGTTCGCTGTCTTTGTCTGGAACGTTGCCTGTTCTTTTAGCGTCGTATAATCACCATTTCCTGTAATTTCCTGCAACCGATCGCAAACGCTTAATGCAGCATTTCCATTTTCAGTCCTATTCGAAATCGAAACTTCCGGTTTTTCCTGTTTTGTCTGAATTTCAAAATTTCCCGCCTTTGAGCCATCTAGCACAGGAACGCCGTCAATGGTGCGTTTTTGTTCAATATTTCTGCCGATTCTTGGCGTCTCGTTCGGCTCTGATTTATTCTCAAACCGAGCGGTTAGAGATGAAGGCAGGCGTCTCCTGGAGCTGCTTGTCAAATCCATCATCTGATTCGAAACTCACTAGAAGTTGGTGTTTCATCTAGACCCAGGTGTAGGTCGAGTAAATGACTAGATATTTTCCTCCGGTCATAATTTCGAAAGGAACTCGATCTCACGAAACTAAATATCAGAATCATCAATGCTATAAAACCAATAAACAAATAAACAAACAAGAAACGGCTATCAGTGACAGTCTGACAGATGACTGCAAAAGCTACAAATTCTTTTTAAAAAGTCAACGGATTCTAATGAAATGCTGTGCTGGTCACACAAATGCATACATATATGTCTCTTTATATACTTAAAAGTTTGTTTAGGTAGGCACAAGTTCGAGGTAGTTAGTTATTGCAATATGTACATGTACATTGGTCAGTGGCCAGTGGCCAGTGGCTCCCAGACACGGTGTAGACCTATGGGCTATGTCCATTAATTACGTCAACAATTTTTGACCCCTCCCCTTATCAACAACTGTCAACTTTCAGTGACCCCCTATAAGTATGTCAAAAACTTTTAACCCCTCCGTAAGATCAGTAACGGTAGCCTCTGAAAAGTTTAGAAGGTTATTAGTTTTGCAGTGATGATACCTTTTCCCCTTTCATTCTTTCTCTTTTCCAAAAATGAAACTGTTGACGTCAGTTTTTCTTGATCCCTTCCCCACTGCCAACAACTGTCAAACTTTTTCAAACCCTTCCCCTATTTTGTTGACGCAATTAATGGACAGCCCTTACAGCCTATAAGCAATGGAACTTGTGGGTCTGACCGTTAACAGCATTGGCGTTGCCAAAAGGGGGGGGCAGAGGGACGGACCCGCCTCTTAAGAAATTTGGATCATTGTTTTCAATAGTGGTTTTCACACAGGCTTACTTAAACTCCTAAACCACTTAAAATCACATTATTATTGTTATTATTATTTCCGCCTTTTTCCTTTCCCCCCATTTTTTGCTCATCAAGTGTCAACATGTGGTGATGATTAACCATTTTGTTTGTTAGGCTTGTTTCCATTTGCAACAAATAAAAAAATCCATGATTTTTAAAATTATTTTTTATTATGTTGTGATAGATGGATAGTTTGAGACATAGATAGCAAATGATTGGAATGTTGGTAGGTTTGTATGTGAAGTTTATTATATTTGCTCTATGTTTATGTGAGCAAATAGGAATTCACGTTATAGAAGGCGTGATGAGACGACGGGCGTCATTGGTCGCAAGAGCCGTTGCTGAAGGCAGTTACGTTTTGAAAGTGCGTCTTTTTCGAAGAAGAGGAGTTCGACGGTGGCCGAAGAAGAAGGCGGACGTTCGATCGCAGCGATTCGTTCATGCTCTTCGTTGTTTTAGTTTAAATTGCTATTGTTTAAATCTGAACCGAGATTTCAGTTCGCTTAATATTCGTGAATTCGTATATAGAATTGGTTTTCGTGCAAAGGGCACATTTGTTTCATTTTCATTGATTTTGTGTGGAAGCTGTTATCAGCTGTTATTTACATTAGTAACTAGTTGCTAAGATAGTTGCTGTCGCTGGACGTTTTAAAACATTGATTAGAGTTATATAGCACTGCCTTTGATAGCCGCTATGTCGGAAGAGTGAATGTTTAATTAAGATTAAAGCGAGATTTTATAAGAAGAATAGTTTTGTCAGTTAAAATGTACGAGTTAGTGCCACAGTAGTTTCCCCTAGACAAGTAAGTAAGTAAACGAGACCTATTTAGGTGGCCGCTCGTCACATGTGGTAGGCTCAGGTCCGGTAGAGTTGAATCTAGTTGTAAGTTGTCGTCGCACAAGGGTAAGCGGGCGACGCTGCTCCACTCCGTGTAGTAAGAAAAGCAAAATTTTAGTCTCTTTTATTTAATTAATTGAGGAGGCCTAGTGAATTTTAAGAGTGAAATAGGGTTTGAGTTTTGTCTCCCCGTTCATTGTAAGTAGTATCAGTAGTTTAAATTGATTATTACTGCTTTTGTGTTGAATATTGCTGTGTGTTTTGATTAGTTGTTTTGCATTGAATTTGTATATTCTGCATAACTTTAAGTATGGAAAACCAAGCACTCCCTGATGCATGGTCGGTTGAAGACATTTTATCTATGAATGTAGAAGACTTGAGGAAAATTTGCTTTCAAAGGGGTCGAAATGAGGGTAACAAGGACCAATTGAGGGCAAAGCTGATTAAATTATGTGTGACAGGATTGGGTGAAGACAGACAGACAGATATTGGGAGTGTTGGCAGTAGGACTTCTCAAAATCCCAACCATACTCCAATAGAATCTGAGGCCATTGTCCTTAAGAAATTAGAGGTACAGTTAGAGATGCGTAAGTTAGAACTTGATGCCCAGCTTCAGCAAGCTCAACTTGATGCCCAGACCCAAACTCAAATTCAACAAGCTCAAATTCAGTCCAATGAGAAGATTGAGTTGCATAAGTTGACCTTGCAAAGTGAGTCAGTAAGTAGTGATAGGACTAATGCAGGTAGTTCTGATAAAGCTAGTGAAAATGCTAGGAAAGCACTCCTAGGTTTAATGAGAGTACAGATATTGACTCCTACTTGACTCTGTTCGAACGAACAATGCTGAACTTCAGATTGAGAAAAATAAATGGCCTGCTATGCTTCAAACTCAGATAAGTGGTAAGATCTTAAAAGTCTTTGTAGAACTGACTGCTGAGCAGGTCCAAGACTATGACTTTATCAAAAAGCCATCCTAAATATGTTTCAATTAGTTCCCCGAAGCATATCGATTAAAGTTCAGGCAGCTCAACAAGGACCAATCAGCAAACGTATACACATTTTGCAACTAGGTTAAATTGGCCTTTTCAGAGATTTTTGCTTGGTCATAAGGCTCAAGATGACCCAGAAAAAATCAAAGAATTGTTTAAAATGGAACAATTTTTGAACAAAGTAAATGATAATGTTCTGAAAACTTGGCTTATGGACAAACAAGCCAATTCACTTGTTGAATTAGCTAGATTTGCTGATCAGTTTGTTGCTATTCACAGAAACTATTCAAATAGCAGTGACACATACAACAGACACAAGTTTGCTCCAAATGCATACAGACATGAGCACAATGCAACCCAAACAAATAGATACAACACTGATAGAGACAATGCCAACAGTTGCACTAATTGGAGATATCAATTAAATCAAAATGTCACTTCTAAGACATTGCCAGATGAAAATAATGCCAATTTGAGAACTTTTCCACATTCCAATACACAGGAGGAACTCAAATTTCAGGAGTGGTAAAATGGGCTGCCCTCAACCCAGAAATGTGCATTCTGCCATAGGAATGGACATGGTTTAGACCAATGTTTTGCTTTAAAACGACAGAGAAATGAGAAGGCAAATTTTGAGCCAGGCTCAAATTTTGCTGGTCCTAACGTAAACTTTGTGCAACAAGTTACACATAGTTTGGACACAGTACCAACCAGTTTCAGACCCTATTGTTCCCAAGCTACAATTGTAAATGCAGACAAACAAACAAGACATATTATTTCTTTTCGTGACACAGGTTCATCACAGACTCTAATCAGTAAAGAACGAATAAATCCTGATGAATACAAAGATACAGGCGAATGTCGTTTGATCAAAGGTATAACTGGGGATGTTATCCAAATTCCTTTGGTGCTGGTGAATCTCGATTGTGTTTTTCATCGTGGAGAAGTGTTGTGTGGTCTCATCGATCAATTGCCCCATTCGATTGATGTTTTGATTGGAGCTGATGTGGATTGTCGAGTTGATGAGGAACTCATGGATTCGTGTGTGGTGACTCGGGCTAAAATCAAATCATTAATTGATCTTGAGAAAGATTCATTAGATAAGAAAGCAGAGGTCACATATAATCCAGATGATTATTATAATTTTGATTTTAATTTAGAGGGTCTGTTTGAGGACGACTTATTGGGGTCTACTGTAAATTCACAGTGTGTTGATGCTGATGATGTAGCTCCAAGTCCTGTTGATGAGGAGGTTGTTTTTGATGAGTTGTGTGACTCCAGTGGTGTCCAGGACCCACATGGTTTTTCTGATGTTGATGTTGTTGGTGGGGGTTCCATGAGGTTGAATCGCCCAGTAGTTCCACAGGTTTTTCCTAATGATGTTGTTGGTGGTTCATTGAAGTTGAATTGTCCAAGTGGTTTTGCAGATGACTTGATAGGAAAAGAGTTGTTGCTGTCTCGTGATGACCTGATTAGGTTGCAACAGACTGATGAGAGTCTGAAGGAATTGTTTAATAATGTTGTCCCGTTTGGTACTCCAGGTCATAAGATTTCATACTGTGTGTATGATGGCCTGTTAGTAAGGAGATTTGTGGAATCTGAGTGTCCACAGGAGGCGGATTTAGGTTTTTTGCAGATTTTTGCCCCAGTCCAAATCCGTAGGCGGCTGTTAGAATTGTCACATGACATTCCGGCGTCCGGACAAATAGAAATACACAAAATCAAACAAAAAATCATTAAACATTTTTATTGGCAATCAATTAACAAAGATGTTAAGGAATACGCACACACATGCGATATATCCCAGAAACTCAATGCAAGTAAATACGGTAGCATTGAACAATCCCAAAGCTTACCAAGAATAACTTATGTGTTTGACCGTATTGCCAAAGACGTCGTAGAATCAGTTCCAGAGTACAGCAAGTCAAGCAACAGGTGGTTGTTGACAAAAATGGACTTGTGTGCTCATTACCCAGATGCAATCCCCATTCCCGCGCATGCAGGACAGATAGTAGGTAAGATGTTGACAGATGTTTCTGTTCGGTGTTGTTTGTCCAAGGAGTTCATTACAGTCCCAGGTAGTGATGTCATGTCAGAAATCAGGCAGAACTACGTTGACTTCATCCCAGTCAAGAAAAAACAAATGCTGTTGTGGCATGTAAATCTTTTGAAGTTTCATGTTGGTAGAAAGAAAATGTTTCATAATGAAAGTGAACAAGAATTTGTTAAAACTGTTGCATGCACAGTTAGAAACCAACTTGAAACTGTCAATACAATAGAAACAACAGAGAATGTCCAGTGTTCTTTTGAAGAACTGGGACTGGACAAAGCAAAACATTTGGGGTCAGGTCTAACAGAGAAATTGAAATCTCTGATTATGCAACATGAACAGATGTTCAACAATAAACCTAGACAGACTGATCTTATCGCATATGAGATCTTTCTTAAACAATATGTTCAACCCGCATATGTTGCATCACATAGACTAAGTCCTGACAACACAAAATTTGTCAATGGGGAAAATACCCAATTGTCAGTTGATTGGATGACTAAACATAGCATCTCAGTGGAAGCTGATGGAAAGTCAGTTGTCTATAATTTAGAGGATTATGGTCGCAATGATCCAGTATTGTTGGGTCAAGCCCCTTTGAAGCGCATAATTATGGAAATGCCAAAGACATTCTCATGTGTGAGATATGTATGTCCTTTGAGACCCGATAGGAAGCCTATATATTTTTCAGTACAGTGCAGTAGTTTTGCTGAGTTTCTTAGGTTATGTTTAATACAGCATCTAATGATTATGAGTTTTGCTCATAAACTGATTTACTCTTTTACTTTATTGATACTTAAGTATGTATGGATGTCCTATAGAGTTAAGTTGACCATCAGAATAGGTAGGATAAGTAACTGGTTTAGGCGTTGTAAGTAAGTGTTGGAAGTAAAAATAGAATTTAAATGTTACTGTAGCTTAAGCTAAGTTAGGATAGTTTTGTGATATAACCACTTAGATAGCATAATTTTTGCAGTTGTTCTCGGTGGTTGGTTCTTGTTTTATTCCTTTGTAATATTAATTCCATTTTGGATAAGTTGAAATTGGTGTAAGCCAAAGTTTGCTTCGCAATTTCCTTTTGATGTCGTCACAGCCACTGCATCTGAGTTGACGTGGTGATCCACCACGTAGGCTCGAGTGCTAGGGGTGTGATAGATGGATAGTTTGAGACATAGATAGCAAATGATTGGAATGTTGGTAGGTTTGTATGTGAAGTTTATTATGTTTGCTCTATGTTTATGTGAGCAAATAGGAATTCACGTTATAGAAGGCGTGATGAGACGACGGGCGTCATTGGTCGCAAGAGCCGTTGCTGAAGGCAGTTACGTTTTGAAAGTGCGTCTTTTTCGAAGAAGAGGAGTTCGACGGTGGCCGAAGAAGAAGGCGGACGTTCGATCGCAGCGATTCGTTCCTGCTCTTCGTTGTTTTAGTTTAAATTGCTATTGTTTAAATCTGAACCGAGATTTCAGTTCGCTTAATATTCGTGAATTCGTATATCGAATTGGTTTTCGTGCAAAGGGCACATTTGTTTCATTTTCATTGATTTTGTGTGGAAGCTGTTATCAGCTGTTATTTACATTAGTAACTAGTTGCTAAGATAGTTGCTGTCGCTGGACGTTTTAAAACATTGATTAGAGTTATATAGCACTGCCTATTGATAGCCGCTATGTCGGAAGAGTGAATGTTTAATTAAGATTAAAGCGAGATTTTATAAGAAGAATAGTTTTGTCAGTTAAAATGTACGAGTTAGTGCCACAGTAGTTTCCCCTAGACAAATAAGTAAGTAAACGAGACCTATTTAGGTGGCCGCTCGTCACAATGTGTTAAAACTGAAACTGTTGACGTAAACTTTTCTTGACCCCTCCCCACTGCCAACATCTGTCAAACTTTTTCAAACTTCTACCCTATTTTGTTGACGCAATTAATGGACACTTTTGGACAGCCCCTATAGCCTGTAAGTGATGGAACTTGTGGGCCTGAGTCCTGACTGTTAACAGCATTGGCGTTGCCAAGGAGGGGCAGAGGGACGTTCCCACATCTTAAGAAATCTGAATCATTGTTTTAGACAAAAAATACCTTTAATAATTTATGATTGATTCGCAGTGTTATAGAAGGCAAAGGAATGCCTATTTAACAGTAGGTGTAGGCTATAGTAGATGTGCAAACCTCAACGAATTGAAGAAATTCTCTGGCAGAAACAAGATTTTCGCAGTTTTCGAACTTCATTGCTTCAAATCGTTCAAGAATAATCAATTTTGGCATTACCGATATGGATCCACAGAGTTCGAAATTGGACACCTCCCAGGCGTTTCATACGACCCACTAGTACCAATGACTGTACGAGAACGAGGGACATCAAGAAAACGTTGACATCAACTGACGCGATTCGGTCATGAGATAAGTTGCGGGGTGGTGGTAACACAATACAATGAACCAGATATCACAAGACGCGGTTCAAACGTTCATCGTTCAATTTAGGCCTACATGCAGTTTCACAAGATATTCAACAGAACATGCTTTTTATTGATATCTCTCTGTCCTGTACAGTCCTTGATGCTAGTGTGTTGAATGAAATGGCTGGGTGGTGTCCTGTTTCAAGCCACGTGCAGAAATATAGATAAGACCATCATTGAAAATTCTTTAAAGAATTGAATTATCCGACATAGATAGGCTACACCAGAAATGTGGTTTTTGTTAGAAAATTTGTTTAACTCGTTTAATTCCTGAATCCTGGCTACGCCAATGCATGAAACCGCAGAAAAATGCACGGTAAGCACGGCGCAAACGCTTGGTAACTATAAACTGACAAACTTAAACAGGATTGAGGATGAAAGATTGGGCAGGGCAACCCAGCAAGGGCACAGGTCTTTCTGAAGACATAGACGTGCCGATAGGATTTCTCGAAAACATATATCATATATGTATCGTTTTAATGTCGTAATACAGTAGCTCTCAGATCAGACCCCCTTGCCTCGCAGACCACTTTTGAAGATCAATTTCTCGCGGACCACCTGAAAATTGAGAAAAATCATGACAAGCAAAAAACGTCTTCGCGTGTGATCTTCGTCCCTCGCCATAATTGCTCCGACAAGCAAAAACAGGTCGTTACCTTATTTAATTGTGCTGCTTGCTCTATGGAAAATATATATAGCATATGCCTATTTTTTATTAACGTTTTTTTCAGAATTTGCCGCTGACCACTATACCCCCCTCTCGCGGACCAATTTGGTCCGCGGACCACGGGTTGAGAACTACTGTCGTAATATAAACCGTTGGCGTAGCGTCAGGGGGAATCCCCCGGACTGGGACCCGTGAGATATTCGAGCAAACCGTTGCGTATTTGTGAGCAGTGGTGGTTCCAAGAATTCTTGGTGGGGGGATGCAATGATTTTTTAGGAAGTTGGTGGGGGATGCAATGAAATCCCGAATAAGACTGACAAGCAAAATGGCCATTAGCGGTGTTTTGTTTTTCTTTGGCCAGTAAATAATGCAATAAACCTTGCCGGAAAAGGCTGACAGCAAAATAGTCATCAGCTCTGTTTTGCGCACAGGGATATCAGCTCGATCGGACCCGGTAAATACTGAAAACGCTGTCAAGCAAAAAAGCTCGGCGTGGGGAATGTATCATGCATCCCCAGTCATCCCCAACGTTGAACCGCCCCTGGTTGTGAGGGTGGTTAGAATATGAGATCGAAGCGAATGCAAGAAATATTTTTAAGCCCAACAAAACGGGATGACGCTTTTTGCTCGTCGGCATTTTTACTTTTTGTCCAAAAATGCCGGTTTATCACTCACTCACTCACCCACCCCTCCCGCATTCCGGAATCCTGGCTACGCCAATGGGTAACCGACCTTTTTCGCCGTTCAAGAAAGCGCAGAAATTCAACGTGTAGCTCTTGGCAGCTAATCAAAATCCGTCTTCAGGTCTCACTAATCTTAACCCATTACAGTATCAACATCTCAATTGAAAAAATACAAGATCTCTTCGTAGACCGCGTGTATTTCATCGTTCCAACCAACAGTTATCGCACAAAAAACAGAATTCCTGAAAATCGTAGGCCTTCATGCACTTACCTTCACAGACGTTAGTTACTTGGTTATTTGTAGTGTTGGCCAAACGACTGACGGAGGCAGAAAGCCTCACTAAGCACGCGTCTATGTTGTTGCGCAGCTTGGTTGTATACGGTGTCTGGCTTCTGCCCTAGAGGTCTGCGGACCTGGCAAGTGGGGCCAAAACGATCACCTAGGCTTACAGTAAGTTACAGGCCTCATTTATCTGCTTGTGTTTCAGAGTTTCCTGGTTTAACCGGAAAGTTCTGCCGACTTCGCTTAGTCAGCACACAATTATTTCTGCATTATACCATATCCAGGGGCGCAGCCAGGAATTTAATGGGGGGGGGGGATTAATGTGATTGGGCGGGGAGGGGTATATATCTTTAAAAACGTCGAAAATCTTTAAAAACACAATAAAAACTTTAAGGTTGCCTGATTTTTTCGGGAGGTATATATACCGATATACCCCCGTCGCCGCCCCTGACCGTACCTCGAAATTCTAAAGCAAACATCGGTACAGACAGATGGATTCTGTGACATAGAAATGGCCTCAGTGGCGTAGCCAGGATTTTCCGAAGAGGGCAAGACCCTGACAGGGTGCGATTTGTGACCTGGAACAGTGGGGGAAATATATCGAGCTTGGGGGATGTAGTTGTTGGGGAAATGTAGGTGTGTGGATGCAGTTGTGGGGAGATGTAGCAGTAGGTGGGATGCAGTTGTGCAGTGGGGGGAAAATTCCCCTTTCCCCTACAAATCGCGCCTTGGACAATGACTTCGAAAATCCTGACAAGCTAAAAAGGTCTTCACCTATATTTTGCTTAGTTAAATCAGTTATAATATAGCTACCGGGTATATGAGCGTGCAGACAGCCTGTACAACCATATTCATATTTGTTTGCTTTTTTCTTTTCTCGCTACCTTAAACCCGATTTTGAGGCCCCTCCACCCACAGAATATTAATACACAATAAAAATATTTTTGTTGGCCAATCAAATCAACCCCCATTGCCTACGCCACTGGACTGCCTAAAGTCGACCTATAGGCCTATGACGCTGCATAATTACGTGAAACTCACTTTGATAGACTCTTAATGTCTGTTCTCCCTTTTTAAAATAAGAAAGCAACCCTCAGTGGTGCTATTTAAAAACCGGGATGGCCCTTCTCAAATTATACAAATATTTTACTAAAACTAGTAAACTATTGTCAGATTTTTACATAGGCCTACTCAGAGAAACTTTTCCTGCAGAATTGAAAGCATGACGTATGCAGACCATCGGTGTAGTCACGGTGGGGGCACGGCCCCTATTCGGACCTGGACTGGTCGTGAGATTTGTCCAAAACCGGTGAGTAGTAGTTGGGGTGGGTAGGGGTTGGAGTGGTATCAGATTGAGGATAATTCACTAAACTTCAATTCGCTGGATACAATTATCTTTTTTTGCTTGCCAACAGTTTTAGACTGAAATTGTTGATGCACCTTATTTGGGAATCTTGGCTATGCTGCTGATGCAGACTGCAGTAAATATGTGATGAGCTGGATCCATATAAAATTATAACAGTTTCAATGAAGCATTTTTCTTTTAAAACAATGAAAGACCAAAGAATTATATCAACAGCTGTATAGAAATGAGTTTCTCAGTTATTGCATAAGATCACTTTCAGAAAGATTTTAAATAAAATAAAATAAATCTCACTGTACTGTTTCTCCCAGTACAGTCCTTTCCAGAAGTCCAGAGTCCAGACCAGTCACTAAATCTCATATAACTCAATATTGACAATTGCAGTTGTTTTAGGCGATGTCTTTCCACAGACTGGAGACTTGATCTGCTTGGTAAGTCTTTGGAAAGATTCTTTTGAAATCAACATTCTTAAAATATTCCAGACGATGGCTGCAAATGATGCAAAACAATGTATTGTAACAAGGGGCGTAGCTAGGGTGTCCAGCGCCCTGGGACTACATACTGACGGCACCCCCTCAAGCTCACAAAAACCTTGACAAGGAAAAAAGGTCATTGCTTCACAACTTTATGAAAAATCTGACAAGCAAAAAAAGGTCATCATATCTGTTACAACTAGGCTAATACTGCAGTATCCGGTGCCCTGGGACAAATCATGCTGATGGCGCCTCTCAACTCCACAACATGCAAAACAATCAAATTTAGGCGTATTTTTGGTTTTCTTCCTCTCGCAAACCCGATTTTGGTGCCCCCTACCTCGGCACCCAGGGACATATATACCCACCTGCCTCACTAGCTACACCTCTGATTTTAACTGAGATACGAAATCTTTGCTCTACAAAAAATCTTGGAAAAAGTATTTCAGTCCCATAAAGAAAAATAGAAATCATATTTGCAGCAAATGTCATTATTAAATAATAGATTAACTAATAAATTTAATGGAAATATGGAAAATGACAAGGACTAGATAGACTCATGTGGAAACAGTGTGAACTATATCATCAATGCTTCATATAATAATAATAATTATCCTGGCCACTTTGATCATATTCATCCTGCATGACTATTATGCTGATACATTGCAAATAAGGATGTACTTACAAGTCAGGTGAACTGAACTTTTCCTTTGGAACAGGATAAAGTGCTTCATAAACTCTCCATGTTGCCGAACCATGGATGGCATATGCGTTGAACCTGGTAATGCCATGTGGAAAGTAATCCCACGGGATAACTGCCTTCCCTTTCCATGTGTTTCCATGGATAATTGCATTGTAGGTGAGATTCAGCATATCCTATAATATGCAAAAAACAGTATCTTTACACTTTTAAAACAATGAAAAGATGACATTGGGAAATTTACTTAGCACCAAACTAGTGAGTAGGGCATTTGTGAACATCTCTAGACAGTTACACTAGCCAAAGGACATGATCTATTCCTGCATGCTCAAGCACATGAAAATAAAACAACAACAATGACATAACTGCTATAAAGATGTACCTTATGCTAAAATAAATTAATTAGCTGTTATAGCGGCTATTTGATGGGGTTAGTCAAAATGCATATTCAAACAAAGAAAATATCACGCGTCAAAGAAAATATTAGTTGATAGATTTGGGATCTCACATTCCCAAGTAAAACCAGAATAACTAAAACCTGCTTCTTTCAAGAAATAATCAATGCAAAAGAACTGAATAACAAGCACACTCTTTAATGACAATTTAAAACAGTTTAACAAAGTCTCACTTTAAATGGCTTGCGAAAACCATTGAGGAGAAGAACAAGATGTTGACCATGCCTAGGAATACAAACACAGTAAGACTATAAACTAAACAAACATTTAAAATATACAAGATACTACCAAACACCTGAAACTAATATGCTGCCACAATATTCAAGAGATGACAGAAATTCGTCAAATCATTGCAGCTTCTATGATACTATGATACTGTAGAGCACTACATTCCTGCATTACATAAGAAATATAAAAATGTAATTGAAAAACTCACGGGCAAAATTCAGCCTCAAGGTATTGGTCTTTATCATTGAGGAAAAAGGCTTCAACAACTACAAGTAACCAACTTCACATTCAAGCAAGCATGAAAAACTTATGGCAAATCCAAAATTCTTGCTTGCCTATGACTTTGAAAGCTTGAGAAATTTACCAAAATTAATTATCAAATCCTCAAAAATGAATTACTGAACTTCTTGATAACTAAAGGTAAAGGTAGGTCCCGTACTCAAGTCCGAGCGTTGGGTTCCGGCGCTTATCTCCGGTCTAGGCAATCAGCGACATGGGTGGTATAGGCCATTAATCTGGGGCAGGTTGCCATTGCTTTCCCCAGACCCACGTTTTACCTCGCAGCCTAACGCTGCTCCTCATTTTGCCACCGCCCACTAGCGAGCAAGGCTGAGTCGACCTTAGGGCTCCTGCGGGAATTGAACCCATTACCTTCTGCTCCATCGTCCAGCGTTTTTACCACTCTTCTAACTTCCCACCCCTAACAAACTAACAAATGCATAATTTACAAGCCTCTACTTGTTGCCTTGTTGTCATTTCAGTATCTTAGATAAATATTCAAACACCAGATATGGAAACTAAACCTTCGTGTTCCCACAATCCCTGGAATGGAAGACCTGGTTGTCCACCCGGATTGGGAGGATCGTTAAAGAACGGAGCATTGATCTCTATCACCATTCCATGATCGACATCACTGGAGAGAGTCAAGTGAGTGCTCGGATGATCAATTGAAAAATCGTTCCATGTTGACTTTATCTCAAAATGCAATCTAAAAATGTCATTGGAAAATTTCAAGCCAACTTCCTTTCAGATTTAATGCTCGATATTTGTGTCACATATTTCAACAGCACATTGCGGCACACATATGTCACATATGTGTCACATATTTCAACAGCACATTGCAGCACACATATGTCACATATGTGTCACATATTTCAACAGCACATTGCAGCACACATAAGTGTCACATATTTCAACAGCACATTACAGCACACATATGTCACATATGTGTCACATATTTCAACAGCACATTGCAGCACACATATGTCACATATGTGTTACATATTTCAACAGCACATTGCAGCACAAACACTTCTTAAACAAATCATCGTTCAAATCCAACAACAAAAAACCTGCTACAGACTACAGCTCTAGGCAAAATTTACCAACCAACGAAAGAAACTTCTATAGCGCTGCTTCAGTAATGCACTTGGCATAAGTCAATGGCTGTTACAATGTAGAAACATAATCTCCAAGATCAGACCATTCTCCACTAACACACTATTTTACTATTTATTTATTTACTTTAACTCTTTAGCGCTCTAGTTAACTCCTGATAATTGTCAACTTTGTCTGAAGCCACACATTTTTAAATGTCCCTCAGCAAAACATCTAAAGCTACATTTTGCTATTTTTCCATTTGCTCAACTGGCAAACGACTAAGCAGTGCTAAATGGGATGGTGGATCCATATACCTTGAGGCTGGCTCCAGTTCTGACATTATGCTTCTCAGGACAAGAATTATCACAGCAAAGCCAATGCATGAAGCAGTCACAAACCTTCTGGAGAACAACACTTTCATAAGGACTAGCTTCACAACTGTAACATCAAAACAAGAATTAGCAAAAAGTGAGGAGCATTTAAAACAACTGGCTTTGTCTTATTAAAACCATTTTATTATTCAGCAAATCATAGCAAAGTTTCTTGCCTAGGCTGTCTATCACCACAAAAGTACAAATCTATTGCAATAGCATGCTCACAATAATAAAGCTAAAGTTAAGTAAGTAAAATCTCGTTAATTTCTATAGTACTTTCAAAAGCAGCACCGAGGTAGCTCTTTTTTCATAGGCGCTTAATCTTAAAATGAAGTAGCTATAGCCAAAGGTGGGGTCAGTCATGCAAGGTCATTTAATCCAAAGGGCCAGTGGTAGAATGGTAGAATGGCAGTAAACTGCAAGTATCATCATCCAATGAAACCCATAGAGCATAATAATTATTATTTAGTTCCTATCGTCTCATAACCCGCGGAACACATAAACCATTGCTGAATGTAATTTATCAAAACAACTTTTGCTAGAAACACGAATAAAAACTCTTCACAGCTTCTAAGTCAACGATCGAGAGTAGTAAAATGATCAAAATTACTTTCATTGATCATACAAAGACAAAGAATGATCGGAATTTGATCGATCACGCCTCCATTCAGCTTGACACGTTGTCAAAAATGTACCTAACTGGTTAAATTAATTGTTATTTTAAAATATGCGGACGTCAAATAAAAATACACAAATAGTAGTAAGTACACAAATGTTAAAACATAGAATATAAAATAGATACATAGAAAGCACACTCAGTCTTCTTATTATAATCAAATGGTATTGGTAAACTAATCAATAACTGCATAGTGCCTTTAGAAGCATTTTCAGAATTGTTGATACGTAAAATCCCTGGTAAATAAACAGAAATTAAAGCAAGTAAAATAATTATGTACTTAATAGTAAAATAATTAGTACTTTGTAATAATACCCAATTGTAGCAATCGATGGTACTTCAAAACCCATCCGTAAAAGATCCAGGTCATTCTTTTGCGGATGGATTTTGAATTACCATCGATTGATACCACTGGGTATTAGAACTGGTGCTATAGAAGTGCATAATTATTTTATTATCATTGTTTAGAAAGTGCTGTAGAACAGGTACCGTGGTTTCTGCTTATTCCTAGGCGCCTAATCTACAGTTTGAAATAGCTAGAGCCGAGGTGCAGTGGCCGGGCAGCCAGACAAAGTCAACCCCAGATAATAATCAGATCGAGTGAGAGTGGGAAAGCTGCAAGGCCGATTATGGAAGAAAGGATCAGAAAGAGACAGGCCCGTACGAAGTGGGGGTGCAGAGGGTGAAGCTGCACCCCCTGGAAAAAGGGGTGCAGTGCACCCCCTGGAAACAGTGGAAAGAAGATGGTCTGCAGACTCTGCACCCTGTCTGCACCCATGTACCCTTAAACAGTGGAAAGAAGATGGTCTGCAGACTCTGCAGGCCCCAGTCTGCACCCATGATATCCAGTGTTCTAAAAGTGTGCATTAATGACCATTTGTTTTGTGCTTGTCGGGAGTTGAAGGTATTTTGACGGGTGCGTCGACGACCCTTTTTTGCTTGTCAAGGTATTTTAAGGTGCGTCGAAAACTTTTTTACCTCGATTTTAAGAAAAATTGCGAGAAAATTGCACCCTCTGACGAAAATTCGTTCCGTCGCCACTGGAAAGAGACATGATTTAACTCTAGATTAGATAATACTATTATGCTGAGGATTTATTGCTGGTCAAAAATCGTCCAGAAAACTGTTTCGCAATGCAGTCAAGGTGCAGCAGGCCATTGCATTTGAAAAGATTTATAGTAGAATAGAATACATTTACTCGAGTAGAGTACATTTTAACATAGGGGCACTTAAATAAATTTATTACGAAATTATTACGAAATTATTACGAATTATATTCCGAAACAAGATTCGCCAATTATCAATCGGTGGAACGCGTCAAACCTTGATTTCTCGCCGATGTTTACATCCTTTAAAAAACGATATTAAGTTGACGCTATATGAATGCTGCTGTTGAGATGCGTTGGGTCATTATTGGCAACATGGCCGAAAGCTGAGGATCGGAACTGAAGGGTCTTAATTGTCTGCTAAATGCGCAACATCTGAACGCTAAATTCGAAATCGACTCTAACAGTTATCTCCCGAAATCGTAAAATACTATTCGCAGAAGGACTTATTTGGATTTTTATGGCTTAAAACGCTTTGATCATGAAGTATTTGTAGTGTTTTGCTCCTGTCTAATAGGGTGCGTGTGAATGTTTTCCTTACAATAATTCATTTAAGAAAAATGGTCTATATCTCACATATTCCAGTTTCTGTTTCGAATTCTGTGAATTAATTATTGCAAAATAAGTTTATTTACTTTGAGATTATATTTGAACGTTCTGTAATATTTGCATAAGTCTTTGCATTGTGCTATGTGGGCGTCTGTAGTTTCGAAAACGAGTCTAGTGTGAATTTATATAGCGCCGTACTGCCAGACCCGCCGAGACGGGAGCAGGGGGCAAATGCCCAGGGCCCCGGCGATCTGTAGGGGACCCGGACGGGTCTGCAGTAGGGTTAGGGTAGGGTTGAAGTCGAAGACGCAGGAGCGTTTGGGGCGCCCGTCAACAAGGCACAAGACAGGCTTTAAGTTTTAACTGCTTCCTGGAAAAAAGGGCGCCATCACTTAAGGGGCCTCGCAACAGGTTGTCTCAATGTAAAACTGAAACTTTACAGACAGATGCAGCAAACTGTTGTATTTATTTTAATGTGAATTGTTTCATTGCATCAGGTCTCACAAGAAGATGTTTTGGAGATTCAATTATCTTACGTCAGAAATTGACACGCTCCTAGATAAGGAGGTAAAAAGATCATGATTATGCAACGAATGACAAATGACTGTTGTAACTAAAACCAGCTGACAGTACATCACAGTTGTGTAATTTTTCTGTCCTTTGACCCTGCAATATCTCTTCTAGTTGTCAGATCTATATTTAATCCTCTTCCTGTTCAATTGGTCATATCCATCATAGGCTATAATGATCCAGCCATGCTGATTGCCCATTTGCACTTTGATTATAACTATTTCTAAGTTAGGTTAAGTGCCTAAGAATAAGTAGCAACATTGGTACTACTGTCAAAAGTGCTAAGTAAATTAGCAAGATTTTACTTATTTTTGTTATTATGTAGTTGTGCATTGAAATTGGTGTTTATTAATATACCATTATATGACTTTTATAGTGATAAATGCAGTAATTTGAGAACGTATGTCCTAGGTAATAGAATTTTGCAACATTTGTCAATTATTTGATTCTTCATTGTTGACCCATTGTGTTATTTTTATGTCTTGCTTTCCTTGTTTGATGCAGTTTTCTTTATTAATGAAATGCTGAAAATTTTAACGCTGTTTTTGTATGCTTAGGATGTGACTTTGCAAGACATTTTAAACGAAGAGGATGTCTTACAGGAATGCAAGTCGCAGAATAAAAAACTAGTAGATTTGTGAGTATTATTCTAACTACTACCATTTTATCATGTAAGTTTGGGTTTTCAAGTTTTTAGTTTGCAATGTATGAATGCATACCACTTGCTGTTTATGTTATTGTCAGCAATTCCATTGTTACAGTCAAATAATTGTCAAAGCACCCTTGTTTTGTGCTCTTAGCTCATTTACAGCACTATAGAAAATTGTCTAACAATAATAATTATAATAGTAATAATAATAAATTCATTTAAACTTTTAAAGTCACTTTTAAGACAGCTGCATATTTGACTGTTATTAGTAACTTATTACTACTGCAATATTTTTGATTCATATTAAAGGTTAAAAGTCAACTATCTTTATAGCACACATAGGTTGTAAGTGGCATTAATGGGATCTAATTCAACCGCATTGACTTTATAATTTGCACTTTTGCAGAGGCATTTTAGAGATTTGCAAAGTTTTAAATACTAATATTCTTGTAGAATATTTGTTCTTATGTCTTTTTTCTGATGTTTAGTATTTTTGCTTAGTGACGTATTCAACTGACTTTTCTATTGTCTTGTGAATATTTTTCTTAGCCTTGTTCTTCCCGAGCACTTTGAGCAACTGGTAAACATGGTCATCAAGGAGCCTTCATCAGAGACAGAAGAGCGACTGAGATACAAGTAGGGTGTTAGAATGGCTTTTTCCATTCATTTGTGTCTAGAATTCTCATTGGTGTGACCATATGTGGTTATGTGCACTCTTTGGTGATTGGTTATATGTATTTGGATTGGAAAGCACCATAAACATGGGAAAATGTATTGTTTCTTGGGGTGGGGTGCACTTTTGGATTAATTAAAGTGATTAACTATTTTTGCTCAGGAGCTGAACAATTCAGGGTTTTAAATGTTGAAACTTAGGAATATGCTTATGGTATCAGAAAAAGTCTAAGAAGATTTTTAGAATTTGACAAATCTTGGCTAACAGTTACAGTGACTAACAATTGACGTGGCTTATTGACAGACAAATATAAATATAGATGTCTATTCTAATCAGAAATCAGAATAATTTCATTGTTCTCGTGGATGTGTAGAATGAGGAGTGTGTAATAGCTTGGAGGGAAGAATGAGAATCTTGTGTTGCATTATAGCTATGATTTCTGTTTATGATTTGATTAAGATTTCCAAATATCGCCTGTGAATTGATTACATCAGATGTTAATCAAATCACCGATGCTCTTGCGGAAAATATGGCTCTCTTGGTTAAGCTGGTTGACTTTTTGGACACCGACGATCCGCTAAATCCACTGCAGGCAAGCTTCTTCAGCAAAGTCATGGGTCTTCTTATAACACGCAAAAGTGAACTGGTATGTGGCTTTAGTGGCATTGATTGCTTTTTGGATAAATTGTTACAGAAAAATATCTTATTAACCCCATTCATGTGTTGATTGTAATATTATGCTGTAGAGGATTTTTCTGAAAAATGCGAGGAACGTAATATTACATTTTGTATTGGCAGTCACTGTTATGGACGTATTATTAAGTTTAGTGTTGTTTTTCACAGTGATTCGATGCATGGCATTACTGAATCATAAAGGTTATTGAAAATTGTATCAAGAACTAGAAATAAGTGCAAAATTTATCTGTTATTTCAACCATGTGCTTTCTTCTTGTTTAAATAACTCCACAGTATAAGAAAAAGTCTTTTAACGTGAAGGGGGTTAATATAAATTTCCTTGGCACTCTTTACAAATTATACTTGTGCCAGTGTCATAGCCAGGATTTCCGGAAGGGGGTTTTGGTTTTGACTTTTGACTGTAACCAACTGTCGAAAAATCTTGACAAGCAAAAAAAAAGGTCTTCCTATCTATCTATCCTATGTCTTTCCTTCTAAAAATGTATCCTTTCAGATGTTGACAAGAAAAAAAAGGTTGTCATGCCTATGTGATGCTTAAAAAATTTTGGTCTGCAGCCCCAAGGGGGTTTTGACCCTCAAAACCGCGTCTGGAAATTAGAAATGCATGGAAACACATTAAAAAAATTTTTGTCAGCACCCAAGGGGGGTTTAACCCCCCAAACCCCCTTGGCTATGCCACTGACTTGCGCCATGGCTGAAATTTTACAGAAAATCTGTGGAAAACTGGAATGTTTAGTCAGGTGACAGTTTGATCAGAGAAATATTTTGTTCACCGTTTTTCCAGACTCTTGGCTTTCTGAAGTCGCGAGAGAGTTTCATAAATCATGTGCTTCTTCACCTCGACACTTCTGCAGTCATGGACCTTCTGCTTCGACTTATTACAAGCATGGAATCACAGGAGTGCAAGAACTCCTGTGTTGCTGTGAGTACAGTGCTTCTTCATTCTTTCACTCTGTACTTGCATGCACCAAGTACTCAACGTGAAAACCAGGAGTTTTGGTAAAAGAATAAGGAATAAGAGCACTCTAGTAGAACTGAGCAATGACTCTATTTTGTAATTAAACTTTGTGATCATTATTATATGCATTACAGATGATGATTATGGCAGCATTGGTCTTATGTTTGTTTTGTGATAACTGAAGGTTTAGAATTAGAACAATTTCACGTGTATGTGTACGTGTATGTGTAATGTGTACTAGAGTACATTTTGAAGGGAGAAATAAATTTTTGAGATCATTATAAAGTAGAATTAATTATAATGGAATTTCCAAGGCATCCACAGATCTTGTTATACCTTTAGTGTGATTGAAGTACTTATACAGACCCCATCTGCTTTGTCTGAGATTGTGTTGTGATCTATTTTTACACTGGGTTATTATTATTATTATTATTATTATTATTATTATTATTATTATTATTATTATTATTCAACTGATAATTTCCTGTGTGCCATATTACCAAAATGTCTGGAGCAACGGCACATTACAGAGTGCAATAAAAATAAATAAAATAACTGTTCTAAGAAAAACATTAGCTGTATTATATTATATTATGTCTGTGTTATTTTCCATCTTAGAATGAATTTTTCTTTTAAGTACTTTTGGTATGACTTGCTTTTAAGACTTATCTCATTTTGTAAAATTTCAGTGGCTTTCAGAACAACAAGTGATTCAGAAATTGATTCGTCTATTAAATCATTCTCAGTCATCAGAGGTAGAATCACATTTGATGTCATAGTTACACTAGTATAATATGATATGCCCCCAAGTATTGCACTTGGCAACAGTAATATTATGCTGCGGAAAGATTATATTGCACCTCTACTTAAGCCAACACTTGGGAAAATGAGTGATAGAGATGTGCTGGACCTAACAAACTTTGGTGTAAGCAAGTAAGTATGCTGATCTGTAGCCTAGTACCAGTGACAACAAAAAATAATTGTTAAGTCCTGGTTTGTGGAACCAGCAAATCATATTAGGATGTTAAGTTTTGGACTAGAAGAGGATAGAAGCTTTTGCATTCCCTGATGTAAAGAGTTCCTGGCTGTATAGAGATTTTGTGATCCATTAGAACAGCAGTTCTCAACCTTTATAGTGCCACGACCCCTTCAGTTCAATTGCCTATGATATGGCGACCCCCAACTGTATAATCACTTTCGTTCATAATGTAAACTTTTAAAAATAATAATAAATCAGCAACAATTACAATGTTTGAAATCATTCTAATTCAATTGTCTGCAATGTCTATCCTCAAATGGCAATTCTAGTTTTAAAAAAACTAATAATTACCAATGGGAACATTTTTTGCAATTATAAGTTTTGCACATCAAAAAAGAGACAACCTCATATTTTCGAAGGTTTCAGGCAACCCCTGGCAAAATCGTCATTCGACCCTCTGTCGAGGTCGCGACCCACAGGTTGAGAACTGCTGCATTAGAATATGATCTTGATGTATTTCATCCCTCTAGCAGCTCTAACAGCCAGTGGATTGGATCCTCCATTGGATGCTTCTGCATCCATAAATGTATAAGATGTGTAGCTGAGTGTGTTTTTGCCAATAAAGCTGTGCACTTTATACTTATGAAGATATCATAATTTCCTTCAGAGAAATTTTGATGGAATTTGAGTCACAGATTATATGATCTTCAGTATTTTAAGGATGCTGATGATGATGTGAGCAGAGCAGACATTTAAGCCAGAATAGAACTATATAAAGTAGGTGTAATTGAATTGAACTTATGTCACCGATGGTTTGTTTCCATTCTAGACACATAGCAATGTCGCCCAGTCTTTGTCTGATATAATTCGCATCAGTCGAGAGCAAGTGACACAGTATCTGGACCAATCGATCCCTGACACTCTTCTGGTTACCATAGAGTCGTAAGTTTTTTGCTTTGTGGCTTAGAGCATAAAGATTGCATGGTCACTTGAATTTTGGGAGAAGAAATTGGTCTTGAGGAATGATTCTAGAAGAAATGACTCTTTGGGGTTAGTAAGTAAGTAAAGCAAATTCTATAGTGCTGCTCGAAAGCTTGGTACAGTGCACCAGCTTATTTACGAGTGCTTAGTCTAGGTTAAATCTGTGATCCATGGTTGTCATAGTTGTAGATCCATGCAGGGAAGTAATATGTGTTATGATGTTGCATACTTAAACCAAGTTGCAAGTTGAATATACTTGGTTTAAGTTTTGGTTTTAGTGAGATTAGAAATGGAGTTCAGGATTTTAGTACATTGGGTGGCTTGATTGCTATGCATTTGTGAAATTATATTTCTGCTGATTCGTGGGGCTTCGGTGAAATTACAAGCTGTTTGGTTTAGCTGTAAATCGTTTAGTTTGCTAATATTTAGAGTTTTTTGCGTGTATCTTTAGGGAAGAGGTTGTATCTATGTTACTGGACCAGATGTTCAGTGGTGAGAAGACAGAGACAATATTAACCAATGGTTTGTCCATTCTTCAGACTCTAATGGAATTCAGAAGAAGCAGGTATTCTAAAGCCATATTATGGATGCCAAAGTTGTCGAGCATTTTGTATAAATGTGTGTGTGTGTGTGTGTGTGTGTGTGTACAATGGTTGTCTGGCTGTTTGCAAATTTAAAGGGCTGTTTAACTCTTTAAACCCGTGATACCGCTATAGCAGGATGACCTTGTACAGTAATCGTAATCCCCGATTTCCAGCAATAGCGGGATGAGCGTATGTTAGGTTTCGGGGATCCAGGGTTATCAGTTTTTGCATGCAGGCTAATAGAGTTCAAAGGATTAATATGTTGTTAATGGATTTTGTTTCCGGTTTGTGTTGCACTTAATCAGGAGTGCATGTGTCGTTGTGTCACTGATCTTCTGATGTATGTCTTCAGTATCGATGGTCAGGTGGAACTTCCTACTTCGCAGGAAATAGAGAAGATGACGCAGAGTATGTCGCATACTCTTAAGGCCATCATACCACGACTCAAAGACTTTCATTTGCTTCTGCACGAGCCACCAAAGGTATAATGCATTCATATGAACTTTAGAGGGTAATAGAGGCCTATACATTAAGGTCTGTACTTGTGATGTTACACTAGCCCAGTTGCTGTTGTTGCCAAATATTTCTGTTCACTTATTTCACACCCAAGATTTTGCCCTCGTGGTTACAGGTTTTACTACGAACCCCCAAGCAATTCCTTGAATTTGAAGCATTATGCTTATAATTAGCCCTTTTGCCCCATAAGGCCAATATTTGGCTTCATAATATATTGGTTACACAGATCGCCAGGTTGAAAGGGTTAATATGTCCTCAATAATGATGACAACCAAGTTTTGTTTCAATATTTTGGCTTGTTTTAGCACAGTGGTTCTCAAACATTTTACGATTTCTTGCATGGTGGTAACTTAGAAATTTTTGTGACGTCTTGTGGACCTTATAAAATTTGAATTTTAAATTAACTCTAATTAACACAAAGGCTACTTGTTTTGTCAATCATTTGCTTTATCAGAGAATTGCAAATCTTAGTCATCAAATTTATATTCAAATGGAATCAACATTCATAGAACCTTCAGTGTGTTTTGTGTTCTGAAGTGTTGGTGAGATATCTTGACTTGACTTGACTTGACCCTTTACTATTTCCCTAAAACAACTTGGCAATCCCCTATGGGACCACGGACCCCAGTTTGAGAACCACTGTTTTAGCATAACACATCTATTAAGTTTAATGTTGATTGTGTAATTTGAAGGTAAACATTAGTACAGATTGTCTTGCCAAGAGCCGGGGATAAGGAAATGTATGAGTTAATATTTGGTCTTCGTAATAGCGCTTAGTTTTTGTATCACAAAACAATCACATTTATATTCATTTTCTAGTTTTCATTTTAGTTTTGATGACAAAAAGATGAAATTGTAAGTAGAATACTTTTTCATGCGACACAAATGCCAGGAGAGCCTCTGAGTAGAAATATAAGAGGTGCTATATAAATGCTACATTACATTTCAATGTTTCGCATTTTGTGTCCATGAATGTCCCCAAAGAGTTTTGCTCTACAATTTTAGCAACATTACCTGCCAATGCCGACAACACTTGGGATGTTGGGCCAACCGTTGGGGAACACCAGACTACAGACAGTACGCCTCATTGCCTTCCTTTTGGCAGCTAACAGTCCAGCAGTCAATGAGGAACTGGCCAGACTTGGCACCTTGAACTCAATCCTGGTTGGTTGAAAATCAGTTTGTTTGCATGCTGGCAAGTGCAAATGATATATTATGATATGATATGCACAATGCACAGAAAAACTTTGCTTTGGCTTAAAGAAACACAGAAATAATAATTATTGTGAGAATTTTCATCTAGAGATGGCTCCATGTGCTATGTCATGTGGTATAAATTTTGGTACAGTAGCTAGTTCTGCTGTGTGAAGCAGATGTGTTTTATAGCAGAATAATCATCACCATTATCATCTTCGTCTTCCTCTTTCTTTTCATCCTTGCTATCATTACTGTATGATACATAAAGTTCTATTATTGTATTATTCTGATTGTTCTTAAATTGAAGCATGAGAGTAGATTCTTAATCCTTTTCTTTTGTTCCGTTGCATCTATGCTATTGTATCAAGATAACAGTAATGCATTCTAGTCAGAAGATGAACCCATGACCTTTCTTTTGTCCTTTTTACCCAGGTGACACTGCCACACATTTATCTGATTTCTTTTACTTCTGTGTTGTGCAGAATTTATACTTTGAATACATTTGGAACAACTTTCTTCATACACAAGTGGAGCAGTGCATAACCGCCATTTTGAAAAACGAATCAACAGGAAGCGACCATGTCCTTCTGTCCCAAGTGAGTCTCGTAGACTTATGAGACTTTAACCTGTCTTCAGATTCTCTTGCAGTAGCATCTTTTTATAGTGATCTTGGCTGTGGGTGAAATTCAGCTGTATTAGACAAGGTCTGCAAGTTGATAGATGTATGATACTGTTCAGATAGGCTCAATCTAAATGGATTTTGGATGTAATGGATGCAATTTCTACTGAATGTGCCAAATTATAATAAACTGTTACTTACAGAACAATTGTTCTCTCTATCTCTATCTTTCTATCTATCTATCTATCGATCTATCTCTCTGTGTATGCCTGTCTCTATCTCTGTCTGCCTGTCTTGTCTGTCTGTCCGTCTGTCTGTCCTGCACCTACTCTTTCCCTCTGTTTCACTCTCTAAGCAGTGAAGATGAATTTTGTGATTTTTATTGAGACTGTCTGGCAAAAAGTTGATATCTCTGTTTGCATTTGAAGTCATTGGGTTTTCAGCAGTGGGGGCTCAGTTGCTTTGTGAATGCTTTATGATTGCAGCTAATCAAGGAATGCAAGCTTTTGGAGCGGATAGTTGACGCTTTCGATGAAAATCATTGCCAGGAGTGAGTGTTGCATTTCTGTGAAAATGTTGCTTTGAATCTTCTTCTTAGTCGAGCATTCGCTGGCATCAATTGAGTGTTCAGGCTGGTAGGAAGCACTTCAAACAACTGGTTTTTGAGTGCTTCTCTCGTCATTGGAATTCGTGTTAATCCATTTAGTTTATTTTTGGGTTTCTTAGGTCGAAGGTTGGAAGTCATCGACGGGGTTACTTGGGTCATTTGACAAGAATTTCCAACAGCATCGTCAATAACAAAGTCAGCAGTCAAAACTCACAGAAGATTGAAGAACTTGTTCAAGGCACGTCCTATATTTTAGAATACTATTAAATACTGACATGACTGTTTAATACCAGCCTCTGTTTCTTATCCATGTCACAATTGGGTCGTTGGTATTTGAATCCTGCTAATGTCATCTTCTTACAGTATATCACAATATCACTCACATAATTTTAACAGTTCCTTGAATTTTTCTGAATTGTGAATTCTTTTCACTAGAAACTGAGGTTTGTTATTTTTTTATTGCGACTTATTTTACTTTATTGTGAATTTTTTGAAACTTTTTGTAGATATTTTGTGAAGGGAAGTTCTCTTTTTCTTTAGGTTTGGCAGAAGATTTGCGTAAGAGATGGAATGCGTTTGTCTTGGGAACCCTTGCTGACCTAAACAAGCAGAACTCTACGGAATTCGTTAGTAGACATTTTTCTTTGCAGAAATTTATGTATCCCAGCATTTGACTTCTAATTGGCCACTGCTGACATTGACTTATGTCATGGTGACATCTACATGTAGCTGCTTTGTCAGGATTGTCGATTAACTCAAAACTTTATAATTTAATATGGCTTTTGTGAATTATGTGCCAAGTCAGCCTGCTGTAGGTATGTTTTTGATAGAATTTTGCATGAATTTTTCTAGAACTATGATGTCAGCTATCAATTAGAATTCACTTCTCTTGACACACTCGTGCCGCACTTTGGAGTCCTTCAGTACTTTCAGGTACCGCCTTTAGTACCCATGGTACACTGTGGCTGGTTGGCAGTTGTACAGTAGAGTGGCTCTGCTGTTGTAGTTGTATGGCAGTGTTAGCGCTCCTTCAAGTGTTGATGCCGAGAGTGAATTTCGGGATATCGCGTTTCCTCAGGAGGTGAACATGCAGAAGGTAATTTGGTGCATTGTCTTCTAACTATTCTACTTAAGGTGTGTTTGTTCTTTGCTAGTCTTGTACTCCTTCTGTTAATCACTATATTCTCAGGTATTATTACAAGTGGATTTTTACTATCATACCATAGTTTCACATGTACAGCGTGCACCTGCAGATGTATATCATTTTATGTTAACCCTTTTACTTGTAAGGCCGATATTTTGGCTTCTTAGCATATTAGCTATACAGGTTGCTGTGGTCAAGGGGTTAAAGGTAAAAATATATCCAGCCAGTCTTGGTTAAGATTACATTCGAATTGTTGCACTGTGATGTACAGCAGAGGTTTTAGTTTTGTAAAGTGTATGGCTCATAGTATGGCATGCACAGTTTGTGTTTGATTCATAAAAGTATACAACATGTGTGTTGTATTTGTGGAAGGTTGGTTCCTTCTCTTTTGGGGTTGGATTTCTATTCATTGTCTTTTTCTCTTTCCTCGATGATTTTGCCTTTGGTTGTGCAATTATGCATTTCATGAAGTTTAAAATATTTTATCTGCTGTTTACATGAAGCTTTTGAACACTGATCAGTCATTTCATGTGGTTGTGTTTTATTTTGATGGAATTTTTATATGAGATGAGAATTTGGATGAATTGCAATGGTATTTCTGCAATGTATTTCATTATCTGAGCTGATATTGTGTAGAGTAAAGTAACTATGTTTTAATATATCTTTTGTCTGTTTCATCAGTTACTGAGTTTGGTACTTTGTAGCTATGGTGAGATGATGGCTTTTGTAATTCAATCAACTTGAATAGAAGTTTTTATGATGATTCTAATAATATTCCTAGTTACATTGGAGACAGGAAACCTCTAAGAAGTCTGTGGCTACACTGAAATCAACTTCTACTTTCTTTCTGTGTTTATTAAAACATTTTCTGGCAGAATTGTGTATTTATGCTGTAAAATTTAAAGTTGAGTTTGGAGATGATATTCCCATAATATTTGACAGATTCTTGACATTTTGTAGAGGTATCATATTATATAGAATTTTTATTTTATGGTCTGTGTTAGAGTTCAAATTGTCAAACTCATTTTTTATATATATACTATTTGGTAGTAATTCATTTGGTTTCTATTATCTCTGTTTTAGTCAACTGTATTATTTTTTTCTGCACAGTAGAATGTTTATTGTCCTGGAGAGAGAGAGAGAGAGACACACACACACACACACACACACACACACACACACACACACACACACACACACACACACAGTAGAACATTTATTATCCTGGATAGAGGCACAGTAGAACATTATTATTACTCTGTTAACACAGCATTTCAATGGTTTCAGTATTTTTAGAGATTGTTATGGCCAGATATCTATATCATGCTAGGGGCACATTGTTGTATAAGGAAGCTGTTTGTGAGAGGGGCAAAAGTCATTATGGTCTCTGTTACAATAGTCACCGGCTGCTTAGTTTTTTCTATTCAGAAGCTTTTCTCCAGTCTATTTTTTTGCACCAGAACTGCAGTTTCTTACTTGTGATGTTACTTATTTTCGCTGGTTTTAGATCGGTCGAACTGCAAGATTGGTAAATTTTGCCAGACTTTGGAGATGTGGTTTGGTGTCAGATTTTTGTTTGGCTGCATGCTTTTGCTACCTGTCTTTGTGGTTTTTAAAAGACTTTTTTTGTCAAAGTGGTGTACAGCTCTGCTGATTTGTTCCCCATGCATTGGTTTGTGTTCTGTCTTGTATTTGTATTGTCTTGTTTCATTCAGTGCTTGTTGCTAAAGCCTTTTTCCTATTCTTGGTTAAGGTAATGAGTCATTTTCCCCATTTCTGTAGAGCTTTTGGAGTTTTGTTGGTGCCTTGAACTGCCTTTGTTGTTAAATTAGTTTTAAATTGAGGCCACTTACTGGAAATTAGAGGAAAAAGTTTGATTTGAGTTTATTATTGTATTGTCATTACAATGAAACTTGCTTATTGTCATTTCTTGCTGGTTGATGCAATGGTTCTTTTGTGTATGGTGGTTTGATTGTTGTGTTGTGTTAGCATGTATGTTGAAAATCCTGGCAGTGACTTGACATATGCTCTGTGACGTAGTGCAGTTATATTTTGATTGGGTTTAAATACGGGTTAAATTGAGCTGGATCTTGCCGGATCTCCGATCCCGTACGTCTGGCAAGAGATCTAACACAGCTGGCTTGATATCCGGAACTTACTTTTGAAGATCCTTTACGTTTTTGCTGTCAGCTGATAGGCAACAGAAATTACCCAATACAGCAATACTGCCACAGGCTACAGCTATATGATGACGACATTTTCTTTTTGATTATTCAAAATAATTGATCAAGCGAATTTTAATCAATTAAAAGTGTTAATGATTAATCGATTAATTAGGGTTAGGGCTTGAAATGAATAAAAAAAAATTGTGAAGAAATTTTGTGGCCGGAGGAAAAATAAGATCCGGCACCTCTGAAAAAGTAATTCAACCACTGGTTAAATGCACTAAGGTATGCTTGATGACTTGCATGATGGCTGTATTATTTTGCACATGTCTTGCTCATTAGGCTCTTCAGGCTGCAGAAAACATGCAATGCTTTCGAGGCTATGTACTGTACAGGGTGAACAAGTGAAAGTGGCCCCATTATGATATTTAATATCTCGGCCACGTGTGTAGGGATTTCAATAAAATTTATAGACCATATACCTGGGGATGTTTCTGATGTAATTGCCAAATTTCATGCTGATATCTTTAGTGTTTGCTGAAATATGGCCAAAAAACTAAAAAGGCCCACATTTTGAAATTGACATTGGAATATAACGTCATAATAAAGTGATACAAAATTATTATTTTTATTTGTTGGCCCTGAAAAGGGCCGTTTTAAATGGGGTTTCAGATGATTTGCTATGGGAGCAGGTGCTCAAAATGCCCCCCTCAGCCTTCACACATGCCGACTAGCGCTTCTTCACTGACAGTATCGACTTCTTGATCTGGTCCTCAAGCAAACTCTCCCAATATTCTTCAGCGCAGTCTTCAACTCTGTGATGTTCTGTGGCTTTGGCTGATACTTTTGATATCTGTCGAGCATGATTCCCCAGACGTAGAAGTCAAGTGGATTGATATCTGGGGAGTTGGGTGGCTAGTCATCTTTCTTGATGAAATCTGGACAATTTTGCTCCAGAAAATCCTGGGCCCTGAGAGCAGAGTGGGCAGGTGTTCCATCTTTCTGGAATATAAAATATTCTCCAAACAAATCAAGACAGTCCTGCAGCCAATCATAATGCTGCTGTGTTTATCTGTTGGCCGTAAGTAACCATTGACCTTGTCTGGCGCAATGACAACGATGCCATTTTAGACTTAAAAATAATACATTTTATTATGACGTTATATTCCGTTGTCAATTTCAAAATGTGGGTCTCTTTAGTTTTTTGGTCATATTTCAGCAAATACTGAAGATATCAGCATGAAATTTGGCAATTACATCAGAAACATTCCCAGGTATATGGTCTATAAATTTCGTTTAAATCTCTACACACCCGGCCGAGATATTAAATATCATAAAGGGGGCCACTTTTCACTTGTTCACCCTGTATATGCTGTATTTGAAAGCATTTCTCATGTGTTGCCTTGTGATGCATGTGTACTTGTGTGCACATAGACATACACATGCGCACGCATGCATGTACACACAAAGATGTGTATGTCAAGCTGTACGTCTCATGTTTCACTATTACCTTGATTTTAGAATGGCTTCAGAGCAGAGGCGACTCCACAGGCGGCCTGGGCCACCCCCCTATTGAATGCCTGGCTCCCAATGACCCCATACTTTAGTGTGCTCATTATTAGGAACTAGACTAGTCCAGGTTTATGAAAAGTAGTTGGTCCTCCATGCTCAGAATTTGCCATCCCAACGACCCCCCTGTCAAATCCTGGAGCTGCCATTGCTTCAGAACATTCAGAATGTACTTGAACTGCTTGAAGACATTTGAATTTATCTCCATGAGCAATTATTTTATTGTACTGTGTGTTGTTATATGATGAAAATTATAATTTTTTCACCATTTGCTCAATTCAGAGGTTAATTTTTTCATATTTCTTCATCATCAGTTGCCAAACGTGCCATGTTTCTTCTGAATATGTCCTGCAAAATCTGCTTACAATTCTGGCTACAGGGCTCTGAATGCTGTGGCATTGTGTGGACTCTGTGGAGCATGATGGCATTTAACATGGCAGGGACTTGCATTGGTTGCTTTGATTTGTGTTGATTTGCTTTGTATGTCGAGCTTTGTGATTAGATCAATGAGGATGTTTGATAATGCACACGATTGTATTGTCATGTTCTACTGCTGCCCATCTCTTCCTCATTTATTCTCATTATTCAGCACTAGAGACTTGCTTTTATTAAATCTGTATTAGTTAATTTAGCAATATTAGCTAAGGTGTGAATGCAATTATATTATCTTACAATTAGTAATTTAAGACTTTATTGATTTTCTATGCCACATTTGAGTTTTATGGTTTTTGATTTGAAAGTATTTTAAAGATCACATTTGATAGTGGTTCTTTTGCCTGAGTTGGGTTTGTCTGTGTTATTTTAAATGCCTCTAATTCAAATTCAACTTTCTGTGTAGTTATCTTTCTTAGAATTATTCAGAACATTAGATTAGATTACGGCTTATCCATTACCAACTACGGACTATCTGGTTGCCTGGTCTGATATACTCGATTTCAGCTTGGATCTTGTGTGGTTGTGATTTGGTGTGTTATTGTTTGATGCTTCTATGCACGATGAAGTGGCGCTACAGAAGTTGATTAGATTAGACTTTGGAAAATGTTGTCAGAAAACTCTGTTGTCATTTCAGCTTGGTTTTACTGGGGATGAACAAGATGAAGAACAGGACGACGGTAGTTGGTTAGTACTTCGTGTGTTGATCAATCGAAGCATTTGTTATTTTTCAATAAAAAATATTGGTGTTGGGAGCACTTTTCTCCATGGTTAATTGTTGGGTGTTTATGGGATGACAAATTTTTTTACCTGTTGACATTTCAAAAACTTAGCTTCAACCAAGAAAATCCCTTCGGAATGAAAGAAACGGAGGAGGAAGGTGACTCATCGAAGGACAGCTCGGACAGCGAAGAGGACCTCGATTCTCCCTGGCAGATTCACCAGGTTCCAGACTCATCAACGCGCAAGAGGGACACAGTTGAAGACATGGACATCACATCCGATGGTATTTTGTGTTTTTATTCCTTCTTTAATTAGCTTGAAACACTCTAATCAGAATTTGATTGCCCTCACATTGATAAATGCTAGGGTATGCTTTTTAATTGAAATCTTTAGGCATTTGTATCAAAGTGTTATGTTTGTAATAATATTGCTTTGTTGTTAAGGTACAGTGGTGTTCAAAAGTTTGGAATCAGCTTCTCTTTAAAGTTTATTTTCTTTAATTCTATATCTATTTCTCTTTTTCCTGTTTCTTTCCTTCTGTTCTATTGATTCTCTTTCCCAAGCAAACACAGAAAATCAGAATAATTGCAAAAATGATTTACCAAACGAGAAGGTGAGTCCAGAATTTTGTTCACCATCGTATGTCAGGTTTCTATGATTGCTTCTGTTATAATAATGATAATTATACCACACTTTGACAGATGTGAACCCTGTCATCACGCAGTCACCCTGGAACACGTCTGCCGAAGCCAATGTCAGTGATCCCTCGACTGAACAAGGTGGCTGGGCAAAGTTCGAGGCGGTCGCCCCCAGTCGGGACAGTGGGAGTGAAAACTGGGCAAATTTTTCACCAGCCAGTTCAGTGGAGCAGGATGATGCCAGTGGCAAAGGGTGAATGAAGCTTAAGGAATTCTATTGTGTTTTGTTCTTTGCCAAAGCGGATGAAATATCGACTTAGCTTCTGTGCAGACATTTTGGATTTTGTTTAAGCAGCTTTTTCTGCTTAACTTTTAATCATTATTGCTAACTGACCCTTTGTAGTTTTTGTAGCCAAATCCACTTTTGCAAATTATCTGGAATAGTAATGTTGTTGTGTTTTGTGATTCTTTTCCAGCAGTGAAACATCTCAGGTCTCGGGCATCAGAAGTTCAGCTTATGGTAAATTTGCATTGTTTTCATATGGTTAGCGCTTGTTCATAGTATGTTGCTTGCAATCCCTTTACGAACAATTTAACATAGCAGTTTGGCACTTTGCAGGACCATAAAATTATATGCGAATTTTCTAGGACTCTGAAGGTGAATAAACTTTGTGGACTTCTAGACCATGTATTTATTACTGTTTTAGTAAATTGTCAGAATAGTTTGTCTAATGAAATATATCACAGCTGGACCCGATGTCAACAATTTCTAGTGCCCAATGTTGTGGTCCACTGTGCCACTGTTATATTTAGGTTTTGGGTTTACAGCTTTACACATTGGGTTTACTTTTATCTAGTGTAATGATGATGTTTCTGTTGCAGCAGCTGCTTCAAATGATGGCGCTACTGATTGTTCCAGGGTGGCAGTTCTGGCAGATGGCGCCTCTAATCAGTCTTCTGGGTAAGCAGATGTCATCTCCTTACTGTTGTCTGTAGTCGGGTTTACTGTCTTATATCTTTCTAGTCATAACTTGTGATTGGATTTGAAAGAAGTTTGCTTAGTTGATCATGAATTTGATAGTAATAGTTTAGATTTTTGCTATTTCTTGTTAACTTGATTTGATTTTCGGATGAGAAGTGTATTGATGTACTTTTGAATATCACAAAAAGATATCATGCAAGCTTTTTGTATTGAAATTTTTGAATTTCTTTAACGCTAGGATTAATTCTGAGTTTATTTTTAGATTAGTTGTCTATCTATTAGTTTCTTTGTGTGGAAATTGTTTAAAATTCTTCTGTTAGAGGAAAATTGCTTATTATGTCATCTCTATTTTTAGAGCCATCACTGAACCGATGAATGCAATAACGTCATCTAGTGTTTCTTCAAGTTCCTCACCGCAGCCAGTTTTGTCGTCTACGGTCGAAAATGGCCCCGCTTGATTTAGAAATGAATAGACGAAGAAACTTATGCGGGACACATCATGATTATTAGGCCACTTTGTGAGGATATCTCAATCAGTTAACTTGAAATGTTTTCATTGCTCTTATTTGTCACATTTTCAGTTATGCCCCAGACGGCTCTCCCTGGTCAATTCGTGTTTCTTTCTTTCATCGACGGACTTAGTGTAGTACTCGGAAGATATTTTTGCAGGTTGCTTCAAGATTTCAGTTTGTACCCTTACAGGTACGTTAGTTGGCATTTTAGGCCTTGTTGATTCAACAGTAGTGCTATGTAAAATTGTAAAATTCACTCCTGAAGCTTTGTGAAACTTCAACAAATGTTTGTACATAACTCTCTAGCATGAAGATAACAATCAGAAGCATTTTAAAGAACCGGATTTGCATATATATATAGGGTTAGACATTGATTGAATGTAATATTTCTTTTTAGTAAGCAGACTTGTTAGGATTTTATGGAGGTGTTTTTTCGAGTTTTGATTTCTCCTGAATCCTGCATATTGTTTTGCTAATTGGATCAGAATTCTTAGAATTTCCTATAGAGTATTCTACATGAGTGAAATATGAGCTAAAACAACTGGCCTTATTATTATATTATACTATTAGGTTATAACTTCATTGAAGTGGGCTTCTCCTGAACTGACCTGTCAAACCATTCACTTTTTGTGGCTGCACTGTATTCATGCTTAAAGATTAAATTCAAGGCCTCATGTGGATTGTTTTGAGTGCTAGAGGCAAATGCAATTTTCACATGGCTAGATTTGTCAAAAATTTTCTTGGGAAGTGAAATGGGCCTTTTGTTAATGTGCTAGAAAGTTTTTTATCGAAATCTTCTGCTATTGAATGCTGACGAGCAGAATCAAAGATGGACAGTTGGTTTTCGTCAAATACAGTAGAACCTCGTTATATCGAAGTTCAAGGGACCGTGATAAATACTTCGATATACCCGAGGTTCGATATATCCGATTCCTGTATCATTAACACTGGTTTGGTGGGAGCGGCGCTCAAACTTCGATATAAACGTGATTTCGATATAAGCGAGTTCGATATAACGAGGTTCTACTGTATTTGTCAAAATGATGCAGAAGTCAGCAAATTGAAAATTCCATGTGGCCAGACCGATGGTGCATAAAAATTTTACATGATTTTCGATTTGACTGTGCAAATTGCTTGCATCTTAGCACAGCCCTGATGTGGATGTCTTTTAGATATATTCTGCCCACTACGACAGTAGAACCCCAGTATAAATAAATAGTTCGAGGTTCACAGTATCTGTGGGTCTATATTGACAAGCTTGTGCTTTGCTTGCATCAGGTTCATTGTGTGTTATGATAATCTTATAATGACAACTTGTTTGGAAGTGAAACTGATCATTAGTGGCTTTTAACTAGTTTGTAATGGCTTGCATTAGCTATTTTCTGGGTGCTGAATTTATTTGTTTGAATTTATTGCAAGACCCTGCCTGGTCTTGCAATAAATTAAGCTCATTTGTGATTCTAAGTATAATTAGGTCCTTGCACCAGACCCAACAATTAATTATTTTTCTAAACGTGAGTTTAGTTCTGTTATTTTCTATTTTCTGCATGAGAATTGCTCGAGTTCTGAGGATTTTAATTGAATGGTTTAAGTCTATATTTTAACATTTTAAGAAACATTTTTAATGGTATTTTTATTCTAAATTTATTGGACTGATCCTTAACACATTTTGCTTTGGTTTATAATTGGAGGTTTCTTACATCGAGACAAATGTAACAATTTTAATATTTATCTGTATTATAAATATCTGTACACAGTAAATTAAAAGATGTAGACAGAGGAGCAGAGTTACAGATTTATGGACCAGCAAGATGAAAACATGCCCTTAGCTTTAATTAGTTTTAGGTACATTATAATGCAATGCAAAATTGTTGGGTGTGAGTTTTTGGGTGGCATAGCAAGACTTCAACATCAAAAGTCATCAATTAATCACCAGTTCTCCATCATTAGTACATCATTCCATTGGCCTCTCATTGTGGACAAAGGGATATTTTTGATTTAGATACATGCATAGGCATGATGGGCTCCCATACATTGGAGCAAGGGGAGGCAGATGCAGTGGCGTAACGTGGGGGGCGGGGCGGGGGGGGCACTTTGTTGACTGCCCCCCGGGCCGCGGGCTGGGGGGGGCCCCAAAGAGGGGTCTAAGCTAGGGTTAGGTTAGGGTTAACCCTAACTTCACCCTAACTTCTTAACCCTAACAACCCTAACCCTAGAAATAAACGTGCTGACCTTTTTTTTTTGCTCGTCAGGATAAAAAGGAGGTGATGACGTTTTTTTTTGCTCATCAGGATAAAAAGGTGTTTTTGCTCGTCAGGATAAAAAGGAGGTGATGACGTTTTTTTTTTTTTGCTCGTCAGCACGAAACTTTGGGGCCCCGTGGCCAAAGATGCCCCCCGGGCCCCCAAAAGTCATGCTACGCCACTGGGCAGATGCCCCCCTCAGAAAATGCAAATCTATTTTTGTAACTAACTATATTTTGGGTTTTAACTAGAGCTGTAAAAGACTGGGACAAAACTGTGATGATTACATCAGACACCAAGGGGTGCAGAGCCCACGGTTATTCATGATAATGATGTAAAACTATTTTTAATCGCACGATTAATTTTTAAAATCACGCGTTAATCGCGGTTTTAATGCACATGTATTGCGTAGGACATGTGGGACTATGCACTCTTTATGTATTTAAACTTTAGTTTGAATCTGTGGAAGATAAGACATGGGCTAGGATTATTGATTGGATCAATAAATTAGCAGAGAACTATAACGTCTGACAGATGGTCAAAAAGTTGAAAAGTGCCCAAACGAGTGAATGGATTCTAATGAAATTTTGCACTCATGACATAAATCTGGCTACTAAGTTAAAAATTACGAACTAGGCCAACTAAAGGTAGAGTTGCAGACCGTAAAGTTAAGTATTCAAACGCTCGCACATCAATTGTTTAACGTTTGTGACTTTTATCAATGACAATAATTATGCAATTCAAGTTGGGACGATTGCATTCAAGGCTCAGCACAACCTGGCACCACTGTACCTGAGCGAAATGTTCCATCCGATCGCCGAGCATGCCGGCCGCAAGGGCTTACGCTATGCCGCAACCGGCACAGTAGTTGCCCCTCGGACGCGGACAAAATACGGAGACCGCAGCCTGGCTATCGTTGGACCAACCTTCTGGAACTCCCTCCCGACACCACTTCGCATCGCTTGCTCTGAACAGTCATATACTGACTGACAGCACATTTGCTGCACCACGAACTTGCGCTTTATAAATGTTCATAATGATCTTCTTTTCTATAATATTAAAATCCTTCCTCTGTATGTCTGTTACCTTCAAGCGTTCTGATTGGTGAAATCGACGTTGAACAAGAATTATCGACGTTGTACAATCAAATTGCATAACATCTGTCAACATGGCGAGTCATGGTGGAAATGAACCTTCAGCAAGAGCATTGGCAGCCAGAAGAAAACGAGAAGCTGAAACCGCATTGCACGATGTGGATAGATATTAGTATTATCCTGCACTGCAAGCGAAGCGAGCATCTTTCTAGTATAATATTAAAATCCTTCCTCAGTATGTCTGTTACCTTCAAGCATTTTGATTGGTTGGCTGTGAGTGTTCTGATTGCTTACCTTCAAGCGTTCGAGCGTTCTGATTGGTTGGCTGTGTGAGCGTTCTGATTGGTTGGCTGTGTGATGTTCTCATTGGTTACCTTCAAGCGTTCTGATTGGTTGGCTGGGTGAGCGTTCTGATTGGTCGTTCTGGAATATTCGTTGCCTCAAGCGAAGCGAAGTGGAAGCGAAGCGAGCCTGCTTCGCATTGCGCAATGTGGATAGATATTAGTATTATCCTGCACGCGAGCGAAGTGAGCATCTTTCTAGTAGTAATAATAATAATAATAATTATATAATAATATGCAACATCCTCAGCAATTATGCAACATCCTCGATCAACTCGATCTTCCTTTGCAACCTTGCTTTTTCATATGCTGCACCAGAACTTTGGAACTCAATTCCAACATCCCTCTGCTGTCTACACCATAGTCAAATAAATTCTGAGTCACAATTTCCTTCCATTCTTGCAACATCTCAAGTTTTTCTTTCTAAACTCAAATAATTTCTCTTCTTCTTCTATAGGTGCCATGGAGGTTGACTGCGTCGGCAGTCATGGACCTCCATTTCCCTCTGTCTTCTGTTGCGTGAATGATGTCAATTATTCCATAGTTTCCTCCCTGTATATAGCATAAACTGTCCAGATATTTTCTCCTTTGTCTTCCTCTATCCCTTTTCCCCTCAATCTTTCCTGTTGTAACAAACTTCTCTATTCCATCTTTCCTCATTATATGACCAAAAAATTCCATCTGTCTTGTTGTTATTGTCAGTGTTGTGATCTCGAGAGTCAAGACCAAGGTCTCAGTCTCTGCACTCGAGTTTGCCCACAACAGGTCTTGGTCTCCAGAACTCGAGACCTGGTTGCAAACTCTCAAGTTCTCTTTAACTTGAGACCTGGCTATCCGTAATAAATGGCAACTTCATCAAATTATTTATGTCTATGTTTTGACCAGAAGTTATCTGTGTATTCCAGTTTTTTTAACCGTTTTCATGTTTAGTAATAATCATTAGGTCAGTGTCAAACGGGTCATACCGTGTCAAATCAACACGCTTTTGAATAAAATCGGACGTCATCGTCTCAGATTTTGATGAAAATTGGCACAATTGTTCATCCCCGTGAGTAATGATGAAAACCATAATATTAGAGTTTTGGGTCAACCCATGTCCAAACTATGGGTCATGAAAGTTTGGTCAAAAGGCGCCACCTCGCGACAGTAAAACTGTAATATCTCCACTTCTGTGATAGGTAGATACATGATCTTTGCACCAAACTTTAGCTTTTTGAAAGTTCTATCTGGGCCAATCAACAGGTACACCAAGAATTTGAAAACCAAAAGAACAAAGGCAATAGTAGCACATAATTTGACATTTCGACCAATGTGTATTCAACAATATTTATGATATTATTTGTGGATAAATCTTACATTGTGAGGAATAAATGGTGAACATTTCAGAGTGGGAACTCATAGTTTTTATGCAGTGATTAAAAGAATATTCACCCCAATGCAAAATCACAATTAAAACATTCCTGTTGGACATTGCATTCACTAAGTGACTAAGTTAATTTAGTGTGCCAGTGACATTTGACACTTACACACGTCTGTGACAGTTTGCCTTACATTTAACAGTTTTTTTTTGTGTTTCCAATTTAATAAACTGTAATTAACACAGTACTTTGTTTAGGCTTTTTTGGAGACTTGATAAATTTTTTGGGATTGTCAGACTTTTCCCAATTCCGACACCCCAAAATTTTCCCGACACCCCCAAATTTGCAGTCCTAGAAATAACCCTGGAACCAACACATAGGCATAAACTTCTACACAGTGGCGCAAAAAACCGGACTATATTAAATGCAAACCTAAATGTAACCAGTCCGGTTTTTTGCACCACCCTGTATTTGGCTCTAACTGCTCACTTTTTGAGAGGCTAGGAAAGGGAAAAGGTGTAGGCCAAAAGGGGTTAGGTCTTCACTTTTTAATCCAAGTTTATGCCTATAAATCAATATCAGAACAGAATTTAATCTGTACAGTTACTTTATTATGACTGCAGTCTAAGACCCCACAAATAGAATTATTTAAATTATAGTCAAATATTTACATAATCTGAAACCCGTTTTGCAAATCGTGCCTCACTTGGGCAAATGTGTTGAGGTATTCATGTAAAGTAAAAACAGTTTAACAAAAGTGTACTTTCAAAAACTTATCAAGTTTGATATCAATTTAAAATATAAATATATATATATATATATATATATATATATATATATATATATATATATATTACTTAATTTTTACTTATATCTGCAATTGTATGTTCTAATTTTCAACTAACCAAAGAGATGAACAAAGTGAGAGATGCTATGAAATAATTGGCTACACTATTTAAACCATTCAAATGTAGAAATTGCCTGAGTTGAACTAACAGAAGACTTGACATTTCTCTGTTTAGTGTTCGTTCATAATGCAGACCACATTAAATGTGCCAACATTAATCGTACCACTCCTTAAATAATCAATAAATTTTCAAGATATTCAGTGCATAAGTTACATCAAAACAATCGACTAACAAACAAGTAAATAGAAGAACATAATTCACTTAACCAAAGCACCATAGTATAGAAATATGTGCAAATATATAAAATAGCATCAGTAGCAGTGCAGAATGGCATTGTTTCACCTACTGTTGTCCGGTGAAAAATGCTAGTTTCGATGCTCTAGTTCGTTGTACAGTGGGCGAAGGAAACCCGTGGCAAATTCTGTTTTCCAGGGTGGGGCTATGCTGGACCAGACAGTTTGCCATCTGATTGTTTGGTGAAGTAGAAGTTGAATTGTGAAAATGTGACATGGAAACGCTTGTGAACTGGTTGCACTTGGGTTCTGAAGACAATGGTTTTGAAAAATATTTGGATTGGTTCTGTACATTTCTTAAAGCAATGCCTTTGTTCTGTTTGCTTTCCAATGCAGAATTGAAATTGGTTTTCATTTGCGGGATCAGAGAACCACGATTCTGCAAGTTTGTTTTTGAGAGAATCGCCAAGTTTTGCTTTGCGGACGATATTGGATTTTCTTCAGAAGACTCGAGTTCTTTGGTTGAATTTTCCACTAAAGTAGGATTTGTGGCTGGATAGACTTTAATGGTGACACCACCATCTGTGGTGAGGGAGCATGAATTCTCGGCTGGTGAAGTTTTTGGATTAGCTGGAACAGAGTTCCTATGCTGAATGTTCTTACTAAAAGTTATATGTTTCTTGGTATTGATGTCATTCATTACATCTTCTCTTCTTATATCATCTGTGTCATAGCAAACACTCGAAGAACTTGGGTTACAAGGTTTCTGTAGATCAATTTGCAGAATATGTTTGGCCTCTGCTCTGCTCTTGTCTTTGAATGAAGTTGGAAATAAGGGAAGACCTCGGCTTGGATCTTGAATGCTATCTGCCGTCACAGTCAGCATCTCGATTGCCTTATCCAGCTCTGGTGAAACTGAAAAGTCAGCCAACAGCGATAGCTGCTCTTGCATCAGACACTCGTCTCTGCCACAGGTTGTGCCTACATTGATATCTTTACCGCAAATTGTCTTCTCGTCTTCATTCGACGAAATTTCCGATTTTACGCTCCAATATTTGCGTGCGTTTGATGACGTTTTCACTGCAGTATTCCCAGATTTCTCATCAAAGGCACACTTTCTGTCTTCCAAAATATTCTCACAGCCAATCATCAAATTTTCGATTTTCACTCTCTCTGACTTCCCACAGTCTTTCTGGACCTTTGAACTTTCGGCAAAAGGAGCATTCGAAACAAACCAGGCACCATTTCCTGGTAGAGACTTGTGGGAAGTATCAAAAGGCATAGCACAAGAAGTAGCATTCGAATTTGTCCAAGAGTTTTCAACCAATACAGGAGACGTGTTGTTTTGACTGGAAGCGATCAAGTCTTCTCCGGTAGAAGACCTGTGATGCTTGTTTTGGTGGTGATGTGACTCCTCTGCTACTTCTGAAATACACTCCAGATTCCTTGGACTTCCAGCACGGCTGCCAGAGGGCGCCAGAAAATAACTGGGTTCGTGAAATGAAACATCGCTTGGATATCGACCAAACGAAACGTCGAAAGGTTCCTTTCTGTTTTTACGATCTTCGGCAATCTTGTTTACAAGCGCTGCCAGCTTCTGCAGTTCCGAATTCTCGCTCGGGGAACGTTGTAAGACGAACAGGTCTTGGTCGGCTTCTACGTTGCACCCGCTGTCAACATCTGACAGGGTGTCGGTATCCGTTGACAGCTGCTTCTTGACAGTAGACGACGCCGGCATCAACATAGCCCACACGCTGTCAAACACCTTCTTCACCTTGGAAATCCAAGTCGTCGACCTGCGGTCGGAGTCGCACTCCGAATTGACCGGGTCGCTGTTAATGCTTTCGACGCAAATGGAGGACGCCGTGCAGTCATGAGCAGAGAACCAGTCTGACGCCGAACTGCTTCTCGGCGACGAACCATCCGGATTACCAAATGGAAAAATCGTGTCTGTTGTTCGAAAGTTCGAAAGAAGAATCTAAAGGCAGATTCTGTGCTCTGACGGGCATTCCATTCCCAGCAAAATTTCCGCCCAGTGATTCCTGTTTTTCTTCTCTGAACTTCTCACTGGATTGTGAATTTAACGGAGCCTCACGACTGCCAGACACCACTGAACTAAAAAACCATATTTATAAATTTATGCCAAATTCGAGCAAAATCAAAATTTTTAGTAGATAACTGAAAGAAGTCCGTAAACACTGATAGAAATTCCGTTGAAAGGGTTAGGGTTAGGATCAGGGGTTATGGTCAGGGTTTGGGGATTAACTTTAATTTAAACCCTACCGAAACCCTAACCCATACTGAAACCTTACGCCGCTCGTCCTACCATTTTAGATACATGCAAGGGGGAGTTTGCCGAAAACGAAAACAAAATATTTTTAATGAGTTTCCATGCATTTTAAATTTTTTGACACGACTTTGGGGTTAAACCTCTCCTTTGGGTATAGAAAGTAGAATGTAACGGTGCTTAAGAGGCGAGGACCTTTTGTTCTTTTTTTGCTTGTCAATATGTTTGAAATTTGGTTACGGTCAAAAGTGAAAACCAACCCCCCTTCGGAAATCCTGGCTACGCCACTGGATGCATGCCTTCATTGCATTTTGCTGTCTATATATTCGACAGATTATTTAATATTATTAACAGCATTGGCGTAGCTACGGGGAGGCCGGGAGGCACCGGGCGCCCCCTCCATTCGGATAGGGACTGGTCGTAAGATTCGTCCAAAGCCTGTGAGTAGGCCTAGTTGGGGGATTGGTGCAGTGGCGTAGCCAGGATTTTTTCGAAGGGGTTACAAACGACCATTACCCAACTTCGGAAAAAACCGCGACAGGTAAAAGAAAGGTCACTTGTTATTTTGCTTGGCTAAGTTAGTTATATAGAATGTAGGCCTAGTTATTTGAGCGCGGACAGCCTATAGGGGCTGTCCATTAATTAAGTCAACAATTTTTGACCCCCCTTGTCAACAACTGTCAACTTTCACTTACCCCCCCCCATAATTACGTCAACAACTCTTGACCCCCCCTCAAGATCAATGACAGGTCCCAATAACAAGGTTATTATTTTTGTGGTGATGATTTTTTCCCTTTTTTCGTCATCATCGAGTGTCAAAATGTGGTGGTGATTACCTTTTCTCTAATGCTTTTTTCATTGTAATAAGTAGTATTCTATGAAATTTCCTATTTTTGATTATTCAAAAAAAGTGAAATTGTTGACGTCAACTTCTCTTGACCCCCCTCCTCTCTCTGTCAACAACTGTCAAACTTTTCCAAACCCGCTCCCCTAAATTGTTGACGTAATTAATGGACAGCCCCATACAACTATATTGATATTTTTTGTTTTCTTTTTCTTATTCTTTTGCTACCTTAAACCCGATTTTTGCGCCTCTGCACCCACAGAATAATAATACGCAATAAAAAATTTCAGTCGGCCAACCAAGGGGGTTTAACCTCCAAAACCCATTGGCTACGCCACTGGATAGGAGTGGTATTAGATCGAGGAAAACGCAGCAGGCAGCCGTCTTTAAATCGTTTGAGACGACATTTTTGCTTGACAAGATTTTTGGGCGAAAATGTAGAAGCGCCCCATACTGGAATCCTGGCTATGCCACTGATTAACAGCATTAGTAAATCATATCAATTTTGATATTCACATATATTTGAAAGTCCGGGATAGCATTCACCACCTTAAACCATAATTTATTGTTATTGTTGTAATTATTATTATTGTTATTACTTTATTATTATTTTTAAACTTATTATTGTTGTTGTCTATTGTTAATTATTGTTAATTCCCTCAAATAACTGGCATAAGCAAAATTTTCTGGACTCACACTGAAAATGCCTTCTTCCTTAAGTTTGACAAAAATTCCTGGGGCTGGTTTCCTGTTTTGCTGTCACATAAACTTCCTCCACTGATTCTCTCGGTCATTCTTTCTATCATCATAAACGGACAATCAAAAACGGAATGAAATGAGTCAGCAAGCTATTGAACAAAAGTACGTCGAGAGACAGCCGAGCCGCAGATGGCTCCACACTTTGAAATGATGTTACGTGACCAATAACTCATTCCTGCCGACATTTATACTTACAGTGACAGCCATAACGATTTGCGCACAGCTCATATATATATATATATATATATATATATATATATATATATATATATATATATATACCTACTCTATGTTTTTAAACTGTATTGATTTTCAATCCTTGAATACTCTAGTTAGTCTAGTATGAATCATCCATTGACGTAGCCACAGGGGCATAGGGGCCGCCTATTCGGATCGGGACCGGTCGTAATATTCGTCTAAAACCGGTGACTCGATGAGTAGTGCGGGTGGGTAGGCAAGGGATGGTATTAGATCGAGAAAAACGCACCAGACAGCAGACTTTAAAGCATTTGAGACTACCTAGTTTTGCTCGGCAAGACATTTGGACCGAAAACTGTTGGTATCCCTCCTTTTCTGGAATCCTGGCTACGCCACTGATATATAGATATATGTATAGATTGATAGCAGAGAGAGAGAGAGAGAGAGAGAGAGAAGTGAGTTGAATGGTGGCAAGTGACGTGCCCGGGGTTCTGAAATCGGGGGGGCGCATCTATCATTTTCTCCGACAAGTAAAAACATCACCATGAAATTCTTTACACATTCATGTATTCTCTTCAGTCATACTACCTACCCGCCCACCGCCCCTCACCCACCCCGAAAAACGAAAAATTAACTCAATGGCTTTGCGCAAATCTGACGACCCCATGGCTACGCCAATGGAGATGGACACCAATGGTATTAGATCGAGAAAAACGCATCAGACAGCAGACTTTAAAGCATTACACTGTAAGCGAAAACTAAAACAATTACTGAATACCAGAAGATGCCGATTGTAGAATGGGGATTTCGTTGTGACGATAGTTGGGCTTTTTCTCGCACGATAGGCCTATCTCTGAAATGAACCGAATGGAACACGGGCCCGGGACCGACTTATTCAAGTCGTCCATAAGGACTCCGCGTGGAGAACCGACAAAAGAGCACGGTTGACACGTGTCGCGATCTCTTGCGGGGTTTCTCGGATGCCGAAGAGGTTGGATCGGTCCCGGGATTTGTGTCGCCGGTACCGATGGTCCCACGAGCCGAGGGGTCGAGACCGGTCGTGCTTTGCCCGCTCCGGGACCGGTCCAGAACGCCGTGTGCTGTCGCCGTAGAGTTGCAACCGACGGAAAGAAGTTTCCCTGGTCGGACGGTGTTGCTAACGACGACGAATAATCGTCCGCGTTATTGCCAACTGGTACGCGGCTTGAAATCAAATGGGACGGAAAAGACGGACGTTGACTTAGCATAGTCACGTAACTTGTGCTTTGCTTTTCAAAATTCATATCGTCATCAGCTGAAGAAATCCTTTGGGTTTTGATTTGAGTTACATGATCTGTGCCGTTAGCGCTATACACTGGCATTCCGCTTCTATTCGAAGTCTTCTGGAAAGGTCGGAGGTCATTCTTCTGACGCGTTTTTATAGATTTTCTGCCGGCGCAGAGTAGAAAAGAGGCATTTGGTCTCATCTTCGCCATGCCAGTCTCTAGTTTTCTATTCGAGTTTTTGGAATTGACTTTGTAGAAGTCGTCCTCGAAAAGGTACGGCTCGAGATTGGATCCGGTGCTCATGGCCCATCGGTCCCTGGAGGGACTCTTTCCGCGCAGATCGAAATTCTGTCTTCCGCTGAATCCATGCTCGTGGTCAGCATAGAGAAAATCTGCACAGAGAAAATCTCCGCAAAGCTATCATGCATTTGAAATATATATACGTGACCTAAATAACACAGCCGATTGCAGGTCTGAAACTGATTGCATTTGAGTGCCAAACTGAAACTGCCAATAGGCAGGTGTTCGACGTTACTCTGCCCTGGGAAGAATTTCATCCTTAGCTCTTTCTCTCATCCATGGGCGGTTCCACGTTGGGGATGATTGGGCAACCAGTGGCGGTTCCACGTGCCCCCTAATGAGGGATGGCCCCCCCAGGGGACCCAACAGTTGGGTAATGCTACATACATTAAACAACAAATGGTTGGGCCATGATGGCCCACCCCAACGGCCCCACTTGCCAAATCCTAGAGGCCACTAGACGCAACAGGGTTGGTTGGCCCCACCCACTATTTTCAATGGGCCACAATGTGTTTGGCCCACTCAATTTCAATTGGCAAATCACAATGTTTTGTGGAACTATTAACCGCAAATCCGCAATAGGCCTATATTAGCCTTCAAGCGTTGTTGACTAACATTTCGGGCGCTGTATGACCCCTTTTGCCCCAGCTACTTATCGGGCCTGGTCATCAAGTCTGCGGCGGTCAACCGGCGATCGCGGCTTCTCTCTAGCAACTGTCGTCAATTGGTGGTTCCTCCTCCGTCCAAGACGGCTGTCTTCGGTGACAGATCCTTCCGGAGGGGCAATCCGAGTCTGTGGAACTCTCTGCCGAAGAACGTGACAATTGTGACCTCCCCTGATTTGTTTATCAAGTGCCTTAAGACGCATATGTTTAATATCTCTTATAGTGTTCATTGTTAAGCGCTTTTGACTTTAGTCTTCACTATGCTTACTGCGCTCTATAAATTGTCTTAATAATAATAATAATAATAATAATAATAATAATAATAATAATAATAATAATAATAATAATAATAATAATAATAATAATAATAATGCAATTAAAATTGCAATTATCAAATTTCTACGCAACGCTATCGCCCATTCGGGGAATGGACATTAATTGGAGGGGAAGGACGTTTAACTTTAAGGACGGGAAGAAGAGGGAATGGGTCCAGGGCTGAGGCATAGACTACTGTTGTCCATGGCTGAAGTCTCAAGGCTGGCAGGCCCCATGGGAGGCAAGGGAATTGAATTAACCAAATTCATGTTGCTAACTGGCAACTTAATTGCCATGTTGGCCCACCCAATATTTCGCTCGTGGCGCCCCTATGTGGGGATGCCTGGGAATGCATTCCTCCCACCGGCCCACCAAAATGCGTCTTCAATGAAAGTTGATCGTCTAAACGGATTAGCCTTAATGTGCAGCATATCCACAAAGATATGGACACATCCATAGACAATATCATCGACAAATTCGCTTCCAGTAATAAATAGAAAACTCGATTTTGCACTATGACTTTGTACAACCAGACCAAAATGGCCTTTATATATGGCCAATTCTGAACATTGTATTTTATAAGTCAAATCTACAGATTTCTTCTAAACCGTTTACATATATAATTCCTTGACAAATGGCGAGATATTCCTAGAAATTCAGTGCATCCTCCCCACCAGGAGTTTTTGGAACTGCCACTGCTCTCATCCATTTAAAATGCATGAATATGATGGGAAATGGCCAGCCTCACGTGTAACCGGCAAGTCCCTCAGAACGGAGTTTCTCGTCGTAGGCGCTGATCGGACACTTTCGCTCGAAGTCATTTGCCCGTCATTTTCTGACCTTTTTTGCCGTCGGGTCGTGTCAATCGGAACGACGCTTACGCACCCCCTCGGCACCCGCTCTATCCCACCGCCGCCGCCGCCCCCCAGGCGTCGCGGCTGGCTCCTTCGCCCGTCCTCAGGTGGCGCCATTGGGGCGTCCGCTTTCGCCATGCTTACGCTCCTCTTTGGCGGATACGGTTTCCATGGCTTCTCTCCGCGTCTACGCAGCACATCCTGGAATAAATAAATAAATTGATAATAAATTAATAATAACAAGATTTGAAGTGGCTCAGTAGTCAGTAGGGTCTGCCCTGTGTGAGAACCACTATGTTCCACCCGGTCATTCATTCACATGATGGTCTTGCTGTGTAATTTCATTCTTTGCCCTCTTGTCCTGGTAGATTTGACATGAAAGAGTGGGGGCCCAACTCCTATATTATATAGCCTCCCTTCCCTGTTCTTTCCAGAGAGCCTAGTCTGCCAAGAGGAGCGATTGAAATTCTTTGTGGGCTTGGTTAGATTAATAACCGTCATATAAGTTCGAAAAAAGTCGGGGGTGGGTAGAGCTAACTTTCTGCGGCACCAAGCCCATGTGAAAATCTGTCAGCACTTTATGTTCAAAATTTCTTGGAAAATCCAATCGTAACTGATAAAGATTTAGAATGGCTAGTGAAATTTTCGACGGGGCTTCTCTGTCTGGAAGCATGTTTTCTAATGTGGCGCCTCTTATATTTCTATTCAGGGGCACAAATGTGCTTCTATTGACGATAGGCCTACGTCAAGCTAATTTTCTTACTTCTAATATGATATATTCTAATACGATTCGAACCAAATTAACCCTTTAACTGGGGATCCCGGATATATCCGTCCATTTTACATTGAGTTACAGTTAAATACACAGATAAGGGGTTAAATCTGGATAAAGTGGCTTCTAAACAAACAGACCGTTCACATTTCTGACTATGTGTACTTGCCCGAGCAGTGGGACAGTAGAACCCGATTTTATCGGACCCTGTTGGAGGCAGATTCATCCTTTCTTCTTATTCCTCTCTGCGTCCACCATTCGCTCTGAACGACGAAGGTCTTACTAGAGCCACGAAATCAAACGATAAGTCGACAAAACAACCTAGCGAAACGTCCGAGGCAAAATTTCTAATGATTACAAGAGGCGCGGGGCGTTTGGGGAGGGGTCGAAAGCAGTAACAGGTGGTTGGGCGACGACAGAGCTTAGCGGATGCGCTGACAATCTACGTGCAACAGGTGGTTGACATGAGACATCGCTACAGCAGCAGCAGCAGCAGAATATTATTCATAACAAATCGACTACGGTCGACTAACACTCCCCTCAACTTGACTCCCTCCTCGCAACCCCTCTGCAATCGCTTATTGGTGGGCTCAACGTATAGGCCTAATAAAAAAACTATCGCTACAATGTGTCACGCAAACACAGACAACACCCACATACACATCGACAGCAGGGGCGTAGCGAAGGGGATGGGAGTATATCGGTATATATACCCCAAAAATCACTAGATATAATGTAGTATAATATATAATTTTAAAAGTAAGTAAAATCTCGTAAACTTATACAGCGCCCCGGGAAGCAGTACAGCAGTAGCTGCTTATTCTTATGCGCTTAATCTTTCTTGAAATAGCTATAGACAAGGTGGTTTGTCGGCCGGGCAAAGGTCAGTATATCTATGAGGCAGCGGGCCAGGTTGTTATTGCTATGGGAGAAATGACTTTTCGAATAGGAAGGTTTTAAGTTTAGACCTAAGGGCTTGAGGAGACAGTGAAGGAATTAAAGGAAATGAGGATTCGGAGCTTATTGTTTGACCATGTCGTAGGCTGCGGAGGGAGGCTGGAATTGAGTTCCAAAGTTCTGGTGCGGCGTATGAGAAAGCGCGGTTGCAGATTTTGAGCGATGACTGATTTAACGGGCATGAAAGTGTGAGATATAACATATAACACACACACACACACACACACACACACACACATATATATATATATATATATATAATATATAATTTATATATAATACTATATATAATATATATAGCCTATATATGTAACAATATAATATATAACACCATAATGTATACCCCCCCCCATCAAATTCCTGGCTACGCCCTTGACCAACAGACAGACAAACGGGCGGCAAATGATTTAATAGATAACACGTGTGCTCTTGCTACTTAACATGCATACCTCTTGTGCTGCATAATTTACATAGACGCAAAAATCTGATACGAAAGCAGGACATAGCATCGAAATATATATAGACGTCTCTGATGCATAAAGCCATTTCGTACGCTCTATATGCATACCTTAGATTCTGAAAACTAAAGCACAGGGCAAGGATGATGAGCATATAGAGTCGGATTTCAAATGTCGATCCATGGAATCCACAAAGTTGTTTCTCTTGCTTATATTTACATTTTTAATTAAAACGCTAGACAGGGACAATATTCACTGGCACGTCAACCAAAGGGGGGGGTAGCGATCGATCGATGCAGTGGAACTAATTCTAAATATGTTAACTGTGGGGGGTTCGTCCCACTTAATTATTTGAGGGGCCACTGCCCCACGGCCCACGCTACGGAAATATCGACAGATTTTTGTCAATGCCAGATTTTAACAAGTCCAGTGATCAGCAACACATGGGGCAGGCTTCGCTTTTGCACAAATTCAAGCTCATTCGATGACTTCAGCGAATCTGCACTTGGGCATTTAATCTTATAGCAGTCGCGGCGGCGTCACTCGATGTATTTAGAAATTTCGAACCTACGCTTTGCCCCAAAATCGATAAGATGTGAAGCAGTGTTTATTCTAGGCCCTTTGGGGATTCCCCCCCCCCCAGTTTGAAAATTCCCCCAAAAATTCTATATGTTGCATTGGGGGATGGAAATTCCCCCACAAAGTGTGACGAGAGGGTTATTTTATTTTGGAGAGGGGAAAAAGAGAAGGATATGACCATATAAAAGAGTATTTAAAAGAAAACGAAAGAAAAGGAAGGATGTGATGACCTTTTTTTGCTCGTCACCACATTCGAGAAAAAATACATCAGGATGACCTTTTTTGCTCGTCAAGGTTTTTGGGCAGACAAACCTTCTCCCCCCAAACATTTCAAACTCCCCCCAATGTCAAGGTGGCTAGAATAAACACTGGATGTGAAGTCTTTTGCTACACGACTGGGCTAAATTTCCACTGCAATGATGTCACTAATGGACCTTGGATGCATAGACTTTAATATCACAAGACAGAGTCTATGGTATCAGAAAGTGACGCCAGTTTGCAGTGTATGTGTGTGTCAAGAAATGTTTACCCTGCAGAAATCTTGAAAATTTTGGTACACTGATGGCATGGATACCGTTTAGCCGTTTAGCTTATTTAATGTGGACTAGTTGTTTAAATATTGTGTTTAGAATTGATCGTCTGATTTATGCGCACTGCCGCGACATTGCGCATTCGCTGCCGCAAATGAACATTCGAAAATTACACAGTAACATAGGCTTATTAGTCGTATAAATCAGCACTGCACAAAACGGCTTCAAACTCAACTAATAATCGACCTAAAAATCTACTTTTACGATACGATTATAGTATTTATATTCGGGAATTAATTGGTACGAATAAGAACTGTAGGAAAGATGGGTAAAAGATCAAACGGAACACATTTAAAGCAACTATATGGTAAACGATATAAAAGCGGCGACGTCGTACATATCTAAGTAGGCGACGCTCTCAAATAATCAGATTTCAGTAACGATATCAAAATACGCCAAAATCTCTACAATACATTGACGATTAGATTCGATTACACGATTATTCTTTTGTTGCTTTATTCATCGTTCAATGTTTAGAAGTCTACATAATTGGATATCATCGAATGATGCTAAAAACATTACGAGAGCGCTAAAGAAGTATGGGATCTTCAAGATATCTGCGGGGTAAACATTTCTTGACACACACCCACTGAAAACTGGCGTCAAGCCGTCAACTTTGGTCTGACTTTACCATAGATAGACGGCATCTAGTGTATTATAATAAATCTATGCTTGGATGTTTGTGAGACTCGCGCAAAACAAATGAGAAACTTTTGTCGGGTGTTGACACAAACAATTGCGATATTTCTCCAAAGTTCTGGATTTGAATGTACATTCAGCTAAAATTGCAAATTGTTTAACAGTTGGAGGTCCCTTATATCAGGCTATTAGACGGTCATTTATCAGTACAGTTATTCGCGATTAAGGTTATAATCTTATCTAAAGTCTGATCGAAATATGTAAAATCAAATTATGTTGGCGCTACAAAAGTTTCCTGCGAGCATTCGAAAGTAAAATGGAGATTATACAGTATATAGCATAGTATATTACGATCATGGAGGTATAAAACCTCCATGATTACGATAACAAAAATGTTGCTCTGAGACGAGCGATAATGAGGGAGTTTGACTATAGCCCACAAAGGAAACCCATAAAAGACTACAGAGCGATGAGTATGTGGCGCCATATATTAACCAATCAAGTGCACTCTATAATAGAGACCGAACCACTTGAGATGAAACAGCCGAGGAAACCATAAACAAAACGGGTTTTCATAGATCGATAGCTTATGGTCCCCGGTCTCATATTGGCCATTTTATTCGACGAAACGATAAAAGCCCATGGTGACCAATAAAACGTATCGGTATTGTGGTATTAGTAGGGTGGGGTCTTTATTGTTATGCAGAAATTCTGTGCTTAATTTCCCAGTTGGACAATTCACTAAGAAAACTCTGTCACCACGTCTCACATAAAGCACACATGGGGCAGCCACAGTAAGTATGTAAGTACATTCGACGCCAATTCCAAGAAACTGTCTCAAAGAAATCAACGAACCTAGAAAAACTGTCTCCAACAAGACAGTAATAGACCTACAGTAGGCCCTACACCGGAAATAATCACAACGACGACAGATTTAATTGACTAATTATAAGAGGCTAAAACACATGTTCTCCTGTTAACATTTCCTCCATAGCTCTCTCTCTCTCTCTCTCTCTCTCTCTCTCTCTCTCTCTCTCTCTCTCTATCTATCTATCTCTCTATCTCTCTCTCTCTATCTCTCTCTATCTCTATCTCTCTCTCTCTCGCTGTCTCCACACTAACTGATTTCTGGAATGACCTGGTCTTTTAGGGGTGAATTTGCAGTACCATTGATTGATACTCTTATAATATTATGACTGGCGCTATAGAAGTGCATTATTATTATTATTATTATTATTATTATTATTATTATTATTATTATTATATAGCGATGCGATGGGCCAACACCCAAGTGATACACAAGAGAAAGACCTGTTGTCAATCTTTGGGACGCAAAATTTCCTAACAATAAGTTTCAGGGGAGGGAAGATAGCAGAGTGGTAACAACGTTGAACGATGGAGCAAGAGGTCGCGGGTTCAACTCCCGCAGGAGTCCTAAGGTCGACTCGGCCTTCTTTCGCCAGACGGTGGTGGCAACTGAGTAGCGGATTAATCCGCGGAGTAAACAGGCGCATTGCACGAGAACACTGGCCCCGTATCATGTAGCCTAATCTGCACTAGTTGCCAGGCTGAGGGCCGAGAAACGGAGCTCAGCGCCGCTCCTATGAGCCTCGAGGTTAGCCTTGAGTGATCGAGAATAACTTTACATACTTTACTTTACTTAAGTTTCAGAGTAGGCCAACTAGTAATTAATTATTTCACAGCAAAAAAAATTGTTTTCATACTTCGATAATTACAATGAAGCCAGATATGGGGCGGTGAATGGATACCGATCCTCAGAGAGATGTCAAATCAAAGCGAAATGCTCAAAAGCAATGCGAAAACATGTGTAACGCATTTAAACGTATGACCTAATACGACAATCGTTGATGATATTGCCTATTCGCCGAAATGGTGCTAGGACAAGATGTCATGGGGACAAAATGCCACGGACGTAATTGGGATGAAATGTAACCCTATACGGCTAACCCTGACACTAATCCCAACCATAACTCGTGACATTTTGTCCGGTCACGGTCGAGATTGATTTCTTATAAACAGTAAACTCCTTATCATCAATATTCGATAAGTCATTCAGATGTTAAGCGATGAAACAAGAGGGGTAATTAATTATGGAACAGTTCACACCCTCTCAGAAACTCTGACCTGTGTGAGACTTGAAGTTTAAAGGCGCCACATGGAATTTTACTGCAGCGACCTACGCAATGTTGGCCAAATATGACTGTGCCGTTACTAGCTGGGCGCCCACACATTAGGGACACGAGGGAGCACTTGCCCTCCCCCTGGAAAATGCAAGTCTATTTTTGTATTTGACTAGACTTATATTTGGCTTTTAACCAATATTTTCACACTAAAACACTATTGATATACAAAGTGAAATTGAGAAACTTAACTTTTAACTAAGAACTGTGGAATTGATTAATATCTTGAAAACTAACTATATTAACCCTGACCATTGTCTTTTACCCCCTGGAAAAATTATCGGGCAATGTCTTCGATTCTCTGTTTGATTTGAATAATTATGATTTCTTGTCGGCCGTGTCAACATCCCACAGCAATTCCTTTTTCCGCTGTCAATGAATTTTCACGTCCAGTAGGTCAACAAATGGTCGATGACGTCATGGTCTGTCCAGTGGTCTTAACGACCCGACGGCCACTGGAACTTCCTCCCCCAAAGCCCACCTTCATCTGAATATTTGACTACATGCAGTCGCCATAGCAACCGGTGCCGAAGCTCTGACGTAGGCGCGATGACGACAACGACGATAATGATGACGACGGCGATGATGATGTTGATGATGACGATTACGATGACGATGATAAGCTGACGCAAAGAGCGGCAAACTGTCTCGGCGCAATGATATGTGCGATTAATACAATCGGAGCCGAAATTTCGACGATTTTTGCACTTCAAAACAGAGTAGAAACTCGATTCAGCGAGAGAATAAATTTAATTTTAACGGAGCCGACGACCTTAAATTCCCATCATTATCATTCATTATCAGATGACAAACATTCGGTAACACTGCAGGTGTTGCAAAAGCAAAAGAAGAAGAAGAAGAAGAAGAAGAAGAAGAAGAAGAAGAAGAAGAAGAAGAAGAAGAAGAAGAAGAAAGAAGGAAGGAAGAAGGAGAAGAAGAAGGAAGAAGAAGAAGAAGAAGAAGAAGAAGGAGGAGGAGGAGGAGGAGGAGGAGGAACTTCAAGGAAGATGAGAAGGAGAAGGAGGAGGAGGTTAGAATACCACCTTCTATACCGCAAATCTCGTAACAAGCAGTCACGTTGGGTCCGGGGAGGGGTGGGGATGGGGGGAGGAGCTAAAGCCATCGGTCGATTTAAGGAGACAAAAACATTCGGCTGCTGGGCAGAGGGAATGACAGGTGAGCTGGGTCACGTGACGATAAATGAGAACGACCAATTAGGTCACAGAGCCGGCGGCGCTATATTTAGATGGCGATCGATGCGCAAAAGCGAACAGCAAAGCAAAACAACAAAGGAAGACCACCGAACAGAAGAAAACGCCGCTTATATTATATATCAATCGAAATTACACGCACAGAGGCGGCAATGGTTTTCAACACTGGGTGGGAGAAATCCTCTACTAAACAATTCGAAATCCAGCTAATATTATGTTATCGTCGGCGTAGTCACGGGGACAGGGGGTCTCAAGGGGGCCGGGCCGGGGCCCCTATTTTGGCTGAAGGGTCTAGTTTTCCTATTTAAAAGTCGATGCTCTATACGCTCCATTCATTTTCGTTCCGCTCAGATGCTCTGGGGTGGATCGTGGTTCAAAGGAAGCACCTACTGAGTATTCCAACAGCCTCCTAAGGAGGCAGTGGCGTAGCCAGGATTCCAGAATATTGGTGTTACTTCGACAATTTTCGGCCCAAAACTCTTGGCGAGCAAAATAAGGTCGTCGTCTCGAATGCTTAAAAGTATGCTGTCTGTTGCGTTTTCCTCGTTCAGATAGCCTACTCTTTCACCGCCACCGCCCCACTACTTACTGGTTTTGAACGAATCTCACGACCAGTACCGATCCGAGTAGGGGGCTCCCGTATCCCTACCCCGTGGCTACGCCACTGTTCTTAGGCCCCTTGATACATGGGCGCCCAAAGAAAATTTTCCAGGAGGTGCACAACACGTTTTAACACAATGATCACGGCTAATATTTCAACAAGGGTTTCAAATTTCACTGTGAAATATTGGTATTGGCATTTTCCGGGGAGGGGCAAGTGCCCCCTCATGACCTAATGTGCGGGCGTCCATGTCTTGATAGTTGAGACAGATCTGGCATTACGGCGAGATGTGCTATAAAGTGCAGTCTCTGTTGCGAAGCAGCGAATGGCTGGTCTACGTGCAACGATTTAGAGACGCGCGTCATCTCTGGTATTATTATAGCGCCAACATATAAGACCATAAGATCAAGTGTGTTGACGGTTTCCCTCTCGAAGGCATCGAGATAATCGGTGGGATGACTGCGTGGTAGGCGGCCAATGGAAGCGCCTGGCGCGCCTTGGGACCAGCCGTCGTAGAGAGCAATGGCCACGCACGGTTTGGACAGGAGCAAGCATGCCTAAGCAAACGCCGGGATGACGAGATATTACGACAGACAGACAGACAGACAGACAGACAGACAGACAGACAGACAGACAGACAGACAGACAGACAGACGGAGACAGACAGACAGACGGACGGACAGACAGACAGACAGACAGACAGACAGAGACATAGACAGACAGAGACAGGGAGACACAAATAGAGACAGAGACAGAGAGAGTGACAGACAGACAGACAGCAGACTGGAAGATAAAGAACTGAAACAAACTGAATGACAACAAGGATAAAGGGAGACACAGACCTGCTGATCGAGCCAAAATTAAGAGAGTGACAGACAGAGAGAATAGCCCCTTATCGTCCTGGAAGATAAAGGAACTGAAAGCAAACTGAATGACTAGTTAAAAAGGATAGGATGTTATTGTAGTAACCTGAAATCAAGGCCAAAATTAAGCTGAAAGTTCTTGAGCCAGGGGCGTAAATCCCTATGTGTTTTATCGGCAGGGACCGGTCCTTTTTGCGCTGGGTCCCGCAATGGAGTAGTTGAGGCGGGGGTGAGGGTAAAGCAGTGAGGATGTTAGATTTATTTTGAATTATGTAACTCAGAAAGACCTGCGATGTTTCCTATGAAATCGAAGAGGATGCTCTGGATAAACGTGACGTCACATTTTCGCATCCGTACGACTCCAAGGTTCTTGATAATTATAATAACGACCACTGTTTTGTTTTGCTCATCAATTTAAAATTTTCATTTGGACCCACCCACCCAGATCTATTTTTGGATCATCTGGCTGGCTACGCCACTGCAATTAAATCGTATTTTTCTCTCTTGCCCCAGCCATTAAATGCCACATAAATTATACATTTTGTCGCCTATCAAAACTATTAGTGCGAAATTGAAACGCAATATGAATATGACGAGTCTTTACCTCATTTCGACTCAGTTATAAATTAAATTTAATAAATAATAAAATGTAATAAAATTTAAAAATAATAATAGTATTCTCAGTTATAAAGTACATCAGTCTACCGTATGATGCGCCACCGTATTGAATGGTATTGGATTTAGCGTACCTCGGATATAACGTACTGCATTTTACAGGTTCGCTAAGCGCGCTATAACGAAGTTCTACTGTATTATATTTGCGGTTTCAATTAAGAAAATCAATTAGCATTTTTTTACCTGAAAGGCCCTGAAATTGCTGCGTCTTAGAAGAGGGATTTGGAAATTCGATTTCGAAGAAAATGACGAGGTCCGCAGAAATACTAATTAATTGCGCAAATATTTACGAGTCCAGGTGATCTCCAGTTTATCCGTAAACGCAACACGCACGCGCTGCCGTTGTTATCGCACCGAATACAACCGACAAATTCTAAGCCTAGGCCTACGCACCGCCACCAATAAATACGCCTCCACCGGTGACACCCAGCACCACCGGCAGGACACCAGCGCCTACTGGATGTGAGGCCGGCTGCTGCAACAAGAGGGGGAGGAGATCAGCATCTGTTGATGACAGTGGAACTAGGGCACCTGGATATTTACCTTGAAGAAGCCGATCTAACTCTGATATATCCCGTATCTCGTTCAATATGAGACCATGAACAAAATTGATAGGCCTACTAGAATCAGGAGTTGGGTTAAAAAAGATAAATAGATAATTTTTAAATAGTCATCATCATCATCATTAACCGTGGGCTCATTGCCCGTTGGTGTATAATGCCATCTCCACAGTTTTCTGCCATTCTTTCCTGTCCGTTTTAAATAGTGGCTGTCCATTAATTACGTCAACAAAATAGGGGGAGGGTTTTTTAAAAGTTTGACAGTGGGAGGGGTCAAGAGAAGTTGACGTCAACAATTTCATGTTTTACAATGATAAACAAATATGAAATTTCATGGAATACTATTTATTACAACGGAAAAAGCTATGTCAAGCAAAAAAGTCATCACCACCACATCATGACCCATGATGAACAAAAGAATTGGAAAAAGGTTTTCACCGCTAAAATAATAACCTTCTAAACGTTTTAGGGGGACCCGTCACTGATCTTAGTGGGGGAAGGTTTGACATAATTAGTGGGGGTCACTGAAAGTCATAGGCGCCGACTTTTGGTTTTGGGTACTGGGGCGAACTTACTTCTAGAATACAGCCCTCGGCCCCAACGTAAGTAAAGGAGGACCCCGTGCCGTGAGTCGTTCCTGCACAGTCGTCGTCGACTAAGGGGCTGTCCATTAATTACGTCAACAATTTAGAGGGAGGGGGTTTGAAAAAGTTTGACAGTTGTTGACAGGGGGGTCAAGAGAAGTTGACGTCAACAATTTCACTTTTTACAAATAATCAAAAAATAGGAAATTTCATGGAATACTACTTATTACAATGGAAAAAAGCATGGCAAAAAAGGTCATCACCACCACATTTTGACACTCGATGAGCAAAAACAGGTCAAAAATTGTCATCACTGCAAAAAATAATAACCTTGTTATTGGGACCAGGGGCGTAGCGACGGGGTATATCGGTATATATACCCCCGAAATCAGTCTACCTTAAAGTTTTTTATGTGATTTGCATGTGGTTATATGTGGTTTATATGGTTTATGCGGTTTACAGTTAAGATTTATACCAACCCAAAATATTTATACCCTCCCAAATCAAATTCCTGGCTATGCCCCTGATTGGGACCTGTCATTGATATTGGGGAGGGGGGTCAAAAGTTTTTGACGTAATTATAAGGGGTAACTGAAAGTTGACAGTTGTTGACAAGGGGGAAGGAGTCAAAAATTGTTGACATAATTAATGGACAGCCCCTAAATTCCAAATGTAACAATGAAGAAATAACAATTTAACAAATGTGTGAAATGATGAACATAAGTTTTACTTCCGTTTGAAGTAGGCCTAAATAAGTAAATCCGTCGTACCTGTAGTCTCTAGTCCTAGCCTGTACCTGGCTTGGATTTATCAAGCTAATCACAAAATACCAGCTAAACATTACACGTCCATTGATTCCATTCCGCAGTCATTTAATTAATTTAGGCCAAAGCAGTACTGGGGCGACAAGTAGCCTACCCTCACCCCAGTACCTTGGCAGCTATTGGGGCGAATGTCCCGTTGCTCCCTATAGAGTCGGTACATATGCTGAAAATTGACAGTTGTTGACAAGAGGGGAGGGTGTCAAAAATTGCCCAAGATTTGTTGACGTAATTAATGGACAGCCCCGTGGCCAATGCAACTTTGAATAAGCAGGAGAAACCCAAATACTGTTCTAAAATATGAACTTGCATTTTATTCCAACTTTTACAAATTATGCTACAACCGTCTGTTCATCTGTTCGGTTCAACGTAGATTATTGTATAATAATCTGAATAAAACTGGAATAATTGTAGCATCGTCCTTTCTCTCCCCAAAGAATTTTAATTTTTAAAAATCGTTTTATGTTGTTGCTCTTTTTCTGTGCTGCCACCTGGCGACTATTTTCGTAATTAAAATTAAAATTGTAAAGTAAAATCTCGTCTTTTAGCGCGCCGGAAAGCAGCACAACAGTAGCTCTTATTCGACAGCTTAATCGTTAGAAATAAGGGTGGTTTGTCGGCCTGGTATGTATCTATTAGGCAGCGAATTGCTAATTTCGTTAGAAATAACTGTATGCAGGAAATTGTTTCTTGAGATAAATAGATTTGATCTCGGAGGAGATAACTAAGTTGTATAGTAGATCAAAAACTGATAGAATTTTGCAATTAACAAAAAGACATAATGGAGAATTGATTTGTCATAGAGCTTTCTAGAATGTATAGAAATCGTGTGCCTAGGTAGCGCAGTAGGTAGCGCGTCAGTCTCATAATCCAAAAGCTACGAGTAATCTGAAGGTCGTGAGTTCGATCCTCACCCTGGGCACAAATTCTTTTTTTTATGACCCTGATTACAAGAGATATTTTTTACAAATGAGTGCGGTTCTTTTTAATTATTTTAAAGCCTTGTTCGGACATCGACGGATACGGAGTCTGCAAACCAGATAAGGGCCTGGAGTGTGATTGTGATGAATCCTAGTGGAATGAATGCCAAATTTCCAAAACGCTATATGAAGTTACGAGATTTTACTTACTTACTTACTTAGTTGATGATACAATTATAACTGCATTACTGAATAATAACTATCCCATTATTCATTCACGATTTTTTATCATATCCATGGCATTTTCAATTCATTTTAGAAAAATATGCACATTAATTTTTATAAATTCGCGCTCATTATTAA